>CM032922.1:9607458-10851720 GCA_019202795.1 Arabidopsis thaliana x Arabidopsis arenosa | reverse complement strand
AGGTAATGTGAAGCAGCCAGAAAAGTTTGGACTCTTCTGTTCAGGACATGTGAAGCATAAGCCCATCTTGTCTGCTGAAAAATAGCAAGGAAGTAACTGATTACCCTCAAGCGACAGCCATCAAAGTTATAGCCATCACGGCCCTTGATGGCATCTTCGGCATCCCGGGAATGCTCAAACTACAAACATTCAACAGAACTTGGTTGAGTGAAACTAAAACTTTTAAATTTGGTTAGGAACATGTAATGTAAGTGAATACACTTACCTCAACAAAGCAATAACATGGAGGCCGAGGTGGAACCTTCAATTCAATATCGACAATGCGGCCATACTGCAAACAAGAGCATTAAATATCAATACAAAAGAGGCTCAAGAATCTCCATTTTGTCTTATAGGGATAATGATTCAATAGAGAACACGTGATTGAGTCAAACAAATAACCAAAAACTGACCTTGTAAAAGAGATCTTCAATCTCATGTTCTCTTATGTCACCAGGCAAGTTACCAACATAGATTGACCGAGAAAATCGCCCACTCATTGTTTCCGAAGGTTAAAATAAACCAAAGAGGAAACTGCACATGGGGAAACAAAGGAAACTAATCAATGACGGACCAAAGTTTACTGCTATAGTCAAAGAACCTCCACTCAAACAGCTTTCCATATAGCCTCAGCATCAAGATGAGATAGATGAAAAAAAAAACATGGTAAGACCAAAATATATATGAAGCAAACCAAGTGAGAGCAATCCTCGGTCAGAGCAGTGCTCCACAAGCTCCAAATGCTTATTTGCTCCAATGTGCTCCAAAAGCTACTTAAAATTTGAAATATATATTTTTCTCCAGATGGTTCCCATGAATCTCCAATAATAATAAAAACAATATGAAACAAGTCCACATTGGTCTCCCCATTCCCTCTCTATATCCCTATGAACCATTGCAATGCTCATGTTCCAAGCGCTTGCCATCTATCATAAAGAAAGCATGTGTCATGACATCATGTAACATAGACTCATGCATCTAACCTTGTTCATCTTCCTTACTCATACATTCATTATTCCTTTCAAACATAGAGCAAAAATTCCATTTAAATTAAAGATCGACCCACTAATCATCATTACATAGAATCTCCTGGAAGTAAGACTTTTTCCTCAGTAAGGAGGATAAACAAAACTATGGAACCAACAAAATCATTATAACTATGCAGGAGAAAGAAATCTTCCCAATTCATAGTTCATGGGAAGTTTAGTAAAAAACAAGTTCGTAATTACATCAATTCCGAATCTTTCTAACAATTAAGAGTAATACAGAGTATAAACCCTCTCAATTGAATCAAAAATCACATTAAGGAACTCAAGAACATTCGACAGATAAAAGATAATTGAAGTCAAGAAAACTACACCCACGACCAAAGCGAAGTATAATAACCTCAAGAGAGCCAAGGACCAACACTTAGCAGTACAATTAACGAAATTGAAACACCAAACCATCGAATTCACAAGACCCGTAACGCTCAAACAAGAACACACAGAAACCAAACTCAGAGAAAACAACGGAGAGAGGGAGATGGAGAGAGAGAGAGAGAGAGAGAGAGAGAGAGAGAGAGAGAGAGGTGAAAGACTCCGTACCGGGGAAACGCTACAGCGCCGGAGAAGATTTGGTCTGAAGCCAACAAAACTCGGAGGAGCTTAATAGATGTGAGAGATACGTCGGCCGTGAGAATTCAAACTAGGGTTTGTACTTTATCCTTTAACTTAGATGAATTACCGGAATTGCCCTTAAGTTGATTCATTCAATTCTTTTGTGTTTTTATTTTTCGGTCCCTATATAACTAATCTGTTTATCAATATAACCTCTAATTTTTTTTTGCTTTTGTTTGGGTCCTATAGAACCACTAATGGTTACAGTGAAATATGCGTAAATCACTAAATCGTAATGGTTACAACTTACAACTTACAACTTACAATGAGTTTTTTTTTTGTGAGATGAAACAATTATTTTTCTTTGATTCGTTTACAAAATTGAGTATTTAACCTAAAACGTTACATTTTAGTTTCAAGCAATGGAGCTGATCAGGCCTGGTGATGTCATTTCTGGACCAAGATTCATAAGAACAAAAGCCTTATACTTCACCTGAAACAATAGAAAATTATGTGAAAATTACCAATCACGAGATTATAGATGAAGACAAGAAACAGTACCTGTGGTGTGGAATGATGGTCTTTACGCATCAGTCATCATCATCGTCGTCATCATTATGATCATCATCAATGGAATACAATCCCTCAGATTCTTCCTCGTATATCTGAAACTCTCCATCACTCCCATCATCAACAGCAAAGTCTCCATATAAACCAGGTTCACTGGTTGGAAAACTATCGAACAAGCCTTGCAGATACGTCCTGGAGCTGTTCTCAGTATCAAGATCTTATCATCGTATAGGAAAATCTAAAGAAACAGAGTGTCAAAAGGGTGTTAGAACCAAACACATAGCTTAATTTCTCGGTCTTAATTCCTGCAATGCAAGAAAACGCTAAACTTTGAAGGATACATCCATGGGAACCGAGAGATATCTCATTGTCTCCTGCAGCCTGCAAAAGAAGAGGAACAGAGAAACGGTGAATCCTAGCGGATGAAGAAAACAACAAAACTTTACTTTAACAGTAATATTACCATATCGACTTCTTCTTCTTCTTCTTCTTCTTCTTCTTCTTCTTCATCATCTTCGTCATCCAGATTTTCATCATCTCCATCCTCGTTAACATTAGCATCAACATCTTCGTTTACACTTTTACACTTTTCCATGTCTTCAGAGCCTGCAAATTAAAATACTGTCAGTAGCTGTTACTTCAGAGTTTTCAAGGAAAACATGTTCAATGACTAACGACAAGAAGCATAGCATGTGATATGTATCAAGATTAGTTTAGCTCATTACAGAATTCTTATTACACAAATTTCTACATAATATATATGCATCTAATATACTCATAGAGCAGTATGATCTTTTGAGTCTACTGAGTTTCTGTTAAAGATTTGATTAACTCCGAATAATACTCTACAAACGCAAAGGCATATCAAAAAGCACTCACTAGACTTCTAAACGCTAAAAGAGATATACACAATTTTTTTGATGATCTTACTTTTAGTTGCCTCCCGGTGCTTCACTAAAGATGGTTTAAGTGTCTCTTTCTGACTTTGTACTTTTTCTGACCTCTCAAATTCTTCTTGAATGGATTTAAATACATCTTCGAAACCTGGCTCAGGAAAGACAGACACAAACCTCACAGCTACACGGAGTCTCAAAGTATCAAGCAGAGCTTCAGAAAACCATCCTGATTTATGCTGCAAACAAGAAACGAATCAGATAATAAACTTGAGGACTTGCCAAAGTTTATCTATTGGCGTAGATGCGTGACTTTGTGTGCGATTAATCTCTAACCCAACAGGCAAAAGACCACGATTCATGGGTATTTACTTCATGAAAAAAAGCTAAGCTGAGAACTCACGCTACAAGTAGTTTGCTTGGGAGGCTTTCTTATCTCTCGCTGGATGTACTCGTCGTCAAGTTCAAACAACTGCAGAAACGTTTGGCATTTGAAAGGAAATAACTTAAAAGCACAAATGTCGTTCCAGCTTGGCTTTGAGCTGTAGCAAAGAAAAGAAAAAACATATAATCAGACTTTTTCCTGCATAAATCCAATGGTTCAGTTGCAAATTTCTTAACAAATCATGCTAAATGTATGATACAATCCTACAATCTTAGAATGCTATAGAGAGTATTCAGGCTTAAATCTCCAGGAGGCTGTGTCATTAATGTAGGAAGAGTTCACCGCAGAAATAGAAAAAGACTTACCTGTTAGTTGCATTGGCATCACAATAACTCCGTAATTCAGGAGGAACCCTAAATTCCATTCTCTGATATCTGAAACACAATTATTCAAAAGTCAAACATTATGCACCCATCTATGTCTATTACCATTTCACCTAACAAATGTCACGAACCAAGAACCATATAATAAGAATATATAAATCAATTTCTTAAGAGAGAACTCACACACGAGACTCAGGATCATTCCGTGGATCATAGCCTCTTTTAATCCAGAACCTAAGAAATGGACCACTGGAGAAATAATACGCAGCCCTGAGCAGAAACCTACAGAGAACACACCAAACTGATCAATGTAGTCCTAAAAACACCTCAGTATAAGAAACCCGTATTAGAAAGCTATCTCACCTGTTTAACATATGATGTGTACATTTAAGACCTTTATCAAGTAGTCGTTGAACCACAGAATCCCTTGTCCATATAGGCCGCTCCTCAAACAATGCAGACACTGATACCTGCCATTGCCAGTGGTTGGAGCTGCGAGAAACAAAGTCTTCCCACTTCAGTTTCTTTGGGATCTGTATTGAAAGCTAAGGACAGAACAAGCCAACACGGCTCTTTCTACTTGCCAGATGCAAAAATGTCAAAAGAAATATCGGAAGAAGAACTAGCATATAAGAAAAAGGATATCTTTGACACTGAAATCAATTGCAAATACTGGGCCAACATCAATCTGCATCATAAAAGAAAATGGCATGACATAGATCTATTAGGTTATGACAAAACTATAAGGAAGCGGTCACAGCATCTTTGAAATCCGGAAGAGAACAGAACGGATCACGCATTCTTGATGGTTCATAAGAGTGAAACCAAGAGTTTTACATGCTTCAAATATTTTTACTACTGCATTTGCATGATTGAGATATAACTTTTGCAAATTAATGACTATCATGCCAAACCTCTACTAGTATAATCCACCTATTCTTAGTAACCGAAATCGAAATGCAGGTTTGGTTAAGAAATTCCTAAAACTTCAAGATTACAAATAAATTAAGTCCCAGACAATTAGTTCAGCAAGAAAATAATGTCCTATAGTCTATAGATAAAGTTTAGATATTTAAAGTCAAGTGTTCCCAACTACCTATTCTCTATCTTCTAGGTGCAACCAACAGTCTGTGTTTAGTTTATTTAGAAAACTCAGATGCTTCCATTTCTTTATTTTTACCTCATAAAAGTTCTGAGTTGCCGCATCATCTTTCTTTTTAGGACCAGATGCTGCCGGAGGTTTCAACCTGTAATCACACAAGAAAATTGAAATCAGCTCTATAATTGAAGTCACTTCAATCAACTAATGTTTTTCTTCACCGCTCGACAATAATAAATATATTTACAACTAAGTAAACGGCTATTCCACCGAATAAGAAAGGATAAAAATTGAAAGAAATAGAAACAGGCAGTGTAATCTTACGCCACATTGTCTGGTATATCTTTGGGTGCAAAGAACTGTGGCAATAACATCATCACATCTTCATCAGCAAGGCCCATCAAATCACTGTTTCCTGCATATATCCGATATAATTTAGGTGATCACAGCAGAAATTTCGAATAAATTGAAAAACAGAAAATAATTGCAAGTGAATCACCTGTAAGGGAATCAACATCCATCCACTTTCTCTTTTTCTGCTGCGCAATGTCCGCGTGAATTGGAATAACATGCTGATAATCAGCCATGCCTACACAACAAATAAGAGGCGAAAGTCTTGAAACACTATAAATATGATCTATCAAGTACCAACTCTCACATGGAAGACAAAATTTCAGAGGCATTAGAACCAAGCAAAAGAGGAGAGCTAATTACCATCAAAGTGAAACGATTCAGACACACGAGCTACGATATCTGCACATAGAGCTGGACTAGCTCCCTCTAAACATACATCACTACTAGTGTCAAGAACAGGCTGACTTTCTGGTTTCTTGATATCCTGCTTAGAAATTCTTAACAAAAAACCACAGCAAGGACGTTGTTCACCCAATGCAGGATGTGCATAAGGATCTTCAGGCCGGAAACGCAGCTCAAGCTTATTTGAAATTGATTCCCTTGCCTACCCAGTTAAAAAAAAAAAGACTCAAAACTGAATAAAAATCTCTCCTTTTAAAAGTCATATGGATGCATATACCAAGACTGTAACAACTAACAACATATAGACTTTAGAATCGCTCTAATAACTAGCATATGAAGACAATTTCAGTAAACAGGAAGAGACTTTTAAGACTAAAGTTAAGAGATTTTTTACTTGTGAAATTCCTTGGATACCTCCAAGTGTTTCAATGGCTCGGGAAATAGAAGATGGGTAACCAGGGAAGTGTACTACAAACGCCTCCTTGCTTGGCAAGGTACCTGAGATTGTTCCTTCTTCTATGATTCCCATTGCTTCTTCCCGAAGTTTACTCTTTTCTCTAATTCAAGAAAAACAAACAGATTAATCCAATGCCAATGCAATTGGAGGATTATAAATTGTATATATATTCCTAAAAAATTTCAGTTATATGTTCTTCATTGTGTCGCCTTTTGTCGACGGAGAATTGGGAAATCGAGTCGTGAATTTAAAAAGCTTATAATTCCGGAGCTTCAGACTCACCGGAAAAAACGGGATTTTTGCCTCAGGTTCTTCTGTTTCCCGACATCGGCGACGGCGAATATTTTTCTCGCGGCTTCAAAAACCCTTAATTTTTGAAGTTTTACTTATTTGGGCTTATTGCTTAAGCTAAACGATACCGTTTCAATAATAAAGAGATTTCCTTCGTCGTTTCTGCGGTTCGAACTATGGTCTCCGTACTGAATATTCTCTAATGGACTCAAATGATTTGGGCTTGACCCATCTTTAACCGACGTCGTTTACGAATTTACAGAGTTGACTTTTAAATTAAATCTCGGAAAGAAATAAAAATTAAAAAATAATTGAGGATCGCATCTGCGTCACTGCGATTCGAACTAGGGTTTCCGTACTGAATCAAATTCATCAGCTCGTTGTCAAAGCTAAGCAAAGCAGAGCAAGTTTTTTTTTTCCCTCCAAAAAAATTCAGTTGATCTTTAAACGGATCTAGAAGAAGAGATTCTTAGTCAATTTGATGGCGTCGCGGTTTCAGGAAGCTTCACTGGTTACTTCACCATCGTATCCTAACGCCGTGGCTTGGTCATCGGAAAATCTGATCGCCGTCGCTGCTGGTCATCTAGTCATCATCATTGTAAGTTTTCTTCTGCTTCGTATTTTGAGGTTAAAGTTTGAGTCTTTTTGAAAATTGTATTGATGACTTTTATAATTGTCAGAATCCGGCTTTGCCTACCGGACCTCGTGGGTTGATCACAATCTCTGACGCTGAGCTTTATCAGATTGGTCGTGTTCGCTCTCAAGGTTTGATTTTTATTGATCAAATTTCAAAATCCTTCCTTTATATTTGTCAATTCAGATTTGCAGATCAAAGTTCAATATTTTGCAACTGTTTAGTGTTCAGGAACATGAAGTTGTGTGTTTATAGATCAAATTTCTGTTGATTTGAGGTTTCGGATAACAATTTGAGTGATGATGTGATTGTAGATTTGCTGACTGGTGGACTCTTACCTTCGAGTTTGAAGCGGGAAAGGAATCCATGTGTTCGATCTCTCTCATGGTCTGAGATAGGAATGTCTCCCAACCACGGGTATTATACAGTTTCGTGTAACATGTTCGATTTTGTTTAGTCTCTCTATTTCCTAAAACTGGTGATTGAAATAACTCTGCTTAGGTGCTTACTGGCTGTTTGCACAGCGGAAGGAAGGGTTAAGCTATACCGACCTCCATATTTTGATTTCTGTGCTGAGTGGATTGAGGTAAGTCGTAAGTTCTGTTTTACCTTTTATAACTAAATTATGCATTACAGTTGCTTTCATCGGTTTTGCAGATTGTTGATGTATCTAAAATGCTTTATGAGAATCTATCAAGCATGAACTTTGGAGAGTCCAACAATCCTTCTACTTCATTATCTAAGGTAACTTGTATCTCTTAACTAATCACTTTTCAGTGGAAATTTGGTCACCATGAAGGACAACTTACTACTCCGGCAAACTATATATGTGTTTCCTATAAGGGAGCGATATGTAGATAGTTTGTACTTCGTACTCTCACCTTTAGATTTTGATAAGGACTCATCTTAACAAATCGTTTACATCTTTTGTTATCCTTTATTAACGGACAATTGTTGTGGTGGAAGGTATTGCATAATCATTTACGTCTCTTGCATTATTTTGATCCAAACTATATATTATTGAATTGATTTGTGCTCATTTATCACAGGATCAATTGGTAGAACATCACCATGAAGACGATGAAAGGATTTCAAGTCTGAAGGCACGCAAGCGAAGAAAAACAAGCGCAAACAACATGTAAAGAGCATTTTTTCACTTTTAAATTTCCTCAGATGCATACTAGTGGTTTGAGAAATTGTTTTCCATTTTTTTTTTCTGTTTTGATCACTTTACTAACTTACTTACATCTGTGACTTCGTTCTAGCAACTTGCATGAAAAGAATTATACAGATCGAGCATCATGTTCCAAGCAAGACAGTCAAGCAGAGCATAATGTATTTCCTCATATCTCTTCACTAACTTGTTTCTGTTATATTGTACCATCATTGATTTGATGCATTTCGAATCTTGGCATGCTTTTGAATTCCACCAGAATCCTTTAACGCATCGCTCACACCATATGGTTCTTAGAAGTTTTGACACTCTCACTGTCAAGTGTCATCTAGTAAGATTCAAATCATCGCATTGTACTCATATCTAACATGATTCATTATGTTCCCAGGTACTTGAGATTGAAGTATATAAACAGGCAAGCAATGGCCAAGATTACTCTTTGCCTAAAGCTCTGAAAAAGTGTAGTCAAGAGATAAGTCCAGAAACGTATGTGTCTCGTGAGGCATTATTATCCTCCCTTTCCGTAGCCTGGTCATCTCTACTAAGATTCTCATCAGAAAGTTCTTCTAGTGAGAATACGTTAAGATTCTCGCTTTTGGCAATTGGTTCAAAGTCCGGTAGTGTTTCCATATGGAAAGTTCATGCACCTGAATGCTATCACATTGAACGTACTAATGTATCTCCCATGGTGGAACTTCATGCTATAATTCAGGCCCATAGCTCATGGGTTTCAACTATGAGTTGGGGAATTTTTGGCTGTGATTCTTCGAATCCGCAAGTGGTGTTGGTTACTGGGAGTTGCGATGGTAGGTAAGTTAGTGTTCTATTACAAGAAACATATTGTATTTGTAAACCATAACAAAAAAATGTTAGAAATTCTTTGAAGTTCTCACTCTTGGAAATAAGCCATTTTAATGTCCATTCATTTGCATATGCTTCTCAATGGAATCTTTTTTATAACACTTTCCTGTCCATTTCTTTCTGCAGTGTAAAAATTTGGATGAGCAACAACGAAGACTTGCAAAAATCTGTGGATGTCTATAAATCTTCATTCTTTCTATTGAAACAGGTGAAAGTTAATATTTCTTCTCTATGTGTTCTACTTTGTCTGATATTCTGATTAGGAACAGATTGAGTATAGCTTCTGTGATATCTGCGTTGATTGTGATTGAGACCATCCTCAATTTTGACTGTGATCCTTTTTGAAGTTTTTCTGTAAGTAAAGTTGGATTTATATTGCGCTTTGTGTCTGTAGATCCTTGTACTTTTGACTCCATATATATCTATTCCTTGTTTTATGAAACTATCAGTCTATCATGATCTGTCTGTTTTTCTCTTTAATTCCATTCTATGTAAGTGTATAGGCTGTTTTCATCGAGCAAACATTAAGAGTTTTGTGTGTTTTGACATTTTCCGGCTTATTTATAGGTTGTAGCGGTGAATCCTGTTCAGGTTTCAACGCTTTCTTTTGTTGTAAGCAATCATTCTAATGCAATGCACTTGGCAATCGGCAAAGGATCTGGTTCTTTCGAAGTATGGAAGTGTGAAATATCTACAAGAAAGTTTGAACAAATTGTTTCAACTAATGCTCATAACCAAGTGGTAAGACATGATTCTGTTACTATAAACCTTTTCTAAAATGCAATGTAAGTGTTCCCTTAATTGATGCATATGGCACTCTTTTTAGGTTACAGGTCTTGCTTGGTCATATGATGGCCGTTGTTTGTACAGTTGCAGTCAGGTATTATATTTCTCCTCTGTAAAAACAGCTTTTGTACTGCTTGTCTTCTGAGAGACAAACAAACATGATTTTTTTACCAAAAAACTAAGCTATGAGCTACATTGTGATCTATCAACTACTGTCGAATTCTTTTTAGCTATAGGTTGCATTACTCTTTTGTAACATGCAGGATAATTATGTCTTGAACTGGATTTTATGTGAGAATACCATCTCTGAAGTGCCAATTCCTGCAAACACTCCTGGTCTCAGTAGCACGACTGATGTACGTCACTATGTTATGTTTTTAATGTTGTCTCGATGTTTATCCCTACCTCTAGTTTATCTTGACAAACAATGGAATAATTCCGCAGCTTCCTGATGATTTCCTATCATGCCTTGGTATGGCGTTGTCCCCTGGAAACCTTGCTGTTGCTTTGGTATGATCTTCCCAGAAACCTGGTTCGCGGTGACTGTAAGCTATCATGTTTTTCAGAATTAGATAACTAAGACTTCTCTTTGAAATTGTGCAGGTCCGCAACTTTAACGTTGAACTCTTGAATCCGATGTACCAAGCCAGGTGATTATTATTCATTAAGTAGCATTTCTGTGTCTTGCTCGTTACAAAACCTGACTGTTCATTTTTTTTTGCCCTCAGGTCGCAGAAGGCTGCTGTAGAATTCCTCTGGAATGGTGCACAACAATCTGGTGAGTCAGAAGATTCTTCAGAGACGGTAACCGAAGCTATTCTGGGATTCTCAAAAAATGAATTCGCATATTGGGAATCTAATTTTCTCTGGTCGTTGAAAGAATTCAAAGATTTGAATAAGCCTCTAGTTCTTTGGGATATGATAGCTGCAATGCTGGCGTTCAAACAATCAATGCCAGAGTTTGTTGAATTGGTATTAACCAAATGGCTCTCTGTGTCATACCTTGGATTTCATGCTGATATCTCCATGGAAGATCTCGTGCCAAAGATCACCAAATGCTTCTCTGCTGTTCCTTCCAGGCTGTTACACATTCTCAACGTAATCTCTAGACGTGTTATGTTATCGGAGCTCAAAACAGAGGAAATCAACAGAAAACTTCAAGGTCAGAGAACGAACGATGAAGAAGAAATTGATCTGTGGCTCAAACTGCTTGAAGAAAGTGAACGAGAACTCCGGGAAAGACTGGTTGGTCTCAGTTTCTCGGCTTATCTACTCGCTGAGTCATCTCAGGGTACTGTTTCGCCTTCCTCTTGGAATTGGTGTCCAGCTGGATTGGCTCAGTTGCAACAATGGGTTGAGATAAATCGCGATATTGTCCATAGTCAGCTGGAAACACTTTCCGTAGAAGTGAAATCTAGTCTAACGAGGTAATTTTCTCACATACCTTCTTCTTCCCTTGGTAATAGATACTAGAATGTTTCAAATTCATATGTTCTATGTTTCTAATTCATCACAGATCAAGTAATAGCACAGAAACCTCATTAGAGGAAGAGAAATGTCCTTATTGTGCAGCGCCAGTCAATTTCCACTCAGCAGAGGAAGCCTTTTGCGAATCTCCGCACCAAAAAAAGAAGAAGAGCAAAGAAAAAGAGAGATGTGATCAAAGCCACAAGCTTGAGAGGTGTTGTGTCTCAATGCAAGTATGTCCACCAACTCCTTTATGGTTCTGCAAATGCTGCAACCGAATGACCTTAGAACTCGCTCCAGAGACCTTATTTGCATTGCCTTCATTCCCGAGTGATCTCAAATCACTTCCAAAATCCTCCTTTAGCAAAGTTGCCTCGAAACCGTTCTGCCTCTTCTGTGGAGTTCTCCTGCAGAGAAAGCAGCCTGAGTTTCTGCTCTCAGCTTCACCTGTGTGATAACTTCATGGTTATTTATAAATATAAGGAAAAAAGGGTTAAGTAGATCATGTATTTTATAGTTTGTGTATAGATGAAAGTGGCATAGTCAAAGAATTGTTAAGCTAGTAAGTTTTAATCCTCGATGATTTCTTAAGGAAATTCAGATCTAATTTTAGAAGTTGTAACTCTTACAGAACATTTGTTTTATAAATCTGTAAACATTGTTATAAAGTTTCAACGTTTTTAATCTTGTTTGTTTTTGTTTCTGCTTTAGTGGTTCTCCTGCTTCTTCTTAATTTCCAAATGATAAAAGTTTCTAAGCTTAGTTAATGTTGATTAACTTATAAAGCTCTGAGCTCAGGGCCGGCGTTTGAGGAGAGCAAGAGGAGCAAATGTGCAGGGCAAAAAAAATTTTGGGTAAGTTTAAGGGCTCAAACTTTTTTTTTGCTAAAAAAAAAGGTAATTTTTAAGACTTTAAGATACTTTTAGCATGAAAAATGCCCAAATATTTTTCTTTAATATGAAAAGACCAATTTTTAATATTTTTTTAACATGAAAAATACCCATTTTTTTTATGAAGAAAAAGCCAAATTTTAAGATTTGTATAGAAACTCCAAATTTATTGAGCCGACCCTGAACTCATCAAATGTTGGGGGTTCGATCACTTCTTATAGTGTGATCTTCAAGTAATATTTTTTTTATTATTTTGGGTGAACCAAGTAATATATATATATATATATATATATATATATATATATGTCACAAAGTGTTCTAAAATAAATAATTTCTAGTTAGGCGAATAATTAATTAATTATCGTATAATGCCTACACATACATTATACACATAACACATGTCAATGCCTAGACATATGATTATGAGAGCACTAAACAACATATACCTATTCTTTTCTCGAGAAAAAAAAACGAAAAAAATTATAAAATTATAAAATTTTGGTAATATGCTCATATCTAAACCAAAAATATGATAGTAAGAAATATACGAACAAAAAAAAAAAACTAATATACTACCAAAAAGATAAAGGTAATCTCTATTGAGTAATAATTTACGTTGCATTGGAAACATTATATCTTTTTTTTTTTTGTAAACGGAAACATTATATCTAAAAATCAAATATCACTATGTAAAAAATAATCAATTGAAAAAAGAAAACAACATCGTTTTGTTAAGGATATTAAAAAAAAACCATTGTCATATATATGAATGTTTTTATTCTTACCTTATGTATATGAGAAGAACAAGGCATATTTTTGAACACTGATTATTATTTTAAAAATTCAATTATTTAACAATATAATTTCTAAAAAAAATTGGATATACCACACAATATGATTTAAAAAACTTTAAAATGTTGAGATTTGAAAAATAAATTAACCAATAATAGTTTAACTAATTGATTAAAAGACTAATAATTCATATTGCAAATTTTCAGTTTTTGAATATTATTCAAACTCATAATTAGACAGATAAATGAAAAAGTAGGATTTGTCCAAAAAGAAAAAAAATTTGAAAAGTAGGAAGCTTCATAAGAAAGAAGATAAAGTAAAAAGAGATAAAATATTCATAGGATGTTGTCCAAACTCCAAAGGGTAGAAGAAACTAGTTAAGTTATTTAATTTTATAACCAAAGGGGTCTCTTGTGTTCCTTCTATTCTAATCATCTCCTTGAATTTTCCAAGTTTTCTCCTTTTGTCTTTACTTATTTTCCCTTCAAAAAAAATCCAATTTTTCTTTGTTTCAGTCCTCTCTTCTGCTCATTGATCTTTTAATTAAGTTTGATTCTCTCCGTTTATGGCTTAACCATTTTGATCGAGATTAACTCTCAGGGTTCGTATCAATTCTTGATCTCTCCCTCTGTGTGTTTCTTGAGTTTTTCTATATCAAATTCTCTTTCTAAATTTGGTTGTTTTTGATGCAGAAATCGACGAGTTGGTAAGTTGTTGTTGTCTGATCTTATAAAGATTCAACCTTTTTGGTCCGATCATGGCTGTTGCTGAGAATGCTGGTGTCAAAGTGGACTCTTCGTCTGGTCAGAATTTAGACAACAACACTGATTCAGCTACCGAGACGAAGCCGCCATGTCCTGATGATGATCAGAGCCCTAAATCTGACTCATCGAATCCTCCTACCATCGATTCGACTCCAGAAACTGACGATCGGATCAATGAGACTGCTCTAAAGGGTCAGACTTTAAATGGGTTTAACAGAAATGGTGAGAGAGATAACAATGGAGGGAGTCTCAAGAGTGAGATCAAAGATTTGGCTGATGCTTTTTCTAAGCTTAACCCGATGGCTCAAGAGTTTGTTCCTCCTTCTCTCGCTCGAAGTCAATCTGGGGTTTTGAGAAATGGATTAGGGTTTACTAACAATTTTGCAGCCCCACCTAAACTTGCTGATGGGAATGATCATTTTCCTACAAGGGTATATTAATCATCATCATCCTTACACATTCTTGCTGAATTATGATCTCTATGTTTAATTTTGTTTTCTTGATTGATAAAAGTTTGTGTTTTGCTATGTTTCGATGGATAGTCTTGGTTCTTCCTTTGATGTGAGTATATAATTATATTGTAAGTTTTAATTGTTACAATTTACAAGTTATTACATCTCTAGAAAATGGATGTGTTTTAGGGTATGGAATGTTCTTTTTTCATTAGTTTGTGAATTCTGATCTTTGTATTTTTCTAATCTTCCCTTAGATTTTGATGTTACAGTAAGAGAAATGATGATATAAAGTTTCGAGCTTTTGTGTTTTTTGTTTACCATGATTTGCTAGCTTGTTTGTTGATTGAAAACCGCTTGTATGCTGAAACGTTCCGTAAATGGATAACAGAAAAAAGTTTCGAGCTTTGCGTGTTTGCTTTCGTGTTCTTGCATCTATTGCTTGATCATTGATACAATAGCAGTTTCGCTTTGTGTGTAGTTTGTAAATTTGATTTGTTTACTGTTTGCTTTTGCTTTTGCTTTTGCTTATCAGTTACACCTTGAGAAAATGGCTGCCTTTGCTGTACAAATTTCCTTCTTTGTATGAGCTTTGAAGTTTTTGGGTTTTAAATAGAAAGTATTCATCGTTTCTGTGGTCACATTCTTCAAACAATGGTATTAGCTGTCAGATATGTGAAGGGAAAGTATGCAAAACTGTACTATTGATTAAAATCGTGTGTTGGAGATCAAGTTGGTAATTCGTATGCTTCTTGTTTTACCGCTTGCTACAGAGAAGGAGTTTTGGCCAAGGGAAGCGAAGAATTAACAAAAGAACAAGCTTGGCTCAGAAGGATGATGTAATCAGGAGAACTGTATATGTCTCCGACATTGACCAACAGGTAAAAAGAGGGAAGTTATTTTCGATAACATTTTTCTCGTAAAGGAATCCACTTTATAACCTCTGCCTCTCTTACATTGTTTTGTATGTAGGTTACCGAGGAGAACCTCGCAGGTGTCTTTATTAATTGTGGACAGGTACTTAAATGATCTTTACTATGTTTCAGATGTTTTGATTATCTTCAGTACCTCGTTTCCTCATAGCATTTTTTGTCATTTTGGGACCGAAAGGTTGTTGATTGTCGTGTATGCGGTGACCCAAATTCTGTCCTTCGTTTTGCTTTCATTGAATTTACCAATGAAGGTACTCTTCCTGTCAACCCTTTCTTTACTAGTTGAGGTTTATTTTATGGCACTGTTTCTTAACTTATCAAGAGATGTTGCTGCAGAGGGAGCTAGGGCTGCTTTGAGCATGTCGGGTACTGTGCTCGGTTTTTACCCTCTGAAGGTTCTTCCTTCCAAAACCGCTATTGCCCCTGTTAACCCGACTTTTCTTCCAAGAGTAAGTTCACATAATCATGGCTACACTTGGCATAAATTTTATAAATACAAGTATTCTCGAGCATAATGGTTTTCTTTTTCTCCCAGTCTGAGGATGAGCGTGAGATGTGCGTGAGGACTGTTTACTGTACCAACATTGACAAGCGGGTAATTCAATTTCCATTCACCATTTCCTTGATGAGATTTTATCTTTTTTGGAAACTGTTAACTGCTTAAGTATTAGAGCAACTACCTTTCTTCAATGTCCTGTTACTTGTATTTGCAGATCACTCAAATTGACTTGAAAGGCTTCTTTGAAAATCTTTGCGGGGAGGTATGAATCTTGGTTTGGAATGCGACAAATACCTTTACGCTTTAATATGTATATATCTGTTTTCCGCTCTGCAATCAATTTTTTTACTTTGTTATATATCTTTTTTAGGTTCATCGTCTGAGGCTTGGAGACTATCATCACCAAACCCGTATTGCTTTTGTTGAGTTTGCGATGGTAATTCTCTCCGCCTATGTTTTCAGTTAAAGTGTTCCCATTTTGGACATTAGTCTTCTTGGTGATTGAGTAGTTTCAGAGTTGCTAGTTAAGATTCTATTTTTTGAATTGCATGCCGGTATGATCCATTTAAGGAAACACGGATTATCCCTTCTAACTTGATACGTTGCATTTCAAAAAGCTTCTTACATTTTCAAAGACATCCAAATAAACTCGAATATGAAGTTTAGGTAAAAGGGTCCAAGATTCAAAATTATGTTTTAGTTTGTCAATGGGAGATTCATACTTTGCTTTGTTCTCTCAGGCGGAAAGTGCAATTGCTGCTCTTCACTGCAGTGGTATTGTCTTGGGGGCACTCCCAATAAGGTATAAGATTTCAACATTTTACCTTCTAACTTTAGTTTCTCATTCTATCTTATCCCCTTAAATGTCAACTTTTGAATGGTAGGTTGTTGTTTTAGTCATTACTAAAAGCAAATTTGATATCGATCAACTTCGACTTGGCTAGCTCTTTACTTAATTCTATATATGGTTCATTTGCATATAATGTGACATCTTTCTCGGGTCTACATATGTTAAATCTCTTTAGTTATTCTTATTATCTTTTTTTCTTGAGAAACTTGTATTCATCTTTGTGTTGATTTATCTGTTCTTGAAGGGTAAGTCCATCAAAGACACCAGTAAGGCCGCACTTTCCCCGCGCTGATTTCAAGTGAAATGATCGCGAAAAACACTCTCGCTGGAGATGTCAAAATTATATAGCAAACGAGAGAGAGAGAAAGCAGAAGAAGAAGTCTAAAGAAGAAGGTACTTGAGGCGTTTTGTGTTTATATTTAAACTCTTTTTAGATTATTTTAAGTTATGCTTCGCGGTCGCAGAGCCTGCCCGGTATCTTTGAACAATTCAAGAACTTTGGTCTAAACTTTCTCCTTTCTATAGTCTCCAAAAACAAAAACAAAAACTGGATTATTTTTGTTGTTGTTGAAATACCCTTTGGATATTTTTTATGAATTATTTAAGACATTTGGAGAAATTTCCTCTCTTTCGAAAAAAAAAAAAGATTTCATTGTTCTTTGGTGTAATTAATTTCAGTTAGATCTTGTCTGAATTTGGGTCTTGCTTGATTTCTTTTGTTCTTTGTATTGTTCTGCTTAGCATTCGTTAGATCTTTCCCATCATATGTTTTTCTGGCTATATTAATTTTTTCCGGTCAAATGAATAATTTCTCATATTCGTTTTTTAGCGTTTTTCTTTATGAACTTTCAAAATACTAAGAGAGTTTACTTTTCAGATAAAAATAAATTAGAAACTGCATATTTGGTGAATAATTTACAAACTACTTATGTACTTGCTAAGGACTTTTAGCTGATAAATATTTAATAGAACAAGAAAAATATTTTAACAAAATATAGAAGAAGATTTTATATTCTACATTTTTTACAAATTGTAATCGTATTTTTAAAATTACGGTATATTTATTAGTATTTTCCTAAAACAAAAAATTACATAAACGAGTAAAATATAGACGTTAATGGAAACTGATTATATGAAAATAATAGTATACGAAAGAAGAGAAGGAACAACTTTCTGCACTCTCGAGAGATGCATTCCACATTGACACATTCTTCCATTTTTTTCGATAAAGACATATTGACACATTCTTTCATGTTACAATTATATACATTTCTGACACAAAGCTATCTAATTTGTAAACACAAAGCATGCCTACCTATTGCTATTCCTCTTTTAATTTTTCTTTAGCTTTTATCTATTACTATTTTATTTTAGTTTCGGCTTCGTTATTCTTCTTATTCCAACATTTTTCCTCTTTCTCTGCTTTTCCGGATACAAAGCATTATATGATTAATGATCGTTTTGCATTTGGCCGTTACATGACAATGCATATATTGCTTCCAATTGTAGAAATACTAAAATAAATAATAACTTTTTATGCATGGGACCATAAATATCATAAAGCATTGAACACATACGGTCATATATAGGAGTTTCGAGTTTCACTTCTTAATGCATTTACTTAACATCGCAAAATGCCAAAACATATATACGATACATGTACATGTTCCGAACTTTTTAATTTAATATTGGGCATTGGGCAACAAAAAGGTTCTTGTTCATCATAAAAGAGAGAGAGAGTGTGTGTTCTTTTAACTTATATATAACTCATTCCATATGTGCTAGTATTAATTATATAAATGAGTTTCGTATCTCTAACAAAGTGACAATACATTTCACCAAAAAAAAAAACAAAGTGATATTACAGTTAACATAAATTAAGCAGACGAGATTGATCGATCTTGATGGGGAAAACCGGCGGAAGCTCATGGTTCACGGCCGTTAAGAATGTTTTCCGGTCGCCGGAGAAGAAAATCCCTAGAAGAATAAATCGTCGACAAGACAACGCCCTCGTCGAAGAAGAAAAGGACGAACAACACCAACAACCGGTATACTTCACACTCAGTTACCTTTCTTGTGTTTTTTTTTTAATCTTCATTAATTCATACTATATAAAATACATCAGCATTTACATTGTATATTTTTAATATATCCCCAAGAAAACACTTTTTCTCTTCTTACTCTTCAAGTTTGGATCCAGGTATATAATTTTAGAAAAAAACTTCATCAGCATGAAAACCTGGTTTTTGATAATCTGACTTAAAACTTGGAAAATTTTGGAATTTTCATTTTTATTACAACTAATAATACTAATAATTGTGTTGGTGCAGAAGAGAAGAAAAAGAAGATGGCTATTCAAGAAAGCTTCTTCTGATTCTTCTGCAATAGACGTAGGAATACACATAAGAAACTCCGGCAACATTAACTCAACGGATGTTGACGCGATTGCGGCTGAGGAAACAGAGAAAACTGCATCTCCGGCGGCCAAGGAAACCGTTTTTTTCGGCCGGATATCTGTCTACCTCAAAAGACACTTGGCTGCTATTCTCATTCAGACAGCTTTCCGAGGATGCCTGGTACAATCAATATTTACTAATATAGTATCACCACACAAAGTTGAATGTTTAAACATATACTGTATATTTTTTAATTGTTTTGTTAGCTTTGTGATAACATTGCCTTTATAGACCAAACTGAGTTTGATTTTGATGACTTGTAACTCAAGGCACGAACAGCGTTTAGGGCTTTACAAGGAGTTGTGAAACTACAAGCCCTAGTGAGAGGCCACATCGTGCGTAGAAGAGCTGGCATTACTTTGCTTCGGGTTCAGGCTTTGGTTCAGATCCAGGCTCGAGCTCTAGATCACCGAAAAAAACTCACCACCAATCTCGGCGACGAAACTGCCTTGTCTCATGCTTTCTCTAAACAGGTTCAATAAATCAAACTTACCATTTTTGATTTACGAATTTTCATTCAGATATATGTTAATAGACAAACCGATCTTCTTTTTGGTTTTACAAATAAAGATGTGGAAAACTACAGCGAGAGAAGCTCATAGTGAAAGTGAATTAGAAGACAAAAGACCGAGTAGATTAAACCGGTACGGTTATCAAGAAACCGGAAGGAGAATGTCAACCGATCAGGCTGTCGTTGAACCGGTCAAGATAGTCGAGATCGATACGTATAAAACGTACGCACACCACCAACAACTCAACGACCAGACGCCACGTGGACACTCTTGCGTCACAAGGCAAGTCCATTCAATACCAAATTACATGTCTACCACTGCCTCAACCATGGCTAGATTTCGCCGGCCACACAGCGTACCAAAGCAGAGATCAAACCGAACCGGTTTAGATAATAACGAACCAAGATTAACATTGGTTAGAAAGCGATTGTCATTTCACAATGATAATCCGCAATCGCACGATTATATTGCCGGTGATGGTTACTTTTGGTACGACATCGACAAGAGAACCAATGCTCACGAAGATTTTCAGTATTAAAATTAACCGAATCGGTTAAGTGTAGCCGATTGAACCATTGACGATAAATGATATTTTATTTTATATATGTAACCAAATATTTATTATTTTTCTAATATGCACCAAACAGTTATCAATTTAAGACTTTTTCAATGCTAAAACAACGTGAATAATGACTATTTCGATGTCAAACATATTCAAACATCCGCAATTGTAGACAAACCGGTGGTTGAATGCGATTTGTACCAAACGTTATCAATCCACTAAACCAGTTTAAATTCAGTTGTTACATTAATAGGTTGTACTTGTCGAATTTATTTGTTTTCGCGTTGCTTATAATGGCTGTGAGAATGACCTATTAAGATAACATATCCATTTTCTAAAATTTGAAAAACAATTACTTTATAATTTTGATTTTGATTTCTATAATGTTACAAAATTTTAATTTTCTCTATCATTATAATGATTTTAATTGTGCGTTTTTTTTGAAAAATTTCAGCAAAAAAAATTACGGACAAACAACAGAGAAATGAAATCATTAAGGTCACACGTCACTAAGCTCATGTAGCTGTCGTATAAATCACGTTTCCTCCGCTGTCGTTTTAGCAAACCACCGGCATTATTCAACGCCCTCTCTTCTTCCGTTATTTTTAAAAAAATCTTTGTTGGTCAATTTAATTAATTTTAAAATCTTCGCTTCCTTTTTTTCTCTAATTTCCTCATCGGTCGTTTCTCTTTAAGCTACTATTCAACTCCGTCTCATCACCGTCCGATGCTTTGACTTTTTTTCCCCGATCAATTAATCATTGACCGGCAACAATGGGTCATTGTTACAGCCGGAACATTTCCACTGTCGACGATGACGACGATATCCCCGCCGGAATCGCTCAGTTACCACATCGGTCTGATCAAAACCACCAGAGTTCATCATCAATTCCTCAGTCTCCGGCTGCTTCAGAAGTCAACCCTTACACAATCAGCCCATTTCAAAGCCCGTTACCGGCTGGAGTAGCTCCATCTCCGGCGAGAACTCCGGGAAGAAAATTCAAATGGCCATTCCCGCCTCCTTCACCTGCGAAACCGATTATGGCGGCTCTGAGACGGCGACGAGGTACTGCACCACATCCTCGAGATGGTCCGATCCCTGAGGATAGTGAAGACGTTGATCACGGAAGAGCCAGCGGAAGCGGAGGCGGAATCGGAGAGAGATTAGATAAGAATTTCGGATTTGCGAAGAATTTTGAAGGTAAGTATGAGCTTGGGAGAGAAGTAGGTCGAGGGCATTTTGGTCATACTTGTTGGGCTAAAGCAAAGAAAGGGAAGATCAAAGGTCAAACTGTTGCAGTCAAAATCATCTCTAAAACTAAGGTTTGTGACAATGTGATTGATTCCAAGATTATTGGAACATAGAATTGTTACTGTTTCATCAAAAGATTGGTTCTTTGTGTTGATATAATGTGTTTCAGATGACATCAGCTTTGTCGATTGAAGATGTTCGTCGAGAGGTGAAATTGTTGAAAGCTTTGTCTGGGCATAGTCATATGGTTAAGTTCTACGATGTGTTCGAGGATTCGGATAATGTCTTTGTTGTTATGGAGTAAGTATGTCTCTTTCATGCTTCTTAGATGTCAAAATGATTTGACTTAAGATATTGACGCCAATATGGTTCCAGGTTATGTGAAGGTGGAGAGCTATTGGACAGTATTTTGGCGAGGTAAAATCAAAACTAGTCCTTTCTCTGTTTCTTTGTGTAATCCACCTTGAATTGTGGCCCACTCAGGTTAATTAGCTAGCTTTGTGTTGCATATGGAGTATAATTTTGTATTGTATATATCTTATTGTAGAGGTGGTCGATACCCGGAAGCAGATGCTAAGCGTATTCTTGTACAGATTTTATCTGCAACTGCTTTTTTCCATCTTCAAGGTGTTGTGCACCGTGATCTGAAGCCGGAGGTACACACTTTCTGCTTCTACCACTGTGAATATCAAAACTTTCTGTTGCTTACTTTTTTAAACAAATGTTATATATACTGTTGTTCCCAGAATTTTCTCTTTACAAGCAAAGATGAGCATGCAATACTAAAGGTCATAGATTTTGGCTTGTCTGATTACGCTAGATTCGGTAACTCTTCGTTCCTTTTTCTTACGCATAACTCTGCTTGTTGAATTTTACTTAGCAACTTAAGAACAGTTTTTGTGGTGGTCTTTAATCAGATCAGCGTCTCAACGATGTGGTAGGAAGTGCATACTATGTTGCACCTGAAGTACTTCACAGATCATATAGCACTGAAGCAGACATATGGAGCATTGGTGTCATATCTTACATATTACTCTGTGGAAGTAGACCTTTTTACGGACGAACCGAGTCTGCAATTTTTCGTTGTGTTCTTAGAGCGAATCCTAATTTCGAAGATTTACCGTGGCCTTCCATATCTCCTATGGCCAAAGACTTTGTGAAAAGGCTTTTGAACAAAGACCATAGGAAAAGAATGACAGCTGCTCAAGCTTTAGGTAAGTTCCTAACCACTAATGTTAAAACTAGTGACATTGATTGGTGAAATGAAAACATGAGTATGAGTAAATTTTCAGCTCATCCATGGCTTCGAGATGAAAATCCTGGTTTGCTTCTGGATTTCTCAATCTACAAATTGGTGAAGTCTTATATTCGTGCATCGCCTTACCGACGAGCAGCACTTAAGGTAATTATCTGATAATAACTCTCACCGACATCTTATTGTTTTACCCTTGCAAATGCCATAACAGCTGTGACAAAAAAAAAGTAACAGAATAGGCACACATGACAAAATATTTCCTCTGTTTGCTTGATCCTTTCTTCTGTTGTTCTTGATAGATTTGATCATCTATATGTCTTGTATGTATCTTTATTTTGCTGTCACTTGTACAACAGTCTCTATCCAAAGCTATACCCGAAGAGGAACTAGTGTTCCTCAAAGCACAGTTTATGCTCCTGGAGCCAGAAGATGGAGGCTTGCATCTACACAACTTCACCACGGTCAGTGGATAATTACAACATTTCATCGTTCCTTGTTTAAGAATAACTTCTAATGCCACTGTTCTTCAATTGATAATCGAACATTCTTTTGATCCGCAATTAGTGATTCGAAGTCTTGTGGTAAATGCAGGCTTTGACAAGATATGCTACAGATGCTATGATCGAATCTAGGCTTCCTGACATTCTAAACTTGGTACGTACTAACACATAATTTGAAGTCCCAGCATTTCTAGTCTGTTCTAAAATACATCTGTAATAATCTTTCTCTGTGTGTTTCCTTTTTGTTGATTGAAGATGCAACCATTGGCACATAAAAAACTAGATTTTGAAGAGTTCTGTGCGGCAGCGGTCAGCGTTTATCAACTTGAGGCTCTTGAAGAATGGGAACAGATCGCAACGATAGCCTTTGAACACTTTGAACGTGAAGGAAGCCGAGCCATTTCCGTCCAAGAACTCGCCGAGGTATGTAGAGACTTAAGTATATCTCTGAGATCTGTTAAACCGATAGCTTTTGCATGAATTATGGTTTATTATGGAATATGTAGGAGATGGGTTTGGGACCAAATGCGTATCCTCTGCTCAAGGATTGGATCCGGAGTTTAGATGGGAAGCTGAATTTCTTAGGCTATGCCAAGTTCTTGCACGGTGTGACTGTACGAAGCTCGAGCTCGAGACCAACGAGATGACTTCTAACTTTGCAAATCAAACCCTAATCATTAAAACATGAATCTCATTATTATACTGTCGATTCAAGACAAAAACATCAACCGGAAAAAAAGGTGCCTCTTTTGTATTAAGCATTTTGTTTTCAGAGGAACCATTCTAAACCAAACAAACAAAAAGGAAGATATATATCTTTTTTTTTATGTATTTAAATTCTACTTGTATAGAAAGAATTAGATGAGTTTGTTGTGGTTCGGTTCTGGTTTTGTTTCCTCTAAGCAAATGGTATTGGAGGTGTAATAAATCGAGGTTAGATACAATAAAACTTTGTGCTAATTCGAAAATTAACTAATATCACTATCTTCCTTTAAAATTTTGATTTTGTTTCGGAAGAATGTCATTGGTACACACACCGTAATAGCTGATAACTGTGCTATGCAAATCTTTAAAGAATTTTGAAAATAAATTTAGATTATTTTGAAATATGTACTAGAACAATCCATATCAGGCACTTACTTTTTGAACGAATTGGTTTGCTATGCATATGATCATTTCTCTAAAAAAAAATTCATTTGCTAATAGAATTTCCTTTTGTCTTGATATTGGGCTCAGACTCATCATATTCCGCCCAGAAGAAGTTGATGATTGAAACCCAAAACCCAAAACAAATAATAATACTTGAGAGATCATACCTAATTTTGTTGCTGAGTTTTTTTAGTTAAAGAACATATGATTACACCACCCTCCAATACCATTTTCTCTCACATGTATAATGAGTTTAAGTTGTTTAACTAACACTCTAAGAACATAAAATATTTATTAAAAATATCATATTCGTATATACAGTAATGAACGTATACTATCATTTATCTCCCAAAGTCACATTTATAATGAGTTCAACTAACACTTCAGACAAAATAAAACTAACACTGTAAGGAAAAAACAATGGGAAAAATGTCGGAAAATGCGCGAACTTTCAAATTTGGGACAAAAAAATCATGAACTTTTGAAATGTCATTTAAATCATAAAGTTTAGTTTGACTTTTTATAAAATGGTTAAGTTTTCGTTGACTTGGCCATTTCGGACATGTCGTTAAATTTCCGTTAACGAGACGTTGACGGAGTTAACTTTCCGTTAGAAATCTCCGTTGAATCGAAACGACGTCGGTTTAAAAACAACAAAACGACGTCATTTCAGTGGAAAATAAAATGAATTAACTGCGTCTGTGAAGAATCGAACTTTCCGTCGTTTCGATTCAACGGAGATTTATAACGGAAAGTTAACCCCGTCATCGTCTCGTTAACGGAAATTTAACAACATGTCCGAAATTTCCAGGTCAACGAAAACTTAACCATTTAATCAAAAGTCAAACTAAACTTTATGATTTAAATGACATTTCGAAAGTTCATGCTTTTTTTGTCCCAAATTTGAAAGTTCGCGCATTTTCCGATATTTTTTGTGAGATGAAAAACATATGGCTATAATTGTATTCCGTATATATCCCTTATATTATAAAGCACAAGTCACTTGTGCAATCAAATGTGGACATGTAGAAAAAAAATCAATTTTTTTTAGAAAAATTACAAAATAAAACAAAAATTATAAATAAACGTGTTATATTTCTTATTATCAATTGGAACTTTCCATTTGAACTCCCCACTAACACTATGATCAAAACAACTTCTCCACAACTCCACCTCCATTTTTAAAAATAATTACCCCTTGTCACCCAAAATAATCCAAATATATTAATTAATTTCACGGTGCAAAAATCAACACAAATTTATGCTAAACAATATAGATTCACTTTATGCTAAACAATACAAAAATCTAAATATCATAATACTACCTTCCAAATAAATGTTTTATCAGATTTACTTTCAATATTGTTCACAAAGCAAATGTTTTATAATAATTAAAAAATTTTACGTTCAAAATTTGTGATAAAGTTGTATTTACATATTCAACTTGTGTTAATAGATTTATTTTCCCAGAATACTTGTATTTAAATAACTTGAGAAGGAAACAAAAGAAGCTATCAAACTAAACCATATGTATATGTTTTTCGTCATCTTAATAAAAATTATAGTAAACTAGTATGGAGTAAGTTATTTGACTGGAAGACATCAATTTTAGAAAGTCTATTACGAGCAAATTTAGTTGAATTAATGGAGATATTTAAATATATAAAAAAAAAAACTAGAAACGTGCACATTCCATCAAAATCGGTCTAAATCTATGTCAACTTTTTTTAGTTATTACACTCATGTCATAATAAAATTTTGAAGTGGGAATTTAGTTTTTTTTTTTTTTGAAGTCAATAGAATAATTTAGCTTGAGAGATAATATGTGAATATATAGTGTTATGTTGAATAAATTCATAACGACGAAAGGAATAATAAAAGGTTGTTAATGAATAAACTACAAACAAAAGAAAGGTATAAGATACATTTAGATACTATACTCTTCCAAAAAAAAAAATATTAACATACATGTAATTTTATATAGGATATACAATTTTTTAGAAGAAAACAAATTTTTGTCTCATTCATTTGGCAAGAATCCTTCACTCACTTTCCCTATAAGAAGTAAGTCTCCTCCACTTGTATGATGGCCACCATCATCATCACAATAATTATCATCATCATCATTTAATTAGATGGCGCCGGTGAAGAGGAGGGTGTTCAAGACAAAGAATGAAATGGCAGTGGAGCTGGCCAAATACACGGCTGATCTTTCCTCCAAATTCTGCAAAGAAAGAGGAATTTTCACCGTCGTTCTCTCCGGCGGCGACCTCATCGCCTGGCTCTGGTCTGTTTCAAGATTTATATACAAAACTCTCTTATCAATACTTAATATCAATCTTAATTTGTTTGATTCTTCTGAAAAATTTAATTAGAATTTTTATTTTATAGGAAATTGTTAGAGGCTCCTTATATTGATTCAATTGAGTGGTCTAAGTGGCACATCTTCTGGGTCGACGAGAGGGTTTGTGCTTGGGATAATGTGGATAGCAACTATAAACTCGCTTACGACGGTTTTCTCTCCAAGGTAAACATGTATAAATATAGGCTAAAAAGGAACTATTTAATTAGCAAAATAAATTTTTGGGATGTGTCTTTAGTCAAGTCGTTAAATCCAATTGACTTCATCTTCTCTACCGAAGTTCGACACCACTAAATCGCGTTATTTCGCGTAGTAGGGATTGGCTATGGATTGGGTTTTGTCGATCCAAAGATGTCAAAAAAAAATAGTAAAGGAAATTTCTATTTTACCATACCAAATTCTATCTTTAAAAATGATTAGTGATGCTTACTAAGTAACTTTATTCACAAAAGAATGCAATTCTGTTGTTAAATTATGAGCTATACGGACCATATAGTGTCAAAGTTGCCTTCATGACGTTATATAATCCCACCATTCAGGTTCCAATTCCAGCTGAAAACATCTACGCTATCGACAACGGACTCGGGGCAGAAGGCAACGCCGAGCTAGCAGCTGAAAGGTACGAGGAGTGCCTCAAACAAAAGGTGAACCAGAACATAATCCGAACGTACAAATCTTCTGGTTTTCCACAATTTGATCTTCAACTTCTAGGCATGGGACCGGACGGTCACATGGCGTCTCTATTCCCGGGACATGATCAGATCAACGAGAAAGTGAAATGGGTCACATCTATAACCGATTCACCTAAGCCACCACCAAAAAGAATAACTTTTACTTTACCGGTTATCAATTGTGCTTCCTACAATGTTATGGCCGTATGTGATAAAGAGCAGGCTGATTCGGTTGCGGCTGCTCTTACTCATACCAAAGACTTACCAGCCGGTAGACTAACCGCGGATGTTGAAGTGGTTTGGTTCCTTGACCAAGCTGCTGCGTCCAAACTCCCTCATGGCTGGTGCTCCATCCTTTGATTTAAACGTTTATGTTTTTTTCTCACTAGCTAAGAAGTCGTTTGGTTTGGTTTGTTTGTAAACCGTGTATTGCTTAACTACTTATTATGTTGTGTATCCAACATTATATTGATCTTGGTGACTTTGGTTTACAAGTTTGTGGGCCTATAGTTTATCAACAAATGACGCAAAACTCAGAAATAAATCAAGTAAGTGCAAATATTAATGTGCATAACATATATATGCAGCTACAGTTCTAACATCGGAGATAACTGTGATATAGCTAAAGATGGGTTATGGTCCTATGGACATCTTATGTCAGACACCATGATTGTGTCCACATCATGAAAGACATGAGCAGACAAAAGCGAGAACACGAATCTAATTCACATGATGGATCCATCATACTATACATTAATACATATCTATGTATTAGTTTTATCGACGAATAATTGACAAATACATGACACAACAAAAATAAGTAACATGCCTTTCTATTTTGTTTTAATCTTTTCTTCCAACAAAATGGTATATTGATTAACATGCCTTTCTTTGTGAAACCCAAATAATATCTGTTTTTCAGGATTTAAAATCATTTATTTTATCACTTAAATATCTTTAATTCTTTCACCAATGGAAGTTTATAGAGTAAGTTTCAAGAATGATGATGTAATGGCTGGCTTCATAAAAAAAAAATATAGTAGCTTCTCAATATTATTTTGAATCAAAGAAATATATTCGTTAGCTGGTTTAAGCATATTCTTTCTTTTCCAATATTTTTTTTTTTTTCAAATTCATATTCAAACGAAGCAATTAATAAGTATCGTATATGGAAAACGATACTTTACTTTCTCTTTTTATAAAGCAACGGATCTAGCTTTGGTATTTTATCTTTCTTATTAAAACTAACATATCCACACCATTGGATTCACCAATCACCAATATGTATTCCGAATTTAACTAAACATTTGCTTATATCTAATTATTATCCATCAATGTTTTTAACTTCTTCAATATCAGATGTCATCAGCACAAGGAATCTTTTGATTTCCTACAAACAAACAAAAAAAGATGAATTTTGTTAGAAAAAAATATAGTCATGGTGACTAGATGGTAGATAATTATAATAGATAAATAGATGGTAAACAATAAAAGAACGCAGTAAACAAACCTAAAATAGCAATTTATATAGTACATATTCCTATTTTGAAAAATATATTTTAAGATGGTCTGTTAAAATTATTTTTTTCTAATAGATTTATCATAGTAGAAAACTGTGGCTGTTGTCGAGAACAATGATTAACCAATTTCTAGGAATTCGACATTATATTTGTTGTAATATTGGGACATAAATTATTTTTCCCGCAAGTAACTAAGCAAATAAGAAACAAAATCATCTGACAAAATTTATATTTAAAAATAAAAACATGAAAAATATTCGTGTAGCTGTTGGATATTTCTGTTAAAACCAAATATTAGTGCAGCCTGCACTTTTGTTAAATGCAATCATTGTTACAATTGAGACAATTTGTGTAGATTTTGATGACTCCCCCCTAGAAGATAATGATAATAAAGGCTTAATATAATTCTAAGGTTATAATTTAAGAACATATCAACATCCATTTGCCGGTTGGATGACGAACGAGATGTATAATAAAGTATTATACAAATAATAAAAGATGGTCGAAGAGGTCATTCATATTAAATCAAATATTAGCTTTTTCTAATTTCGGTTTTAGTCATTTCAATTTGGTTTAACCAAAATGTCTTTATCTTCAAAATAGCTAATATAATAAATTACACTACAAGAATCTACACATTGATAGTTATGTGATTGATAGTAACTTCAAAACAATCACATTTTTGCGTCACCTTCTTTGAAATATATTGTTTGACAAAAATATATACGCGTCTGTTTTTGTTGACCACACTTGATCGGAAGAAGAGACTCATAAAACGATTGTTAAGCTTCTTTTTTTTTTTATTAGTGATTCAATATATTTAATTCAAATCCAAACCATGTCAAAATAAATAAACAAAAATAAAATCTATTCTAGTTTCATTTTCCAAAGTCATTTTGGTTCAATACTTCAAGAATCCATAAAAAAATATTGTATGAGAACTAAAACCGGATCCAACATATCTAGTTTTCTGAGTAGGTAATAGATCCGAACAGACGCATAATTTGTAGTTTAAAAAAAATAAAAAAAGACGAATAATTTGTGATACTTTGCATCTGGGATATTCCCAAACCTAATCCAAGTGGTTAACGAGTCAAATCATTTAGGTTAATTAAAATAAATCATTCCTTTGCATTCGATATATAATACCGTAATCGAACCGTTTATTTTAGTTATAAATTAATGTAATAGGGCATAGCATTAACTGTTTCAATTGAATAAGACAAATTATTACCAGGAACGGGAGACACGTAAAGCAAAATTTTGAAAAGATAAGAAATTGTTATAGCTAATTAATAATCATAGCGTAGAACCAATTTTAATCATCATTCTTGTCTACATAATTTTTTTTCATGATTACAGATTTCTTTATTTGTTTAGCTCTATCATACTACAAATCTATAACATACTGTACACATTAACAAAACTGCTATGTACGTCGATTCCTAAACAACAATAATATAATTTATACTAAGAAATAAAAATATGTTTCTTTTGCCTGATTTGGTCGGTTGAAAACGTGGGAATTATTTCATCGCACTCGTTGGAAGCCATTATCTCTAAATAGTTGTTTCCATTCTACCAAAATTCATATTTAACTCATAGCACACTAAATAATGTTTGAGTTCTGTTTAGTTACGAATTACTATTAACTTACAAATTTAGCTCTTTTTGTAAATTGTGACTCAAAAATTAACCTAGAAACATGGAAAAACTCAATAACAAACAAAAAACACATATATTAATTTCACTGACCTTGTATTCCATGAACTATAGTTATTCATATATTTTTATTTCCATTTCCTTAAATTTAAGAATCAATTACAGATTATGTCCTTTTTAATGTGGCATTTGTAGATTTTGCCATTTTTCAGACTATAAAAATGTGATTTAACATGCGTTTTACCCGTTATGTTTGAGTTTATTCTGTTTTTTTTGTTCTTAGGCATTAGTATTTGGTATAAAGTACGTATTTTTGCAAAAAGTCGTAAATACGTATATTTTTAAGTGTTAAAATGGTATTTTCAAAAGATTTTCCAAAATTGGCAAACTGAACAATAATCCCTAAATTTAATTGATCTGCATGTTCATACGTAATCCAGATCAGTATGCAAACATGTAAATAGCGTAAACTATATAAACTTGATTAAGAAAAAAGGAACAACCAATAGCTAATACATAATAAATAACATACGAAAAAGAACACAAACATTTAAAATCTCTTTATTTTCAAAATACTATTTTTTAATTTTGAAAATGTTTAAATATTATTTTTTGGTATGTATTTACATGTAGTTCTTACTGAATGTTTTTAATTTACCATATTTCGCAACAATATAATTCTGATATGTAATAGACTATACAGGGGTCAAATATATAAACGAAAAACGAATCGGGGCAAAATAAAATAATAGCGAAAGAAACAGGACTAAAGTGTAAATTCAAGGTTTCTGATTAGTTAGTGGATCCATAAGAGAGAGAGAGAGAAAGTAAAAGTCTCACCATTAAGAAGCCTCCCCAGTCGCAATTTTTCTGAAGATTTTTTTCTTTTTTGGGCTCATTCATTAGATTCTAAAGAGATAGAGAAATTACAAGTAAGCCATCACGCTTCCACAGGGCCAAACCAAAAGTAAACGAAACGAAGAAGAAGAAGCAAGCAAGCAACTGGTAGAAGAAGAAGAAGAAGAAGAAGAAGACCAGAGACGCGGCAATAGATTTTTTCAATTTTTACTTGATCGGTCTCCGACGAAGACGTAGTCGGAGAGTTATTATTGACGGCGGCGATTGTTTGTGTTTATACCTCGCCGGAGATTTGAAGTTATCGTCTACTTCAAGTAATTGGTTGCTTGAGTAGTCGCGGTTGGTGAAATCGTTTGATTAGGTTTAAATCTAGATGAAAGCTTTGAGAAGGATTCAAACGACGTCTTCGTCTTCTAATCCTTCATCGCCATTATCATCTCCTCCTTCTTCTTCTTCATCTTCGTGGATCCAAATACGTTCTGCTCTCTTCGTTGTTGCTTCTTCATCTCCTGCTTCTTGTTCTTCTTCTTCTTCCGATCGGTTAGTCTTTTAGATCTCTCTCCGTTGTTGAAATTAGATTCTAAGATCTCTCGATCTTTTTTTTATTGACTTTGTTAGACTTTCGTCTCCTTTAGATAAATGTGATTCATAATCATCTAAGATTAGATAACTAATAGAGTTTAAGAATCCAAAGCTTCAATTTTTTATTTTGGGTTAGTGGTTATATTATTGACATTTGTTTGGTTATTTCGATCGATTCGAATGAAATATTTCAGCTGAATCTGCACATTTAAAGCTTCATGGCTATTTCTGGATGTTTTGTTTTCTATTTTGGTCCAAGTAGGCACATTTTAACCTCTGTTTCATTGTTTTAGGCCTCGTCTTAAATCGCCATGGTCTCGGAGGAGAAGGAAAAGGCCACTTAGACCTCAGCAATGGAAGAGATTTTTTACGCCTGACGGTAGACTGCGGAATGGAGGAGTGGATTTGTTGAAGAAAGTTCGGAGTAGAGTGAGTCTCACAGCTTAATGGAACCACTTCATTCACAACCATATTTGTGGGTTGTTGATTTCTAAAGAATGTTTATTTTTCTCTTGTTTCCTTGAAGGGTATTGAGCCGAGCATTCGGCTGGAGGTGTGGCCATTCCTTCTTGGAGTGTAAGTATACAGTCAAATTCTATTAGTTGAATCCTTTAGTAACAATTGCATCTATGGAAGAGTAGTTGTTTTTATTAGAGAAGCTGAGAAGCAAAGGGAAGCTAGTTCTCTTGCCTCTTTTTGTTATGTTTGCTAAATTACTTTTCTACTTACAGGTATGGTTTTAATAGTTCTAAGGAAGAGAGAGTCACTATAAGAAACCGGAAAAGGTGAGAGAGACTGATTGAATTACTATATTGGGGCAAAGTTTTTACTTTTACCTCTTTTTCGATTCTTAAGCTCATCTGTTTCGATTTCTACAAATGCAGAAAGGAGTATGAGAGATTACGTAGGCAGTGCAAACGGCTTCAAAAACACAATAACGGGACTCATAAGTTAAACAGGGGCAGTGAAACTATCGAAGATGAGTATGATTGGCCTCAAGTTCAAGACACTGACAGTTCATGTTCTGATGAAGTTGTCAGTGCCCGTGAGTCTCTCTCTAGTGATGAAGACATCACTGAAGATATTGGGTACATGAGTGAAGTTTCGTGTACAGTTGAGAGAGACGACGTCAGTAGTTCAAGACGAATCACCAATGCTACTATCTCTACACTAAATTCCGAGTCATCAGATTCAGATTCTTCAAATGGGAGTGAAGTGGTACAGGTCTTTCAGTCTTCTGCTACTCCGGATGTGAATAGTACATATCCAGCCAGCTCATCTATCCCCCGAACAGAAGAGGATTTTGTGACGTGGCAGCGTATTATTCGTTTAGATGCCATGCGTGCTAACTCGGAGTGGACCCCCTATTCTCCATCCCAGGCCGTTATATCCGAGGACAGAGCATGTCGTGCCGCGGAAGCGGTTGGGTTAAAAGATTACAATCACTTGGAACCATACCAAATATTTCAAGCTGCACGGCTAGTTGCTGTGCTTGAAGCTTATGCTTTATATGACCCTGACATCGGGTATTGCCAAGGAATGAGCGATCTTCTCTCTCCTATACTCTCCGTAATCCCTGATGACCATGAAGTCTTTTGGTGCTTCGTCGGGTTCATGAAGAAAGCTCGTCACAATTTCAGACTGGACGAGGTTGGAATCAGAAGACAACTCAACATAGTCTCAAAGATAATCAAATCTAAAGACTCTCAGCTTTATAGGCACCTCGAGAAACTCCAAGCCGAAGACTGTTTCTTTGTATATAGAATGGTGGTTGTGATGTTTAGACGGGAGCTGACACTCGATCAGACGTTATGTCTATGGGAAGTGATGTGGGCAGATCAAGCCGCAATCAGAGCCGGGATGGGAAAATCTGCATGGAGTAGGATAAGGCAACGTGCACCTCCCACGGATGATTTGGTGCTCTATGCAATAGCGGCCTCAGTGTTGCAAAGAAGGAAACTTATAATAGAAAGGTATAACAGCATGGATGAGATTCTAAGGGAGTGTCAAAGTATGGCAGGGCAATTAGATGTGTGGAAGCTCCTAGATGATGCACATGACCTCGTCGTTACTCTACACACCAAGATTGAACATTCATTCTCATAAAATTTTATCTTTTCTTCCGCGGGTTTTGAAGATCCTGCGACTAGTCTAAAAAGGTGGATTCCCCGGTTCCGTGGAGGTCCGAATTGGGCCGTGAGCTCTATCTGAATCGTTGCCGATACGAAATGAGGGTAGAGAATGGAAAGAGTGGTGAACAGAGAGGGGTGTGTAATTTAATTAAAATAAAGTGTATGTGTGTGTTGTGAAGAATGTGAAAAGGTTGAGGAGGGTTTTCTAAATTACACAGGGAAGATTCTTTACTTGAGAAATCTGCATTTGGAAACAAAGCTGTGCAAAGTTTGTTTTTTTTTTCCGGGAGTCACTTGGAATATTAAACCAGAGAGGACATGTTGTCAACAACAAAAAAATGTTACAACTTCTAAAATCATTTACGTATCAAGCCAAGTCCAAGGATTGTTTTTTTTTTTTTGAAAAAACAAGTCCAAGGATTGTTTAAAACCCAACCGGTCTGATAACTAATTTATACTATGTAGATTTATGTATGTATAGCCATAAATCTAGGGTTTCAAATTCGACGATTTTTGTTTTGTTTTCTAACTATTGAAACTTTGATAAAATTACTATATCAACTCAAGTCAGACTCAGATGTCAAGAATCATCCAAAAAAAAAAAAGAGTCTCCACTGAATCTAATAAAAAGTATGTTCCATGTAAAGGTTGACTTCCATTAATTCTTTAAATTTTGGTTTGAGAAAGACAGCCACAATTCAAATATTATAGGCTAATTTGGTTCTATTGAAATAGGGTTAAATTCTTGGAAACTCATACTTAGAAAATTTAGGTAGATTCTTTACGTTTTCCGCTTGTCACGGCACCGACTGTATAACTTAGGCTTTGCTTGGAGTAATCTAGGATTTATGGAGTCACAATGTGAAATTGCTAAGGAGATTAGAATATTTTAGATTTATAGTGGAAACTGTCATGTTTGAAATTTCTAAAGAGACCAAAATATTTTTGTTTTTAAAGTGGAAAGCGAGTAAAACGTGAAACACATAGTCACATAGGACAATACATGATTAAACGTACGATGAATCAATTAATACTATTTAAAACCGACCATACATTCAGCTATAAATAAAATGATTAGATTCTTTTATAAGATTAAATACGTATTAGAGATGAACTTGTACAAATGTTTATCCTTTACAACAATAAATCTCCTTTAGTCAAGTGACTCAAGTCGATTAATTTCTCTTAAGAAAATCTTCGTTGCTCTTCACACATGCAACGATATAAATTCGGGAAAAAATCTTGTCGTTTCTCCGACAGCCACACAAACAGTTCTAAACACAACCCATCTCTGTTTTAAAACTCTGTTTCAACATAGTTTTTCGTGTTTAGATTGTATGTGTTTTTGGCCATTTCTGTCATGTCCCTTGAAAAAACAACAAAAAAAAACAACGGTTGTTTTCTCAACAAGGCAAGATAGTTATCTTGATTACTATTCCTTGCTAACCAATGCTCCACAATTATGGACAACTTATAGTTGCTTTCAAATATGCAAAAAAAAAAAACATATCAACATATGACATGTGACATGTAATTCAATTATCACTTCTTAAAACCTCTACAACAATGTTTAGAATATCAGTTTTAGGTAATCATGAGTTTCAATAAACAAAAAAAAAAGAAATTCTACGTAAGCTCAGGTCTCAGATTTACCGTTAGACCCAAAAAAAAAACGTTTGCAGATTGCGCTAATGGGACCCTCAAAATTTCACTAATGGGCCATTTACTTGACTTCGTAGCTTGTAGAAAAATTAGCAATGAGACGATTATCAAAACCTCATTAGACTATTCAAACAGAAAACATGCCACTACACGCACTTCACAATCTCTATATAACACCACATTCTCATACTCGTTTCTTGGCACCAAAGTCATATAAACCTAAACAGTTATATCAAAACATTTCATATACATTTTCTCTCTAGTATAAAATGACTTCGATCGTTTTCTTTCTTCTAGCCATTATTTTGAGTTCCAGAACTTCAGGAGCCACATCTCGTGGGGGACTCTTTGAAGCTTCTTCCGTAGAGAAACATGAGCAATGGATGTCTCGATTCAATCGCGTTTACTCAGACGATTCTGAGAAAACGAGTAGGTTCGAGATCTTTAAGAAGAACTTAAAGTTCGTCGAGAGCTTCAACATGAATACGAACAAAACATACACGTTGGATGTTAACGAATTCTCTGATCTCACCGACGAGGAATTTAAGGCGAGGTACACGGGGCTGGTGGTGCCCGAAGGTATGACCAGAATCTCAACAACGGATTCTCATGAAACGGTATCGTTTAGATATGAAAATGTTGGTGAAACCGGTGAGAGCATGGATTGGAGAAAGGAAGGGGCTGTTACATCCGTTAAGCACCAACAACGATGTGGTAATTAATGAATTATCATAACTCTAGTCTTTTTTTTAGTAACATGCATATACTATAATGTTCGAATCTAGATGGTGATAATACATTAATGACACTAGGACACTAATATAAATCATTAGACTATATATGTTCATGTAAATTCTATTAGTAATATATTCACATCTCGTAGAAACTAAAAAAAATGATTATTAAAAATGGAACAGGATGTTGCTGGGCTTTTTCGGCGGTGGCGGCAGTGGAAGGCATGACGAAGATTGCGAAAGGAGAGCTCGTATCGCTGTCTGAGCAGCAACTGTTGGATTGTAGTACGGAAAACAATGGATGTGACGGAGGGATAATGTGGAAAGCTTTCGACTACATTGTAGAAAACCAAGGAATCACCGCAGAGGATAACTATCCCTACCAAGGAGCACAACAAACCTGTGAGTCAAATCATCTAGCTGCTGCTACCATCAGCGGATACGAAACGGTTCCCGAAAATAACGAGGAAGCATTGCTAAAAGCGGTGTCTCAACAGCCAGTTTCCGTGGCGATAGAAGGGTCAGGATATGAGTTTATACACTACTCAGGCGGGATATTTAACGGAGAGTGTGGGACGCATTTGAATCATGCGGTTACGATTGTTGGTTATGGGGTGAGCGAAGAAGGGATTAAGTATTGGTTGTTGAAGAACTCGTGGGGAAAATCTTGGGGAGAAGATGGTTATATGAGAATCATGAGAGACGTAGATGCACCTCAAGGAATGTGTGGTTTGGCCAGCCTTGCTTACTATCCAGTGGCTTGATGGATCCTTTTATAATTGTTTCGAATATATATGTAAAATGGGTTTTGTTCAGAGTATTTGACAAAACCCATATGAATAATTGACATGTGGCAGTCAAATGTATTTTAAGTAGTATTTTGGAAGTTTTGTTGTTTGAAGCATGTATTACGTTGGTATAATAAAATGCATTAATTATTCTACCAAAAAAAAAAATGCATTAATTAAGTGCGTATTTGGTAATTAGAGCTTAGCCAAAGAGTATAATGGCATCTACATATACATTTTTACAGGATTTTTTTGCATTAATTCATTTGGATCCGGGTTTTACCCGGGTTTAACTCTATTCGGATCTTGGATAAGGATTTTTAGGAATGTTGTAATAAAAAACGAATTTAATTATTTTATTAACCATATTTATAATTTCCGTAATTAACTTCTCACCACACCTCCCAAAAATTTAAAACAATAACTAATGAGTAATTATTAACTGTTTTTAAGGGAATATGCACATAACATTGGCATCTAACATTTAATTTCAGAATTAAAATCCAAGATTTACACTTCAACAATATTGCCATAAATCTCTCCATTATTACTCGACCAAGACTTTCTAAAATCTCACATCCCAGATTTCATATCTAATTTAATTACTCCAAAAATACTATTTACGATATTCTTTCTCTCCAAAATCTCTAACAAGATGATTTTTAAGCAACAAATTAATGACAGTATAATCGGCATTTAATGTATAATTTCGACAATTTAAATCCACCATTTACAGCTCAACAATTTAAATCCACCATTTACTCTAAAATATTTGTTTTAAGCAAATTTACAAATCAATAAATAAACTTCCCAAACAATTCATATTTTTATGATAACGAGATTTGAGATCCTAACATATGGAAGTTAAATATTCAAAATTAAAACTATTAATTACCATAATCTCGGTCATATCTACTAAATATAAACAACTAACCAAAACCTAATCGTAATCAAATTTTAATTATTATTGCTTGATAATGCTCTTAAACATATATTAAGAATATCTAACAAATGGAAACTATTAAAACATCCAAATCGTTTAGGCATCTAAATTAGTAAAAATGATGAATTGGCAATTATTGTGGAACTATGGTTGTGTTTTCTCACAGGCATGCTATCATATGTGGGAAAAAAAATCGGTGAAAAATCGGCTCATCTCGAAGAGAGACGACGACATTGAGCAAGGGATTAGAGTACTACGGTTCGGTTTCTTTAATGATTTATTAGTTTCACTTTTACATTTGTTTTATTAATGTGGAAAACTTGCTATGTACGTAATTGAAACAGTTTGTTTCCATACTGAATCAATTAAATTGTTGTCATTTAATACATAAATTGTTTCGGTAAAACACTTCAACATGATTGCAGAAACAAATAAATCATTTTTCAAACAAATAAATTGTTGTCATTTTTTTTTCTTTTTTTCCGATCAAATAGAATATATTACTTTTAATAACTTTATACCAACTTCATTAAACTATAAATCTTACTAACTATTACTAATGTCATATAATAAATCCAAAACACTTTATCTTCTAAATTTACACACATTTAAAACTTATACTCCATCTGTTCCAAATTATAAGATGTTTTTGTTAAAAGCACAAAAATTAAGAAGTAATAAATGTTTATTTATTTATAAAAATTTAACCAATAGAAAAAAAAGACAGCAGAATTCATAAGGTTATAAATAAACTAAATAAACATAAATTATGTATAAAAATCTGAGAAAATCTTATATTGTGAAACAAGAAAAAAAGGCTTAAACATCCTATAATTTGGAACAGAGGGAGTATTTCCTTTGCACTAAATATATGTTCATAAATACTACAAATTTTATTTTTACCAAACTCACTATATTCAAATGAAATCAAATACAATATCTTATGTGTGTAATTTTATAAAACTGGAAATGGCATTATTTGAGTACAAGTGAGTGATGTATTGAAATTTTTATAAATCTATGTTTACTAAAATGAAATTGAAATTGACTAATTCTACCATTTATAGATATATACAACTCTCTATATCAATATATACATTTAAATTAAAAAAAATTCATATATGTAAAATAAAATATTTAAATTAATAATTAAAAAACAATTCAAATAATATTTAGGCCCGCGGTGTACCGCGGGTTAACATCTAGTTTAGTACAAACTAATAGTATTATGTATTTCGAATAAGTTTACAATCATTTATTCATCTTGTGGATTCATGGTAGGGGTTTAATTTAAAAGATGAAAAACAATTGTTAGTGACGTAATTCAAGGTTATTTATGAAAAGTTATCATAAATTAAAAGAAAAAACATATAAAAAGTGTGATTCTACCTATTTTTTTCCTTAAAAATTAATGATCCGTAGCCAAAAAACAAACTGTTGTATATATAGAATTTTTTGGAAATGTGTTTGAATAAATCAGAAAAATACTGTTGGATTGACTGATAAGAATCAAAGCTCCGACTTTGAAATTATGTCTTTCACAATTCACGGTGCCACTAATAACAATCTGTTATATATATAAAAAATTGATACAAATAGATGAAAGAAGTATATATAGAAAAAATGACTCAAACCTACTAATCTCTAAATAACAAAGAAAACTTGTATATAAATTTTTTGAAATAAATCAGAAAAATACTATTCGATTCAATAATAAAAGAAAAAGAGAAACTAAAAAAAAAAAAAGAATAAAAGAGAAACCAAAGCTCCGACTTTCAAAAATGATGACATTCATGGCTTCTTGCTCTTCTTCGTTAGAGGAGGAGGAGGAGAAAGAATCTTGCCAGCATAAATCGCGATATCCGTCAACATCTTCATATTCCAATTCGCATAAACCATAGGCGTCGGATGAAAAAAACTCGTCCTACACATAGAAATATTCACAAGTGCAAGAGCTTGATACGCCCTCATGAATCTATAATCTCGTAAATACAAATACTTCAACGCGTTGTCTAAATGAGCATCAACCAACTTATAAGCTTTCCTACAAGCATCAAACTCTGCTTTGTCTCGTTTATCTTTCGCTTTCGGAAGAAGAGAATCTTCGATGTTATCTAACGTTTGTATCGCGTTGATCCAAGCTTTAGCTGCGGTTAGTTTCGCGATTGTTTTGATTGAGGTTTGTCGTCTGATCAGCTGAGATGTGATTGTTTGATTGCAGAACTTGAAATCGATGGTTTGTTTGCATATTCTGTTGATTAGGTTTTGTGTTGGTGGATCAGGGACGACGGAGATTGAAGATTTGAAGGTAATGAAAATGAGAAGAGAGATGAGTAGGTGAACATAAGCCATTTGCTCATAAGGTGTTGTTTTGATGATATGAACAAGAGTCAAGAGAAGCTAATTGGTAATATCATATTTATACTTTTTATAGCCATATAGAATGTATCGAATATGTTCCAAAACGTAGTTGTTAACCTTCAATATTATGATGTTGACATCTCAAAATTTAGTATTTTTTAATTTTGTGTTGATCGGGTCAATAATCATTGTGCTTTTGTGATTAATTAGAGTTAGAAGAAGAATGATCATGAAAATATGTTTGGTGATTTTGGTTGAAGGCAATAATGTTTATTGCTTATAGACCACATTTCTCAATTCCTTTGGTTTGAAGTCTTTCCAAAGTAATGTGTGTTGCATTTTTTCATGTTTGTTTAATAATTCGTTATGAACAAACTTATCCAGAAGTGTTATAATCCAATTATCCAAATTCTTGCGCCTTTATGATAATCCATTGATTTATTGTTGTATTGTCATTTCGATTTGATCTTCAGTTTTCTATGAAATTTAGTGTTTGTATTTAGGTACATTTGGTACATAAATTCAATTAAATTAAAAAACAAACAGATTTGATTACCAAAATGTGAGTGTGGTGATCAACCAATATTGGTAGGTCTACCAAAGATCATCAACTCTATTTAAAAATCCCAAGAAAAAACAAAATCAATTCTCCAAAAGTGTAAAAATTTATAAAATTAAAACGGCGTCATCAGCGTCGTTTTCGTCTTTGACCAAAATAAAACGGCGTCGTTTTCATCAAATCCCAAAGCTCACAAAACGACTGCGTTTTGTTCAAGCTTAAACCCGCGACGTCAAGGGTTTAGTTGTAGAAGTCTAGCTTCTTCTTCTCTCTCTCAGCCATGTTTGTGTCAAGAGGTCTCTGTTGCAGCAGAATCTGGAATCGTTCTCTGTTCCTCAAACGTTCTTCAAACTTCCGAGCTTGTTTCTCGACGAAACGTGTTGGGACGCATAATGGAACTTTCCACTGCGACGAAGCATTAGCTTGCTTCATCCTTCGTCGTTCCAGTAGATTCTCCGATGCTCAAATCATACGAACCAGAGATCATCAGGTACCCTTTGTTCAATTTACCATGTATTTGAGTTTATCTATGTGCAAAGTTTCTTCCTTTGGGTTCAATTTTTGTTTTTTTTCGAAATTTTGGAGAAATGGTTAATTTAGTTTGAGTTTTATGTAAAATTCTTGAAATTTTGTGTATGTAGCTATGAATTTGTGCATTAATTGATTATGAGTGTGCGATTTTGCATCAGCTCTGTCTTAGTTTGTACTTTGTACCTTGTTCTTGTGATGTGGTTTATAAGGTTTTGGAGAAGCTAGATGCGGCACTTGATGTTGGAGGTGTGTATGATCCTCAGAGTGAACGTTATGACCATCACCAGAAAGGATTTAGTGAAGTGTTTGGCCTTGGGTTTAATACTAAACTCAGTAGTGCTGGGCTTGTTTATAAGGTAAAGGATGATACTTTCTTCTGTATTGGTGGTTAATTTGAGAATTTTGTGAATTGTGCTGATACTTTTGTCTATAGCATTATGGATTGGAGATAATTGCTAAGGAGATTCAACTTGATCAGAGACATCCCGATGTGTTTCGATTGTTTCTAGCTGTGTACAAAAACTTCATTGAGGTACTGCGTCTTGCTCTAGAAAGTTTGTTTCCTTAAGCTGCTATATCCGTAGGTATCTATTGAGTGAACTATCCAGCACGAAACGATGGCTATGGATTTGAAAAATTAGTGTTTGATGGGAACAAGCTACTGAACCTGTTGTCTAATTGGTGAACTTTGATGTCCTGCGTTGCGAATGTCACCAATAAGTTGTGGCTCTGTCTGACATTTTTCTTTTTCAAATTGAGGATGCTAACAAAGAAAGAGATTGTAATATCGATGTTAGAGATAGTATATCAGTTCTTGAACTTTCATATATACTGTGATGTTCTTACATGGTTCTAGCTTCTTGTTGTGTACAATTACAGGCAGTAGATGCTATAGACAATGGCATCCATCAGTATGATACTGACCAACCTCCAAGATATGTAAACAATACTAGCCTGGGGCATAGGATTGGAAGGTTAAACTTAGACTGGATTGAACCTGATCAATCTAGTGAAAAAGAAGACGAAGCCTTTCATCGGGCAATGGAACTTGCTGGCTCTGAGTTTTTGGAGGTTTTTTCCTTTTCTATAGTTTTATATCTCGTTCAATTACCTAAAGTCAGTTGGTTCTTATTCTTCTTGGAATAGAGGTGCAACTAGGAAAAATGCTAGTACCCAAACCAAAACTAGTTTGATAACTTTGAATGAATCAACCTAATGAGATGCTATTAGTTCTTATAACAAATGTTGTCTACGTCTGATAAAGAACTGGCACTGTTTCATAAGAAATGACTGGTATAAGAATATGTTTGCCTGCCTATTGGAGTATAAATCGAGAATTCAGCCAGATAGATTTCTAAAGCTACCTTGTGTTTCTACCTTTTGACAGTGTGTTCATTTTCACTTTAAATCGTGGTTACCAGCTCGGTCAATTGTGATGGAATGTCTTGCAAAACGGTATGATATAGACTCCAGTGGAGAAATTATGAAGCTCAGTAAACAATGCCCAGTAAGTTAAAATGAGCTCCTTTACATATATCATCTACTTCGTTGTTTGGGGTTATAATTTGCTAGAGGGATTAGAATTGATGAAATGGTGGCATAGTCTTCAAAGTTGTAAGAGTTTTGTGCAATTGACAGTGGAAACTCCATATATTCGAGCTCGAGGAAGAAATGAAGATTGATCCTCCCATAAAATATGTTCTTTACCAGGTAACTTCCGGGGTTTATGCAACGATCTTACTATGTTGTCGTAACCTTTATTTCTCTTTAAGCCAATGAGTGTGTTTGTGTATGTGGATTTTATCAGGATGATAGAAGCGAAAACTGGAGAATCCAAGCAGTTTCAGTTTCACCAGAGAGGTTTGAGAGCTGTAAAGCTTTGCCATTATCATGGAGAGGTCTAGAAAAGGAGAAGCTCTCAGAGGAAAGCTCAATCCCAGGCTGTGTTTTTGTGCACATGAGTGGTTTCATTGGTGCAAACCGAACCTATGAAGGTGCCTTAGCAATGGCAAGAGCCTCTTTGATGACATCATAACCAAAGATCGGTTATTTGGTTTGAAGTTTGAACCGGTTCCTAATCCTATACATAGAATCAAATGGTCACTATAGTTACATTGTATTCAGATTTTAATAAAGAAAAGTTTCCTTTAAAAATAATTTGTGAATCAAAATCCATGTGAATGTCATTCATAAACAATGTGATCTTATTTAATAAAGAAAAGTTTCCTTTATTTTTTGACTGCGAATTTAGCAATGATATTTGGAGGTTCTTCACATCGCGTGCGGGTCTTTATCCTCCTACTCAGTTTATGGTTGTTCTTCTTTGGGTAAATTCTGCTACTTCTTCGAGGAATTTATCCCTAATTATCAAACTCATCTTCCAAGCTTCCATCTACCTTATTTGGAGAGAGCGGAACTCTAGGATCCATTCCACCAATGTGAGGTCTCCTCTTTCGATTATTAAGGAGATAAAAACCATCCTCAGGGCGCGGCTTGACCCTATCTCTAGGGCTCAATCTTCTATCCCCCTCGGTTCCTCTCTTATGGTTACCTGGTTCTCTTTGTTTCAGGATCCTTAGTTGCAGGTAAGTGTCTGTTCTCTGCATTTGTTTGTCCTGGACTCTTCTTTAGGGCCTGGTAGTTCTATTTATTTTCAGTTTGTTGTATGGGCCATGTGGCCGTCATGGGCCTTTGGGCCTTGTCCTTTTTTCTTTTTAATGGAAATTTAAAATTAAAAAAAAAAAAAAAATGTGATCTTATTTTAGCTACCATTTTTTATTGATGTAATTATTTTTAAAAAAAAGTAAATATTAATAGTGAAACTCACCGACTCATGCTTACGTGGACGATAACCGCGTTGTAGAGGATAATTTCCACAGTAATTGGTTTGGTACAATCGCGCAAACCACTCCGTGACATTTCCTTCTTCTTCTTCTTCTTCTTCTTCTCGGTGGCTCAGAGAGAGTGAGAGAAGCAACAATGGAGGTTTTCTACTACTTGGTGTTTGGAGTCATGGCTGCCGTAGTGGCGGCGTTGGAGCTGAGTAAGACAAACAAGGATCGGATCAACACTTCGTCTTCCTTCAATTCTTTCAAGAACAATTACCTCCTCGTTTTCTCTATTATGATGGGTACGCCTCTCTGCCATTATTGCTTTCAATATCAGAATTGCTTCTGTATGCGTCTCGATTTCGCACTCTTATAGCGGAATCAGCTCTGTGATTGATCGGCACCTGCAATTTGATTGATGTTACCTGTCATCGATCTGATCTAAGTGATTCGGAATTTTGGAAGAGAGTTCAGTTCTCGAGTTCTTCTTTCTGTTTAAGCGCCATCCAGTTGTGTGCTAGATCAAATCCAGAAGTAGATACAATTTATGCTTACAATTTTCTTCATCCACTGATTGGATTTGTTGTTGTAGCTCATATCAAATCTGGATTTTATCATTTGAATACGATGGTTTGCTTTGCTCTTTCCACATCTGGTATCAGTGATTGACGATAATAATTCTGGCAGATTTTTTCATGTGTTATAACTAGGTTGATCAAATGTGTCGTTGATCAAAGATTTGGATGATGTTGATGGAATGTTTAGGACGAGTGACTATGACCTGATTCATTATGTGTTTCTTTCTTTGGAATTTTTATCAATTGAACAAGATGATATTGAGTAATGATGGTAGTTTGTTGATCTTGAATGCATTGATGAATCATCATATCATGCTGATACACTCGTGTTTATCGATGATTATGTTGTTGCAGCTGGGGACTGGCTTCAGGGTCCTTATGTGTATTACCTTTACAGCACTTATGGTTTTGGGAAAGGAGATATTGGTCAGCTATTCATTGCTGGTTTTGGTTCATCAATGTTGTTTGGAACCATTGTTGGATCTCTGGCTGACAAACAGTGAGAATGCTTTCTCTCTTATGTTTAAGTCTGTGTTATTTTTATTTTTTTATTAAGTCCGTGTTATTGCAGGAGAACTATGTTTAGGCTACTAATATCTTTGTGTGTGTTGGATTCAGGGGTCGAAAGAGGGCATGTGTTACATACTGCATAGTTTACATACTAAGTTGCATCACAAAGCACTCTCCACAGTACAAAGTTTTGATGGTTGGCCGTATCTTAGGTGGTATTGCTACATCTCTCTTGTTTTCGGCATTCGAATCTTGGCTAATTGCAGAGCACAACAAGGTCAGCCTTAGCTTTATTACTCTTATTTTCTTATACATATGAATCATGTGCATATTACTCAGTCTAGGTATTCAAACCCTTTTTTTAGTTTATTCCTACGGAAATTCCCTAAATATAATAGTTATTTGATAGAAACATTGTATCCCTCCCAACTATGTCTGTTTCTCAACTAGCGTGATGAATTACACAGTTAAGATGATTAGTTCTCGATGACTATAAAGTTCTGTAGTATCTATAAACTATCATTTATGGACTTCAAAGTGCAATCTGTACACAAAGTTGGATAATGAAGAAAGTAGAGACTTATAACCTTTTAGTTATTTCTTTTAGCTATAGCCTGATGAGAATTTTTCTCTGTTCTGAACAACTATGCAGAGGAACTTTGAGCAACAGTGGCTGTCACTTACATTCTCTAAGGCTGTTTTCCTTGGGAACGGGCTGGTGGCTATTCTCTCGGGATTGTTCGGCAATCTTCTTGTTGACACTTTTTCCTTTGGTCCTGTTGCTCCCTTTGATGCCGCTGCGTGCTTTCTTGCAATTGGAATGGCCATCATATTGGCAACATGGTCTGAGAATTTTGGAGATCCATCTGACAGCAAAGACTTGCTGACTCAGTTCAAAGTTGCTGCCATAGCGATTGCTTCAGGCAGGTTCAAAGTTAGCGTTAAAACTGTTGATTCAAAGACTTCTCAATATACTCTGTCTCCATTCATCCCATCCTGGACCTGCATTTATTTGCAAGCTATGTTTCCTCATTTCTCTAACAAAATCTATGATGATTTCTCAGATGAAAAGATTGCATTGCTGGGCGCTATTCAGTCTCTATTTGAAGCCTCGATGTACACCTTTGTTTTCCTCTGGACACCAGCTCTTAGCCCAAACGATGAAGAAATTCCACATGGCTTCGTTTTTGCAACCTTCATGTTAGCCTCGATGTTGGGAAGCTCCCTTGCAGCTCGTCTCATGTCTCGCTCATCTCTCAGAGTCGAAAACTACATGCAAATTGTCTTTCTAGTTTCTGCTGCTTCACTTCTTCTCCCCATTACAACAAGCGTATGTCTCAAGAGTCTGAAACTTCATTGTTACTCTTAAGTTTGTACAATCTTCTATATGCACATTGACCCTATAATAACATGTGGCACAGGTCTTGGTGACCCCATCAAAGGTGAAAGACGAAGGCTTGTCGTTAACTAGCTCCATTCAGCTACTTGGTTTCTGTGTTTTTGAGGCTTGTGTCGGAATATTTTGGCCTTCGATAATGAAGATGAGATCACAGTATATCCCTGAAGAAGCACGAAGCACCATAATGAATTTCTTCCGTGTGCCGCTCAACATCTTTGTCTGCATCGTCTTGTACAACGTAAGAAAAAAGTCATGTCTTCATCCTCTTTACATAACCGAAAAAGAAAAAAAGCTAAAAATCTGGAATTAATTTTTTTTTTTTTCTGCAGGTGGACGCATTTCCCATCACAATCATGTTTGGTATGTGCTCAATCTTCCTCTTCGTAGCCTCCATATTACAACGACGGCTTATGGTCATCTCCGAAAAGCCAAGTACGTTCCTTTTCTTTTCTCTTACGGTCTTTCATACATATATAATCCAAAACTGTGAAGAAATTACGGCGATTTATATTTAAAGAGTGTAGCAAAACAGAAACCATTGTTTGTTTGTGGCAAATGGTAATGTCTTATTTAGCTCTCTCTGTTTATTGCAGAGGCAGAAGAATGGAGTCCGATGAAGGAGCGAAACTCGGAAGTTGATCCTCTTACCCTCTGATTGTGTTCCACTCCTATGCTCGTAATTCCTAATTTCATTTTTGGTGACTTTCACTCTCTCTTTTTTTTTTTTTTTTTTGAGAAATAGAAAAAGAAACAATCAGAAGGAAGAAAGGTAATGGTTTGCTCTTAGCTTTTTACATGTATGGTTAGTGATGCTGATCTTTGTTCAAAAAAAAAAAGTTTAGTGATGCTGATTGTTCGATAGGGTATGTAACTTTATATTTACCTTTTCACACACATCGTCTTATTATTTTACAGAATTTTTGTCTAAAGTTTGTGAATTTCTTTCTCAGATAAATATACATATTTGAAATTTGACAGTATTTATTAAAGTTTATATACATACAGTTTTTATATGTTCAAAATATATATATATATATATATATATGTACATACAGTTTTATTCCTTTTAACCAGACGAAGAACCGAATTGGGATGGTTTTTTAATATACTTTTAATTAGTTAAGAATTGCAATATATAACGGTGTGAATTCGGGGTGATGACATCGACATTAACACAAATCACTAAACTACATGTTTTGTTTCATAAATTTGATGTTATACCATGGAAAATTAAGCATTTGATACAAGAAACTTAATCTAATGATATCAAAATAACATCATCAATCAGTGAGCATTTATAGGGCGAGGCAATGTTGTACCAAGCGGAGGAGATGGTGCTTCACCTTTGCGTACAGGCGGACATGTTTTAAGGCAATCTTAGCGATAAATGCGAGGAAAGCAATTGGAAGGATCTTCGATACAGCAGAAATACTCGAGCATCCATGGTTTTCCCATAAATTTCTGAAGCATCTTTTTATTCCCTTCGGATGATCGCAATCGTTTTGACATTGGTAGAGACCGAAGAGAGAAACTATAATGAGAATGATAAAAGAACTCTTAGAACCACATTTGATCTTCTTGACTAATAACTCTTCTCTATGAATTATGCGAAAATAACAACAAATATGTGAATTTGCACACCAAAAAAAAAAAAAAAATGTTTGTTGAAGGGGTTCGATCTAATGTTTTGATTTTTGATTTTTTCACAGGTTGAACAGATTTACCAAATTCAATGTTCTATTTATCAATTAACTTCTGAGAAGCAATGTGAGCGCGATATTTCTAAAGATTAGTGAATGTAAAAGAATTGGATGATAAGAATGCTTGAAGATGCTAAGAATTAGACTCTAAAGTGATTCGAGTAGCGATGAGTATGGAGAAGTTCGTTAGAGTATGGGTGATTCATGCATTATCCCACTTTTATCTAAGGAGACTAGATTGAAATGTTTATGTGCTTTCTTTTGGATATGATTTCACACCTTCAAACTTTTTTTTCTTGGCTTTTCTTTTGATTGTTTGCTTGAGGACAAGCAAATGGCAAGGCCCGAGAGTTGATATACTCCATATTTACTGCTTTGTCAAGGTTGTTAACATCCACTTTATCATGTTTTATTGGTATTTTCATTTTGTTTTGTTGCATTTAGTGTCAAAGTGAGTCTTCTTCCGTTTTAGAAGTTATATAGTGTCTTTGTGTGTATTTTGATTTGTTTTGTGTGTCTTTTGATTTATTTCAGGTTAAAATAATGGAATATACACACTACATGCAAAGAAGAGAAATGTTAGCACAATTTACTAACATACTTATCAAATAATATACAGTGGATATTATGTTATAGTTAATAATAAAATTAGTGATGCAATTTAGATTAATAATAATATTTACTAATTTATTAACCACTTTAATACAATCAATGTATTTCTTCTATATCAAAATTTTTAATATATATTCATTTTGATAATTTTGAACATTTTAATTATCAATCAAACTTTACTTTACTTTACTTTACTTTACTTTTTATTTTATGGTTTAAGGAAAAAAATGAACTTTTTCTCACTACATAAAACATCCATTTTCATTCAGCCATATCATAAATCATGCTTTACAAATTAAATTAATATATATGTAAACTCTTCTGCACACGTGGATTTATTTTTGTTAAAGAAAAGGATCATATGAAGATTACTTAACAATTATGGGAGGGGATTTCTCAAACGTTGGAATTTACTAATGAATCTTGTTTGAATCTTTGATTGAGGACAAGAAAGTTTTAGGAAATAGACTTCGATGGATATCTTTCGAGGTTTACTGATTTAAAAGAAACTTTTGTTCTTCAAAAGGATATTGGGGATTCGATTTTTAATGTTTTGGTTTATAAGTTTTTTGTTTAATAGATTGAAAAGAATATTTTGTTTTAAATATATAGGATTCTAGTCAACGTTTTGGTTTTTCATTTTTTCCAATCGACTGAAAATAATTTCTTATTTTAAATTCTATGTGGAATTTGATTTAAAGTAATGCAATTGCCTTAATATTTTATCAGATTAAGTGTTACAATATATTTTTTAAGCTTGTGAGACGTGTGAGCTTATCAAATAATGTAGAATACTGCATCTGCATATTAGTGACACATTTTACACTAATAAATAAAAATAATGAAATTCAATATGTATCATATATTTATGTAAATTATATGTTCCTTTACTACTTAAAACTACAGAATCCATTATTTCTATATCAAAAAGATTAGGAGATTTTTTTTTTTATGTCTTAACCTTTTAATTACTTTTTACTTTTCTTTTAATCAATCAAACGTTACGTACGTGTGTTTAACATTTTAGTAAAATTGGTATCACACGTTGACACATCACACATGTATATTATTGGTCCATTAAGGGAGGATCAGGCTATAAATTGGAGATCAATGTCACCATGAGAGGACATCTTTTCTTTGTCAAAGACCCTTAGAAAACTTTTATTCATCATTTTGATATTATATTCATTCCTCCAAAATTATAAACAAACAAACAATCTATTTCACTTGTTTCTTTCATCGTATGTCCAATATACTTAAGTGTTCAAAAAAAAGTTTAACACGAATTCCATTTTATTCAAACCCAATTCTCCTATCCACAAAGATGAAGTTGGTAGTTTTCTTCGCGTTCTTGCTCATGTTTTCATTGTGTTCTTCAGGTAATCTCAAGTTAAATAAATAAAATCGATATTTTAATTAGAACATATTTGATTGTCAAAAAGGATCTATATAAGTAGTGGTACCCAAGACACAGTGTGGTTCTTAAGGAATTCACACATAAAGTTAACTTTTAATAATATATTTTGTCTTGTCAACGTTTAAGAATATATTTTATCGCAATACATATATTAGTATACACCGTTTATTAGTTAAATTATACATACATATTGACGCAGTCGGAAAACCCTAGGTTAAGCAAGCGCTAAACCTAAATTGAAATCAAGTTCGCTAGCGACGAACTTAATGATAAAACTCTGGAATCCACCAGAAAAGGGTCTGGAATCCACCAGGAAAAGAGAAAGCTCTCTGTTCTTATTAATTAGAATCAAAAACATGTCCTGTAAATAACCTAGGATCTCTATATATATAGAGAATAAAACCAAAACATAAAATAGAAAACCCTAAACAAAATAGAAAACGTGAAATAAGTAAATATTAAAAGAAAAGGTAAATTCCCTAAATTTCTCCTACATCAGTCTCCTCCACTTCTGAAGAACTTGTCCTCAAGTTCTCTTCTGAATAAAAAATCTCATCTGCTTTGTCCCGCATAGGAGGGAAGTCATGTAAATAACCGTCTGAATCTAACTCTCTCAAATTAGTTAGAATCTCTGGAAGGTCCTCTGGGATTGTTGTCTTCTTCTTAACAACACTTATCAACCCATTAGTTTTTTTGAAATTCGCATCTAGCCTTTTCTTGTAATGAATCATAACTAAGACGCTTGATTTCTTTCTCCTTGGATTCTCTTCCTTGTAGTGCTTCTCATGTTCATGTGCAATTAACGTCTTGAGATTCCTTTGAACCACTAGCTTCTCTTCTGGAGTAATTAACATCTCATCCACTTCTGAAATTCCATAGAATAATAGAATATCAGTCTTCACATGATTGCTTTGTTTTTTCCCTTGATCAACTATCTCGTCCTTCACGAGTTCTTCTTTAGCATCCATGTGAGAATCATAATTATTATGTAGATTCTCTTGACCAATCTCTTCCTTCATGGATTCTTCATTAGAACTTGTATTTTCATCAATCACAACACGATTGTTTTCTCCTCGTGGAACCCGAAGCGCTTCCTCTCTAGCGACGAACTTAATGATAAAACTCTGGAATCCACCAGAAAAGGGTCTGGAATCCACCAGAAAAGGGTCTGGAATCCACCAGGAAAAGAGAAAGCTCTCTGTTCTTATTAATTAGAATAAAAAACATGTCCTGTAAATAACCTAGGATCTCTATATATATAGAGAATAAAACCAAAACATAAAATAGAAAACCCTAAACAAAATAGAAAACGTGAAATAAGTAAATATTAAAAGAAAAGGTAAATTCCCTAAATTTCTCCTACATCACATATTTATATATTGCATAATTTTTTTGTTATTCTCTAATTGTTTTCTTAGGGTTTAAGGAGGACCTTGGCGTTACTCATATTGATCAATATTCCTCAGGCAAGGTAAGCAATAAAATAAAAACACGTTTAATTTTCATATTGTATTGACTAATAATACAATGTAAGGATTTAAATTAAATTATAGTAATTGTTGGTGGGGAAAAAAATATGTAATACAGGTTAAAGAGAGTATTGAGGATCTGATGGACTATCCAGAACCTGGTCCCAACGAACCTGGACGACGTTATCCTGGACGTCCACATGGACCACATCCTCCGCATCTTAGGAAGAAGAAGAAGAACCCATAATGGAGAACAAATAATGTAGTATATATTGATGATGCAACGTTTTATAATATACTGGAGAAGAAATATATGTAATATTGATTCAATCCATCCTTAAAATCATCAATAAATTCTAACTACTAGTCTCATGATTCGATATCCTAGAGAAGCGTAATCAAGCGGTTCGCCCTAATTTTTTCTCTCGGGCACGTTCTCCAAGGTAGCCGCCTCAACAAAGCTTCGACCAGTTTTCTCCTCCTCCGGCCGGCGTCTCTCACTCCGATCTTCTTCTTCTTTCTTCCGTTCACAGCCGCTCGTTGTGGTTGACCCTTTCTCCGGCTCCGGCCGTGAGACAGGGTCGACGAATCATTTCCTTTCGTCGCTTTTACTTTTGATTTGCGTTTTTTAGGTTCTCTTTCTCCCGTCTCCCGATGTCCCGTCTCTGTGCGGTCGTTTTGTTCTTTGGCGTCTTTCATCCTCGCAGCGTCTCATCTCCGTCACTTCCCCCCGCGCCTCTTCTTCGCTTGGCTCCCTCTTACCCTCCTCTGAAAGTGACATTTTCGGATGCCTCTCCGTCGGTGAGTAAAAGCTGTGACAGCTTCTTGTCCGTGACGGTTGTAGATCCACCCAACCCCTCCATCCTTGAGATTGCATCTTCCCTGGCGTCTTTGTCCGGTGGATATTTTGAAGTCTCTTTGCCAGCTCGTGCCTCCTTCCCCTTCACCAGCCTCTCGAAGCCTCTCTCTCCTGTTGAAGAAGTGGTTTCTCTTCGTTCTGCTGGTATGTTTTCTCCTTCCGCATCGGTGCGGTGTCTTACTGCTGTGTGCAGTCCTTGGAGTCTGGTCTGTTTCCAGATCTGCTCCATTCTTTGTGATTCGGGTGGCTCTTCATTGCGAGTAGTGACCATCGGAGTCCACGCCTTTTCTTTTGGTTGTGCTGCATCTCCAGCCACTGCTGCTCTATCTCTTGACCATTTTCGAATTGGCTATCTTACTTATGTAAGTTGCAGGTTATATTCGATTATGGATTTATCATCCTTTCCAAGGTTTGCCTTAGTGCTATCTATTACTGCAATATGCAGGTGTTTTGTTGTTTTGATTTCAGCCTTTGGTGCTGTGAGTTTGGTTTCTCTTTCTTGGTGGCAGGTTGAAAGTAAATCAAGCGATAAGTCTTCCCCAGTGAATCTGGGTCTGTTGGGTATTTGCTGCCCTTTTATCTCCTTTATGGAGCAACGTCGTTTCCCAAAATTCCCTCTATTGAGTGGTTTGGATGTTCAAGCGTCGCCAGAATTACTTCTGTCTCGTAACCGGAAGTCGCAGCCGGCTCCCTCTATTCAACCCCCATGTCCAAATACCCACGAGTGCTTTGTTGACGCAGCATGGGCTAGTGATGGCTGCAGTGGGATGGGATGGTTGTTCCGGAATGGCTCAAAAGAGATTTTGAGTCAAAATTCAGCTAACCATAAGTTTGTTGGTTCAGCTCTTATTGCAGAGACACTTGCTGTGAAATTTGCTATGTTGGATGCTCAATCTGCTGGTTTTCACAAGCTCAAGGTCTTCTCCGATTGTAAAGTGCTAATCTCGCTTCTCAACACTGGAAACAGTAATGTCGATCTCCGAAGCCTGCTTCACGACATCAGAGATTTGAGTGTCTCCTTTACCTCTATCTCTTTTCAATTTATTCCCCGTTTGGAAAATGTCTTAGCTGATAGTTTAGCTAAATCTGCTTTGTCCTCTGTAATTCGTTCCTCCTCTAATGGAGGGTAAACTCTGGTTTTAATGCAAGTTTCAGTTTGATCAAAAAAAAAAGTCTCATGATTCGATAAATAACAGGATTTTACTTTTTTAAATACGATTTTGAAAACGCTAAAAAATATATAGATATGCAACGTCTAGTAATATGTTGTTATTGTTCTTTCACTTTCCTAAGGAATTGATCGTAATAAGAACATTATAATGTTTGAAAGATAGGATTTCGACAAGTAGTAATTTTTCTAATGTAAATATCGAAATCCTTGTATTACGAACAATTCTTTAGAAAACAGATAAATATCCTTGTAAATATCCCAATTAGGATTGTCTGATTCGGTGTTCTTATTTTTTGGTCATAAAAACGAAGCAATATGAATATAAATGTGCGAGTGGATTCCGCACATATAAACTGGAAATTAATATGAAAAAGCAGAATTCAAGAAAATTGTTTTCTTGATTGATCTCAAGAACAAGTCAGCAAAATTACAAAGAGTTCTAACTAGTTTTGACAACAAGTTAGGGTTTTTCTTGGAAATTGCGTGTCTAGGCTAGGGCTCTTGAGGTGCAAAGTATGGATGGCTTCCTCATCGATCGGAATTTATACTTCTCTCTTCTAGGTGGATGGATTTATAACCGAATTCATGATATTTTCCTTATTTCTCGAGAAAGGAATCTTCCTTTTGCTTCTTAATGTCAATATTCGAGGTAGATTTGGTTTAGTCCTTCCATTTCTGGATAGGGCGGCTCTAATTCTTCTATTTCCAAGTTCGTTGGGCTTTACCACAAGACCGATCCTTTAAAATAGACCAAAAACTTGGTTTAAGTTGGATCAACCGGATGATGAATATCATACTGGGCCTGGGCATTCGGATTTCGGATCGGATTCGGTTCGGATTTATTCGGATTCGGATAATTCGGATAGGAGATTTTATTATCCGTTCGGATTTTATGACTATTCGGATCGGGTTCGGTTCGGATAGTGTCGGATTCGGATCGGTTTCGGATCGGTTTTGGATTGATTTTTGAGGAAAAAAAACTAAAAAAATGTTCAATTTAAATAGAAAATAGTTTAATCTTACTAAAATTTGGCTAAGTTTTCCAAAAATATGTATAATTTTAACAATTATAACTAAAAACTTCCCGATATCTAGGTTATTTTTGTTATTTGTTATAAAATTATAGTTAAATATAACTAATATTTTTGGATATATAATTTTATTTTCGGTTTTCGGATATCCTTTCGGTTTTCGGTTCGGATCGGATTCGGTTCGGATAATTCGGATAGGAGAATTCATTATCCGTTCGGGTTTTATAACTCTTCGGTTCGGATTCGGAGCCGGATTTTTCGGATCGGTTTCGGATCGGTTTTCGGATTTCATACACATCATTTTATATAACTCTTAAAGATAAAAAAAAATAAAAAACAAAAATTGTAATCAAACGTCGAAGTAAAGGTTTAATGTTTCATGTACTTACCCAAAAATCTATTTTTCAATGTATTAAATCATTAATCAAATGTTTTGAAAATCATTAATCATGAGTAATTTTCTTTTAATCTTAATATAGTTTCCTAATTTCCTCATTATTTAATTATTATTTTCTGATTATGCTTCTCTAAATATGATCTGATATTTTTGGGAAAATAATTAATAATTTGATGAATTATAAATATGTTACCTGTCTGAAAATAAAATCTGTGACCAAAAGATTTAGTCTGGATTGTAGTAAATGCGTAGTTATACTATAAACCTATGGGCAAATACATAATGGTAAATATCATCAATTGGCCAACACATTTTCCCACCAACAGGTAAACTACATCTACATGTATGCTACGCATATATATAGAAGCGTGAGTTAGTTCCAAACAACAAAACTAAAACAAAAGAAAAATGCTTTCAAAGATGAAGCTAGTGGTTCTCATGTCGTTCTTGCTTCTGCTTCCATTGTGTTCTTCGGGTAAATCAATTTGTATATTTGTATATATATTATATTTTTAAACATCTAATTAAGTAAAGGAATGCATGGTTACAGTTGCATGATTAAAGGTGTGAAAAAACTGTTTATTTTATATTCAAACAGGTTCTGTAAATAGTTTTACATTTTCAACATCCAAGATCTCTCAAGTCTTATTGTTGTTTTTCTGAATTCACTTTTTTTTTGGTAGAGTTTGGAGAGGGCCATGGAGTTACTCACTCCGACCAATATTCCTTAAACAAGGTAAGCAATCTCATTAATAAAATGCTTATTTTCATAGATTTTTAGTTTCTTTCATATTTATTGACTAATAATAAATTTAGTCAATAATATTTTCAGTCATTTGAAAGGAAAAAAATCAGCATATGATAACTATTGTGTAATTTTTACCAAACCAAAATATAATTGTTAATATGTAATATAGGTTGATGAGAGTATTCCGACGATCATGGATTATCCGGAACCAGGCCCAGACCCAAAACACGATCCGACAAAACCCGGTTATGGTTTTCCTCCGCCACCGCCACCGCCATCGACACCGCCACCGAAAATGAACTAAGAATCATGATGAATCAAAAATATGTAACAATGTTAAATCATGCTCGCGAGAAGAACTAGTATTCTGTGAAGCAAAAAAAAAAAAAAACTGAAAAATGTTGATGCTATGATATATTGATATGTACTATCAAAGTAATCAATTAAATAAATAAAATATGCTACAGTAAAGTTGGTAAAAGAATTGGTCAATTGTTTGAATCCTTGGTTTTTTTCCTATTTATCAATAATAAAAACTTGTGATTTAACAAATTTGATCTACAAATCACTTGATCGGGAAAATTACGCAGCTTACTTTCAATTAGGTTTTGAAAACACTAATAAGAGAAAGTATTGATGATGCAATGCCTACCGATACGTTCAATAATCTTTTAGTGATTGTTGTTCTAATGGCAATGATAGATCTAAAAATGTTTACATGACAAGATTATAGCTCATCGAGAAAGTTGCCGAGTTCAATCTTTCCGGTTTTCAATATGATCTCATGTGAATTCGTCCATGAGATAACCGAAACCGGGAAGTCTAAGTATGTATGAAACTGAAAGAAAGAAAAATTTTACTAATTCATACTATTATAATCACTCTTGAACGTTTGGTTGACTCTTCTACTCAATTTTTCTACACAATTAATATCTAATTAAAAATACCAGATTCTAATTGATTTTTATGACACACTGCTGAAACGTATAAACATTACTCTGATTTTCCTACATCTACACAACTAAAACTGATGCACCATTAATGAAAAGTTGAAACGTTTGATCCACCGTTGAAACCTATGCATAATAATTAATATAAGATCCAAAGTGTTTAAAAGAACTTCATATTTCATCCAAAGTATCCTTTAATATTTAGTGCATATTTTATGTTGTACATAAATGATCTACCATATGGAACCAAAACAGAAAAAGGCACCCAATACTTTATCAATTGTATATTTTATCTATCTAATAACATATACAAATATTATGGTATAGTTGATAATAAAATTAGTACTAAAATTTATAGTAATATTAGTAATGACATTCAACTATTGTATAGTATGTAAATTATCTATTAAATTTCCCTATTATGTGTATGTCTAATGTATATCCCTTCGGTAAATTAAGAATAAAAATTTATTTATTCTTAACTAATGATCGAGCCTATGAACTTATACATATCAAACCGAGAAGATCGAGGTATAAGATCGTGAATTTTATATCTCATAACAACACGAATCATGATTATGGCTTTTGTATGGGTTAATATTCGATGTTTTGGTATAGTTTATGATTGTGTGATGTGACAAAAGTCGAATACAAAGAATGAAGGAGAATTTTGGTTCAACATAAGCTCTTGTGAACCCCTCCTTAAGATAACCGGAACCGGGTTTTAACTGGATCAGATTATGCGTAACCATTATGAGTTCAGGAACACTTTGGTTCCGGTTTGATCATCACAGTACGGTTTAGGATAGCTTGTTTGGGTTCTACTATTTACCGGTTTAGTTTTGGGAGGGAAGATGAAACTAAAACCCAATTTTATGTCCTAACTGGGAAGCCAACTGACCCGGAAATAACCAAATTTGCATTTCTGTACTCGCTTTGGTTTTGAATTTTTAAAATTGTAAAAATTCCATTCATTATTAATAGTATTTCGGTTTACATACTCTTAAGTCTTAACAACAAAGTATATATATATATATATATATATATATATATATATATATATATATATATATATAATTTTCTTTATATTATAAAATATATTAATATAGAAAAAGAAAAGAAAAAAAATAGGAAATCCATAATTTTCCGGTTTAGTAAAGCGCTTCCACAGATAAACCGGTATTGGAATTTCAATATTCGTCCAAGAAAGTGTAGAGAGTGTCGTCTTTCTTGGTTTTGCGTCGACTAAGCAAAGCCTTGAGCAATCGTTTGCTCTTGCTCGGTTGTTGCTGCTCTGTTTCTTTCTGGTTTTCTTTCTCGAATGCGACGCGGACCGAAGCTGATCTTCTTGGTTCTGATGGATACTGGAAAATGCAAAAGAAGAAGAATCAAGAAGAGGTAAATTGATGAGACAGACATTTTCTGGCAGAGTTTTGTTCGAATGGAAGCTTTTTTATACCCGTATAGGAGTTATAGATCTGCTCTTGCTTGGTGTCGTTGGTCGGCTGATTGATGCTGACTTCCGGGTAGCGACTGATCCTGATCTTAGTAGTGGAAACCGATGTGGTGAAACTGATCTCTTATCTGATTATATCACACGAAAACATGAGTATAAGATTGGGTATTTAGATTGTAATTCAGCGAAAAAAGAACCAAGCTATAGCGTTTTTTACCTTGTTCTTTCTTCGGAATGGTGGAGGTAAATGAAAAGGTTGCTGATCGCTGAGGTGGTTGCCGTGGAGATGGAGTCTGAGATGTTGATTTTCTGCAAAGACAATTTGATTGGAACACGGTTAAAAAATCATCTGGTCTCATTGCTTTTTGGTGTTTGTGATGTCGGTTTTGTGTCATTTCTTGAGCAAGCGTTTGGATATTTTACCTAACAGGTGGTGGAGGTGTTTCCCGGATTGTAGCACGAACAGCTTTAAAAGACCGAGAGAGAAACCAACCAATTAGTAAGAAATCTTGAATCTTGGATTGTGTACGACAGAAACATAGAAAATACCAAATTACCATTTCGGAATTGGTTCCAATCATCTGCATCCTCTAAACTGCTTCCAAAGTATTTAAGCTTTTCAAGATTGGTAGCAGTCATAATTTCACCAGCTGATACAGAATGCATCTTTTGCCCGTGAGTCTCGAAAATTTGTAACCCGAGTGCGAGAGAGAAAGAGGAAGAGAAAGAGAGAATTACCGGGTAAGATGTATCGTTTATGGAACTTTGGAGTGTCGATCACAAGTGATTGCTGTGAACGCCCTTCATGATCCATATACTCTTGGCACATCCTTAGCCTCTAACCACCATCCCATTGTTATTTTTTCCAACATAAACACAAAAATTTAAAACTTAGAACTGGAAAAAGAAAAATCAATCTGATGAAGAGCCTAAAGTAGGAATCTTTACGGATAAATACAAGTTTTAGGATATACCTGTTCGATGCAAGATACTCGTAGTTCGGTCTCTGATACTTCATCGACTTTTTCATCGATAAAGTCGTTTACTTTATATGTAACAGAGCCTAAATGGTCAACTGTATTCACCAAAGCCTTCACAGCATAGTCTTTCAGTGTCTCTACAACTCTGCATTCAACACGAGAAACAACTATTGAGAAAAACCAAGAACAATGTCAATGAATCTGAAGTGCTGCTGAATACTAACTCACATCTGCTTTTTGTCGTCGGTAGTGTAAGATAGTTCGAAATACTCAGCCACCGAATACAACTGCGCACGCAAATTCTTCAAGTCCTGAGAAAAAAAAGAGCAGAAAGCCTTTCATTTAATTGCCAAATTAACCTACAAAGATTTTGAAAAACTAGATACGATTCACCATTGTAACAATACTTGGAACTTCAATCACAGAGACCATTAATTAGCATTTCACTGTTGTATCGGTTTCACACATAGAAAGAATGTGTTTGTGCTTGATATGATAGCATCCTCCTTCTAATTCGGATGGAGACTGAAACCAATTATCAGAATATACCTGAAGACCATCAGAGAAGAGCATGCTTTGTTGCATAGAAACCTCATCGTAATTTGATGCATCATGTGACGCAGGCATTGTAGCCAATGTACTCTTCTATTTTTTTCGACAGAGAGGAAGCGGATTCTATATCCTTGTCACTGTGGGAAAAAAAGAAATCACCAAATAAGAATGAAGATAAACCCCAAGTCTTCTTCAAAGCTGTTTCATTCTAGATTTTCCAAGAACACTTGAAAATCACAAGCTCATTAAAGCACATATAAAACAAGCAAGCAAAACCCAGTCCTGAGGAAAACAAATTGTACCCTAAAACCCTCAAGAACAATATAAAAAAATAAAGCTTTTAACTTGCAATATCGAGAGAGGAGAAGTAGCAAAACCCAATTCAAAATCACAAAGCTAAATCCTAAACAATATTGATGAGTTTTATAGAAGATAATGATAACCCAGTAGACAAAAAGTTTCGACCTTTCAAGTGATTTCTAGTGAAATTTCAGATAATGAGAGTGGAAGCAAACCTGTGGAAGTGTGATTACTCAATCAAAACCTCTCTATTGTTCCTTTATTGGGTGTTTCTGCTCCAAGGAGAGATTCAATTCGTCTGAGAAAAATGAAGATTTGAAGAGAGTAACAACAGTTCGAATTTGGATAGAGAGAGCCAAAGAGAGAAATTTCTATTGATTTAGTTGAGATTTGAAGGAAGGAAGTGAGTGATGATGGTCTCGTACTCGTTGAGTGTTGTTGTTGGTATAGAGAGACAAGTCGAAGAAACCTCAGACTTAAACCCACTTTTGTCCCATCATTTGCGGAGAGAAACGAAACGCTCTCTCTTTTTTGTTATCTCTTAACTCTTTTTTTTCTTTTCTTTTTTTCGCTATATGCATTTGATTTTGACCAAAAAAAACATGTCAAAACATTTTTAACAAAATAACTTTTGAGATAAAAAGTGAAAAACATGCAATGATTAAGGGACGCACGTCTTTAGACAGCCATGAATTCTTTATTACTTTTAAAAATAAAAACTATAATTTCATGATTATAAATCATGTTTGTCATTCTCATTATCAATTACACGGTTTGATTCGTTACACGATGCACATAGGTGATATTTTATGAGTATCAGGATCTCAGAAACTAATTTTTAATGGACCAAACAATTAGAATGGGCCTGATCCGTATTAGTTCACTGATACTTTTGATACCCAGTATCATGTGACGTGGCATCTCCTAATTGGTCTTGGAAACGCGTTTTCCTTGAAAGCAGAGAAAAAAAAAAACATTTTCGATTTCCCGTCTTTCTTCTCCTTCTTCTCCCACGTCTTCGTCTTCCTCAGCTCTGCTTGATCGTGGTAATCAATTCCAAATTCCGCCGGCTCTTGAAATTCGATATGGTCGCCGTTCTCCGAGAACTTCTACGCCAAAACGAGTGCTCTCTAGAGTATCAATTATGTGCATGCTCTTAGTAAACTAATGTTAATTATACTTATAGAGTATCAACTATGTGCATGCTCTTACTGTGGTGGAGCGGTCATCATTTTGTGCAAATTTATATCATCAGTTATTTCTTATCACCAAAAAAACTTTTTGGTGCAACCAATTGAACATGCGATTCATTTTCTTTCAATTGCATCATTTTTAGTTTAGTCATTTAATACAAAAGTTGTGAGTCCCATATTTAATTCGCTTTTTTTGGTTAGCAATTGGATTTTCTTCAAATTCTTGCATGTTAGAAACATTTTTTTTTTTAAAATATTATTTTTCAAAAATACTACCATTTAATAATACTAACTTTTAAGAACTTTTAAAGAAAGGAAAAACTGCCAATAAATTTTCAATTTTTCATTTTTTTTGTAAATCTATTCTCCAATACAAAGCTTGACTTTAACAGACAATATAATATCGTGTATATATTATAAAACTACGTCGTTTTGATTAAAATTTATTATAAGAACATAGTGTCATTCGAACTCTTGGCCTTGTGGAGAGTCCAAAGACACACTACGAAGACGTCTCTAATAGTAGGCAACATAACGCATTTGCTATGGGTCTAAAAAAAGGGTCTAATTTTTAGATTGAAAAAAAATTAGTAAAAAACTCTAACTTTTTATTGGTTTTACCTACAATCCTCTCATAGATTGAGACGTGCCTAGTTCCAATAGTAGTAATTTACATACTTTTTTCCTTTTTCCATGGAGAAGAAACAAGTTACCAACCGGCAAGGATTGACTTCTTTGGAGAAGGAAAAATGACTCACTCACTTGTAAGTTTTCTTCGCAAGACCTGTTAAGTTCTATGGGCTTCCAACTCAAAACCAATTGGCAATGAGTGGAGTGGCCCATATCCCTTATATATTACTTAGGATCCCTTCCAACTTCCGATGTGGGACATTATGTCCTAATACGCCCCCTCGAGATGATGGCACTTTGGCCATTAATCTCGGAATGTTCGGGCTTAGATCGACGGCATCAATTTTGGGCCTTGTCGATGATTGGACCATCTTTGGGTCGGATCGGGTTGGACATGTGTGGATCGGGCTCTGATACCATGTTAAGTTCTATGGGCTTCCAACTCAAAACCAATTGGCAATGAGTGGAGTGGCCCATATCCCTGCATTTGATTCGGCAAGTAAATCCAATTTTTGATTGATACAAGATTGTATGGTTCCCTAACTTCACATCTAAGTTCTCTTTCAGAATTACTATTCGCAATCGCCTAGCTACGTGAGATAGATTGGTAAAGTGAAATGTAGGAGCGAGTAGTAATTGTGTATTTTGTAGTGAACAAGTAGAGACAAGGGACCATCTTTTTTTTTCTGGTCATACTCCTCTCAAGTCTGGTCATCAGTATCTCATGGTCTCCTTGGCCACAGATTCAGGTCAAGATGGGATTCCTAGTTCCCATACATTACCGTGACATTAAAAACTTGAGATGACATGTTCCATTATTAATGTCATATACAATTATGTAACAACGAAAATATATTTCAAACACGATAATTAACCAACCACACATGTAAGTTTTTATTCAAGATTTAAGATGATTTCTTCTAATGATCATGCCTCCAGCCTCTCTTTCCAAACCCGGTAGGACTTTGACTAGGACTAACCGGTTTACGTCGGATATCCGATTTCGGGTTAGGACTCCTAGGACCGGGATAACCGGTTGTTATTGCTCCACCTGAACTTGATGAATCACAACCTGATCCATTAACCGACCCGTTTTTGGTTGAGGAGTTCCAATACGGCATAAAAGAAGATCCTTGTAGCTTGACGGTTGTGCCTTGGTCTCGAACTTTAGCTTTTGCAGATGCAGTTGGAGCCATATAGCTTGGTATATGGGTTGGGCTTTTCCGTTGCTTATGGCCTTGTCTATATGATCCTAAGTCTATATACTCTCGATCAATAAGCCCGATTATATTGTCCTTGAGGCTAGTCGGAGTGGTCACGTCCATTTCCACCGTCTTCTCCGATACATCATCAGATGTGGTGGTTGCCGCGGCTGTTGGGAAAGGCGGATACGGAGGAGGATTGTACTGTCCGGCACCGGGAGCCGGGCCGGTTTGACGGCCTGTGTATGGTTGAGAAGACATCCAATGGTCAAGCCAATTCCAAGCCCATTGGTTTCTATCAGGCTCATTAGAAGAAAGCCCTATCCCTTCTTCACCATTTGTGTGTTGCATTTGGCGCTTCAATATGAAAACCGAAATCATTATGAAAGATGTTTAAGGACCTATAATGCATAGTATATTTTAAGACACTTAAGAGGGATTTTTTCTTTAACGGAAACAGAGTGGCGACCAACCTGGTAAGTGTATGCATAAGCAAGAGCCCTCTCTCGTTTCATCATTCCTTCACCCCTCTCTTTTTCCTGTATATTCAAAATACATTAGCTAAGAAGATTCCACTAGTGTAATTACTTAAAGAAACATATTGAAACATTAGCAAAATAGTACGTAAGATTTTTCCTCATTACCTTTCCCGGAGTTTGGTACTGGCTGGTTCGATTCACTTCATGTAATTTCTTCGGTTTCTCTCGTTCCTTTTTGAGATTCGCAAACCCTACTTAACCACACAAATATTATGTTTCACCACTAGTTATAACTTATAAATGTATATATACATATTGGTTGATTTAGTTTGTACTGAAATCATTTCAATACGTACCCTTGTTCGGTTTTTCCATCCCGGACCGCTTCTCTTCTTCCTCAAATTGTTTCTTAAACCGGTCATGAGCCACTTGGAGTCTTCTAGCTCTGACTCGGCCTTGGACACGAACCAAAGCTTGCATACATTTCATAGTCATTTGTGCCTGTTTTCGAACGTGGTTGCCACGGACCAATGCTTGTAGCCTAACTAGTCCTTTTAAGGCACGAAGTGCTCGCCTCGCCTAGAAAAAAAAAAGACCACAAACTGGTCATAATTTTGGTAAGGAGGAATGTTTCTTAAGATTCTGGCTTGGCATTAGTTTACAAATTACAACTACAAAAAGTTTACAATGAAAGAAAATGTTAGCCAATAAATTGTGTTGTACTAAACACAAAATTCCATTAAAACCAGTTTAGTAATAATACTGAAATGAATTTAGTTATACCGGATTCTAAACCAAATGCATTTCAATTTTTGTGGAATAAGAGAACTGCTAAAAGTTTATGGTAAATTATTCAAGGGTGTTTATGAGAGTTGGAAATTATTTGATAATAAAATTAGGATTGAAAATATACCAAATAACCCCTATAGTGCGATTGGATGAGCACGGCGGCGCTATCTTCCTCCGTCTGGCGGTTGTAGCCAGCAAGCCGAACGACTTTAGCGGCGGCTTGTGCGGCTGCAACCGCGGCTTCGGCAGCAGCTGCAGTGGCTATAGCCACAGCCATGGCGTGTTTTCTGTCTCCAACATTGGTTGCTGGAGTAGAAGCTGTGCTCTCGACGTCATGAGAGATCTCCGGTGAACTTTCCGCCGGAAAATTTTCAAACGACACAACTTCTTGCGTATCGTGTTGCTGCTGCCATATGTCGGCGTTATTACTACCAATGTTGTTCTCCCTCTGCATGTAAGTAAATTTAGTGTGACATAATAATAATAATCATTTGAACTATTTCCATCTTAATAAGCTTGTTTGGTTATGATTACTTGTCTATTTATAGCTTTATACTTTTAGTTTCTACGTCCAAAGTATTTAGAAGAAAACTTTACTCTATAACTATAACTATATAAGAGGTAAAAATTCTTCCCAACCACATCGTGGTGGGCGAGTGGTTCTCGTTTGGTTGGAAGGATCGCCCTGTTGGTCTAGGCCAGGGATCGATCCTCCCCAGACGCAGTTTCGCTCTCTCACTCCTGTGGCCACCTGGGAATTTACCTGCGGACTTGCTCAGGCGCCCCAGACCACCAGTTTATCAAGGGGCCCTTAAGTGGAGACTTAAAAATCCCTGTGACGCGGGCTTAGGCCCAGTGGGCTAGTCAGATCACTGTGTGGTCTGGATACTGGGTTATCAAAAAAAAAAAAAAAAAAAATTCTTCCCACTTCCTCTAATTATTATCCTTCTAGCCATGCACCAGTCAGATCCAATAAAGATTGTGGGGCTAAACTTTGGATAGTGGTAAAAAAAGAACCTATACTATAGTAATGTGAAGATATGAGACTATCTATTATAGACACAAGTTCATGACATAAAAGTATACTATATCTATAGGTGGGGAAATAAATGGGTTGGAGTGATGGCGAGGGAACAAAGCAATGCACATGAAAATTGGGAGAAGGAAAAAAAGATTTTTTTAGGTGTCACAAAAATCATATTTAAATGCTCTTATAAGGAGCCTTCTTGGTCTATCTCTTTCACAAGGGGACCAATCTTTTTCGGCTTTTAATTAATAAATATACGGTCTAAACATTTACTTTTTGTAACTCAACTTGTCATACATTTATAAGATGAAAGATCGTATTATCTTTCCCCCCTTTTAAGCTATAATATGCATAAATATATCTTACGAATCCTCATTAAATAGGTACAAAAAGAAGAAAATAGTGTTCATTGCAACAAAAAGTTATTTATGTAATTAATATAGAAATTGCTTTCAATCAAGAAGAAAAAGACATTAAAACCAAATTGCTTACTTATGAAAAAGTAGTTATGCGGTCGTATTAGTTTATATCTTATTATAAAAGTTATGTTTTGTTAGCAGTGCTAAACTTACTTAAAACGTTATGTATATTTGTACTTTGATTAGTGATTCCTATCAGTATTTTCTTTCTTTAGGCTAGAATAGTTTTGATGAAGATCCTCATATATACTTCTAAATAGCCCACTTAATGTCCTAATTTTCTCTAATATGTATATATAATGGTGGTTGACAAAAATAATAAAAATATTAATTAAAGGTGTGATTAGAAGTTAGAACCTTTGAGTCTTTAGGAGAGGATTTGAAGACTTTCTTCTTCACCGTCGAGAACCACCCACCACTCCCCTTCTTTCCCATATTTCCGGCAAAACTTTTTGATCATAAGCTCAATAACAACAATTAATACTGAAAAATTATTTAAAAATGCATAATTATGTTTAAAGATTCCCAAAAAGAAAAAGCTGTAAAAAATCCAATAGCAAAAACCAATTCCAAAAGTAGCCAAAACCAAAATGTATGACATTGTCATATACCACACAACATGCATAAAAGTTAGACATATATATGTGAATTGAGGAACTTACATGTTTGTGCAATATGATCAAACCATTAGAAGCGATTGTTGAAGTTGAGAGAGAGAGTGAGAGAGATAAGAAGAAGAGGTGAGAGAGAGAAGTCACAGAGAGACTTAAGTTTAGAGAAGGAGAGGATGTCTCACTCATTTCACCACCGATAAAACGAAATCATTAACGGAGTCACGTGGGGTTCGGTTAAACGCCGTTAAGTGTTTTTACGAAGTTCACGAGGTTTCTACTTTTGTCTTTTCTTATTTTAACGCCAATCGCCTTTATTTCCATTTGTTATAAAGTCTTCTGACATTTGTAATGATCCAATTCTGTATTTACATATTTGTTCTATACTATATAAAATATTATTTGACTTTTTCTTAAATTTTGTGGACTTGTGGACCTATTATGTTTACATATTTCTGATAAGAAGATGTATATTTCGAATATGTAGTAATCGGATTCGGAGGAAATTCAAGTTGAAGCCAGTACATGCTTCCGGAATTTATATATTTTAAAAAAACTATATTCTATATGATAAGTTTAATTATTTACTAATTAGTTTGTTCAAATTTAGTTTGAATAATATTTCGAATTTGAATGTTGGTGAGAAAATTTTTGTATCTAGATATAATATTAACTTAAATATGCTAAAATATTTTTATAAAATATATATCGAGCTTAAAAAGGAAATATTGGTCTCATACACATAATATGCATTACATAAAGTTATGATTTATATGATTAACATTGGTGATAGGACATGAGTTTCAAACTTATATTTATCCGAAACATTTTAAAGAATGAACAGAAATTTTAGATGTTTGATTCGTTATGGCTATACCTACAAAATTTACTCAAGAGCTGCAAAACTCTGATATTAAAATATCAAATTATGCCGATTTCTTTGTCTTATACAGTATTTAAGATGTAAATTAAAAGAGAGAAAAAACAAAAACAAAAAACAAAAACAAAAATGAGAATGTGCAGTTGTTTTAATAACGGCGACCTAACTTCTTAATGAGGACCCAAGACCTACACACCACCTCCAAATTGGACCACCTTTCGATTTCACTACTCATTGACAGTCTCATACATCCACACGAGTATCAAACTCAAATACAAAGTGAGAAAATTACGTCTGGTTTGGGTTTTTCATCATCAAACTTACGATACAAAGTGAGAAAAGTCAGACTCACAAAGTCACAAGGAGGTATGAAGCACAAAGCCCACTCGTGGCACTTGATTGGATATTGAGAATTTGAAATTCGCATCACCTCCAAAGCTTATTGGGCCTTAAAATTAAAATACACCAGAAAATAATAATTAAAGGAAAAATATTCTTACCAAAAAGATAACAAAATACATATTTGGCAAAAAATATATTCCTTTTATTATTCAATTATATTTTTATTGTATATTTTAATTTAATTACGTCACAACAATTGGCTGTTTTTCTCAAGAAGAACTCTGAAGACAAAATTAAACCCTCAAGAGTCAAGACTCAGAGAGACCGGAGAAGAAGCAGAGAGAGAGATTCTCCGGTGATAACATTGAAGCTGAGGAACAATGTATCCGACTGGTCAACAGGTTAGTTGAAGAATCTCAGCTCAATTACCCAGAAAATTGCAAATGAAAGCAAATTAGTCGGAAAAATTTGGACTTTAACTCTATAATCTCTCTTACGCGAGATCAAATCTCTCTGAAATTTTCTGTGAATCTGAAGCAAAGACTTGTACTTTCTTGTTTATTCATGTATCTACTCTCGAAATTTTGTTTCTTTTTGATTGCATGCGACCACATTGGATGAAATTTGAGGGTTTATTATGTTTGGGTTTATAAAGGAATGGACTTTGAGTCACCCTTGTATCCGATTATGTAGATTTCGTTTCAGACCACTCCTTTGAATGTTCAAGATCCAACAAGGATGATGAATTTGGGTCAGTCTTCACCAGTTTCAAGAAATGAAACTCAGAATGGAGGAGTAGGAGGAGGCATTGATCAAGCTGAGTTTGCTATGTTCAATTCCAAGAGGCTTCAATCTGATCTTGAAGCTATGGGTAACAAACTCAAACAGCATGAGGATAATCTCAAGTTTCTTAAGTCACAGAAAAACAAATTGGATGAAGCAATCGTCGACTTGCAAGGTTCGAGATCATATAGTTACATTTCGGTAATTTATGTTTATTTGGATTGAGGTTTTGTTGTGAATTACAATGTCTTTGTTTCGTTTTCTTTTGTAGTTCATATGAGCAAGCTTCATTCGTCTCCTACTCCTAGAAGTGAAAATTGTGATAACAATCTTCAGGGTGAAGATGTTAATGAACAGATCCTTCGCCACGAAAACTCAGCTGCTGGAGTTTTAGGTCTGGTTGAGACTTTTCATGGCGCGCAGGCTTCTCAGTTGATGTTGACAAAAGGTGTTGTTGGTGTTGTAGCGAAGCTTGGGAAGGTCAATGATGAAAATCTTAGCCAGTTAGTTCCATTTCTCACAGTTTCTTTTTCAGATTACCTTCAAATTCTCAGTGTCAGAGATTATATTACAAAACCTTTCTTGCAATGGTTTTTGTAATCTAAAACTGACTAGTTTCTCTCGTGGTGCTTTAAAAATGCAGGATTTTGTCGAATTATTTGGGGACTCGCTCAATGTTGGCAGTTGTATGCAGGAATTATGAAAGTGTTACGGCTTTAGAGGCTTATGATAACCAAGGCAACATTGATAGAAATGCTGGCCTTCATGGGCTTGGCGCTTCGATTGGCAGAACCATTGGAAGCAATTTTGATGCCATCTGCCTTGAAAACCTGAGGTACTAATTTTTGTTTGAATCTTTCTAGCTGTATTACAAATTTGGTTAGATACACTTCCATCTGCAATCCTTTTCTAATTACTTCATTTGATGACTTTTAGGCCGTATGTTGGTCAGCACATAGCTGATGATCTGCAAAGAAGGCTTGATCTTCTGAAACCAAAATTGCCTAATGGTGAGTGTCCTCCCGGGTTTCTCGGATTTGCAGTGAATATGATACAAATTGATCCAGCTTACTTGCTCTGTGTCACATCATATGGATATGGTCTTCGTGAGACCTTGTTCTACAGTCTATTCTCTCGCCTTCAAGTTTACAAAACAAGGGCCGATATGATTAGTGCCCTCCCATGCATAAGTGATGGTGCAATATCTTTGGATGGAGGAATCATCAGGACACCGGGGATCTTCAATCTTGGAAACCGGTAAGATTCTCACAATTTTGTAACTCGTGAATTTATTTCCCTCTTTGGATTCTCTTTCCTTCCTGCTGTTTTTCCGCTGTCCTGAACTGAAACCACTGTGATTTTCAGTGATGAGGTGAATGTGAGATTTGCAAAGCCAACTGCTTCACGAACAATGGACAACTATAGTGAAGCAGAGAAGAAAATGAAAGAGCTGAAATGGAAGAAGGAGAAAACGCTGGAGGACATAAAGCGAGAGCAAGTGCTTCGTGAGCATGCTGTCTTCAACTTTGGCAAGAAGAAAGAAGAGTTTGTTCGATGCTTGGCTCAGAGTTCATGCACTAATCAGGTAGTAAAACTAGTTCTCATGTCTCTTCTGACTCTTCTCTTCTATCATAGTATAGATGCTTCAACCGAGCCCAAAGTTTGATATGTCGGTTGAAGCAAATCATGAAATCGTCTATATGATCATATCTTTGTTTCAGTTTTAATTCAAAGCTTCAAATACCTCTATCTGAAAATTTTCTATGGCTAACATTGATCTGTTTATGTGTTGGTGGTGCCCCAGCCAATGAACACACCCAGATGAAAAGAGAGCAAGCAAAGAAGCACGGAGCTCGGAGTTACAGTGACCCTTGCTTCTAAAGGAATCCTATTTTGACTATAAGAACTTGTTTCCAGCTTAGTTTTTGATAGATTGCTTCCATGGAATGCATCTAATCAGATGATACTAGATTTAAATAAATTTCCTTGAAGGGTAGTTAGACCGGCTTGGTTTAGATCGGTTAGTTTTGGTTCTGTGTTTCTAGTCTCTTATCTGTTTTGGTTTTGACTTGACCAGTTTACTGTGTACATAATCTTCTAGACTTTCTTAATCAGATGATAACTTTCTATTGCTTCCTGTAATTGGAATTCAATCTTCCCTCAATAAATATCTCGCATTCACTTCAAATCTTTGTCCCAAATTGTTATAAGATTACAATTCCTTGTTACATATATATGCACCAGATTGTGTTATAAAGAAAAGTTAACACAGACCATCGAGTAGAGCATGTTAGATAGAAACCAAAAGCAAACATTGAAAACAGATTTTGCCAAAACCTGCATTTATAGCAAAAGATTAATCATAGCTTATTGTCCCAACCAAATCCCTAATTACATAAAAGTTGAATAATAGGAAGATAACTAGAGAGTCTAATAAATTCAAGTAACAAATAGGATCAGCAGGACGGCGGATCCCGACCGTTGGATCCACCTGCTTCTACTCCTTGAGTCATCTCCACCACATCGGCTTCTTCGGCACCACCAGCTTCGTTTTCCCAAAGCAGTTTTGCCGTCTCTTTCTTTTCTTCCACTACTTTTGGAATTAATGCAGCTATGTTAATACTTTGACTCTTCTTCTTCTCTTCCGCATCTGCTAACTCTTTCGCCTTTGCCTCTGCTTTCAATCTCTCTTTCTCTTCCATTAGCTTCTCCAGATCTCCCTCTCTTCCTCCTTTTCTCAGTTCTTCTTTCACAAACTCTTGCAGTTCCTCACTCACTCTGACCGTGTCATCATCCAGCATCTCATCCACAATCTTAAGCATCTCGTCGAGTCTACCAGCTTCATTTAACGCCCTCATGATGAATTTGTAAGCCTCATCGTCCATCTTGAGTTTGCTCACCATCATATCGAAGAAGGATTTTGCATCGTCGAGTTTCCCAGCTTTAATTAACTGATCTTGCAATCGGTTATACACCGCCAAGTTTGGTCTTAGATTAGACTCAACCATCGTTTTGTAATACGCAGCGCCTTCATCTATCTTACCTTCCTTGAAACAAGTATCCATTAACAACCCATATGTGTACTCATCAGGCTTCACCTTTTTCTCTTCCATTTCACTGTAAAGCTTCTCAGCCTCAGCCAACAACTCGTTGTCGCACAGCTGATTCATCAGATTGTTGAAAGATAAAGTATCAGGACTACACCTGAAATCACCCATTTGCCTAAAAACCTCCATAGCTTCCTCAAACCTTCCTTCTGCACAATACCCATCAACCATCACATTAAAAGTTCCCAAATTTACAGCCAAACGCCTCGGTGGATTATGTTCCTTTTTCACCGCATCAAACAACTTCAAAGCCTCATCAAACTTCCCATTCTCACTCAAAGCCTCCAGCACATAATTATAAGCCATAGCGCTCATCCTAACCTTTGAATTCTCTCCAATAGCTTCCTCATAACACTCCATAGCCTCTTTCTCCATTTCCTTCATGAAATACCCCTTCATCAATTGCCCATAAACCACACCATCATCAACAAACCCACCAAGCTTCTCCTTCAACTCCTCATAAAGCTTTAACACACCATCAGCATCAGAATTCTTCACACACCCCATCATTAGATAGCTATAAACAACAGGATCCACCACCAAACCTCTAACACTCATATCCTCCTTAATCTCCATTGCTTTCTCAAGATTATCATTACTAACTAAACCCTTAACTAAAATCCTAAACGTAGCAAGAGAAGGATTCAATGGCGCATTATCTATAAACAACTTGTAATGCTCCAACGCAATTTCGGGTTTCCTAACATCAAGATAAGCCTGGAAAATCAAATTGTAGGTGATGATATTAGGAGCAATACCAGCTTGGTTAATGAATCCATGCAATTGCAGAAGCGCTCCATACTTCGCCTGTCGAAGCTGCGCCGCTAAAACAGCGTTCACAGTGAAAATCGTCGGCCGGCAATTCGAATACACAGAGTGACGAGTGTACAAAGCAGCTTCTTCCAAATCATTCTCTCGGATCAATTTCAAGATATGATTATGAAGATCGAGACGTTTCCCAACGAGAGAAGCCACAGATTCAGGCAACTTGGGGATATTAGGGTTCTGAATTGGTCTATGGATTTGAGATTGCTGATTCTGTTGTTGCTGAGATCTGTTGAATGAATTAACCGGTGGCTCCATACGAAGGCGACGCTTACGACGGCGACGTTCAGCAGCGGCTTCTTCCTGAGTCGCGAATGACATGTATCGGACGGCGAGAAATGGCTGCGGCGGAACACGGTGGCGGTAGGATCTTGCTAGTGTTTGAAGGTGGTTGAAAAAGGCGGCTTTAGAGATCGACATGGCGGAAGATTTTTCTCAGTGGAAAAATGATTCCTTTGAGAGGAAATGAGAGAGGTAAGGGTTCTTGTTAGGGTTTTAGGAGTTTTGGGGTTTGGAGATGATGATGATGAGGTTTAGGGGTTGTTTGGGAACGAGGATAAGTATGTTTTGGTGTGGCTATTCATATATGGGCCCTTTTGGGCCTTTAGCTCGATTTTTTTGGAGTGATCCATTGTTGTTTAAATCATGTAATTTGCCAATTTGGTAGAAAACGAAACGAAATGATCTCATAATATATTTTTCCAAACTTTTTGAACTTTCGGAGCAAAATGGTAAACGCAGCATATTTGCTGCATAGAAGTAGCAAGAGCTTGCCGATTGCAACTTTTTTCCTTGAGTGTGCGGCGTAGTTTACTATTTCCTCCATTTTAAAATATAAGTTGTTTTAGCCAAAAACACATAGATTAAAAAATATCTATTTTAAAAATGTTTAACCAATTATAAAAGAGACTGCAAAATATAAACAATCATAAAATATTAAATTTATCTATAATTTGCATTAAAATTTGAAAAAATCTTATATTTGTAACAAAAAAAATTTTCCAAAACATTTTATATTATAAAACGGAGGGAGTATTATTAATTTTTATTTGAAGTGGATCATCGTTTGATTAGAAAGTGGAGAAAATAACACAGTTGAGCACGTAAGATCTATTGGAGATGGTTTGATCCGGTTAACTCTGGTTAACTTGGTATTGGTTTAATGTCGATTATTAAGTTGTATATATAAGCTTAAGAATACAGTTTCATTTTCTCAATAAGTTTTGTAACAAACTCTGTTTTGACTGTTGAATAAAGATTCTCTTTGACTCCGATTCTTCTCTTTGCTCGTGTTCATCTTCTCCGATTCACCGGAGTTAATATGGTATCAGAGCATATCAACGAAGCTTCCGCAATCTTCGTCGGAGCTGAATCTTCCAGTCCTTGTTTGTTTTCTTCTTGATTCTTGCGTTTTGCAAATTGTTCATCGGATCTTCATTTTGAATCTGATTTCTTCTTTTCTTTCTTTCTTTGACCTCCTGTGTTGACGAATTTTGATTTTCTTTCACTGATTTCGTCTCACATCTCTTGACTCTTATGCAAATTATGAGTTCTTGTGATAATACTGCGATTCCGATGACTTTCCGTCCATCATCAAGTATTCCGACTGATTCGACGTGTTATCCAACAGATCAATACGAAAATCCATATCATCTACACAGGAATGACCACGCAGGTTTGGTTTTAGTCTCTGATAGACTTAATACTGCTTCAGAGTTTCATTCATGGCGTAGATCTGTTTGGATGGCTTTGAATGTTAGAAATAAGTTGGGATTTATAGATGGAACGATTGTGAAACCAGCGAGTGATCATAGGGATTTTGGTGCTTGGTCACGTTGTAATGATACAGTGGCTACTTGGTTAATGAACTCAGTTTCCAAGAAGATTGGACAGAGTTTACTCTTTATCCCTACTGCTGAAGGAATTTGGAAGAATTTGTTCTCTAGGTTTAAGCAAGATGATGCGCCTAGGGTGTATGATATAGAACAAAGACTCAGTAAGATTGAGCAAGGTTCTATGGACATTTGTGCTTATTATACAGAATTGCAAACTTTATGGGAAGAGCATAAGAACTATGTTGATCTTCCGGTTTGCACATGTGGTAAATGTGAATGTGATGCTGCAGTGAAGTGGGAGAAACTACAGCAGCGAAGTCATGTTACTAAGTTTCTAATGGGTTTGAATGAGAGTTATGAGCAGACTCGTCGTCATATTTTGATGTTAAAGCCAATTCCTACATTAGAGGAGGCTTTCAATATTGTGACACAAGATGAAAGACAAAAGTCAATCCGTCCTTCTTCTAAAGTTGACAATGTGGCTTTTCAGACAATTGCTTATGAAGCTCCTGTGATGGAGAATGGAGATATGGGATATATTGCAGCATATAACACTGCTAGACCAGCTCAGAAACCAATCTGTACTAATTGTGGAAAGACAGGGCATACAGTTCAAAAGTGCTTCAAGATACATGGTTATCCTCCGGGTTATAAGATTCCTACTACTTATAGGAATGCTCCTCAACAGTTTCAACCAAGGATGCAAATGTCACCTTATCAACCCCGGATGCAACAACCACTTGTAGCTCAAATGCAAATGACACAACCTCAGATGTTCATGCCTCAGTCTCAGTTACAGATGGTGCCTTATTCTAATGCAATGCAGTCTGCAAATGCAGCCTACTCTGAAGCTGGATCTTATATTCCTATGTTGCCACATGTTACTAGTGGGGGAAATAATCTCAATTTGCAGGATCTTACACAAGATCAGATACAAAATCTTATTTCACAATTCAATGCTCAAGTTAGGATTCCAGAGCCTGCAGCTACTTCTACTGGTGCTTCTAGTTCTACTGCGACTATCACAGAGCATGGTCTTATGGCTCAGGCTTCTATTTCTGGTACTATTCCCTTTCCTTCCACAAGTCTTAGGTATGAGAATAATAATCTCACTTTCCAAAATCTTACTCTTTCATCTATACAAAATTTTTTGCCAAGTGATTCTTGGATAATAGATAGTGGTGCTTCTAGTCATGTCTGTTCAGATTTAGCAATGTTTAGAGAATTGATACCTGTGACTGGTGTAACTGTAACTTTACCAAATGGTACTAGGGTTGCTATCACACACACAGGAACCATATGCATCACTACAACACTCATTTTATATAATGTCTTGCATGTACCTGATTTTAAATTCAACTTGATTAGTGTTAGTTGTCTTGCTAAAACTTTGCTTTGTTCTGCTCATTTCTTTCCTAATTGTTGTTATATCCAGGAACTTTCTCAGGGCTTGATGATTGGGAGGGGTAAACTCTACAACAATTTATATATTCTTGAAACACAGAATATATCCCTCTCACCATCATTACCTAAAGCTAGTTCTTTCTCTGGATCTGCTGTAGCTGATAGTCTCATTTGGCATCAAAGACTTGGTCATCCGTCTTCTCCTGCATTAAAGAAACTTGTCAGTATCATTCCTTCTTTAAAAACAGTGTCTCCTGATGTTTTACATTGTTCAGTATGTCCATTAGCAAAACAGAAAAGATTAGCATTTGTTTCCAATAATAATCTAGCAAAGAATCCATTTGATCTTGTTCATTTAGACATATGGGGTCCTTTTAGTGTTGAGTCTGTAGAAGGTTTTCGTTATTTCTTAACTCTTGTTGATGATTGTACTCGGATTACATGGGTTTATATGCTGAGAAATAAAAGTGAAGTTGTTACTGTTTTTCCAGTGTTCATGAAACTCATTTCTACACAATATAATGCAAAAATTAAAGCCATTCGTTCTGATAATGCTCCTGAATTAGCTTTTACAAATATTATTAAAGAACATGGCATGATTCATCAATTTTCTTGTTCTTATACTCCTCAACAGAATTCTGTTGTTGAGCGCAAGCATCAACATCTATTAAATGTTGCTAGATCATTGTTATTTCAGTCAAATGTACCCTTACCTTACTGGAGTGATTGTGTTCTTACAGCTGCTCATTTGATAAATAGATTACCTTCACCATTGTTGAAAGATAAATCTCCTTATGAATTACTTTTAGAAAAACAACCTGATTATACTTTGCTAAAAACATTTGGTTGTCTTTGTTATACTTCTACTAATAATCATGAAAGAAACAAGTTTTCTCCAAGAGCCAAACCATGTGTTTTTCTTGGATATCCTTCTGGTTTTAAAGGATATAAAGTTTTGGATTTAGAATCTCATGCTGTTTTGATTTCTAGAAATGTGATTTTTCATGAAACTCAGTTTCCTTTCAAAACCAGTGAGTTACTTTCAAAATCAGTAGATATGTTTCCTAATAGCATTTTGCCTATGCCAGCTCCATTGCATTTTGTTGAAACATTTCCATTAGATGCTGCATTACCAGAAGATACATCATCATCATCAGCATCATCTGCACATTCAGCACCTAGTACTGATAATAATAATGAGGGTAAGAATGTTGTGGGTTGTAAATGGGTATTCACAATCAAATATAACCCAGATGGAAGTGTAGAAAGGTATAAAGCAAGGTTAGTTGCTCAGGGTTTTACCCAACAAGAAGGTATTGACTATATGGATACTTTTTCACCTGTTGCGAAGCTTGCTAGTGTGAAGTTATTACTTGGACTTGCAGCTGCAAAAGGTTGGAGTTTGACACAGATGGATGTATCTAATGCATTCTTGCATGGTGAACTTGATGAGGAAATTTATATGCGCTTGCCTCAAGGATACACACCACCAACAGATACTGTTTTGCCTTCTCAACCGGTATGTCGTCTCTTGAAATCTCTTTATGGCCTTAAACAGGCATCTAGACAATGGTATAAGAGGTTTTCTTCAGTTCTGTTGGGAGCAAACTATGTACAATCACCTGCGGATAATACTATGTTTGTGAGAATGACTTCAGATAGTTTTGTTGCTGTGCTAGTCTATGTTGATGACTTGATGATTGCCAGTAACAATGACAAAGCTGTTGAACAGTTAAAAGAGCTCTTGAGATCAGAGTTCAAAATTAAAGATTTAGGACCTGCTAGATTCTTTCTAGGATTGGAAATAGCTAGGTCTTCTGAAGGAATCTCACTGTGTCAAAGAAAGTATGCTCAGAATCTCTTGGAGGATTCAGGATTGCTTGATTGTAAACCAAGTTCAGTACCAATGGATCCAACTCTGCATCTAACTAAAGAGATGGGTACTTTGTTACCAAATCCTACTATATACAGAGGTATTATTGGACGTCTTCTGTACTTATGCATCACCAGACCAGATATTACATATGCAGTGAATTCTCTGAGTCAGTTTCTTTCAGCACCAACGGATATTCATCTTCAAGCTGCATATAAAGTGCTACGGTACATAAAGGCTAATCCTAGTCAAGGATTGATGTATCCTGCAGATAATGAATTGTGTTTGAATGGTTTTGCTGATGCTGACTGGGGAACGTGCAAAGATAGTAGAAGATCTGTGACAGGCTTTTGTGTTTATCTTGGTAATTCACTGATTTCTTGGAAATCAAAGAAACAGAATGTGGTCAGTAGAAGCAGTACTGAAGCTGAGTACAGGAGTCTTGCACAGGCTACTTGTGAGCTTATTTGGTTGCAGCAATTATTGAAGGACTTACATATCTCAGTTACTTGTCCTGCAAAGTTGTTCTGCGACAACAAATCGGCTCTTCATTTGGCAATGAATCCAGTGTTCCATGAACGTACCAAACACATAGAAATCGATTGTCATACAGTGAGGGATCAGATTAAAGCTGGAAAACTGAAGACATTACATGTTCCTACTGGCAATCAACTTGCAGATATTCTAACCAAGCCTCTTCATCCAGGACCATTCCATGGTTTGATCAAGAAAATGTCTCTGTCAAGTCTATATCTTCCAAACCAGACACTTAGAAGATAAAGACTTGAGGGGGGTGTATTGGAGATGGTTTGATCCGGTTAACTCTGGTTAACTTGGTATTGGTTTAATGTCGATTATTAAGTTGTATATATAAGCTTAAGAATACAGTTTCATTTTCTCAATAAGTTTTGTAACAAACTCTGTTTTGACTGTTGAATAAAGATTCTCTTTGACTCCGATTCTTCTCTTTGCTCGTGTTCATCTTCTCCGATTCACCGGAGTTAATAAGATCCGCGTCGGAATCTCAACGTGTAACTATGGTTTGACGATTATTAGTGTTTGTAGAATGTTTTGAATCATATTCTAGCATGGATCTTTTGAAAAGAAAGATATCTCTTGGAAGGTAAAAAAAAAACCGGTTAGATTCGAATTTAGATCCAAGAAAGCTAGCTTAAATTTACTTTTACCAATTGAAAGAATATACTTAGGTTATAGTATCTTTTAGTAACAGAGATGGAATATCTCGAACTCAAAAATATCTGAAATCAGCATTGAAGAAACTTACATTTTGATTCCAATTACTCTAAGATGAATTATTCAATCATTGTGTTCTTGTTTCTTGGATTCTTTATTTCACAAAATAAGTATGTTTGATTGATAGATAGGGTATTCTTTTTTTTCGTGAAAAGTACAACTATCTCTGTATAATTAATTAGTTGTGGACCTATGGTAGATAGGTATAATAACTTGGGATTTTGTTATTATTACCTTAGAAGCTTCAAGTTGCTCACGTGAAGCAAATAAACCACTATGCCAAATATTATAGAATAGAATATATTATTGAGTTGTGTTTTATATGAGAACACAAAATACATATATATAGTGTCAACATTAACATAATGGTAATACCCACATAATGTAAACTTTCCTAAACACATAAGGAAATAGCTTGTACAAGAAGTAATATAGAGATCTAGAATATTCTTCGGTTTGGGCTTCACGGGCTTCACTTCATAATGGACTTTAACGGTCCATATTACTTGGTCCGCAAGATACACATCTTGCTTATCTCCAATACTCCCCCGCACGACAAAGGTGGGACGCGAAACGCAAAATATGCAACCACAAAGCGGAACACCTATGTCGTGGACATCATGTCGAGGACGGACAAATCATGTCAACAGACTCCTCAGGGTATAAACTTCAATCTTCAAAAGAGGGTGGAACTTCAGCTCGTCTTTGGTCTTGGTAAAAGGGAATAACAACATCCCGTGGGCGCAAATCCTGCAACTCCACAAATAATCGTCCTATCTCGGACAGTCCACAAACCGGACTAAAAAAAAATGACCTAAAACATGAGCGTTCCAATAAACTCCCCCGTAATATGAGAAATCAAAACTCATATAAAAATTGAGATATTCTAAACTCAAGAATAAATCTCATAAATAAACAACTATTTGTGAAAGCCCAAACCCTTAAAAAAAATTCTTCAAAGATCTCTAATTCTTGTGCTAAACCAAACCATAAACTCAAAATAAAACCAAAACATTAACTTAGAATAAAAAAATATAAAACCCTCATGTGGACGTCAAAGCAAACTTTGCTTCACGCCATCATCCGGATCGTCACCGTCACCACCGTCTTCGATCGTCACTGCTCTGATACCATGCCAAATATTATAGAATAGAATATATTATTGAGTTGTGTTTTATATGAGAACACAAAATACATATATATATTGTCAACATTAACATAATGTTAATACCCACATAATGTAAACTTTCCTAAACACATAAGGAAATAGCTTGTACAAGAAGTAATATAGAGATCTAGAATATTCTTCGGTTTGGGCTTCACGGGCTTCACTTCATAATGGACTTTAACGGTCCATATTACTTGGTCCGCAAGATACACATCTTGCTTATCTCCAATACTCCCCCGCACGACAAAGGTGGGACGCGAAACGCAAAATATGCAACCACAAAGCGGAACACCTATGTCGTGGACATTATGTCGAGGACGGACAAATCATGTCAACAGACTCCTCAGGGTATAAACTTCAATCTTCAAAAGAGGGTGGAACTTCAGCTCGTCTTTGGTCTTGGTAAAAGGGAATAACAACATCCCGTGGGCGCAAATCCTGCAACTCCACAAATAATCGTCCTATCTCGGACAGTCCACAAACCGGACTAAAAAAAAATGACCTAAAACATGAGCGTTCCAATAAACTCCCCCGTAATATGAGAAATCAAAACTCATATAAAAATTGAGATATTCTAAACTCAAGAATAAATCTCATAAATAAACAACTGTTTGTGAAAGCCCAAACCCTTAAAAAAAATTCTTCAAAGATCTCTAATTCTTGTGCTAAACCAAACCATAAACTCAAAATAAAACCAAAACATTAACTTAGAATAAAAAAATATAAAACCCTCATGTGGACGTCAAAGCAAACTTTGCTTCACGCCATCATCCGGATCGTCACCGTCACCACCGTCTTCGATGGCTTCACATCCCATGGTTATTGTGACCACAAGATTTTTAGTGCGGAAGCGTTTAATTTAGATCCACAAAGATCGACTTCTCTGATACCATGCCAAATATTATAGAATAGAATATATTATTGAGTTGTGTTTTATATGAGAACACAAAATACATATATATAGTGTCAACATTAACATAATGTTAATACCCACATAATGTAAACTTTCCTAAACACATAAGGAAATAGCTTGTACAAGAAGTAATATAGAGATCTAGAATATTCTTCGGTTTGGGCTTCACGGGCTTCACTTCATAATGGACTTTAACGGTCCATATTACTTGGTCCGCAAGATACACATCTTGCTTATCTCCAATACACTACGTATAGTGATAGCTATTCTAATTATTATGATCTTCAATTGCTTATGTAAATGTTTTCGCAATATAAGTAAAATGAATGATAATGTATAACGTAAAAAGAAGTTAATTTGGTTTGAAAAGTAGATCTCACCAACTTTTTTAATACCCAAAACGGAAAGTTTTAGCAACCTTCGTCCAAATCCAACCCAAAATAAGCTTTAGTAAATGTGTATTGCATAGTTATTCAGACCTATCTATCTATTTGCCAAAACATTTTTCCACCAGTGGGTAACTACGAACCTGTGTATGCTATATATATATAGAGAAGCATGTCTTACTCTTCCAAACAACAAAACCAAAACATATATCTTGTGTTAAGAAAATGCTTTCAAAGATGAAGCTGGTGGTTCTCATGTCGTTCTTGCTCCTTCTTCCCTTGTGTTCTTCAAGTAATTTGAGAATGTTTTAAATCAACTAATTAGATAGTTTTACATTTGTAGTATCAAAGATCTAGTCTGATTATTAACGATTTCACACTTATAATCTAATAATATGGTTGTTTATTGAATTCACCTTTTCTCTTTTAGGGTTTGGAGAGAGCCATGGAGATGGAGCTCCTCACACCGACCAATATTCAGTAAATATGGTAAGCAATCATTAACCAAAATGCATAATATTCATAGATTATTTATTTTCTCTCTGATTAGTAATCAATATTTTCAGTCATTTACAAATAGATGTGCATATGATAATTATTGTGAAATTTTTTACCAAACCAAAAATGTAATGTAGGTTGAAGAGAGTATTCCGAAAATGATGGATAGTCCGGAAACAGGCCCAAACCCAAGCCACGATCAGAGAGTAAACGGTTGGGGTCGTCCTTCACGGCCACCGTCACCGGATGTAAACGGTTGGGGTCGTCCTACACGGCCACCGTCACCGGATGTAAACGGTTGGGGTCGTTCTGTACAGCCACCGCCATCGGATGTAAACGGTTGGGGTCGTCCTATACAGCCACCGCCAACGGATGTAAACGGTTGGGGTCGTTCTGTACAGCCACCGCCAACGGATGTAAACGGTTGGGGTCGTTCTGTACAGCCACCGCCATCGGATGTAAACGGTTGGGGTCGTTCTGTACAGCCACCGCCATCGGATGTAAACGGTTGGGGTCGTTCTGTACAGCCACCGCCATCGGATGTAAACGGTTGGGGTCGTTCTGTACAGCCATCGCCATCGGATGTAAACGGTTGGGGTCGTTCTGTACAGCCACCGCCATCGGATGTAAACGGTTGGGGTCGTTCTGTACAGCCACCGCCATCGGATGTAAACGGTTGAGGTCGTCCTACGCGGCCACCACCACCGAATATGAACTAAGAACTATGATGATGAAGCAAAGATCTGAGAATATGATGGCTATATGATATGTGTAACTGTCAAACTAATAAAATTAAGTAATAAAATGCTATAATAAACGTGGTTAAAATAAACTTGTGACTCAACAAATTTGGATCGACAGATCACTTTCATCAATTTGGTTATGAAATCACTAATAGTGATGATGCAATGTCTACATATATGTTCATTTATCTTTTAGAAATTGTGTTGTTCTTTATAAGGAATTTGAAAAGACAATCATAGATTTTTAGAAACGATTACAACTGATCGAGAAAGTTCACGAGAGTTTAATCTTTTCAGTTTTCAATATTGTGATCTCATGTGAATAACAATCAATTTATTCTTAACGTTGAACGTTGTAGAAATAAAATTACCTAATAATGGAATGGTAGAGAGTCGAAGTCTATTGCAGCACGAGTCCATCTCGATCGCATGTGATGAACCAAGTGACCGTGTATCCGCAAAAAACAGCCATGTCCGCATGGGTGTCACTGGACATGCTACAGGTTGTAATTGTTAGATCGATTCCCCTACTACAGTATATGTATGTAATATATTTGGACCTTTGTTGTATTGAAAATATAATCTATGTATAATGACTAGCTGAAAGTATATATATGTTAAACCTATGTAAAATAAATATATATTAGGACCATTGGTGTAACAAAAATAAAACCTATGTACAATAAAAACCTGTGTTAAAGACCACTTTGGCTCCGGTTTGATCATTATGGTACGGTTTAGGATACATTGGTTGGGTACTACTATTTACCGGCTTAGTTTGGGGAGGGGAGATTAAAAAAACAATTTGATGTCCCAACGGGGAAGTCCAGCTGAACCGGAAATAACCATAATTTTTATTTGTGTTCGGTTGGTTTTTTATTTTAAAATTGTAAAAATTGCATTCACGATAAACAGAAATTCGTTTTACATTACTGTAACAACATAATAAAATAAAAAATATTTTTTTCTCAATATATAAAAGAAAATTGAGAGTTTAAGAATTGAATTTAGCTCAACCTTTCTGATATCTATCTATTACCCGTAATTTCAATCTCGTTTATGTACTTATACTCATACTTGAAAATAAGAGAAAGTAAGCATATCGATTGTGGGACGGAAAACCCGTCTTGTCCCACATCTGCCAGCAATTTTTCATCTCATAACTGTTTCTTTTGAAATAATTTACCAATTTGTGATTGTATATTTAGTCCAATGGGTAAAGAAATTGGTCTAGGATTTATATGAAATATCCGTATTTCATGTATTTTTTGTTTGGGTATTCAACCTTTACAAAATTAGTACAAAATTACACGGTATTGAATCGTGTGAACAGAGGATTTACTGAATCGGAGACAAGATGACCCGACATATATTTGAAAAGCAAGCTATAAATTATTGATTCCAAATCAAGTTAGCCAATATATATCTCTAGGTAGAAATATCTTACTGCATGGTATCTAAAACTTTTGTAGCTATGTAGAGTTGACCATTTTTGTTTTGTTGTTCTGATGAGTTAATAAGTTACAACCATTTTTTGTTTTTTGTTTTTTTTTAGAGAACTCTAACGCTTACCTCTAACTGTAACCCTAATCCTAATTCTAACATAACCTAATACTAACTCTTATCGGCTGTATGATGGCCGATCCCCCAACCTTAGACGTGGGAGCCTATCACTAGGGTATCTAAAACTTTCACCATCAACTAAAAAACTCTTGAGGGAAGCTAAGACTATGCTGATGATAATAAGAGATAGGATCTTAAAGCCTTTTGACTTTTTATAAAACAACATATACACAACGGCTAAAAAAGTTCCAGTAAGATCACAATCCTCGTTGATTCTGAAAAAAACCATAACTATCACAAGATATAAATAAATACCCGTGCAAAAAGTTATAGCGTAGAACCTGTTGATACCCCTTTCAACCAGTTTTCCATTGCGATGAAAGCAAAAATGATGAGTTGTCCTCCCATACCTTTCATGATAGAGTACAAGTTAGGGTAACCAACATTATCCATGACCACATATGTATATACTGTTCTGATCCTTGCATAAATTAAATGAAATAGTATGTAAAATAAAGTGTAGACAAGATACGACAAAAAAAAAAAGCATAGACTAGATATATTCTCCAACGAAAACTTTTGTTGATAACATAAAAAGTAATCTGAATATATAGACAATGTAATCGTTGCTGCATATGTGAGTCCTAAGCTGCTATTGCGAACCACTGTCCATAACAACAAAATAAAATTAAAATATATAATTTTTTTTCTGTATTTTGTAATGTATAAATATAAAAAAAGAAAATTGAAAATTCACAATTTTTAGGTTTAGTAAAACGCTTCCACAGATAAACCGATATTGGCATTTCAGTATTCGTCCAAGCATGTGTAGAGAGTGTCGTCCTACTTGTTGAGCGTCTCACGTCTCTTTTCCAACTTTTCAAGTTTTTCTGTCTCGATGGGTTTTGTATTAACCTTCTTTGCAACCAGAGGAGATAAACTATATAGCCTCATAAGAATGAGCCAACGAATCTCTTGAAGCAGTTTTAGCTTTGAGAGAAACTCTTCTAGTTGGTGCAAGATATTCAAAAACTAGATCTTCCAATGGCAACGAATCTACTCTTTAAACTATATAAAGTAATAATCTTCTGAATCTCTTCCTCATAAGGTCACCAAACATTAGCATCCGACATATAGGTAGAGCAGTCAATTATACATTTCCCAATGGCCAAAACAACAGAATAAAGGTCTAAGATATTAAGTAGATTCGAACACAAGGTGACATGAACATGAATCCCAGAGCACACTAGCCAACTCGTTGAGCATCTCACGTCTCTTTTCCAACTTTTCGAGCTTTTCCCCCTCGATACGTTTTGTGGAGAAAGTTACTTTCTTCAACCGTCTTGCGTTTTCTAGGATGTATTTGGCCACTTCTTTCTCATCTCCTCGTTGCTTCATATCCAATCCACACGAATGTCTCAAGATGGAACAACAAACATTCCGGTGCACATTTTGGTGGATTCCATTTTCGTTCGTCCGGATTTTTTTTGTTGTCATGCAGATAGAACTGGGAACAATGCAGTTTATGTCATCTAGATCAACAAATTACCTGAAAGTGGAGTTGTGGAAACAAACAAAAAAGGTAGTTGACTAGTGAAATTGCTTACATCTGTGAGCTTGAGGATTTGTAGTTTAGGAGAACTATCGAGCATGATCGAAAGTAGATTCCACCACTCTCTTTCGTGTGTAAGTAGCTCTAGACAGACTAGCTGATCGAAGATTTTACCAGTAGGAACTTTAATCTGAGTACATTTACACAAAACAGTGTAACATTGTTACATACATTTAATACACAAAAACAGTGTTAGCCCAATTGCAGAGAAAATAACCAACCAGGCGAAAATGTTCAATCTTAAGCTTACCTCAAGGGGTGATAAGTGTAAGATAAGACGTTTGGCTGAAGTTAGAGACTCCAGAATGTTCTCATTAGCTATATCAGAAACGTTACTGATTTTTGCCTCCACTAGCTCTAGTGCCTTGTCAATCAGACAAGACTCAATATCAATAAACCCGTTGATGTTCAAGTATTTCAAAGCAGGGGCATTTATCACATAGCCTCCATTTCCATAACCTCCTTCTTGGCAAAGATCTTCTATGGTCAATCTCTGTAATGATGGCGCCGCAATAGTGAAAGTCGCCACATCGGCATTACTATATCTATGCACGACCAAATCTTCAAGACTAGGACAGCCACATAAAAGATTGGAAACAGAATCTTCGTCTTTGAAGTGTACTTGGTAAAGGTACAGCTTTCTAAGAGACTTCAAACAAACCCGAGAAGGAAAGTCTAAATCGATAGCACACTTGAGTTTCAAGATCTCCAGTGAATCATTATAGCTAAACAAAACACTCGGAAGCGTGACAGTCTGATCCTCTTGATAGAAACTATCCAATACCAATTTACGCACACGGCGAGCAAATGCTGTTGCAATCCATATTCCAACATCCAAACAATCAGTTCTACCTTCAAATGACAAATGCAAACTCTCTAGAACCGGAGCTTTATGTAAAGTCAAGGTCCTGTAAACATTCTCTGAAAACATATGGGGATCTATGTTATTATCATCAAATACAGGATTAAAATCGCAATCAAACTTGAGTTTTGGCAACATGGTCCAAAGAGATCTCCAACGTTTAGACAAAACACTCACTGATTCTGTCCTCATTCATAGCATCTCGATTACTCAATCCTAAACCATCGGTTTTGCTAAAAAAAGATAAAATTAGTGTTCAAAGAGTTAGGGTTGGATCTTTATAACAGCTAAGGAAAAACATAAACGAACCAAAGATACTTACAATTTCTGTTCCATTGAAATTAATAGAGGAAACAATACATGATCTGGAGAAGAAAGAGGACGAAAAGCGAAGTCGAAATAATGAATGAGACCGATGGTTAAAAATCGAATCTAATCCCAACAACACCTTCACAAGCAAAAGAAGTCTAAATGGGCTTTTTAACTCGGCCCTTTAATAAGTATATAGCAAATGACCAATCCAATCCAATAACACCTGGTTTTCATTTGGTCTAAAAAGCCATTCAAAACCTAAATTTGACGTACAAAACTATATTATCAACCAAGTAGATAGTGGTCTAGCCGGTTTGAGAGTAAAAACTCAAATTGATTAGTTTGACTATATTTGGAAAAGATGATTTATACTAAGGGGGTTTTATTCAATTTTAGATTTGTAAATCCATACAGAATTTGGAAATTCTTATTGATTTGGAAATAACATGTTTTACCTACGGATTTGAAATCCTAGAATAAATTACTAATCGAATAACATATGAATTAGGTAAGAAAACATTTTAATTGGAAAGTGACGAAAATGATGTTTGGTATTATTATTGTTATGACGTCGAACATGACTGGAACATAAGTTCCCAAAAATCGTGGATCCCACACTCGGTGGCGGTCGTGGGCCGTGACCTATTGACTTCAATCACATGACTTCCTCTCTCAGGCTCTCACCACTCGGCACCGACACATCCGATTCATTTTTTTTCAATATTTGAATTTTATTTTGTTGCAATATTAAAATGCAAAAAAAAAAAAATTAAAAAAAATTAAAATGCAAAAAAAAATTCATAGTTTTCGCAACATTTAGTCGGTTAAACACAATAATGTCGCTTGAGTCTGGACTTTTAGCCCTTGTTTTGACACACAAAAAAGCATTAAAGTATGACGTATACGGTAAAGAATTACCAATCAAAGCCTATATTCTTTTTCAAAATTTATGTAAAACCAAAGTAGTTTAAATTTTTATGATATATACTGTATTGTGGAAAACTATCTTCGAGTGTCAATCTTATTGAATATTACCTCTGGAGATAGTACAATTAAAAGTTAAAATATACTCATATATATAGGATTAATGATATGTCCATTAATATAAGGACCGTAAGAATGAAACAATTCATCGGAAACATAAGCATTTCATTTTTTCTCTCTACCTATATGCTTAATCCGGCCAAGAACGAAACTCCGGTCGAAGGCAACCACGACGAACCGTATATAAATTCAGCCACCGTGAACCTGTTTGCCTCGGCAGTCGAATTGATGACCCGATACCCCGGCCAGGTCACACGTTGCCCGAGACCTGACCCGGGTCCACTGTTCAAATACTCTCCATAATATAACGTATCTAAAGCAAATGTTGTGTTCCACTCGAGCCAACCTCTCGTGTGTACATGACCACCGATATACGACATCATATACACCGTCCTAGAGAATAGCTTCCAAGGTCGGCCTAGATACGTCTGGGTACTACCGTTTGTCGCTTGGAGATCGGATGCTGCAAGAACCCTAGACGCATGTATCGATATTCCGGTGTTTTGATTCGGATCTTTTCTGTTTTGAGCCGTGATTGTATTTTTCTGAAAATCCATGGGCTTTCGTGCGTAGATGCTACAGTTTTGTAGTACGACGGCTGCATTACCAAAGATAAAATCGACTGTACCGTAGATATCGCATTCACGAAAGAATTGACGGTTTGAATGGACGTAAAGTGTGTCTTGGTAACCGATTATATTGCATCGGTAGATCACTGCGTGGTCAGCCCCAATACGGAGAGCCACCGCTTGGTGCTTCGCTGGACCAGCCCAATTTTCGAATGTGATGTCCCTTGCAATAAATCCAGCTCCGGTCGCAGCTGGAAAAATTAAAGCAAGAAAAATACAATTATGTTTTGTGTTTACTAATTTAAATAAATAAAAAAATCAAGATAAAGCAAGATTATTAATTCATCATCAATGCAGCAATACATTAATCTTGAGCTGGCGTCAGTAACAAAATATTAAAATTATGATCGACAACAACAGGTACAGTTTACGGTATTAATTTATTTTGACATGTTATTTTTAAGATTTTTGCAGGTAGAAAATATATTTATTCTGTTGTTTTTTTTCTCACACTAAAAGGCAGATAAAGTTAATTGTTATCAATACATGTTTAAGGTCTAAATAAAGCAACAATGCAGCCAGACAAAACTAACTCTACTGAATTTATATATAATCAAAGTAGAAACTAGCATTTGAGAAATGTCGTTACCTACAAATTTTGTATGCAACTAGTGAGTAGTGAGTGGTCTCTACTCTCTAACGCGTTCAAACAAATAATGGGCCATGACCCACCTCCAACTATATATGTAAATAAATGCTACTCTTCTCTGTCTCCCATCATGCATGTTTATATATATACAAATATGTGTGGTCAGTAATTGCGCGGCGGCCTACTTCGAACCTTACGATACGTTCATATTCTTCTGTATGTGTATGCATTCTCATGTGTGCGTGTCTCTATGTATATTTGTTTATACATATGTGGAGCATGCATTTACTGTTGTAGTACGTAAGTGGATGTAAGTATTTAGGAATGAATATTAGATCATGAAGGTAAAGAAGTATATAAACGTGTTTGATCAAAAGAATGTTTTATAATTTTGATTTGATATGAGTTGTGTGCATTTAATGAACATTAAAAATCACAACAACATGCATGTGAGTTTGGTTGGATAAGCGGCAGCATCACATAGGATGTCCAATTCAGTGTAAGTGTGTTACCTAACCGAATTCAATCGTAATCCTATGGAAAAGTCAATATTCCAATAAATAAAGTTGATGTACTATATAGTTATCGAAAAAGCATTCTAAGATTAGATCAAATTTAAGTTTCTACAAAACTGAGTTGAAGATCAAAACTGAAAACAAAATATACGAAAACGTTGGTTATAATAAATCGGTAAAACTTAGCAAACCAGTAAATTTGTTTAGATTTTTATGATACTTTTTAATGAAAAATGAAAATAAAAATTCAATGTTGTTAAAAGAAAAGATCAATGTTGTTAGAAGAAAAGATCATGGTTAGATCATGGTCATCTGTAAAACACAAGAAACACGTAAACTTACGTAAGAACTACAACTTAGGTCTTAACTCAGCATGCGCGAGAAAGAGTTGGTCAAAAGTAAATTAAAGCTAAGTCTGCCATAAGAAGGTTCTTGAGCGGAAGTGGCAGATAAAAACGGGTGAATGACATTTGCATTAAAACTTGTTTGTTTGAAAAAAAAAGTGATTAAACAAAGATTCTGTTGCACTGCACATATGATAATTCAGACAAAAACAAATAATTCAAAAACGACTACTGAGTGCCTTAGCAAAAAAGTTTGAGAAAATACCAAAACACAAAAGAAAAAAAAATTCAAATATCACTATTTACAAATTTAGTGGTCCATAATATTGACTTTGTTTACTGGTTCGAGTACATACTACTACTATTTAGAAGGTTTACTTAAATATAGCTTTCTTAGTGGGTCCATAATCCATATGAAGAATAAAACACAAGTGGTGTTAAATCTTTTACAAAAAAAAAAAAAAAAAAACACATACAAAACAAGTGGTGGTGAAAGACAACTAATATTCGTAAAAATTTCTAAATTTAAGAGAATCTATTGGACACTTTTTAAAAACCCTATCAATCCGAAATCTATAGACAGCCTAGCTCATGGCCCCCCTTCACGTATCTGATTCCAATAATTCTCCTCAAAGTATATATATTTTTCCTTCTTAACTTCTTTATATTAATACCTTTTTTCAGTAAAAAATATGTACAACAAAAAAGTACAGTAAAACCTCTATAAATTAATAATGTTGGGACCATGAAATTTTATTAATTTAGAGAGGTATTAATTTATCGATAAATTAATAATTATTAATTTATAGAGAGATTTTACTAATTTTATAATTTCTTAAGAAATTTTTATCAAAAAATAAATTTTTTCTTTATAAGCAATATCTTTTTAAAACCAATTGCAAGTAAAGAAACAATTATTAAGTTTAAAAAACAACACAAACTTTTTTCGAATAATAGAGTCATATTTCATTAAATTTTTACATATAATATTTTAAATATATATCATAGTAATTCATATATGACATATATAAATTTATATATATATATTAAGTTAATATATATATATATATATTGATAAGTTTATAGAATTATTAATTTATAATATAAATGGGACCAAATGTTTACATAGGATTTTCAAAAAAATTATTATCTTATTAATTTATCGATTTATGTCATATTTTACACTGGTCCCAACTCGGGACCGGAAGAATTTATTAATTTAGAGAGGTTATTAATTTATAGAGTATTAATTTATAGAGGTTTTACTGTATATATTAAATCCATAGAAAAAACGACATTTATTATATCATAAATGTTGACCCCCGTAGCTCCTTTTTAAAATTTTAATTAACACAAAAAGATCTTTTAACTTTTCTATTATGGAACTAAAAAAATATTCTGATTTTCGACCACCGAAAAGATTAGTGTATCAATTTATAATTCTTGTACATGTTTAATTGCATTAAACAATATTGGTTCTACGTGTTTTGCTTTTAACTATTTATCATTATTGTTGTATTATTTCAAAAGAGTTCAAAAAGTGAAAAGGGTATAGTAAAAAGGAAGAGCTCGGGATAAAAAACACTCACCAAATGACGCCGTGTGGAAAGTAGTGATGTTGTCAAATATACTTTTCCCTCCCGAAATGACAGTTTTACCCTTCCCATCTCCAACGAACATCAAATTTATTTTTTTCCTACCGACCTTGAGGTTGTTCTCTTCATACCTTTCCAAAAATAAAATAAAAACACAGAGATCACAGACACAGTCAGAGATACGCAATTATTAAACCTCCGTACTGGTTTTTAGTTTTTCACTTTCGTCATTCACGGACATAACAGTTAAGAACATCGATTAATACGAAGGGTAAAACCGTAATTTTACCTTCCGGCCTTGACATAGATAATTATCCGGCGAGTACTGTTCTGAGGAGCTTTCTTGATAGCTTCCGATATAGTTTTGCACGTGCCGTTGCCGTCTTTCGAGACGATAATATCAGCTTGTATCTGAGATACCGGCATTTCCAATATCTCGCGTTCTCTTGGTCTCATCCATCTCGGGAATTTTTCTTCTCGTTCTTCCACTCCCAACAGTCTCCTGTTCTGTATCGGAACTCCGGCGAAATCGTCATCGTCGTGGCTCGCCGAGAATATAGCAAGACAGTTACTAACAAGCTCAGAAAGATTCTTTATCGCCGCTGTCATATGATCCTTCACTCCACCGTCGTCGACGCCGTCGAATCCTTCAGTGCACGTGTCATGGTTGGTTAAAGCCGCGCTAAGCCACGTGGTAACGTCTTGTGGCTTGGCCGAGGACGATACGACGGAGGAGAGAGCGCGTGAGAGCGCGTCGACGGAGTCGTCAAGTAGCTCGACGCAAGAGTCGTAAGCTGAGCGAGCACGTGGCGGCATGTCGACGAAGGAGAGGGAAGCAGAGGAGTAGAGAGCGCGGCTGAAGTGGTGGAGCGTCATGTTCACCGTCACGTGGATCAGATCTTTGGAGGAGGAAGCGGCGAGTGAGCCGGGAAAGTCCATGAGTGAGTCAACGCATAACTCGGGGAAACGAGTTAACCCACAAGCTTTAGAGATTGCTTGGCTTGGTTTACGAGCTAGGCCTGGAACAGATTGGTTTAACTTGAGACGTGATCTGACTCCGGCGAAGATCGCGGCGGCGAGGATAAGTGAGATGGCTAAGACGATTGATGACACTACAAGCTTCTTCTTGCTTCTCCGGTTGTTGTTATTCGGTTGTGATGACGTGGAGACTTGGTTTAGGATCGGAGCTGTAGTAGTGGAGGTTGGGACCGAACCAGTTGCTCCAGATGGTCCGAGCCTTTCGTATCCCATTTTTGTTTCTTGGTTTAGTTCTCTTTTGATTTACATTTATAAAACAATGTGTGTGACTGTGGTGGTATATATATGAGTGAAAGATTGTATGTGAAGTATATATGGAGAGTGAGTGGTGATTATTGGTGGGACACGCGTCATTGAATTATGTCATTGAGAATAAAATTGCTTTATCATTTTCTTTTGTTCTAGTTCTAATTGTTTGTGTTATTTTATTCTTCGTTTGATGGTGAGCTTTTGTTATTCGTCCACATGAATTAGAAAAAAGAAGAGAAAATTCCCTAAAAAATACACGTATTATGATTTCAAAAAGTTTAATCTAAAAAAAATCTATCGTATTTGTTTGTTATTCATCGACATGAAAAAAAAAAAAAAAGTATTTTCACATTGTTTTAGAGATGAGTAAGACTATATTAAGTTACTCTACATACAACTAATTGCGCCGTTCTATTTCGACAGTTTATTAAAAGCAAACATTTACGGTATCAAAACAATGTTGGTGGTAGTTATGAATTCTACGCTAGATTATTTCGATTCGAAAACATGTAGTAAAATTTTGTCATATTTAAAACATTTACGTAAAAATCTTGAAACTGATTTAATTTATTGTATAATTTATATGTGTGCAATGTGGCTATTAAAAAACATGAGCTGGCACTTACCAACCAAAGATTAAAATTGATGAAATGATAGTGAGACTCTATATAAACTAGTCGCATTATTATTATTCTTTTAAGACTATTCCGTAATAGTTAGAAACACTTAAACAGTTCATAGCATTTAATTAAATCATACATTGTATTTTTTTAAAAAAATAAATCTATCTGTTTTTCCAACATCAGCCTAACAAAGAAAAAATATCGACTCAACTAATGCCAGAATGCGACTAGAAAAGACCCCTATTGTTTCTGATTACATAGACATCTCACGTTGTTCTTTTTTCCTTCAAAATGTGGAATAATTTTAAATCGCGGGATTTAAATTAAATCTAGTTAAATTATTCTAATAGATTTACCTACATTTCCATGGGTGATAAATCAGTATGATCGTTTGATTTCTAAAATAATTTCGTGATAATAGTATACATATACCAATTACATGCACGGAATCCGGACTTAAACCATTAATTTGAGATTATTATATATATATCGTGTGTAAGACATACAAATTCGATTATGTAATTATGTATTCAATCAGATTGAATTCCGTTTTCTTTATAATTTTATCGTGGAATGAGAATATAAAATGTGTATGCCATGTGTGTGTGTGTGTGTGTATATATATTAGACGTTCAAAAAAAATTAAAAATATGTAACATATATAGATAAGTTGTGTGTGTTGTATAATTAAAGTGATTATGCCATGTGTTTCAATATGGTTAGTGAAGTATCAGAACATGTTCAATAATGTTTGGAAAGTTCTGTATCTCTTTTCTCTTTTAATTTAAAAAGTTGCTAACTTAAGGAGTAAGTTTCTTACGAGTTCAAAATCTGAATTTTATTCGAATACTCCAAAACTAAACTACAATCGTTTTTATTTATACCAGCTTCTTTAAAAATCCATATGAAAATTGTTTGTAAGTTGTAAAAGAAAATTTATATACATCGATTTAATTCATCATATGCTACAGTAATAGATCCTTCCACATTAATGCTTTCTGGTTATATACTACGAGATCGAAAAAAAATGTCTCATTATGAGTTAAACATGTACGTACGTATAACATTCATTTTGCTATAAATTTTCTCAATGTAGCAGAAACTTCATGAACATATTTATCAAACAAAATTCTTAGGAACGCTCTGAATAAATTAAATGCTATTGGAAAAGGTTGTTCCGAAAGAAATGATAAAAGGTAACATAGATAAACTTCTGTTGCTTAAATAAAAAGATTCATAAGATCTCTCTAATTTCTACCTCTCTATATTCGTGTGACTATGGATTTTCATAAATATTTAATACAAACCAAAATGTGTTTATTAAGCTCCAGGTCAGTGCCATGGAGGATGCCGACAGAAGGGTGGATGAAGTGTAATTATGACGCTTCACATAATTTTGGATATGGACAGCGCAAGATATGCATGATTGTTTCGGATGGATTATATACAGACTTTCAAATGGAGTTGATGCAGGTTGAATATAGACATATAGTGAACTAATCTTTGGGGTTCTAGTATGTTCTATTTGAAGCTATATATAGAAAACCTTAAAGCTTCACCATTACATTAAAACCACAAGAGCTAGTTGAGCGGAGTGATTATCGAGAGTAACAAATGTGTTGACCTATTGGCAAAGATCAAAGCGAGATCAATATGTAGAAGAAATATTATTATCCAACAATGTCCACGTGTTTTGTTTTTAATCTCGTTTGTAAACAATGACAACAATGAGGTTAAAAACTAATGTCAAAATAGATTTATAGAAGCATGACCGTGTCTAATAATGTGAAAATTAAAAACTCGTTGGAAGCATTATACATGAGTGCCATAAGGGCCAGTTTGTTAATAGCCCATAAGAGAAAATTATGCTTGTTGATTACTATAGAGTAAAGACCTACCAAAATGATCTTATATATATTTACATTTGAAGCAACCATTGAACAAAATAAATGTCTTCTAGAATAAGCCAAAACTTTTAAAAATTCTTCTTTCTATAGAAATCATCATATGCATTACAGGTTTCAAATCAGTCTAGCTAGCCTGACTAATTTATTTGTTCCACAGTGAAATTATAGTCTACACGTAATAAGAAATAAACACGATTGATTATACTTATTGAAAAATTTAGTAAAATCTCTTAATTAAAATATATATCTAAAATTGATCAATATCACATTATATATCCATATATGACACAGTTTCTGTGCTTATTCAAAAATGCTGTACATGAAATTTTAGTACATAAGAAGTTGATGCTTTGTCATCAATCGAAACCCATCACCAAAGTGTTTGTGTTTTTTGGCTCCTCACATTATCGCGACCTAATTTCATACTCTTTTTAAAGATTAATTATATTATATTGACTAGATGAATACCCACGCGTAGCGTGGGTTTATTTTGAAAATTGTTAAGAATAAGTTATGTTGATTCTCTTTTTTCTAATCTATGTCTATTTTTTGTTGTTTGTTATTTAGTAGTTAATAAAATTATATTCATCTAATCTAGTTATATACTCCCTCTGTTCCTAAAAAATTGATTTTCTAAAGATTTCACATATTTTAAGAAACAATCATTGTTTAATTATTTATTTTTATTAAATATTTTTAATAACCTATGAACCAATAGTAATCTGAAACAGTTAATCATTACGTCTTGAAATCTACGAAAATAAACTAAAAATAAAGAAAAAATCTAGAAAATCAATCTTTGTGGAACAAACCAAAACGCTAGAACATCAAACTTTTAGGAACAGAGGGAGTATTATTTTTATGGTTAGATTCATTTTTAACTCGAAATATCAAAGATCGTATAGATTCATTTTTAGATTCATTATGGTTAGATTCATATATAAATCTGATTGTTTATATATCTAAGATCGTAATATTTTCACTATCATGAATACATACAACAACAACATAAGATATTTTAATACAATGATATGTAATTATGTTACTTGTGTGGTTTGAAACTTGCCTAATTTAATTATAAATAAACAATTTCTTGTTCTATGTATTCTTCTGGTCTAGTACTCCAGTCACATCTCAAAAAGGCTCATGATTAAATATTGGATTGACATCATTTGAAAAAGATCTCAAGAGTTTTCTATGAAAAAGATCTCAAGAGTTTTCTATGAAAAAAGAAAAAGAAAAAAAAAAGCTAAAATTGAAGAGTCATTTAAGTGAACATTTTTAGATCTTCTGCCATTGATATAGCCATATAAGAGAAATAGTCAGTGTCTTGAATTCATTGGTATGTTTAACGTCTCAAAAGCCCATTAATTAAAAAAACTTCATGTCAATGTTACCAACTTACCATAATGCACAAAAATGAAAAGAGAGAAGACCATATATTAAGCCGTATATGAATCACAACGTAATAATGAAAAACAACTCAAATAAATAAAAAGATAGGTAGCAAAGAGTTAAACTACAACACAAATAAATTTTCAGTCATTATCGAGACCATTGATTAAAAAAAGGTAAATTAAAAAGAGTAAAATAAAAGTAGTGTTTGATTTATTAAAATGATTTTGTATTTTTATTTTATTTTGAAGAAATCAATTAATAGTAGGATTGATGGAGGATTTAATACAATAAAGAACATTTATTTATTTTTCATTTAATTTTGTTCATTTTTGTTTTAAATAATGTAAAATGACACATGTTATTTTCTTGTGTGATGATATGGCACTCATATGGAGAGAGTTGACCAACTTTCATATATATGATTAGTTCAATATCCTCCCATATCCATGACTTCATCTTGATATAAACTTGCTTTTTATCGACTACGATTTTTCCATTAAGTATTTGATATAGTATTATATATATGTTGACATGGACATGCTACACTATACTAGTGATTAGTTAAAAATCCTTCTATATCACAATTATTCTTTATATTTATCTAAACTTGCTTTTTAAATACATTTTTCCATTAAGCGATCTAGTATTATACGACATTAGCATGTTACATTTATTTATTTATTTATTTATTTTTTTTGTTAGTGCATGGTATTCGTAGAGATGAATGTAGGACTTCTTTTTGGATAAAACGTTGAATGCAGTAGTTGTTGTTTTTTATTTTCTTTTGTTTATTCTTAGAGAACTTTTACAACTTATGATTCGGGGTTAAGCAAACGAAAAGTAGTATTGGTCATCTTTTAATAAAACACAAAGTAGATGCTTTAAACATAGAGTTGTGAATCATTCACAGAATCGAATATAATTGAAAAACCGAATAAATCAAACTTTCATTGAGGTCAATGAACTTTTATCATAGCTTTATGCATGCATATATACACATATCAACGGGATGCAGCATAAATAATATCCAGCAATATTATATATAGGGTTCGTTCTAATCCTTAAATTATGTCTTGTTATATGATACTAATTTATGTGGCCTTTTTTTTGGTTAAATAATATTAACGAGGAAGGAAACGTATAATGCAAAGACATTATTTAACAAAAAATATGATAATAGTGATGGCGAAAATATTGATGATAATAATTAATGATGATGGAAAGACATTCCATGTGATTTGGTTGTGGACTATATGAAAAACAGAACAACTTGTAACACACAAACAAAAATAGTACTTTGCACAATGATTTGACTCAGTAACTTAGTGATTCTTTCACCAAAAACAGTATCAAATCGATACTAAAATAGGAGCCATCAAACAAAATTGTGACACATTTTACCTTTACGATTAAAACAGAATTTTTTTTTTTGTTAATCAGAATTATAGAAAAGTATAACAAAATATTCTTATTATATAAAGTTTGGTTTGTAAGTTAGCAACTCATATGATTGCGACACATGTCAAATTTATCGATCAGATTTTTACATATACTAATTATTTACATATATACGTATAATTTTTTTAAAACTTTTCTTTTTCTTAACTAAAAAGCAAAATAAGGAAAACCGAGAAACAAATTATATGCTAATTTATGTGTTTTATTGGTCAATTAGATTTCAATTGGATAAAAAATTGTATTTATGAATGTATTGTAATTTTATTCGTAAGTGAAAACACACAAAAAAACTTTTTTTAAAAAAGCAATGAGCATAAAGAATGAATTTTAGATTACTTGGTGAGAGTGTTAGTATATATTTTTTATGGTTTGTTTTATAAATTTTATTTATGTATATATTAAAATAAATTTGGTTTTCCAAATTAAATTTTGGACTAATCATTCCTTATTTTACTAAATGTGTTTTGTTAAATTTTTAGTTATTTTTAATACTTAGTAAGATATAAATTTGATATGATACATATATTATTTTTGATATACTAATTAAGATGAAGTGCACAATATTAAAATCCGAATTATTATTAGATGATTAGATACTTATGAAGATTTTATTGGATAAGAAAATGTAGGCGACTAGTCATGGATCCTACCAATGTGATAATGGACTCAATCCACAATTTAGTGAAAACAAAAACTGTCCATGAAAATATTCATGACTGTTTAAAAGTGGATTGGGCCAAAGCATAAAAACGAGAAGAAATCCACTAAAACGCTAGAATAAAGAGTCTATCATATATAGGGACAGAGCACAAACCCATCAAGCTTCTGTGAAAATCAGAGATGACAATATCTCATCAAAAACATAACAGTGAAATCTAGATCAGCTTTGCTACTTGCTAGTAAATAGTACCACTAATAAAACTTAATCAGTAGATAAAACCGAGAAACCCAGAAATTATTAAACCATAATTTAAGAAATTAGTATTATATAACATAAATAAAGCTTTATATGTAAATGTAAACCAAAGTTATATGGTTGTGACATATAAAGGCGGTATATGGTGGGTAGACGATGAACTGGTTTATTTGGCGAATGCTAATATTGATTTGTCGTCGTCACGTCACTAGCATCGTGCCGTGTTAGACCATGAATTTATCTTCTTATTGTTATTGTTATTAATATATGTTCAGACAATTGCCCCCATATATATATGCGTGTCTATGTTTTGGTCACTTGAATAAATTCATATTTATCTGTTAAAAATCGAAAACAGGATATTATGGACGCTGTCAATTTTGTGGGTATTTTTTTTCTTTATGTGTAACGGTCATATTATTATCGTAAACAAGTTGTAATAAGAATTTTAACCTAGACTCCATCATGGGAGTAGTTCATAATTTACTAAATGTATAACTGTCAGCCAACAAGAACCACAAATTGACCAATAAACCATAATTAGATAAATTGAAATGAATGTGTCGTCGTCTTTCTTTATTTAAATTAGATATTAAAATAAGATATTGAAATGAATGTGTCTTCTTCGCCTTCTTTATTTAATAGTTGTAAACAAGCTCTCTTTTGTCATCTAGTCCATTTTTTGAAAATATATAACAGACAATTAGTTTAGACCTGGCGGTTGTATATTCCGTCCGATTTTTTTTTTTTTTTTTTCCGGATTTTGGATAGTAGATTTAGGATTCAAATAAAAAACAAATAAAATTAAATTCGTTTTTTTTGGACAAAATATTAACAATGAAAAATATTAATTAAACTCTCAAAAAATTATATAAAGAAAAAAGTGGCATACAACAATTGGAGGCTATTATATTAAGAGAGGGAATCTTAAAAGTCAAGAGAGAGCGAGAGAAAGAGCAAAAGATCGATTGAGCAGCAAACCATGGAGATTAAGACACGACTAGATACATCAGAAACAACCGTGAAGAAAGACGAAGAGGAGGAACAACCGCTTAGTCCGGCGGCGCGTGTATTTCACTCGCCGGAGTTTAACTGCTACGTCATCTCGGTGATTGGAGTCAAGAAGAAGATCGAGACAGATGTGATCATCGAAGGATTAAAGCAATCTTTGATCAGACATCCTCGTTTCTCCAGTAAATTGGTGAGTCCAAATTAACTCGTACATATGTATAAAACATAGATAAATATTATATAGTTATATGAATGATAAAATATATCAACTCGTATGACATAGATTAATGTTTTCAACTCTTTGATGGATTTATGGTTTCATTGACTTTTCTGGGTGTTGTTGCGTGATCGTCGAGAACCGGATTGTGTTTCTTTGACCAATAATCTTTAGGGCGGTTCTTTTTCTAATTTTGTCTACAATATTATCACAATAGTTGAGCAAAACCCTGTATTTTTTTTTTTTTTTATATTCACTTTGAAAAGCTTTTTATCGCCGACTTTTTCATTTTCAGAAGTTAACATGTCGTTTTTAGCTTCGTTTTCTACAATTATTACATTAAATTGTGTAGAATCATGTTTAATCAAATATAAACAATATATTTTAACTAACAAACTCAAACATAAAATATGAACATATACTTACTTATGTCTCCTCAGGCTTAAAGTGGTAACCGTTCGCAAAAGTATAAAAAAAAAATTAGAATTAGAAATAGTAAGAAGAAAGAAATCCAAATATCAGTGAGATATTTTTGGTCAAGGAAATGTATAATAATTTTGGATTTCATTACAAAAATGGAGGATAATTTTCTTTTTTGTTATAAGAAATCTAACAGAATCTTAGAACAAACATATTCCACCCAAATTATACAATTTTAAGTATATTTCCTAAAACTATTAGGTGCATTTTTCATATAGGTACTTTTTTTTTTTGACAGCTCATATAGGCACATTTTTGCCTGATTATTTTTCTCTTTTAATCAGCATCTGTATATTACTTTTGAGATTTTACTATTAATTTTAACATTTATTTGAATTAAAAAATTACTTGAAGGTGAGCAATGGGAACAAGAAAAGACAAACTCAAAGTTGGGTTCGGACAAACGTGGTCGTTAACGATCACGTCATAGTACCCGACATCCAAACGCAAAACATAGAGAACGGTAACGCAAACGTGTTTCTTGAGAGCTACGTCTCCAACCTGACGACGGTCTCTTTAGACATCTCGAAGCCATTATGGCAGCTTCACCTACTCGATTTGAAAACCTCCGACGCAGAAAACGTTGCCGTTTTGAAGTTTCATCACTCTTTAGGAGACGGTATGTCTCTCATGGCCCTTGTCCTCGCATGTATGCGTAAAACATCAAACCCGGACGAGCTCCCAAGTCTACCAAACCAGAACCGGTCTTCGTCTAGATCTTCCCGGTTAATGACCGGTTCAAGAGGTGATTCCAGGTTCTTGTGGTTAGTTATGGTTATATGGTCGGCGATTATGTTGGTTTTGAATACGGTTTGTGATGCTTTGGAGTTTATTGCTACAACAATGTTCCTTAAGGACACTGAAACACCGATAAAAGGCGATTTCCGGTTAAGTAAGAGTAAACGGATGTGTTTGGTCCATCGTACCGTAAGCTTAGACGACATAAAGCTAATCAAGACTGCCATGAAGATGGTAATTTTTTTTCTTTTTCTATTTTATTAGATTTAGTGAATCCTGTCTCTTGTATAGTATTTCGGTCTGATTATGTGGATTCATAGAACTATTTTGTGTTTATTATTAACGGTTGATTTAAGTTAAGATATTTTTTTGGTTTAGTAGACTGTCAACGATGTAGTACTTGGAGTAAGTCAGGCTGGCCTCTCGCAATACTTGGAGAGAAGATATGGTAACTAAGTAAATACATACATGCTTTCTGACATATACATGTTCTCATGTTTTAAACAAGTGAAATTCAATAATCTTGTGATTAATAGGAGAGAAGAAGAAGAAAGTAGGAGAAGATCAAGAATCTAAAAAGAATTCCACTGATATGCCTAAAGCAATAAGGCTAAGATCAGCTCTACTTGTTAACTTAAGACCAAACACTGGAATTCAGGTAATTTCATTTACCTTCACTTCGTTTTTGTTTTGACAACTCTCATATAAAATATTTATTGGTATAAAATTTCAAAAATTGGTTGAAACAGGACCTAGCTGATATGATGGCTAAAGGATCTAAGTGTAGATGGGGAAATTGGATCGGCTACATAGTCTTTCCTTTTTCTATCGGATTACGCGATGATCCGTTAGAACATCTCCAAAGAGCCAAGAGGATCATTGATCGCAAGAAAAATTCGTTAGAAGCTGCCCTAACGTTCGTGGCCGGTAAATTCATTATCAAAACGTTTGGAGTTGAGGTTAGTTTGAATTATTTATTTGATGGCATCAAACTAAAATCTAACATACCAATAATTTTTGTTTGTCTTTATACTGTCCAATCTTATAAATTAAAATGTATACAGGTAGCAGCTAAGATAATAAATAGAGCATTGTCAAACACAACGATGTCGTTTTCAAATTTAATTGGTCCTATTGAAGAAATTAGCTTCTATGGACATCCCATCACTTACATGGCCCCAAGTGTGTATGGCCATCCGCATGTAAGTTTTTTAGCAAATATATTATCAACTCTTTTTCTTGAATAAGTGCATAAGTTTTGACGATCTCATTGGTCTTTGATTAGGCATTGACGATGCATTTCCAGAGTTACATGAACCAGATGACGATTTCTTTGACTGTAGATCCAACGGTCATAAGTGATCCTCATCGACTACTTGACGATTGGGAGAAGTCTTTACAAAACATTAAAGCTGCTGTTCAAGAAAGAGGCTCCCGCTCATTAGATTGATTTTAAATCTTTTTTTTCTTTTCTCTTATTCATTGAAGGGTTTTATACCACATACCAATATGTACAATTGTAATTGTATTGATAAGGGGAAGAATACGTACAACAAGAGACCGTATCAAATTATATTACGAAGAATCATTAACAAAGGAGAAGTTCCCTTACAAATTACGATAGTCTGACTCTTTTTGTTATTAAACTCAATCGACTCTTATAGATTGAAGAAATCTATTATTAATTTATTTAAAATTTTATATATCTGCCAACAATAATCACTAGTCAAAGAAGAACTGACCTGACATTTTGTTTTGTCACACATTTAACAATCATGTCTTTTTGTTATAAGCATCCTCTGTATATTATTTAAAACAAATATAGGGAGAAACAGAACCAAAATTCATCAATCCGAATTCAAATTGAAGTTTATCATAGCTCTATCTATATAAAAGTTGTATACAGATTTATCAAAACCAAACTAAATCCAAATTAACCAGAATTCATTAAAAATACTATTTTCATTAAATATACATTTTTTTTAAAAAAGTCTAGACGTTAATTTTATTATTTTTATTAGAATATTATAATCTAAAAACAAACCCGAATCTAAGACAACGTTAATTTTATTATTTGTATTAGAATATTTAATCTAAAAATGAACTTGAATCTAAACCAAAATTAAGAGTTTGATTGGTTCTCCCACTATTATCCGCCTAGCGGTTGGTACCAAATGATTATAAATATCCGAATTCAAATTCATAATCCTAACCGAACCAGATTCCAAAACGCTCACCCTATTAAAACTTTCCAAACATAAGAAAAGCTACTTATGAATTTAGTGTAACGAAAAGAATAATATAACAATGGAAACTTTGACGTGTAACACAAAAAGATGGAAAATTTGCGAGCGAGAAGAGTAAGAAATCTTTTTCAAAAAGAAAAAGAAAAGAAAAGAGTAATAAATATTAAACATTCCAAATGATTACAAATGTTTTTTTTTCTTTGATTTTGATCTAAATATTATGAGTCGAGATCGAAAGAAATAGAGAAGGAAAACGAAAATCGAAAACCAAACTATGGAGATTAAGATACGACGAAGACGAGGGTACAAAGCGGAAACAACAGTGGAAAAGGAGGTAGAAGAAGAGGAGCAACCGCTTAGCCCGGCGGCGCGTCTGTTCCACGCGCCGGAGTTTAACTGCTACATCATTTCGGTGGTTGGTTTAAAGAACAAGATCCAAGCAGATGTGATTATCGAAGGAATTAAGCAAACTTTGATTAGACATCCTCGTTTCTCCAGTAAATTGGTGAGTCACACACTTTATAGATTTATTGTAGTTTTTATTGGATGTTCGTGTGTGATTAGATTTTTTTTTGTCTTTTTCGTTCACAAATACATAAAATTTGATACCATGCCAATATTTTTACGCTTTCATATCAAAACAAAAGATCATAAATAGGTTGAGCTATGTTTTTGTATATTATGTCAAGTCACAAATATTATTTCTCCATCATGTTTTTGATATAAAAACGCATAAATTTTATTGAAGGTGAACAATTGGAACAACAATAGACAGGAACAAAAATGGGTTCGGACAAACGTGGTGGTCGAGGATCACGTCATCATTCCCAAAATCGAAACGCAAAACATAAAGAACGCAAACGCAAACGCAGACGCTTTTCTTGAGAGTTACGTCTCCGACCTCACTACGATCCCGTTAGACATCTCCAAGCCTTTATGGGAAGTTCATTTACTCGACTTGAAAACCTCCGACGCTGAAAACGTCGTGGTTTTAAGGGTCCATCACTCGTTAGGTGACGGTATGTCTATGATGTCTCTAGTCCTCGCGTGTACCCGTAAAACATCGAACCCCAGTGAGCTCCCGAGTCTACCGTACCAGAACCGGCCGTCTTCTGGATCATCCTCGTTAAAAACTAGTTCAAGATGTTATTCTCGGTTCTTTTGGTTGGTTACGGTTTTATGGTCGGCAACTATGTTGGTTTTGAATACGGTTTGTGATGCTTTGGAGTTTATTGCTACAACATTGTTCCTTAAGGACACTGAAACACCGATAAAAGGCGATTTCCGGCTAAGCACACGTAAACGGATGTGTTTGGTTCATCGTACCGTAAGTCTTGATGACATAAAGCTAATCAAGAACGCCATGAAAATGGTAAAATTTTCAATACATTTTAAGTTAGTAATCAATCAAAATTTGAGAGATGTGACATATATGATATTTCATTAATCTTACTTTCATTGATTTTTCTGTTAGTAGACTGTCAACGATGTTGTACTTGGAGTATCTCAGGCTGGTCTCTCGCAGTATTTGAAGAGAATATACGGTAAATATTTATGATTTTTCTGTTAAGGAGCATTAAACTTTACTATTACATGAAATTTTAAATCTATTATGAAAAAATGTTAGAAGAGAAGAAGAAAGCAGGAGAACAAGAAGAATCTAAGAGGAATTCAAGCAATATACTTAAAGGAATAAGGCTAAGGGGAGCTCTGCTTGTAAACATAAGACCAACTACTGGAATTCAGGCACATTAACATCATTTACTTACACAAGGAATAATAGATATATGGTTTATAAAAAATTATTTTGTTTTTGATCAAAAACAGGATCTAGCTGATATGATGTCTAAAGGATCTAAATGTAGATGGGGAAATTGGATCGGCTACATTGTCTTTCCGTTCTCTATTGCATTATGCGATGATCCGTTGGAACATCTCCGAAGAGCCAAGTCGACCATCGACAGGAAGAAGAACTCGTTAGAAGCTGTTCTTACGTTCGTTGTTGGGAAAATACTTCTCAAATCGCTTGGAGTTCAGGTTAGTCTTATACATAACTCCTTTATGTTTAGTTCAAAAATTAAGCATAGTCGTACCCTTAGGGCTTCAATTAATCTTACAAAAACTCGATAAACCAAATATTAAACAAAATTTGAATGAATGCAGAGGGCAGCTAATGTACTAAACAGAGCATTGTCAAACACAACGATGTCGTTTTCAAATTTGGTTGGTCCTATTGAAGAAATTAGCTTCTATGGACATACCGTTACTTACATGGCCCCAAGTGTTTATGGTCATCCCCATGTAAGATACTAATTTATCTTTTTTTTTTTCTTTCGTTTAGTCACTAAGATTTGACGATTTCATTGGTCTATCTATATCAGGCGTTAACTATGCATTTTCAAAGTTATATGAACAAGTTGACGATTTCCTTAACGGTCGATCCAACGGTCATTAGTGATCCTCATAAACTATGCGACGATTGGGAGGAATCTCTAAGAAGCATCAAAGCTGCTGTTCAAGAAAGAAGTTATACTCAGTAGATTGAGCTTTTTTTAATTTTCTTTTCTTTTTTGCTTGATTTAGAGAAAAAAGTTATTAAAAAAAAAAAACTGAAAACTTGAGAACAGACAGAAATTGTGATCTATATTTCTAGGATTTTACCAATATGTATAACTTGGATTGAATTGATACCTTGATTACTTGATATTTATAAATAAACCATTTTCATAATGAATGTGTTTTCATCAGTCCAAGACCACGAATATCTTGTTAAATATTTAACTTTGTCAATGCGGCCTCATGCACCAAGATGAAATCTCTATTGGTAACAAAATTGCTTTTAGCTAGTTATGACAATTTAGGTCACAATTTAGTTATGACAACTCCAGGAAAATTTGTCCCAAAGATGGGCCTGGTATCTATGACGAAGCCTACAAAGCGTAGCGTTGCAATGCTTGAATTTGAAGATATTATCAGAACAACCACAAAATAGCTGTCGTTTCTTGTGTAAACATTCACCACATGTTTCTTCTCGATCAAATACACATGTCACATGTATTCATATTTGACTTTTCGATCAACGTACAAATACTTATGCAAATTTATGTGCATGGCGTGATTGGGAAGCTAATTGCGTTAACGCATCGTGTCAACTGTCACGGTTAAACTACTAATGGAAACGTTTTTTTGGTTCTCTGATTGCTTAAAAGATAAATTACTGTTTACTAAATGTGGAATGCAAAATTTAAGTTACATACGTTCTAATGATTCTAATTTTTTGTATGATCAATGCATTTGTTGATTCATTTTCAACGTTACTAAGAAGTAAACAATAATGTACATTTTTAATACCAAAAGAAAACCAATTTTTTTTAGAAAATTTTCCGTGTTATACACATAAGAAATGGCACCGCACAAGCATGGAGGCTATAAAGAGTGAGGATGGAAACCAGAGTGTAGAGAAAGAAAGAAACACTGAACAAAAAAGCATGGCGATTAAGACGCGACGACACATATCGGAGGACGAGAAGGAAGAGGAGCAACCACTTAGCCCAGCGGCGCGTCTGTTTCACTCGCCAGAGTTTAACTGCAACATTATATCGGTGATTGGTTTAAAGAGTAAGCTCGATCCATGTGTGATTATCAGAGGCTTTAAGGAAACTTTTATCCGGCATCCTCGTTTCTCAAGTAAATTGGTAAGTCGACTACCTTCAAAATTTTAAACTAATTTTGTGTTTAAATGAATCTTACTCTAAATTGATGAATCCATATATATGTGACAATGAATGATTTATCTTATATACTAGATAAAATGATTGTAAGATTCCTAACAATTAACATTTACTAAAAATAATTACTTGAAGGTGACTGATGAGAATGGACAAAACCAAAGATGGGTTCGGACAAACGTGGTCGTCGAAGATCACGTCATTGTACCCGAAATCAAACCGCAAAACATAGAGAAGTCAGACTCATTTCTCGAAGATTATGTTTCTGACCTCATGAAGATCCCGTTGGACACCTCGAGGCCGTTATGGGAGCTTCACCTACTCAACTTGAAAACCTCAGACGCTGAAAACGTCGCAGTATTAAAGATCCATCACTCGGTTGGTGATGGTATGTCAATCATGTCTCTTGTCCTTGCTTGTATGCGTAAAACATCAAATCCTGATGAGCTTCCTAGTCTTCCGTACCAGTACCGGTCGTCATCCCTGTTAACTACTGGTTCAAGAAGTGATTCCCAGTTGTTGTGGCTGGTTAAGGTTATTTGGACGGCGGTTATCTTGGGTTTAAACACGGTTTGTGATGCTTTGGAGTTTATTGTTACGATATTGTTTGTTAAGGACACCGAGACACCCATCAAAGGTGATTTTCGGTCAATGAAGAGTAAACGGCTGCGTTTGGTTCATCGTACCGTAAGCCTTGACGATATTAAGCTAATCAAGAACGCCATGAACATGGTTAGATTTCTCTTTATAAGAATCTACTTACAATTTTGTTCTTTTTTATTATAAACGATACGTATACGGAATTCAAAAAAATTTAGTTAAAAAAAAACAAATTATGAGTATCTAGTAGTATGGTTTGATAGACAGTCAACGATGTTGTACTTGGAGTGACCCAAGCTAGTCTCTCGCAATACCTTGAGAGAAGATACGGTAATTAAAATTTTTACTCTCCTATTTTCTTGTATATATGTTAATAAATATTGCACATTATTAACGTGTACAATTCAATAATCTCATGATAAACTAATAGGAGAAAAAGAAACTAAGAGGAAGCAAAAAAATCTGCCTAAAAGAATAAGGCTAAGATCAGCTCTGCTTGTAAACTTAAGACCCACAACTGGAATCCAAGTAAATTCATACAAGCTGATCACTTAGTTATTTGGTTACAAGTTATATACTCAATCATCGGTGAATGTTAAATTTATTTTCGTTTAAAAACAGGATTTAGCCGATATGATGGAGAACGTGTCCAAATGTAGGTGGGGAAATTGGTTCGGGTATATAGTATTTCCGTTTTCTATCGCATTACGCGATGACCCATTGGAACATCTCAAAAGAGCCCAGAAGATCATCACTCGAAAGAAGAACTCATTCGGGGCAATGCTAACATACATTTTCTGTAGAATCATTGTCAAAACGCTTGGAATTCAGGTCAATTTAAATAAGAACTAACCCATCATATATATGTTTAGTATAGACAAGAAAGCTTAATTTTTAAAAAGATCTAATTTATGATATATAATAAGAGGTAAATTACATATTGTCATTTTCATTAAAACTAAAAGCAACACGGAAAAAAGGTTTAGTTAATATAGTTGACACTACTTTGGTTATGATTATTGATAAAAATATTGTAATTAATTTGCAGGTGGCGGCTACTATAATAAACAGAATGGTGTCAAACACAACGATGACGTTTTCGAACATGGTTGGTCCCGTTGAAGAAGTTAGCTTCTATGGACATCCCATCACTTACTTTGCCTCAAGTGGTTATGGTCATCCCCATGTAAGTTACTAATGTTATCCCCATAAACTACATTCTTCTATTTTTCTCCTTTTGTTATGTCATTATCATATCTATTGAAATCTAAATTAGTTTAACCGTATTTTTTTTGTTGAATTTGATTAGGCATTGACGATACATTGTCAAAGTTATATGAATAAGATGACAATAACACTAATCGTAGATTCAACGGTGATACGTGATCCTCATCGGCTCTGTGACGATTGGGAGGAATCTCTCCGAAGCATTAAAGCCGCTGTCCAGAAAAGAGGGTCTCTCGGTTTGTGGGATTATCTCAGGCTTCTCAGCAATAGAATGGCTTGGCTACTTTACCAAATGGCTGGGCTACTATACAAAATGCTTTGATGCTAAATTTGGGATTAATAAAATAGTCTTTAGTGACGAAATATATCTCTCAATATAATTCCAAAAATGTGTGAAAACAACAATAAAAGCTTTCAATTGGAACCACCGATTTGTTCTTCTTCCATAACCACTTGAAGCAAATTCTCATAATTCTTCTGCCATTGATCATTCATCTGTAAAGATCTTTTGTATTCAAGTTTCAGTCTTTCCATTTCGATCTCTGTTGCTGCAGAGCCTTGTTGCTGATACAAGGCAAACCGAGAAGATTGTGGGTCATTTTACCAAGAAAACACAAAATAGACTGTTTTTTCTAGAAACAGAGGAAACACAAACCTGAAGTTCTCTAACTTGCTCGTCAATAAGGTCAGCGCTGAGGAAAGAAGAGTAGACAGGAACATCAGAAAACGGGGGCGGATCAACGGTAACGATACCATCCATAGTATCTTCTCCTGATCTTTCATATTTTTCCAAAGGCGGTGGCATCAAAGACCCACGTCTTTTCCAGGAAGATTGTGTTTTGTTGGAATTATCAACAATCGTTTTTCTAACAATTTGAATATTGTTCACAGGAGGACCTGTAAGAAAAAAAGTTTGAAAAGCAAGAACGCGTTCATTGAATATTTCATTTTATAGTAGTAAAACTCAGACAGAAGAAAATGCTAACAAACATACCTTTTCCTTTTCCTTTTCCACTGCCGAGAGTACGAACAGGGCGACGTGATTTGGGATCCCAAACACAAACCACACCTTCTTCTGATCCAGAAATTAAAAGGTTTCCCTCTGTGCAATATGCTAAGCAAGTAACAGCTTTGCTGTTCAGACAAAAATTATTGATCAATAGAGATAATTAGACCATACAACAGCCATAGTAGACAAATAGATTAAAAACCAGCTAAATGTTGTTGATCTATTAATTCAAGTCCATTATGCAAATTCATTATACCGAAAAATAAGATGCAACATGCTAAGAGATCTGATAAAAACAAGAGAATTACTACTAGCTAATGTTCAAATATATATAAAAGGTCTCATAAAATCAGTCAAAAGTTACTACAAGCTACTGTTCAAATATATATATTAGGATTTAGAAATGTAATATAAGGAACTGGAAGTACCTTTGTTCGGATACTGAACCTAGAACTTGTGTCCCATATTCACTCGTGGCATTGATGGCACCGATATAAATTTTGCCATCTCTGCCACCAGCATAGAACACAGAGCCGCCAGGGTCCAATGCGAGTGCATTGATGGCTGAAGGAAAAATGATATTTTTCAACAATTTCCCTCTTGACAAGCTCCAAACCTATGGATTTAGAAATCCAGCCAAGGTCATGAATAATAAAAAAGCTATATCAGGGTTCTATAATCGCCAAAGATCGAGATTTTCCATCTATATAAAAATGAATCTCATCAACAAAATAGGTCTGTCTACTTTCTTATGTTTAAGGATTTAACTTCTTTGACAAAATGTGTAAGATAAGTGATCCAAATAAGTACCTTGCAAGTCCGATCTTCCGAAGCAGAAATTATCATAGCATTGCAGCCTCCATAATCAATAACAATGTCAGTTACAGACATTGTATGCTCATTAAAATTGTGTTCATAAAGAGTATTCCCTTGCTGCCTCTGGAAATCATCAAATAGCCTAACTAACCACAAAGAGCAAGGAATCAGAACAAAAGGCAATGCCTTGCAAAAGTACTAAAAACCGAGAATGAGAATAAGCAAACTTTTAACCTTATAAGAGACCAAACTCTAACAGATCCATCTTGAGATCCTGAAATCAACAAAGAATCATCTCCAGAGAACACCAAACATGTCACTGAACGATAATGACCATGCCACTTCTTAAGCAACTTCCCAGTCGCAACCTCCCAAAGGTAAATATCTCCAGAGTTTCCACCACCAACTAAGTAAGTTCCTTCATTGTTTGCTACAAGAGCCTTTATTGGTTCCACTGGAAAGCTTCTCACTTCAGCTTGAGGCTACAATTCAAACAAAGTTTCAAACTTTCAATCCAAAGAGAACAAAAAACAGTGTTTCAAGTTTGGGAATGAGAGTGATTGAAGAAACCTTATTCCAAGACCAGTAGAAAATCGAGCCAGAAGAAGAAGATTCTTTACGGAGCTGAGAGGAGGCGAGGAATTTCTCGCCGACGGCGGTGAGACCATGCGCCGGAGAAGCACACTGCTTGAATCGAAGCTGCTCTTTCCCGGTTTTGAGATCCCAACTTCCAATTCCTTCATCGATTGACGAAGAAGCGATTACAGAAATCTCCATAGCTAAGAGAAAGAGGGAATAAAAGAGAAACTGATTCCAAGTCTGGGTTTTGTGATATCTATAAATTAGGGTTTATGAAATTGTATTTGGCTGAACAAATTAATAGTTTTGGGAAACATTGGTGTTTTTATGAAAAGTAAGGGGTTATAATGTAAATTTTGGGTAATTAACATCTATTAACATCTATTTCTACTAAATCAGCAGTCACTTTTTCAATAACTGACGCATTCTCTAATTGACACATCAGCTTACAACACTTTTTTTACTCTTTCTTTCTAATGAAAAGATTTTGTTTAAAATTAAAGAAAAAAAAAACCTTGTCATTAACGATCTCCACAAAATCTTTTTTTTTTTTTTTCACAAGAGTGTCTTCTTTATTATAACATAGCCAAAGTTACCAGTACATTAGTGATTCTTCCACTTAGTCCAAAGCATAAAACAAACATCCACAACCAAATAGGATGCTCCAAAACGACAAAGCCGACGAGTTCATAGAACCCTCGGAGCCAAAAGCCCCAAACAGGGAGACAATTGAGGAAGAAACTCCTAAACCAACAGACACAAAGGGTTAAAGTCTTAAGCTCCTAAGAACTAACACTGAAAACTCTGAATCAAAGGCAACCGACGAACACTTCCATAGGAAAAGGAGACGCCAGAGCTGAGCTACAAACTGGAGCCTTTGAAAAGAACCAATCATTAGAATGCCCCCAGAAAAGACTGAAGGCCCGAGAAAGGAACTAAACTGAACCCACACAACCACAACACCGGCAGAAATGAAGACGGAGAATCAACTAAAACAGAGCACAGAACCTAATCCAACACTACCACTCCAAAGAACCAATGCATCGAGGAGGCAGCAGAACAAAGAGCAACAATTAAAACCGAGAGATGGAACGCCAAAGAGGATCCCCACTTCTTACACACGGACATTCGTATGCCCCACCCAAGCCACCTACAGAGAAAGGATAGGTTACCGCCACGCAAGAGAAGAGATGGAGAAAGAATCCACTGCATCGTCTTGAACCCGTAGATGCCTCTGCAACAAATTGCCAACTTAAAGACGAATCCATCAATCAAACCTAAGCCAACGCAAGGCACCAAAAACTCGAGAGGATAGAACAGAGAGGAAGAACTAGGAATTAGATCCAATAACCCAATAGCCAACAAGAGGACCACACCTGACTACACCAATGATATAGAACCAGAGATTGAGAGCCACAAAATCCGGACCAAACGTCTAAGACGTACTACCGAACCTTAGAGAAAGGGCCAACAAAACATCTAATTCTCATATGAAGACCAAGCCAAAGATTGAATCCATCCTAAAATACCCACGACTAAACAACTAAACATCTAAAACTAAACCAACTGAGAGCAAGCGATGAGGAGCTTCAGCCAAGACGAAACAAAGAAGACGAACCGGACCCGAGAATGGTACCTCATGAGTCACACCAAACGACGGTGAAGAGAATGGAAAGCACTGGAAATTCTGACAATAAATTAACCCGAGGAACCCTCCAGATATGAAACCCGACGAGACCTCCGGATCTAAAACGACTTCCCATCACCACCTGGAAAACCACCACCGTCTCTATTACAATTCTCAGGTCACCTCACCTTGCCGTCACGCGCCGGAAGCAACCAAACCACGCGACTGAGAAATCAAAGCTGGCTTCAACACCACCAAAGTCCCGAAATCTTTAGAATTTCACCAACGATCATAAACAAACAGACACAAAAGCCGGAAAAAACCAGAATCAAAGCGCCAACACGGCGAGCCAAAAGCCCGAGGATCGGGAAACAAAGCAGAATCGATGCCGGATCAATAAGGATCTCCGGCTATCGATCCGAATCTAAAGACGGCGAAGAAGCTTTTGAAGAGAGAGAAGAGAGAAAACCCTCGAGAGGGTCTCTCCTTCCCCACCCATTGTGTTATCTCCACAAAATCTTTTTTCCTTCAGTTTTTTTTTCTTTATTAGAGATTCTCTTTTGCAACTTTTCCCTATTTTTACTCCCACACATTCCACATTTCCACGATCTCTATTTCTCTCTTCTTCGCCTAGAAGCTAATTAATTTCAAAATCTGGAAAATTTCTTTCTTTATTCTTCATCTACCTATGTGTTTTTATCAAAAAATATTTTTGACTCATCCAAGTTTTGCTTTGATTACAATCTTGTTGTGTTGTTCTTCTCTCTGATTACAAAGTATTTTTTGGAGAAGCAGATAAAAGGTTATTTGCTATTTTACTTTCTATCATTTTTTCCTTGCTTGATTTTCTCTGTAACTCACACTTATTTCTTTATTTTTGCCAACAATCTTATATTTCAGTTTCTCATTCCGAGAACTTTGGATTATACATGTGGAGGAAGATTAGTATCGCATGCTTATAGCTCACACATAGATAAGGTAATTTTTCCCGTGCTCCATACTAGTTTTATTAGATACGTACAGTAACGGATCGTTTTTAGATTGGTAACAATGGCGATGATAAGCTTTTCGCTTCCATCTCCCGCCAAACTTCCGGTTAAATCTCCACCGTCCGTTTCAAATCGGATCAACGTCGCTGACCGTTTGATTCTCCGTCATCTCAATGCGGGAGACCTTCGTGGAGCGGTTTCAGCTCTTGATCTCATGGCTCGTGATGGGATTCGTCCCATGGACTCAGTCACTTTCTCTTCACTCCTCAAATCTTGTATCCGAGCACGCGATTTTCGTCTCGGGAAACTCGTTCACGCTCGATTAATCGAGTTTGAAATCGAGCCTGACTCGGTGCTCTACAATTCGTTGATTAGCTTGTATTCAAAATCTGGAGATTTGACGAAAGCTAAAGATGTGTTTGAGACTATGGGAAGATTTGGTAAGCGAGATGTTGTTTCGTGGAGTGCGATGATGGCTTGTTTTGGCAATAACGGAAGAGAGTTCGATGCGATTAAGCTTTTTGTTGAGTTTCTGGAATTGGGTTTGGTGCCTAATGATTATTGTTACACTGCGGTGATAAGAGCTTGTTCAAATTCGGAATTTGTTGGAGTTGGGAGAGTGATTTTAGGGTTTTTGATGAAGACTGGGCATTTTGAATCTGATGTTTGTGTGGGTTGTTCTCTGATTGACATGTTTGTGAAAGGAGAGAATAGTTTTGAGAATGCGTATAAGGTGTTTGATAAAATGTCTGAACTAAATGTTGTTACTTGGACTTTGATGATTACTCGGTGTATGCAATTGGGGTTTCCTAGGGAAGCGATTAGATTTTTCTTGGATATGGTTTTAAGCGGATTTGAATCGGATAAGTTCACACTAAGCTCTGTGTTTTCGGCTTGTGCTGAGTTGGAGAATTTGTCTTTGGGAAAGCAGTTGCATTCTTGGGCTATTAGATCAGGGCTTGCGGATGATGTTGAGTGTAGTTTAGTTGATATGTATGCGAAATGTTCTGCGGATGGTTCGGTAGATGATTGCAGGAAGGTGTTTGATAGAATGCAGGATCATAGTGTTATGTCGTGGACGGCATTGATCACTGGTTATATGCAAAACTGTAATCTTGGTACAGAGGCTATTAATCTCTTTTGTGAAATGATTACGCAAGGTCATGTTGAGCCAAATCATTTCACTTTCTCGAGTGCATTCAAGGCGTGCGGAAATCTTTCGGATCCACGAGTAGGTAAACAGGTTCTTGGTCATGCCTTCAAAAGAGGACTTGCTTCGAATAGCAGTGTTTCAAACTCGGTTATTAGCATGTTTGTTAAATGTGACAGGATGGAAGATGCTCGGACAGCTTTTGAATCACTTTCTGAGAAGAACTTGGTTTCATATAATACATTCCTTGACGGAACCTGCAGGAACTTGGATTTTGAGCAAGCTTTTCAGCTTTTAAGTGAGATCACTGAGAGAGAATTTGGTGTTAGCGCTTTCACATTTGCTAGCTTGTTGAGTGGAGTTGCAAATGTTGGTTCAATAAGAAAAGGCGAGCAAATCCATTCCCAGGTGCTTAAACTAGGGCTCTCGTGCAATCAACCTGTCTGCAATGCTTTGATCTCTATGTATTCCAAATGCGGAAGCATTGACACAGCTTCCCGAGTCTTCAGTTTAATGGATAATCGTAATGTCATCTCGTGGACTTCAATGATCACAGGTTTCGCTAAACACGGATTCGCTGAAAGGGTCCTCGAAACATTCAACCAAATGACGAAAGAAGGGGTGAAGCCAAACGAGGTCACTTATGTTGCAATCTTATCAGCATGCAGCCATGTTGGTTTGGTCTCTGAAGGATGGAGACATTTCAATTCAATGTATGAAGACCACAAGATCAAACCTAAGATGGAGCACTATGCTTGTATGGTTGATCTTCTGTGTCGAGCCGGGCTTCTCCCAGACGCATTTGAGTTCATTAACACAATGCCTTTCCAAGCCGATGTTTTAGTATGGCGTACGTTTCTTGGAGCTTGCAGAGTTCACAGTAACACAGAACTCGGAAAGTTGGCTGCGAGGAAAATCTTAGAACTTGATCCGAATGAGCCTGCAGCTTATATACAGCTCTCAAACATATACGCTAGTGCAGGTATCTATATAATTCAAACACAAACCGATAAAACGCTTTCTTCTACTGATTAAACTTGTGTGAAAGCGAAACTTTGTTGAATATTTCTATGTAGGGAAATGGGAAGAATCCACGGAGATGAGGAGGAAGATGAAAGAGAGAAACTTGGTTAAAGAAGGAGGTTGCAGTTGGATAGAAGTGGAAGATAAGGTTCATAAGTTCTATGTAGGCGATACATCTCACCCGAATGCTCACCAAATATATGATGAATTGGACCGGTTAATTACAGAAATAAAACGCTGCGGATATGTTCCTGATACAGATCTTGTTCTTCACAAGCTAGAGGAAGAGGATGATGAGGAAAAGAAGGAGAGGTTACTGTATCAGCATAGCGAGAAAATTGCGGTTGCGTTTGGGCTTATAAGCACGGCGAAATCTAGACCGGTTAGGGTGTTCAAGAACTTACGGGTCTGCGGAGATTGCCATAACGCGATGAAATACATATCGACGGTCTCTGGTAGAGAGATTGTGTTGAGGGATTTGAATCGTTTCCATCATTTTAAAGATGAGAGATGTTCTTGTAATGATTATTGGTAACTTGAGATTTATACACAACTGAGGCTTTCGGCTTTCTATTCAATAACTAACTTAAAAATAACTTAACCAAATTATTGATGATGTGATGGACTAATTTGGTCTAGTTCAGTTCTGATATATTCTTTGGATTGATTTTTGATAAGCTATGAGTTGATACTTTTTTTCCTATTAGAAAAGATTTTCTAAAATTGAATGGTTTCGATAAAAGAAAAAGACTATGCTTATCAAAAGTTTAAATGTAGCATTGTAGCCTAAGTAAAAGGATATATATAACGCGTTAACTTTTGCTTATTTTGGTAAATCTATAAATTCATGGGATTGACCGTTTATGTAGATCAGATTTTACCATCTTGATTCTTAGTCTTGTAAATGGAGTTTTCTCTTGAACTCTCGAATTTTAAGGTAATGTGATTCAGTTTTTTTTTTTTCCTCTTCCAAATAGTGATACGGTTCTTGTCTCATTTTTAAATAAATAAGAATCATATATTTTCTTACAGATGATTCAGACAAGTTTTTGGATATTTGTGTTATTAGCAATATCCGGTTTTTCGATTATGGAATCCCGCATTCAAAACAATATGGGATCAACAAGCATTGAAAGCAATAAGGGGATTGAATATCTGGCGTTGAATTGTCGAAAACACAGTGCGGTTTTGACGGATTTTGGAGCTATTGGAGATGGAAAAACCTCAAACACGAAAGCGTTTAGAGAAGCAATAACCAAGCTTACTACAAAGGCGGTTGACGGTGGAGTCCAACTCATTGTACCGCCGGGGAATTGGCTCACCGGAAGTTTCAACCTCACAAGCCATTTTACTTTGTTTATCCAGCAAGGTGCAACTATTCTTGCTTCTCAGGTAATATATACGTTCAAAATTTTAGTTATAGTACTATATATAAATGTACATAATAATGATTAACAATTCAATTTGAAAATCATATTTGGTTTTATTTTGGTTTGAACAAACAGGATGAATCTGAATATCCTATGATTCCGCCTTTGCCGTCATACGGAGATGCAAGGTTTACTAGTTTAATATACGGAAGTAACCTAACTGATGTTGTTATCACCGGTAAGCACAACAAAAATCATTAAAATCGTTTGGTGGATATGAGATTGAATCAAAATGTATTTATAAGATCAAATTTGTTGATTAGGTAACAAAGGAACGATTAATGGACAAGGGAAATCATGGTGGGTGAAGTATCGAAGTGGTGGTTTCAAGTCGATATCAAGACCTTTGTTGATCGAAATTATCTTCTCCGAAAATGTCCAAATCTCCAATATCAATTTTGAAGATGCAGTTATTTTGGTGTTATGTACTAGTCGTTGAAGTAGTACAGAAAGTAGTACAAGATGTGATTCAGGAAGATGAGATACATAACTGCTGATGAGGAGCTCGAGTACTTGGATGTTGGAGCGTTTGTTAAGTCAAGGAAAAGGAAAATATCTTTGTTTGAAGACAAAAGGAATCATGTAAGCAAAGAGGAAGTTTGCTTGAAGTGAAAAGGAAATTGGCAAAAAGGAAAACCTTTTCCTTATGGGCTTTAGAAACTTTCTCTTATGTGTAATTGGAAGAACTTGAGGTGCAAGTTTCTGTTTGTTATATAAGGAGGACGTGACCTTATGAGAATGTGGATTGGCAAGAGTAAAAATCCCAAAGAGATTCGATGTGAGAGATTGTGTGTGTGATCGTGTGCGACGTAGTTTCGCGGGTTAAGTGCTTGTGTGATCAAGCTTATTTATGTGTTGGTGGCGACGGTTCATATTGGAGAATCTTGGTGAACGTGGGGTTCGTTGGTGTGACGGTTCGTGTGTGGTGGTTGTTCCAGAGACTTGGAGAATTGAAGTCTAGACTCAGGGGGAGTTTAGCTCAGGGTTAGGTTATCCTGATTAAATCTAGGCTCAGGAGAGTTTAGTTAAGGGTAGAGATTTATCCTTAAGATTTCATGTTAATAGAACGGAGCGGTGAATCAAGAGGGTTGTGCTTGATTTACGCGTTTGCGAATTGGTTGTAATTTGCTTTCTTGTTCTAGTGGAATCGAAATCTGGACGTGGTCCCGGGGAGTAGGAAAAACCGAACCTCGTTAACAAATTTCTTGTCTCGTTTACTTTCCGCAATTTATTTTACCTCATCCGCACTTTCAATTGGTATCAGAGCGGGTTCTCGATAGAGATTTAGTCTTGTTTCGGGTAGATCAGGGTGAGGTTCAGGAGATCGTTCAGAAGATTGTTCAGGAGATCGTTCAGGAGATCATTCAGGAAATCGTTCAGGAAGTAAAACAGAGCTAAGCATCGTGCGTTATGGATTCATACATCTCAGGAATATTTGGTCTAAGAGAGTTAATCATTATGATGATGGTGCAATGGTATTTCATTCTTCGTTTAGATGGAGGCGATCGTTTGGTTAGTTTTTGACCATGATGTGACTCAAGTAAGGGGAGATTGGAGTTATTGGTGTTGTGTTATTGGTGATGAAGTTATTGAAGCTAGAGTTGTTGAGTTCACATACATAGTCAAAAAGGGGGAGATTGAAGATGCAGTTATTTTGGTGTTATGTACTAGTCGTTGAAGTAGTACAGAAAGTAGTACAAGATGTGATTCAGGAAGATGAGATACATAACTGCTGATGAGGAGCTCGAGTACTTGGATGTTGGAGCGTTTGTTAAGTCAAGGAAAAGGAAAATATCTTTGTTTGAAGACAAAAGGAATCATGTAAGCAAAGAGGAAGTTTGCTTGAAGTGAAAAGGAAATTGGCAAAAAGGAAAACCTTTTCCTTATGGGCTTTAGAAACTTTCTCTTATGTGTAATTGGAAGAACTTGAGGTGCAAGTTTCTGTTTGTTATATAAGGAGGACGTGACCTTATGAGAATGTGGATTGGCAAGAGTAAAAATCCCAAAGAGATTCGATGTGAGAGATTGTGTGTGTGATCGTGTGCGACGTAGTTTCGCGGGTTAAGTGCTTGTGTGATCAAGCTTATTTATGTGTTGGTGGCGACGGTTCATATTGGAGAATCTTGGTGAACGTGGGGTTCGTTGGTGTGACGGTTCGTGTGTGGTGGTTGTTCCAGAGACTTGGAGAATTGAAGTCTAGACTCAGGGGGAGTTTAGCTCAGGGTTAGGTTATCCTGATTAAATCTAGGCTCAGGAGAGTTTAGTTAAGGGTAGAGATTTATCCTTAAGATTTCATGTTAATAGAACGGAGCGGTGAATCAAGAGGGTTGTGCTTGATTTACGCGTTTGCGAATTGGTTGTAATTTGCTTTCTTGTTCTAGTGGAATCGAAATCTGGACGTGGTCCCGGGGAGTAGGAAAAACCGAACCTCGTTAACAAATTTCTTGTCTCGTTTACTTTCCGCAATTTATTTGACCTCATCCGCACTTTCAAATTTGATCGACTCTCCGATGTGGAATATTCATCCTGTTTATTGCAAGAATGTCATCGTCAAGGACATTAAAATCGTTGCTCCAATCGATTCCCCTAACACCGATGGAATCAACCCTGGTATGCTATGTCTTCTATCTATACATTATGATATATGGCTTCTAGTTGACAAAGACATACCACTAAATCAAACACAGAAACTAATGCTACTTAACCAATCCTAATATATAGTAAATCGAAATAAATTTATTTCGGTATGATATAACGATTTAGAATACTAGAAAATCGTATTGCTATCTTAATAACACAAATCCAGTGTTGTACTCTAAGATATCATACGACATGTCACATGTCTACACTTGGTTTAATACTCATGTTGCTTCCATAGATTCTTGCACGAACACACTAATAGAAGACTGCTCCGTAGTCTCCGGAGACGATTGCATTGCCGTCAAAAGTGGAATCGACCAATTCGGGATCGCCACGGGAATGCCAACACAACAGCTATCCATTAGACGTCTCACTTGCATTTCTCCCGACAGCGCAGGTATTGCCATCGGGAGTGAAATGTCCGGAGGAATCAAAGATGTTAGAATCGAAGACGTGACTCTAATCAACACGCAATCCGCTATCCGAATCAAAACCGCTGTGGGGCGTGGCGGTTACGTTAAAGACATTTTCGCTAGGAGATTTACAATGAAGACTATGAAATACGTTTTCTGGATGACCGGTTCGTATAAATTGCATCCCGTAGGTGGATTTGATCACAAGGCGTTGCCGGAGATTAGCAATATTAATTACCGTGACATGACGGCAGAAAACGTTACGATTTCGGCTAAGCTTGAAGGGATCAAGAACGACCCTTTTACAGGTTTATGCATGTCCAATGTGACTATAGCTTTGTCACCGGACCCGAAGAAGCTGCAGTGGAACTGTACGGATGTCTCCGGAGTTACTAGTAGGGTTAAACCGGAGCCGTGCAGTTTGTTGCCGGATAAGGGAACTACGATGGATTGTGATTTTCCGACAGATAAGATTCCTATTGAGAGTGTTGTGTTGAACAAATGTTATGCTTAGAAATGTGTTTGTAACTTTGTACTGTTTAATAGGTTTCATTAATCGCATAACTAAAAGATTGAATGATTTACATATTCATTCTTCAGTTTACAAATCCGCTAATAATTTTCACAAACTTTATAGTAATAAACATCCAACAAAATAATTTTGAATCAATTTTTCAATCAAATGTAATTCAATACCGTCGGAAACAAAAAGCTTCTTTTGAAGCCATGCACGGCCTAATCCCATTTTCTCATAGGCGCAATTTCGGTCTTGAATTATCTGAACATTTTTTTCTTTCTTTAAAATTTGTCTGAACATGAAATTCAAGATTAAAGTAGAAAAATTTTCGGTACTACTTTCCCAAACATGAAAATAATTTAAACATTTACCAAACAAGTTTTACTGTTTGAATAGTTAAACCAAATTAATCTGTTTTCACGGGATTGGTTTGGTTAAACCGAATGGACCGGTCTTTTTTTTTTCTATCTTTGGGACTTTTTGTCTGAATAGGTTAAAAACCAAAACGACGTCGTTGTTTAATGGACCTTTCAGCCTCCTCCGTCCGTGACCGTGTAACTAGATTCCACAAGATGATGAATCTGACACGCGCTCGCCACACTCCCTTTTTATCCTTAACCACACCTTTTTTTTTTTCTGTCCCTTAGAAAATTCTTCATCATTCTTTCTTCTTCGTTGAAAAATCTGTCTTGTCTTCTTCTTCTCCTCAAGACGAGAGCGAAGAGATTATCTGAACAAGCTCTTCTCCTTCTCCCTAACAAAGGTATTTCTCATGCACTCATGTTTCTTGTCCTCTCGAAATAAGTTTCGGTCGATTTTGGTTAATATATATTTCCTTCGAGAAATTGTCTCAATACCAAAGTATATGTTTCGTTTGTTGCCTTTGTAGTTATGCTTAGGTTTTAATCTCTAGTATATGTCTGATTCTGTGTCAACCTATTAAATATTGTAGCTTTTGATTTTCACCAATTATTCAAAATTTATCAAATCTCTTATACGCTTTTTGATAACTCATGGCTTTGTATACGAGTTCAGTTACTTCCTTCACAAATCTCTGCACAACACATTACAACAATGTGAGTAACACTATGATCAAGCTCATTATTGAAATTGTCCAAGATGTTATTGAGCATTTCTTTGTCTCCTCTAGTTTCCATTATCGTTGAGACATTATGATTGTCATTATTTTTCCTGATACAATTGAGGAAAATTTCCTTTTTGTTTTAAAATTTCTTTTGGGTTTCTATATCCTTTTTTCATGTTGCTTTTACGTTTTATTATATATAGAGATGAAGATGAAGTCTTGTTAGTTTCTTCTCATAGAGAGTTTTGGGGTTTTTATTCTGGTTCCGGATTCTTAACTCTATAACAGTTTCTCTTATACGTTTTGTTTCTCAGGTGATCCAATTAGTCGATATGGTAGGAATTGATTCAAGTCACTTGCTGAGAGACAAGATCCTTTGCTTCACCAGCAGGTCTCACATGAACAACCAACATAAGAAGACTAGTTCTTCATTATCACTTAATCAGATGAAACTTCCTATTCCGAGATTCGTAGCTTTTGCCTCAGTGCGCGGTGAAGGAGAAGCTCAAAGTTTCAGCAGATTGGAAGCTACCTTTGGTGATAATACTTCCACAGAATGTACCTGGAGTTTTGATTTTCCACAGTCTAAAGTTGAGTTTTCTCATCTCCAGTCAGAAGCACACCTCTCGGGAAGCAATGGAGACAATAATGTAGCTAGTGTTATCGAAAAACTGAATGCTCTTCGGTCACATCTATTAGCAGCAGAGAAGTGGAATTCTTCTCAGCTACACTTATGTGACAGGTCTGTTGTGCTTTATAGATTTATATATAGTCTTGCATTATCCATCTCCATTACTTAATTTTCGGCTTTGCTATGGCCTAATTTCCTAGTACTGTCTGTTGCAGTAAATATCTGGAATGTGCAACAAACTTAGTTCATTATATGGCTTTGAGGTCCCTGGACATTGAGCAGCTCAACAACCATCTAGCTTCTCTTGGTCTGTCAAGTTTAGACAACACCAATCTGGATGTTCTAGCCCGCCTTAACGCCTCTATTAATCTGTTGAACAAACAAAATGCTGTGCCGACGGAGTCTTGGACTAATGACTATTCGAAGCAGAAAAAGGGTAAAAGTACTAAGAAGAATGATAAAGGGAGAGTCTTATCATACAAAGAGTCATTACTTGGTAAACCTCGTGAAGGAAGAAGTACTCATATCATGGTAACTGTTGGTGAAGAAGCAACTTTGAGTGAAACATTTATAACCGATATTCTTAAGGCTGGAACATCCACTATCCGTATAAACTGTGCACATGGAGATCCAAGTATTTGGGGTGAGATCATCAAAAGAGTAAGAAGAACATCTCAGATGCTAGAGATGCCATGCCGTGTTCATATGGATTTAGCAGGACCAAAACTCAGAACCGGTACCTTAAAACCTGGTCCCTGTGTGATGAAAGTTTCACCAAAGAAAGATGCTTACGGAAATGTTGTTTCTCCTGCTTTGGTATGGCTCTGCCTCACAGGAACAGAACCTCCTTCTCACATTTCCCCCGATGCTACTATATCGGTCCAAGACCAAGATTTTCTTGCTGGTCTCCAAATTGGTGATTCTATAAGACTATGTGACGCTAGAGGAAGAAAGAGGAGACTTAAAATCTCAAAAGAGTTTCCTGTTTTCTCCAGTACCGGGTTTGTGGCTGAATGTTTCGACACTGCTTATATAGAGTCTGGAACTGAGTTAAGCGTTAAGGGAAAGAAAGGGAGACGTTTGGTTGGACGAGTAGTAGATGTTCCTCCCAAGGAATCTTTTGTAAGGCTTAAAGTTGGAGATTTACTTGTCATAACCCGAGAAGGATCGCTCGATGAACCATCTGTAACCGTTCCGGGAGCTCATAGGTTAACTTGTCCTTCCGGTTATTTGTTTGATTCAGTCAAGCCTGGTGAAACCATTGGTTTTGATGATGGAAAAGTATGGGGAGTAATAAAAGGATCAAGCCCTTCAGAGGTAATTGTCTCCATTACTCATGCTGGTCCAAAAGGTACAAAACTAGGATCAGAGAAGTCCATTAACATTCCGCAGAGCGATATCCGTTTCAAAGGCCTGACATCAAAAGATATCAAAGATCTTGAATATGTAGCTTCACATGCTGACATGGTTGGCATTTCTTTCATACGCGATGTCAATGATATTACCGTTCTTCGTCAAGAACTCAAGAAAAGGAAACTAGATGATCTTGGTATTGTTTTAAAGATTGAAACGGAAAGTGGATTCAAGAATTTGTCCTTGATTCTGTTAGAAGCAATGAAGTGTTCGAATCCTTTAGGAGTTATGATAGCTCGAGGCGATCTTGCGGTGGAATGTGGATGGGAGAGATTGGCTAATATACAGGAAGAGATTATAGCTATCTGTAAAGCTGCTCGTGTACCGGTAATTATGGCAACTCAGGTTCTTGAATCACTTGTTAAATCCGGTGTTCCAACTCGAGCTGAGATCACAGATGCTTCAAATGCCAAAAGGTCAAATATTTTGCACCAAACATGATTTTGGTAAAACTTACAGTTTCTTTGTCTGATTTTGGATTTTTAAAATATGCAGGGCGAGCTGTGTGATGTTGAACAAAGGCAAGAATATCGTTGAAGCTGTTTCGATGTTGGATACTATTCTTCATACCAAGCTTATCTACAAGAAACCAGACTCTGAAAATCTCCATTGATACTTCTCACTAAAAACAGAACTTGTAGTTGGCTTGTAAATTCTGTATCTCAGCTTCTGTGAAAGTGGGTGTCAGGATTTAAACTGGTCGTTTCACAATGACGGTTCTGCACTGATATCTCTAGCCTGTTATAGGTTCTATAAGGAAAAAAGCTTATAGGGAAATCTAAAATGTATTTAGGATATGAACTGGTTAATACTGATGATAATAGAGATTGTAACATCGAAGGATTTAGCTTTTTCACTCTTGTTTTCCCATATTTTTATACAGTGTTTCCAATTTGATGATCCTATAGAAAGGCCTAACATCATATGATCTCATCAGGCTACTGTTTAAGAAAAAGACACAAAAATGATTCTGACCATTTCAGTGTCCTCTTGTAGAGCATTAAGCCAAATTTCTAGGAATCTCGAATGTACAAATACAATTTTTACTTCAAGCACAGAGAAGACCCCGTTGGAACCGCATTGGATGCATTTGCATTCAGCAAATACTGCTTCCGCACTCGAAGGCACCATAGAAGCACTGCATACACAAAGACAGAAAGAGAGAGAGATAGCAACAAATTTAGCATTGGTGAAGAATAGTGGAAGAACACATGTATAATAAACTCATGACTGTTCATTGAGAGACTCACAGTACATAGACGCAAGGGAGAACATCATGCAAGTCTTGAAATAGCATTGTGCAGCCTGCAACTTATAACAATTATCAAATGTGTTCTGAGATTTATCATAGTCATGGTGAAAAATCATATGACATCACCTTAGACAAAACCATTCCCAAAAGGACCACCGGAATGGCCAGAAAACGAGCGAAAACCCGGGCCTCAGGGACTCGCTTCCAAGGGTTGTGAAGCCTACGATGCTTAGTATTCCAAAACACTGAGATGCTCAACATTGAACAATTTGATCAGAACAACCACAAAAAAAGATAGATATACTTGCTGTTTACATAGTTGTCAGATTGAAAAAAAAGATTACCTCCAGACCAATCAAGAAGTGGAATACTGGTAGAACTGGAAACATCCTTAGTGCATATGGACTTGCAAGATCAGGGGAAAACGCACTGTCTACTGTGAAGGATGCTATTTTCTCCTGAAACCATTCTGAAAATATGAAGAAAACACATTCCTCTAACAGACTTTGAAGCATTAATGTAACTTACTGTTATTCCCACCCAGGGATAGAGCCAAGGCTGTAAAACATTTCTCGCTAAAGAGAAGGCTGAAGTAGAACAGTTAATTATATCTTCACCACCATACCTGCATTGCCGCAAGCGATACCAGAATTAAGCCAATATTGGGAGCAAGATACAATGAAACAAACTTTAATGCAGGTGTACCATAATACAAATCAGTAAACAGAAATGTTGTAAGGTTATAGCAGAAAGAAGAAGAAGTATCAGTTGGTAGAGTCTATCAGACACTTGAGAGAGGTAAAAAGATGCTTACTCAGTCACTGGATTGTCGAATTCTTTATGACTTGTAGCAACAACAGTTACATCTCCTCCCTGAGTAAAAAAAGAAAATGGAGTAGAGAAATGAAGAAGGTTTTGGGTTAAGACATGCTAGCAAAACAGAGTATTTCCAGAGCAGCAAAATTGTGGTACCTGATCCTTTATATCCAAACATACTCTCGCGAGTCTCGATAGCGTCTTCATGATCAGATAGTTGATCTGCACAAGGAAATTTGCTCAGAAATCACAGAATCACTTTCAAGCTATCCATAGTTTTAGGTTCCTGATAATAAGTATCCTCATTCACATGTCTATAATAGGCTAAAACTCGATGGTTGTGATTAAAACAGGAACAAATATCTATTGTTCAATGAGAGTGAAAGCCTTTTCCATACCATAATCCTGGACAAGGAGGTGATAAAAATGAGCAGACTTGTCACTAGTGGAGGTAATAAGGCGGTAAGAACAAGGGAAATCCACCTGCAATCACACAACAATTATATGAAAACACAAAACATGTAAAAACAGCATCTCTAGTAACAAGAAAAGGGATCCCAACACACACAAAAACACACATTTTGGCTTTAGATACAAAGGAAGAGAACTAATTTAGCCTTTTTACCAGTTAAACCCTGTGAAAGAATGCACCTTGTCAACAAACTGGTGAGCAGCATCGACAACTTTATCGACAACTTTGGTTTTTGAAGCCACATCTTGCAGCACTGAGTAATTCTTATTCAAATCTGAGCCTGTAAAACGTGAAGTCGACATAGATCTATGATAGATAGAGACACCAAAAGGAGTGCATAGAGACAAATGTGAAGAGCTTCTCATCAGATGCTGCTGAGAGAGAATCATCGAGCTGGTAAAAGATCTCTGATGAAGAAAAGTGTCGTAATTTAGCTTCTGTTCACGATGAATGATAGAGCTACAAGATGGTTTGTAGCAACTAGCACTAAACAAGGATCTGAGGGACAAAGTACGTCTCAAAGCCATTACAGAATCCACTCAAAAAACCCTGTAAAAATACTTAAAAGATTAGTGATTTGGGATCAGACACTGATTAAAGATACAACAGAGAGCTTGGAGAAAACTCTCTGATCGAAAAGTTACAACGGCAACGAAGGGAGAAATGAAAGTTAGGGTTTTTGTGGGCAACTACTCACAGAGGCTCCATCAAGCTCATACTTTTTGGCTGGGTGAAAACAAAATGTACAATTTCATTACTTTTGCACTGAAGAAGACGACAAATTTGCAAGGAAGAAAGAAAAAAAAAATGCCACGTCATCGTTCCCGCCATCGTTTGTGATGCCGTTGGATTTTCTTGTGAGGTAATTGACATCTTTACACTTAAATCAAAATTATTCTCTTATTAAAACCGTAACGTTGAGAAGCTTAGCATCAAAATACGACTACTACTATGGGTTTTTGGTCGCTCGAGAGACATTACTCATTTATCGTCTATCTTTTTGATATCTTCTTGAGGTCCCTTAAAGCCATTTTCCCAAAATCCTCTTGAAATTCATTGTCATCACATATTCAGGAACCTTTGGAATGCCATAATGCTTCATCACTGCCGGACGACGAATCACTGCACACAGAGAGATATTTAAGAAATAGCAACATCTTCACTAATAACACCCACGAACCTAACCGATCCCATAAGATTTGAAAACTCACCGAGCATATACGCAATGGAGAACATCATGCAACTCATCAAATAGCAATGTACACCCTGCAATGCAACTTACACAAAATTAACTACTTTTAAGATCCTTATGTGAGTTATGAGATTTATCATATTCCTCATTTGGTGAAAAATCATAACTTCACCTTTGAAGCAATTATTGCCAGAGCAAACATAGGTATGACCATAATCCGGGTCAGCTTTTTGGGGATCATTGCACCTTCAAGGCCTACCATTGCATCGCACTGTGATGCTCAAGACATTAAAATTTTGATCAGAACCAACCACTAGATACGATATACTTGGTTATATTGAAAACAGTGCTATTGATACCTCTATCATAATCCAGAAAGTCAATGTTAGAAGTGGAAAGATTAATGATGTATCTAGCGTTGTAAGATCAGTGAACCAAAGAACACCGCCTGTTTTGAAGGGTGCTACTTCCTCTGTCATGTTACTAATCTGGAAGCAAGAATTACTGGGGATGAGATAGGAAAGCACATGCCTAAACACAGTATGAAGTATTAAGTTGCTTACTTTTAGGCCCATACAGACCGAAGCCGGAAACTGTAACAAGTACAAAAAGGGAGACAGAGAAAATGTACCACCATACCTACACTCCATCACAAAGAATACCAGAATTAGGTCGATATTGGGAGCACGTAACCGAGTTATCAATACATGAAATCTTAACTGCACATGTAACATAATAATAATCACTAACAGAGTGTCAAAGCATCAAATACATAGGCAAGAGGTTTTTTCCAAAGGCAATTTATGCTACATCTAAATACAAACTCAACTTCTTTTCAAACACTCAACTTATGTTCTTCTACTTAAGGTAGACCAAAACAAACTTCTCAAGATAACCTAGACTCAACATGAGTCTGATAACTACTCTAAGGATAAATCTTTTAGAATCCTGTAATAGCTACAGAACCACTAGAGAGAGTGGATACATTTTTTTTCTGTATTTTAAGGATATGAAGTCGAGTTAGTGACATAAGTTTCAATTTGCCAGCAATTTTCGAAATAGTAATGTTGCGGTAGTTAGAAGAATAACCCAAAGAAATCAATAAACAGGTTGTAGAAAAGAAGTAAAAAGATGGATCCTTAGTCTTCAGCAACTTGTCAAACTCTATCCGATGTTCAGCAAGAGCAGCTGGATCCTTAGTCTCCATTGATGCTGTAGAGTGTATTCCTAGCATCTACAAGATCAAATAGTGATATGGATGGTGATAAGATATGATAAAGGTAAGCTATATATATGTATGTAGCACAAGCAAGATGCGATAATATCATTGTCCTCCATAAATACTCTTGCATCAAAAGCCACACATTTAGTTAGGTTCATGCATTGCCTGATAGCTATAAATAGAATCCAAGCACTCAATAGTTATCAAGAAAGGAAAATTCTCTCGAGAGTTATTTTTTATTTCAAATCTGAACTGTCTTTACATAAGCACTATGTTCAATGTTTCAATACCATAATCCTTGACCTCCATCTTTCGTTATCAATCATGAGCGGAATTGTAACTCCTCGAATCAAAAGGGTGGCAAGAACAATGGAAGCCCACCTGCAATCACACCCAGCAATTATATATGAAAACACAGAGATGATTTAAAAAAACGAATGGTAATTTTAGATATGGAAGAATATATGTCAGACAACATTCTAGACAGTATTTCTCCAATACAACCTTCCAAAGACACATGATTGACAAGTTTAACCATAACTTGCAAGTTGATCAAAATATAGCAAAAGAGCTTATCAATTGTTGTCTTACCAGTTTAAGCCTGTGTAAGAGTGCAGTGTTTCAATCAATGCCTTAACAATGTCGAAATTGTATGAGTATGACCAATCCTGGGAAGCCACATTTTCCATCACAGAATCTATCGGAGTTCCTGCAACTTCACTTACATTGCAAGAATCATCTGAGCCTGGAACATGAGAAGTCGACATAGAGCGATGATAGATAGAGACACCAAAAGGAGTGCATAGAGACAAATGTGAAGAAGAGCTTCTGAGATGCTGAGAGAGAATGGAGCTGCTAAAGGATCTCTGATGAAGCAAAGAGCCGTAATTTGGCTTCTCTTCATGAACATTATCACGAAGAATGATACCACTACAAGATGGTTGGTAGCAACGAGCACTGAACAAGGATCTGAGAGACAAAGTGCGTCTCAAGGCCATAACAGAATCAACTCAAAACCCTGTAAAACAGTTAGATTAGTGAGATTGGTATCAGAAGAAGCCAGGAAAAATAAAAAAGCCTCATATTTAGTATCTTAAACGATGCACAGAGCTTAGAGAAAAGAAAACGCTATGATAAACCCAACACTTCTTCTTTTCCACATTGAAAAAAGGCAGAACACAAAAAGCAGAGACTAAAAACGAGAACTTTAGAGCCAATGAGCACAAAAACGCAGAACACAAAAAGGGAGAGACTAAAAACGAGAACTTTAGAGCCAATGAGCACAAAAACGCAGAACACAAAAAGGGAGAGACTAAAAATGAGAACTTTAGAACCAATACAGTCTCAAAAGAACACCATCATGATCAAACAAGCTGTAGAATGAAACAGAGAGACGAACCTGATCGAAATTTCTACACGGCGACGGAAGAACAGAGAGCAGATGGGAAAAAGTGAAAGTTATGGTTTTTAGTGAGCAAACGAAATCGCTAAGACTCGTTTCGTGCTCATGCTTTCTCGGTGGGTAGTAAAACAAAATGTACAATTTCATGACTCTTCACTGAAGAAGACGACAAAATTGCAAGAGGACCAAATATGAAATTAAATGTAACGATGTGGGGTTTTTTGCAATATCAGAACAATTGGTTTGACATAAATAGCTTAACTTTTGAATTTCATAGCCTATAAACTTGCCACGTCACTGGCCGTTAATTCTTTTTGAGGCAGAACCTTTTAAGTAATTAACGACATCTTTAGATATGTTCATATAAATTAATGCCTCTGATGCCCAAAAGAGATTGAAAAAAAGAGAGACAGTAGAGTTTCATTGTATAAACGAATGTTTGAATTTAATTTAAGAATCTATCTTACAAACTGTGAATTAAGCCACACACTGCTCAAATTTTGTTAGTGCTCACTAGACTTAACAAATTTGAAGCTAATGAGTAATGACGCATGATTGCAAGTATAATTATGTGTGTTAGGTCGAGAGGCTTAATCAGCACATAAGTAGTCACAGTTACTGATCACTGTGGCTCATGAAGTGATCACCTCTTTTACTTTTAGCCAATCATTATGCCATGTCATATAACACTTAAAAAGAAGTTAAAAATTAAATAAATAAACAAAGTAATTTCTTTTTGTCAACCAAATAAAACAAATTATAAAAATAAAATCATTAACAAAAAAATCAATTTAAGAACTTAACGGAGTCGTCGTCTTTTCTTTTTAGGTTTTAGAAACATGTGATTTCTACAACCCGAAGAAGAAGACGGAGAAGGATTTGATAGCCGGTGCAGAGGGATGTGATTCTGAACAACACGGCCTTGTAGACGTGGAGCTGCATGATTTGATAGCCGGCACCGATAAAGTGGTGTCGGAGGAGAGGAATGAGGAGACAGGGAAGGTCTACTATATGTATCGATAGAGTTGGAAAGCACAGCCTGATCACAGTCACTTGCGCCATGAACAAGCTCTACGTCTATTTGCGACCACGATACATTAATCCACCTTCGGGACTCCTTCAAAACCGTCTCTTCTTCAGTTCTTCTTGAAATTCCTCCTTCAATGTTTAATGTTATCCTTGTCGGATTGTGTTTTTGTAAAAACGAGAATACATATATTTGAGTTTGTTTGTGATCTTTTATCGTCAATTTTAGCCACTGGTATAAGCATATAGTCATCAATTTGAACTTTTTATATTTGCTTCTCTGCAACTTTCCCGGCAGCCACACGTAAAAGTGCCTTCTTTCTTTTATGTTAGTAGGAGTATTATTTACTAGTACTATTGATTGGAGTTTCAATTTCTCTTTCATACGAAAACAAAGACAAGACAAGCTTGGAAGAAAGTAATGGGAAAGAAGAAAGAAGATTATTATATGCACTTACAATCTGTATGTGATTTTCACGAGACTAGACACATGATCCTAAATTTACAAACCCGAAACAAAATTACGAGACTAGACTAAGACAAGAAAATTCCAAACCCCAAACAAAAACATACATAATCCTATACAAATTGATTGCATTCACATGATCCTAAATTTTCAAATTAAAATTCTTATTACAGATACAAGAGCGTTAGTTTTCTGGATGTAGAATATACCTTCCCAAAGTTTAGAAAAATATTAATTGTGTAAAGCACGTTGCAGATGGAACAATTCCAAAATTTAAAGGTTCTAATACCACAAAAGAGGATGAATAAGTTAAGGCTCAGTTATTCAAAACAAGTTAACGTAACAATGACCAACGAATAGTTTGTAAACCTAAAAAGAAAAGAAGACGACTCCGTTAAGTTCTTAAATTGATTTTATTGTTGATGATTTTTTTTTTTAATTTATTATATTTGTTTGTTTAATTTTTAATTTCATTTAAAGTGTTATATGATATGGCATAATGATTGGTTAAAACTAGAGGAGGTGAATGGTTGGGTTCACCCCTAGGGGTGAACCCAAGAATTGTTCTTTGCGAATGGTTGATACCTTGCAGAACACACAGTCTTGGGAACTTTAGGGTTTTATCAGCAATAAAACAACTATAATCTTGTACTAAAAGAAAAAAAAAAAGTTTCATCTCCTCCTTAGTTTTGATTTTACTTGCATGCAAATATCACATTTTAATTTGGTTTTTGTTGTTTTTATCATTCCTTTTAGTTATGTGTTTCACCGTGGAGCAAATTAACAACTTGGAAGCCTTGAGAAAACATCAAGTATATTCAACACAAAAGTGAAACTGCATATTGAGAAGGCGAAAGAGTAAGACACATATAAGAGAACAAAAGACAAAACTAGAACGAAAGCCTTATTCATCTTCTCTGAGATATAAAGAGGATATATAATATCCCATTTAGTCGATACCGAAGAGATGATTCGTAGATACGCAGAGGTTAAACCTCAGGGATTAGATAGACAGCACACTTCGAGGAGGTTACTAACATCTGAAGTTTGCTTATCACATCTTCATCAAGTTGTGTATCGTGGCACAATCTCATTTCTTCAAGATTCGGCATTGTCTCCAGGAAATACATGACGAGCTCTATCTGCTTCTCCATGTCATCATAGCCATCACAAATTTCACCAAATTTCCATATCGTTAGAAACTGCACCGGACTTGATGATAGGCAACTAGGAATGTCACGTGAAGATTTGCATAGACACCCGTCAACATCCTCACATTTAATTGTATCTTTGTGATGGAGCCCCTGAATCATAGAAGAATCAACTTCAAAATCGAATTTCTTTAAAAATTTGTGTAAGCAAACGCATTATGAAAGGATATGTGTTCGTACATCGAAGATAAGGGTTTCTAGATCTGGACAATTCTTGAGTAGAGCCGGCAGTGATTCCCATCCTGCTTGTGGGTGAGTCTTAATAATTAAACAAACCAGGTTTTTGAATACCGTTATTTGTTCACAACAGAAAGTAAGTACCTGAAACAAAGACCAAATCACTTTCATTTGCAAGGCATGTAACACTAAATGAAACAAGGGTGTTCAAATTACAGGTTCTTTGTCTTCTTTTCATTTCAAAGTTGCCATAAAAAAATGGTTAAGAGAAGGATGGGATTAAAATACAAACCTCAATGGTATGGGCAAATAAGTAAAGGATCTTAACATTGCTTATCCCCATAAAAAAATCTGTTGCATTACCGACCATATGTTCATAGCTTGCATGTTCACGTTGATGAGATGTCATTTGAAGATAGATACTAGCGACAACAAGTGAATCAAGATTTATTTCTTTATACTTGTCTGCAATAAAATCATTGTATGCTAAGTGGAAAAGATTGGGTGTATCGAACGAAACACTCTCTGGATTTTTGTCAGTGACGTCTTCACAAAGTAACGCTAGTGTCTTGAGGGTTTTAGAAGACACAGAGCGCTTCAAATAACCATCCCAGCATAGATTTATCATCACTAAATCCTCAAGAACATGACAGCTAGTAATAAGCTTCACAAAGCCATTATCACTGTGTTTTAAAACAACTTTATCAAGATAGAGAGTCTTAAGCTTTGGAAGAAAAACATCTTCCACATCAATGACAACACCGTATCCAGTTTCTACTCTCAGATGAACCAGTGCCTTGCTCACAAAGATACTTGGAGGCATGGTATTATCCCAATTCACAGTACAGCGTAAATCAAGATCCGATACCCCGCGTTCCATCACATTTGATATCCAACGAGAGACACAAATTGAATCAACAAATAGTCGGCATGTTAGAGAGAACTTGTTGATAGGAGAATCACCCTGCAAACTCAATACTCTATCCACGAAATCCATAAACATTGTCTCATTCTTTTTGCCGTTAGGATTAAGATATATTACCGCGTCATCAAACTCAAGAGTTGGTCTGAAAGCAAATAGATACTGCCACTTTTTCGAAAGTACTGAAGTCAAAGCCGAATCTTCTATGGGAAGGAATGACAAGATGTGGCAAATAAGAGCTTCTGGTAGATCACTAATTATATCTTTGCAACATATATCAATCTTTTTTGAATCTACCGTGACAGATCTCAAACAGTTACAACCTGAAAATGGACATGAACATAGTTTTAGATGTTAACTCAAACACAACAATCTCGGTTGTAAACCAGGTTCAATGTCTTGTCTTTCACGTATCCGAAGGTTTGGGAAAAACACAGTTACGAATTAACAAAAATTCCGACGGAATAATAAAACCAAAAGGAGAAATTGGGAAACTCACATAGGTAGTATCCCACGGTATTGAGAACTTTGAACATCTAGAATCGAAGATTATTGCTTTTACAATCGTGGCGGTACGAGTGACTTCCTGTTTATATAATTTGCTTTCTCAAGGTCAGTTTTTATAAGAAAATGCCGATCGAGAACAATGATCGATCGAGACTAGTAAGTGATGGATGAGAAGAAGCCAAGGAGACTTGGTCTCTCTATCTCTCTCTTTATTTATTTTACTTTATTATTTAATGCAAAACAATCTTCTTTGTTTTGATAGACATGATTGTCACTTTCTTTGTTTTACTAACTATTGTGAGTATCATATTTTTTAAGTTTTTGATCCGGGCCACTTGATATCAACACTATCTTGGATTTGATCCGGACCACAAAGACAGTCTATTTAGTAAAACAAAGATACCAATTCATGAGCACCTTTTTTGTTTTAAGAGAAAACGTTAATGAGAATTAGGGTAGAGTACTGGCAGTACCGACTCTACAAAAAGACATGGGAAGAAAATCATATATATAAAAGGAGGCTATCTCTCCCCATATGTTTGACACGTCAGCACGTGAATGAATGACACGTGTACATGAGATTTTTTTTAATAAATTACAAATTTAATCACTCATAAATATTTAATGGGAACCAGAGTGTGTCATGTCAGCACTCCTCTTCCTAGCAACTCCTCTTGACGATTCCAATTTCCTTATCCCTCCAACTCTCCCTCAACCTTTCGGTTTCTCTTTTTGTAATTAATATTTCTCTTTTGTAATTAATATTTAATACACCAAGTTAATCTTAAATCAAGGAAATAGTAGAGGTATATGGAAATGATGGGACGTGGTTTTTTTTTTTTTTTCCAAGTTTTGATTTTCGGATTCGATGTATGGAATCGAATGGTTCTCGAGTGTGATGCTTTCCGGGTTTAGTTTGTAGCTTAGGGTTTCGAATCGGATCTCCGACGATTTGAATCTCGAACGATGAACCACTATCACATACACAAAGCGATGGAACATGGAAAATACTCTGGTTATTTAGAATATTCTTTACCATTTCCCCATAATCGTTGCCTTCAAAATTCTCTTCTATCATCTCCTCACTGCTTTCTTCACATCCTTAATTGAATTGTTCTTCAAAATTCTCTGTTTAGAAATTTTCTCGATGCAACGGCAAACATATCTCAAAGGTTCAGTTTTAATGTTGTCTATCTCTCTCAGATTTAGATAATTTGAGAATTGAGAACTCTGATCGATTTTGATTATAGAATTTTAGTTATTGTACATACATGTGAATAGCTTGTTGATAAGAAACACGTGAATGTTAAAGAGAAAGAAATAGAGTTGGTATTAGAAACATCAAATCCTTTGGTCACAACTTCATGTATAATTCTCTTCTCAAAATTTTCATATTTCTTTGTTTAAGTTTATAATCTTTTAAATCAATTTACAACACAGATTGGAAGATCGAAACTTTAATCAATATTTTTTTGGGTTGTTTTCATGACAGGGACTAGGATACTGAGAGAGAGAGGGGAGAAAATGTATGGGAGAAACTAACAGAGCCAATCACATTGGCAAAACCGTAGATTTCGTACGTAAGAACTGAGAGTGAGTTTGTTTCCCACAAGTTTAAGACTGCAATCTAACCGGTCTTATCCATGGTTAATTTTTTATTGACGCTTTTGTTTTAATTTCGTTAACAAAATTTACCCTTCATGATTTTCTGTTTGTATTATGTTAATCAGATCTCCGAACAATCCTTCACCATGGTGAGCTCCTTCAGTGTGTGAGGTTTGTGAGTATTGTGTGTTTGATGGAATTTGGCTATGTAAGTCTTACTATAATGAATTATCTCTATTACAGGTGATGAATCCGTTGAAATAAGGTTAGACATGTGAGAGACCAATATCTTGTTATTTGTTAAGTGTCATTATGCCTTAACTTTTTGTCAGGATAAGTTTATAGTCAGCCTTGCAATTATTTAAATTTACGCAGGGGTTGGAAAATTAAGCTTGTTTGCTTTGCTTGAAGAGCTGACGTAATAGGTTAGAAGGTTATATTCATTTTTATGTGTTCTCCATAGCTACAAAGTCCTTACATTCAATCTATTGTATTTTGGGTTCTCATTTTAAAATTTTAAGGGAGATCTGAATGTTTTGGTTTTTTGGATTGTTCTCATGGTCATTATATTCTCCTTAATATGTTTTGTATGTTCATTTCTATCTCTCTTTATGCCACAAGTTAATTTAAAAAGTCACTGGGAAAAAATGATTGTCTTACCTTCTTGTATGTAGTAAAATTGGCAAAGCTAAGAGGTGGAACACATAGACTGATATAACAGAACAAATTGAACTTCATCCTTGTAATGCAATAAGTAGATTAGATATATAGGTAGATGAAGGGAAACTTTGTTGCTTTAGCCAGAAAAGCTGCAACTCCAAAACCAATTAGTGATGCCGATAATGAACATGGCATCAAGTTGATAGATTTAGAGGCTAAATTATTGAAAGGTCATCCAACAATGGGTGAATCTGCTTTTAACCAAATTTGAAGGGATAGCTGATAAGGACAGGGCCGGCTCTATGGGTGTGCCCACAGTGCCAAAGCACAGGGTCCCATCATTTTTCATTAATTTTTTAAAGCATTTTAGGGTCCTAATTTTTTAAAAATTATGTAAAAAAGGGCCTAAAATTTTCAAATTTCTTAAATATAGAACAAAAAGAACAAAAATTTATGTTTATTTTTTTCTTTGGCACAGGGACTAAATTATTTTTGAGCCGGGCCTGGATAAGGATATCACTATTGAAGGTGGTAGCATAGAGGAAATAGAGATAGTGGAAGAAGATTTCAGCATAATTCCAATAGTGTAATAGGTACAATTAGAAATCTCGTGTGTTTAAGGGTGAAATAAAATTTGGTAAGGGAAGCTTTTGTCAAGTTTTTGCTGGTATAAAGGGTAAGTGATGGCGGCCATACGATTGGGCAAATGCTATTTGACGTTTCGACAAAGAAGCTTTATTGAAGTCCGAATATTCATGGCTTGATGGAGTTTTTGGCTTGAAATCTTAAAACAGACTATTATCTTCTCTTTGAGGTGAATAACAAATTTAAGCCCCGAAGGCTTACCTTACAAATGTCAAGTATATATTCTATCTGAATTCTCTAACCAAGTTTCTATCTGAATTCTCTAACCAAGTTTATTTCCCTTTATTGTTTTGTGTAGTTATTTCAGAAACATAGTATAATAGTAAAGTATATAAATTGTTTTGTGTGATAGCTAAAGTTAAGCTATATCTCAAATATTAAATGACATATAATCTTAGAAACATAGGTTGGGGATACCTTGACCAGTACAACATCAAACAATTTTAAATCAATCTTATGACATTAACCAAATTATACAAAACAAACTCTTATTTCTAATAAAAATAAAAATAAAAATTATAAACGAAAAAACCCACGCGTAGCGTGGGTACACACCTAGTATCCATAAAAGCGTAGTGTCTAACCCTAATTTGGTGATGAAAACTTGCTTCCCAGGTCAAGCCTTCCTTTGTATTTATGGAGGGTGTTAATTAGGTGGAGAAGATGTGAACACCGCCAATTCTTCAATTAAAGACTTACTGTTTCCTTTTAAATAGCTTGCTTTTCACTAAAGAACATTCATGTCTCTACAGCTCTACTTCTCAACCAACCATCGAAGCTCTTCCGTCGGAGACCTGTGTTGGTAAGAACCTCTCATCTTCTCTCTAATGGCCTTGCTGAAACCCCTCCTTGTGTCAGTGTCACCATCATCTCCGCTAATTAATCCTCCCTATAATATAGTAAGTTTTGGTCTATGACAAAATACATGTATACACAAATTCACAAAAACATCCAAAGGAGGAGTTTTACATAAACATCCCTGCAATTTTTACTATGAACCTTGTGACTGATTACAAAGCTCAAAGATGACTTATCTAAATCAAGTTTTAATGACTCATATATTATTAGATTTACGTTGTTATTACATCAGATTTTAAAACCCAATTGACCTTTGGCCATGTAAGACCGGTCTGATCCGGTTTAACGATATTTGATGGTTGAAATCTCTATAACCGGCTTACCTACACACATTGACATTGTTACCGTTGCTATTTTGCTCTCGCTAGTCGCGCTATATATATACCGTTGATAATAGTGATGAGGTTCGATTTCAAAGCTCATGAAACGCATCAATGTCAATCTCCGTCTTCTTCATTTTCCGAAATTCAGAAAATTTCAATCACGAAAATTATCTTCGTCCGTACCCAAACTGGAACTTGATCAAAAATCACCACATGAGACAGCTTTCTTGCTTGGTCAGGTACTTGACACTTACCCAGATCTCAGAACACTTAGAACAGTCCACTCAAGAATCATTCTGGAAGATCTACGTTGTAATTCGTCTTTGGGTGTTAAACTTATGAGAGCTTATGCTTCTTTAAAAGATGTGGCATCAGCACGCAAGGTGTTCGACGAAATTCCTGAGAGAAACGTAATTATCATTAATGTTATGATTAGAAGCTATGTGAATAATGGGTTTTACCGTGAAGGTATTCAAGTGTTTGGGACGATGTGTGGTTGTCATGTTAGACCTGATCATTACACTTTCCCGTGTGTTCTAAAAGCGTGTTCTTGCTCTGGGAATATTGGCATTGGGAAGAAAATTCATGGGTCTGCTACAAAAGTTGGGCTCTCTTCGACTTTGTTTGTTGGGAATGGTTTAGTTTCTATGTATGGAAAGTGTGGATTTTTATCTGAAGCAAGGCTTGTACTTGACGAGATGTCTAGGAGAGATGTGGTCTCTTGGAACTCATTAGTTGCTGGGTATGCGCAAAATCAGAGATTTGATGATGCTTTGGAAGTTTGTAGGGAAATGGAATCTGTGAAGATAAGCCATGATGCTGGCACGATGGCTAGTCTGTTACCAGCGGTGTGTAACACAACAACTGAAAACGTTATGTATGTTAAAGATATGTTTTTTAAAATGGGGCAAAAGAGTTTGGTTTCATGGAATGTGATGATCGGTGTGTATATGAAAAATGCGATGCCTGTTGAAGCCGTGGAGTTGTATTCCCGAATGGAGGCTGATGGGTTCGAACCTGATGCAGTTTCAATCACAAGTGTATTACCTGCTTGTGGAGATACATCTGCTCTGTCTCTTGGTAAGAAAATCCATGGATACATTGAGAGGAAGAAGCTGATACCGAATCTGTTGTTAGAGAATGCACTGATCGATATGTATGCGAAATGCGGATGTTTAGACAGAGCGAGAGATGTGTTTGAGAACATGAAGTCACGTGATGTTGTGTCTTGGACAGCTATGATTTCAGCTTATGGATTCAGCGGAAGAGGCTGTGACGCAGTGGCATTGTTTTCGAAAATGCAAGATTCGGGTCTTGTCCCTGATTCAATTGCGTTTGTCACAACGCTTGCTGCTTGTAGCCATGCGGGGTTACTAGAAGAAGGTAAGAGTTGTTTCAAACTCATGACAGATCAGTACAAGATCACTCCTAGGTTAGAGCATTTGGCTTGTATGGTGGATATTCTTGGCCGAGCCGGGAAAGTGAAAGAAGCTTACAAATTCATACAAGAAATGCCAATGGAACCAAACGAGAGAGTTTGGGGAGCGTTATTAGGAGCTTGCAGAGTGCATTCCAATACAGATATCGGTCTACTAGCAGCTGATAAACTTTTCCAGTTAGCACCAGAGCAATCGGGGTACTACGTATTGCTTTCTAACATATACGCAAAGGCTGGAAGATGGGAAGAAGTGACAAACATCAGAAATATAATGAAGAGCAAAGGGTTAAAGAAGAATCCCGGAGCAAGCAATGTTGAGGTCAACAGAATAATTCATACATTCTTAGTAGGCGACAGGTCACACCCGCAATCCAATGAGATTTACAGAGAGCTGGATGTTCTAGTAAAGAAAATGAAAGAGTTAGGTTATGTTCCTGATTCAGAGTCAGCGCTTCACGATGTGGAAGAAGAAGATAAAGAAACACATTTAGCTGTTCACAGTGAGAAATTAGCCATAGTGTTTGCCCTGATGAACATAAAGGAAGAAGACAGTAACGATGCCATAAGAATAACGAAGAATCTTAGGATATGTGGAGATTGTCATGTTGCAGCTAAGCTTATCTCACAGATAACTTCTCGAGAGATAATCATCAGAGACACTAATAGATTTCATGTGTTCCGGTTTGGTGTTTGCTCTTGTGGTGACTATTGGTGAACCAAAATTAAAATGTAACATTACGAAAAACGCAGCGTTTTGATGATAGTGAAAGTTACACTTTTTAGACAATATCTTGTTGGGTTTCGACGAATGAGAATATGACACGTCATCACTGGTAAGAAAGATTCACCAAATAGATAGCCTAATCTGCAAATCCTTGTCCAGCTTCTGAGCTCAGAGATAGAGAGAGCGAGAGGTTAGAGATAATAGTAGTTTCACCGATGATTGAGTCGGTTATGGCCGTCCGTCTCTCCACCGGATTTTGCTCGTCGACGGCGTTACTCCGTAATTTCTATCTCTCTCTCTCTGTCATGATTTTTGTTTTCTTGAATCAAGGATTATCTCTGTTGATTGATGATAGCTGAGTTTATGTTATTCGATTTCCCCTTTTCATTTTTCCTGAAACTAAGTGAATGAATGCTTTGTATTACTTTGCAGAGTATCGTCCTACTCCGAGCACGGAGGAGGGAGGAAGCTGCTTTCATTATGCGTCTCGCCGCGTTTTTCAGCCTCAACGACTAAACCATATTGATGGGTACTATAGCTTGACTTTGAACCGAATTTGAATTGTGAAATAGGTTTTACTGTTTTTTGCCTACAAAAGCAATTTTTTTTTGAAATCTTGAATGAAGTGCTTTTATGTTTTGTGAGTTTTGGTTTCATCAAGATGTTAGATTCTAGGTTTTTAAATAGCTTATCTTTAGTGTATAGAATACCCAGGTACTAAGGCAATATGTTTCTTGTCAACTCTGAATGTTAAATTTGGCCAATAAGAAGATGTTTCTTGATTATATAAAGCACTAAGTTAGATATTTCGTCTATGAACCTTGGAACTGGTCAAAGATCGACTCTTTTGAAAATTTGTTCGGATATTGCAGGTTCTGAATGTTTAGGCTTTCTTTATTTATGCGAATGGAAAACAAGTGAATTGACATTTGCACTTTTCTAGGAGTGGATTTCTGAAGTACAACAGTGACTATTTAACAAGAAAACACCTGAGGAAGAATCGAACACAAGCCACAGCCGAGTACGTAGATTCAGCTTCAGATCCAGGAAAGCAAACTGGGAAGTCAAGGTATCATCCTTCAGAAGAAATAAGAGCCTCTTTGCCACAGAATGCCGGAGATTCCAGGCTTTCACCTGCAGAAACTACTAGAACCATCATTGAGGTGTTATATTGCGTCTTTCAATCAGCATAAGCTATCTTTTTGGTGAAAACATTGTTAGACCAATGCCTTATGTTACATGCATTGTTGTTGTGATCACATGTTAGTACATTTAGTAGTTTTGCTTGCTCATATTATGGGTTGCTTCAATATTCATCTATCAATTTTCAATAGTCCTCTATAGAATCCTCTTATGTAGAGAATAGTTTTTTTGTCTATGTAAGTTCTCTATAGAATCCTTTTATGTTCCTCCATTTTCAGTTTTCCTGTCATTATTTTTTGTCCATGATCTGCTTTTGTGCATCTAACATTTCCCGTAGTGTGTCTTGTTCAGGTGAACAATAAAGGAACCCTGATGCTTACAGGTTCAATTGGTGATGGAGTTCATGAGAATATTCTCTGGCCAGATATACCTTACATAACAGATCAGAATGGAAGTAAGATAAAATTTAATCATCCTTAGTTTCTGTCATTATTTAATCTACTTAACACCGTCACGATTAAATTGAATCACCCTAATGCCCTGCAGATTTGTACTTTCAAGTAAAGGAGGACGAGGACGTCATGCAGTCTGTTACTTCTGAAAATAATTATGTAGTAAGTTGCACAAGACATGCATATCATATTTACATTATATGTATTAGCCAAATGGGGAATGTTCCAAGTGCTTCAAATCTAAGCTTTGTCGGATGAGAGATCTGTTCTTTTTTCTGTTACAGTAGCTAAAGCATCTATCTTCTGACGTTTTATTTTTTGTTAATTCACCATTATTTTAAACTGAAACGCACATGCATGCATCAATATGCAGCCTTCTAGCTTCAATATGTTTCTCTTGATTATATCTGACTATACTGCTCTGTGTAGTTTTTTCTCGACCTTATTCTGTACTAACCTCTAAGATGTTATGGATGCATTGCAGCAAGTTATAGTTGGTTTTGATACGATGGAGATGATCAAGGAAATGGAGCTGATGGGTCTTTCTGATAGTGACTTTGAAACTGAAGATGATGAAAGTGGAGAGGATGACAGTGAGGATACAGGAGAAGACGAAGATGAGGAGGTTTAACAAAAAAATTTATTTCATCTTTTATATCGAGTCACTAAAGAACTCTATAAGAGAAATACTTTTGCCATGTCTTAGCATGCTTCACTAGCAACCGTTTTCTTGACTTCAGGAATGGGTTGCTGTTCTAGAGGATGAAGATGAAGACGACGATGATGATGAGGATGATGATGATGATGATTCTGATTCCGATGAATCACTGGGAGACTGGGCAAATTTGGAAACAATGAGGAGTTGCCATCCCATGTTTTTTGCAAAGAGAATGACTGAGGTTGACTTTTAACCTTAATTCATAAAAAAATGTGTTGTGATTCCTTATAAAAACGATATGCAAGATCATTTTCAAACCTGAGGCTAAAAGAGAATGACTGAGGTTAACTTTTAACACATTTGTTTGTTGTCGAATTTAGGTTGCTTCAAATGATCCTGTTGATTGGATGGATCAGCCGTCTGCTGGCCTTGCTATCCAGGGACTTCTGAGTCATATCTTAGTGGAAGATTATTCAGATATCCAACAGAAACTTGCTGATAGCAATTCTACAAGTACGAACAGAAACAAGGATGCAGAAAACTTAGAAGAAAAGCTTGCAGACATCAGTAAGGCTGGTGGTGAAGAATCTGACGTAGATTCGTCGCAGGGTGAAAAGGAAAGAACTGTGGTGGCATTTTACAAGCTGGAGATGATTAGAATTCAGCTTATTACAGCACAAGGGGATCAGGTTTGCAATAAAGCTTTTCAACTTTTCTATGTAAATTTATTCATGTTCTTGCAAAATATTTCTCTATTCTATCTAACCATTGTGTTATCTAGACTCTTCTTTTTGGTGCAAGCTTATGCTTACTACTGTAGTATCTTTTTAACTTTTGGGATCAGACTGAAGTTGAGGTGGAAGATGTCAGAAAAGCACAACCTGATGCTATTGCTCATGCATCAGCTCAAATCATAAGCCGTTTAGAAGAATCTGGTGATAAACTAACTGAAGCCCTCAAATCTCTGTGTTGGAGACATAACGGTATTCAAGCAGAGGTAAATAGCTGCAACTTAACTCTAGAAGCTCTAGTTATGAACTGGAATTCAACAGGATGTTTCTGTAGGTTTTGGCTGTGTACAAATAGATTGATCGACCGTAATTCCTTTTTGGTTGCAGGAAGTGAAGCTGATTGGGATAGATTCCATAGGTTTTGACCTCAGGCTTTGCGCAGGAGCAAAGATTGAGTCATTGCGGTTTGCATTCTCGACAAGGGTACATCAGTTCTTTCCTTCGATCTTTTAAGATCTTGTTCCTGATCTATAATATTTTAAGAAACCGTGCTAATGATATTATAGAAACTCTTGCAGGCAACATCAGAAGAAAATGCAGAGGGACAAATTAGAGAACTATTATTCCCGACAACGAACCAGGCGACGCAACCGAAACCGAAATGAACAAGTCAGAAGGATTGTTGATGCTGTAGTAATCTTCTGTGACGCTGCGCAGAGAAAACAGTTCCATGAACCAAAATCCAAACAAGCAATCAGTATGTTTTTGGAACAAATATGAACAAGTTGGAGATCTAAGCAAAAGAGTAAGATCTGTGGCTTCAAGCAATTTTTCAATTGATTTTTGAACGCTGTAATTTCGTGTTAAAATTGGTTTCAAGTTTGTGGGTTACTCTGCACAAATTGGGCATTGAAGTTTCAACCCATTCTTTAGAAAATGCTTGCTTACGCTAAAATCCCCTTAAACTAGACCTCCGATCTGATATTTCTCTGAACTATCTTGTTCGAAAAATGAATGACTAAAGCGTATGAATGTTGTCAAGCTGAAAACAATGCCTCAAGAGTGACAATAACTCAAATTTTCAAACCAAAACCATCTTAAAACGCAATATGCAGGAGAGTTATTACTTGTGGTATCAATTTAAGCTTACTGCGATCACCCACAAATACGGTACACAACATCTCAAATACTACATAATTATCTTTCTTTAACCAACTTATTATTGCATAAACATAAGTACATAACCGTGACACGCTTCGGTAGATGCAAAAGCTAGCAACTCCTCATCATGTTATCGTCTTGCGGTAATGTAAACCACGGTTCAATTCCTTCACCATCATTTGCGTCCACCAACACGACCTGCGTCTTGTCAACAGAATCATCCGCGACCCAAACCGAGGTTCTCAAAACCGAAATCCGCCTCGTAAAAGGGCATTCTATCTACACCAACTAGTCACAACTCACAACATATGTCTCTGTCACAGGACAGGACTATCTCATCTCATACAACAGCCCTGGATAACATGCAAGTGTAAAGCAAAAGCACTAATACAAACAAACAGTGCCAATTTTTTGTTAAATAGAAGTCAATAAACCTTAATAGATCAGACACATTCGAAAGAGCTATTAGTTGCTAAAGCAAATCAGCTCTTGCCTCAGTATATAGAGAACTCCTTTCTTATTGCCATCGACTGTGACGCCTTCGATCAGTCCCTTCTGGAACAAGAGCTGAATCGTCAAACTTTTGTCTCTTTGCCTCTGGTTCATCGGATCGTGCAGTTTGCATCATTCCCATTGAAGCATATGCAAACCGACCATAACTATAAAGATAAGGAGGATACAAACGCCGATATTCAAGTGGAAGCCGCATACGCATACTAGGTATCCGGTTCATTATACTTGAAAGGAGTTCAGGTGGTGGCATCAAAGCAGAATAGTCAACATCCTCTACGCTAGCAAAATAGTCAATACCACTCACAAAAGCATGCAAATCAATAATAACTTCTTCCTCCTCCACCAGATTCTCCAATTGAAGACGGCGGAAAAAATCCTCAAGAACTGTCTCCGTACAAGCATCATCGGAAGGCTCGTCTAATACTCTAGAATATGCATCAACAACAACGTTATATAACCTGAACATGCTATTAGTTGGCTCCATGAACTTAAACTGAGGCTTCATAACAACTTTCTTCATCAAATCTCGACAAAAATACATCCCATAACGCGCCACAAACAGAGCTGTGAACTTCATAATACCAAGGTCCTTGAGTGAGATCCAGCCACCAAATGCATATGGAAAATTATAGCTACGTTTTAGACACTTCTCATGAGTAGCTGGAGCATTAGGTTGGATTTTTGTTAGCTGGTTAATAAATGACGGTATTACAACATTTGAAGCCTATGAAAACTCTTGCAGGCAACATCAGAAGACAATGCAGAGGGATGAATAAGAGAGCTATTATTCCCGTAAAAAAACTCATGGAAGCAACAGAAACCGAGATGAACAAGTCAGTAGAAGTGTTGATGCCTGTAGTAATCTTCCGTGAAGCTGCGCAGAGAAAACAGTTCCATAAACAAAAGAATTAAAATGCCAATGCATATGTTTATGGAACAAACATGAACAAGTACTTCGTGGAGATCTAAGCCCAAGAGTAAAATCTGTGGCTTCAAGCAAATTTTGTTTCAACCCATTCTTTAGAAAATCCTTGCTTATGCCAAAATCCCCTTAAACCAGACTTCTGATCTGATATTTCTCGAACTATCTTGATCCCTTGGGTTATTCCAGCCTATCTGGTTTCTTTGGCTCTAATCGAAAAATGACTAAAGTGTATGAATGTTTTCAAGAATGACAGTAACTCAAATTATCAAACCAAAACCATCCTCAAACGCAATGCAGGAGATTTATTTGTGGTATCAATTCTGCTGTACTATTACATAATCCTTTTTCATTAACCAACTTATTGTTGCAGAAACATAACTGTGTCAGGCTTAGGTAGATGCACACATTCTTATTATCAACTTCTGTTACAATTAATGTTTTTATCTTATAATTTACGAAGGAATTGTAACTATAACAAATAATTATTGTTTCTTATGAATGATAACACATTCTTAAGTGTTAAGCAAAGCGCTAATACAAACAAACAATCGAAACTCAGGTGCTAATTTTTTGTTAAATGGAAGTCAATAAACCTTAAGCGTGGATCCGAAGGAGCTAGCAATTAGTTGCTGAAGCATATCAGCATGATGTTACGATGGAGACAACAAAATGAATAAAACAAAAGAACCTCAAATGCATCTGCTGCAAAGTTTGTTTAAATCATGCAATTTTTTGACACCATCTTGTATTTTCTATATATAAACTTAACTTTAATTAATAAATGTTTGACTTAAGCCAATCCAAAAAAACTTAAGCCAAATTAATTAAAGACTTAAACAAAAGCATTTCCCCTGTACACAAAGCCTTCTCACCAAGACACTGTTAGGATTTCTCCTGCTCCAACATTGTAATGTGCAAGTGACCTGTTGTCCTTTAAAACCCCGGATTTTCCACTTAACATCTGTTTGTTTGCTGGAATTCGGATCTCCCTAGCTATTTTCTTCTTCAAACTTGCCACTTTTTCCGATAACGACTTCACTGTGATCTCGATGGCTCCATTATCAGAGTCTGCAACAACAACCCTGATCCTAGAGGGACCCTGAAAATGTATGATTGCTAATTAGATACACGTCAAGTCAGACGGAAGGAAAAAATAGATATACACGGTACGCATCTGAAGAAGACATTACCGGGTTTTTAGCAAGAAACTGGTCTTCTGGAACAAGAGCTGACTCGTCAAACTTTTGTCTCTGGTTCCTCGGGTCCTGCAGTTTGCATCAACCACGTTGAAGGGTCTGCAAACCCATGAGTACACGGACAATGAGGATACCAACTGTCTGCACACTGACCATGAGTATAAGGAATAGGAGGATACATACGGCGATATTCCAGTGGAAGCCACTTACGCATACCACGCATCCGGTTCATGACAATTGAAAGGAGTTCAGGTGGTGGCATTAAAGCATAATAGTCAACATCTTCCAAGTCAGCAAAATAGTCAACACCACTCACAAAAGCATGCAAATCAATCATAGCTTCTTCTTCCACCGCCAGCTTCTCCAGTTGAAGACGGCGAAAAAAATCCTCAAGAACTGTCTCCGTACAAGCATCATCAAAAGGGTATACTACTCTGGAATACGCATCGACAACCACATTATACAAACTGAACTTCTGATTAGTTGGCTCCATAAACTTAAACTGAGGTTTCATAACAACTTCCTTCATCAATTCTTGACAAAAATGCATCCCATAGCGCGCCACAAACAGAGCTGTGAACTTCATAATACCAAGCTCCTCGAGTGTTATCCCGCCACCATATACATAGGGATAATGATAGCTACGTACTATACGCTTCTCCCAGGCGGAATGAAACTCAAGATCGCGTTGTGCATCACTGTCACACTCATGAGTAGCTGGAGCATCAGGTCGGATATCCTGAGTTCCACCCTGATTCTGAGCACGGTATCCAGTAAGCCGAGATCCCAGTGAAGGATGTATTTGTGTTAGCTGGTTAATCATTTTTGAAGGGCGTTCAGGTGGATCCATTATAGCAAAATAGTCGCCATCCTCCATGTGAGCAAAACAGTCAACCCCACACACAAAAGCATGCAAATCAATCATAGCCGTTTCCACTCCCTCCTCCAGCTTCCACAGTTGAAGTCGGTGAAAAAACCCCTCAAGCAAGGCCGCCGTACAAGCATCAGGCTTCTTCAGCATTTTAGAAGATTTTAGCACTCCGGTGTACGCAAGAGAAAGCCCACAATAAAAACGGAACTGCTTATCGAAAGGATTCAAGAACTGAAAAAATGAGTTCGTAGACACTCTATCCGTTAAGCCACACCAAAAATCATACCCATACCGCACCACAAACTGCGCTGTGAGCTTAATAATACCAAGCTCCTTGAGTGTGATCCCCTTTCCAGGGACTCTAAATGTTACGCTTCTTAGAGTAGGAGCCCTTAAAGAATCGATATCACCTACACATTTGTATTGCTTACGAACACTAGCAAGCTGAGATCCCAATGGAAGCTGCAAAAGCATATCAGGCTCAGATAGTGTTACCCGGTTCATCATCACTGAAAGGCGTTCAGGTGGTGGCATGGAAGCAGAATAATCTTCATCATCAATGTGAGCAAAACGGTCAACACCACCCACAAAAGCATGCAAATCGATCACAGCAGCCGCCACTCCCTCCTCCAGCCTCTCCAAGTGAAGGAGTTTGAGAAAAAAATCAACAACGGCCCTCGTACAAGCATCACTCTTCTTAAGCTTTTTGCAAGGGAATAATACTCTGGAATACACATCAACAAGCAAATTGAAAATATTGAACCTGATCTCGGTTGGCTCCACAAACCCAAACGAAGGGTCCGTAAACAGTACTCTCTTCGTCAGAGAAGGGTAGTCCGTAAACAGTACTCTTTTCTTCAGAGAAGACGGGCGAAAGAACATAAACTCAAACAGAGGGTTCATAGCCACTCTCATCATCAAAGCCCGACGAAAAGGCATCCGATACCGCGCCACAAACAGCGCTGTGAGCTTAATAACACCGAACTCCTTGGGTGTGATCCTTATAGTAGGAGGCCCAAGACCGGTTTCTGCATCGCCTACACACTCATGAATAGCTGAATCATCAGCTTGCAAATCAGACAAGTGCGTTATCATTGAAAAGGGTTGAGGTGGTGGTAGGATAGCAGGATAGTGAGCATCGTCCATGTGAGCAAAAAAGTCAACACCACCCACAAAATCAAACAAATCAATCATAGCCGTCTCACTTCCCTCCTCCAGCTTCTCCAATTGAAGATGGTCGAAAATACGATCAAGAAAGAAGGGAGAACCAAGGGAAGGTTTTAATACTCGTGAATACGAAGTAACGAGGGCATTATAAAGACCGAAGTTGCTATTAGTTGGCTTAATAAAGTCAAACATAGGGCTCATAACACCTACACGCTTCAAATCCTCATGAAAAAGCTTCCCATACCGCGCCACAAACTGCGCAATGAGCTTAATAATACAAAGCTGCTTCTCCTCGCGTGAGATCACTACAGGAAATGGAAAAGCACAATCCTGAGCCTCCTCTAAGGGAGGAGACTCAAGAGTATCAGGTGGGAAATACTGAAATCCATCAAGAATCTGAGCACGGTAGTCAGTAATCTTTTGCTGGTACAAAGCGTGATTAGGGTCTGAGCTGCTCAAAAAGCTGAAACTTGTATCTGTCCTATTAACGATCATCATCTCCTTCTCAAACTCCGGCCCCTTTAGTGCAACCAAATATGCCATTTTCTCGATCCATCCTATGGTCTCCAGATCTGGAGGCTGCTCAGTGATTGACATTGTTCTTTTTATATACAATGATAGAGTTAAGAACCAATTCGAAAACACAAAACCTTTATTTAAGATAAAAGAAAACAAAGAACAATAACGTAACAGAGCAAAAGCTCCCAAAGAAAATTTCTTCTCTTCCCTCGATTAAACCGATAAACCCTAAATCTCTCTAACTCTTGGATGAAGTTCACAGACGAGCTTTAACCTATTTATAAGAAAAGGTTTATGAGAGAAATAAGAAACACAGTATCTCAGCCGCCCCAAGATCCGCCGTGACGTCGAAAATAAGCGGATAACAACGAACGACCTGTGGAGGTCTAAAGCTTGGGATACAAGGAAACGGAGAAACCCTCGTGACAACCGACGAACCCCTAGGCTAGTATTTATCCAACGAAACTCGTGTTCCCTTTTTTCCAATGGGCTATCTTTACTAATTTGATGTTGATCCCTAATTATTTGTCAGACCGACTTAATTTGGTTGTCCATAGATAAAACACAGGATAGTTGATGTTCCAAGACTCTCCTTTATATAGAGGCTTTGACTCGGTTTCCTTAAACCAATCATGTGTTAGACTGCTTCACTAGGAACCTGCCTATTCACCGAGGATGATGATGATGATTCTGATTCAGATGAATGCTTGGAGCTAGACTGGGCAAATTTGGAAACAATGAGGAGTTGTCATGCCATGTTTCTTGCAAAGAGAATGACTGAGGTTAACTTCTAGCCTAGAATTCTGAAAACTGAGTTGTGATATTATATGAAAATGATACGAAAGATCATGACAAATTTCATGTATTTGTCAAATTTAGGTTGCTTCAAATGATCACGTAGATTGGATGGATCAGCCGTCTGCTGGCCTTGCTATCCAGGGACTTTTGAGTAAGGGTAAATCAGGTCTCTACTTTGATATTCTAAAATCTTGTTCCTGATCTATGATTCTAAGAAACTGTGCACTAACAGAAACAATTCATGCCAATCAAAACTCGTGCTGGCAAAATCAAACGCAGAGGGACAAATTAGAGAACTATTGTTCCCGACAACAAACCCGTCGAAGCAACATAAAACGAAATGAACAAGTTAGAAAGAGTGTTGATGCTGTAGTAACTTTCTGTGAAGCTGCAAAGAGAAAACAGTTTCCTTGAACAGGGTCGGCTCAACATTTTTGTGGGTTTTAGGGCAAAAAAAAAAAATTTGGGCCCTTAGAAATTCTTTTTTGTAATGTTCTTTTGATGTAAAAAAAATTTGTATGTTATTTTTATTAAAAATATTAATTATTAATACTAGAAACAATAAATAAAAAAATTTATGGGCCCTTCTAAATTTTATTTTTATGTTGTAATCTATTTTTTAATACTTTTGTAAAAATATTTTAAAAAATAGGCCCCTTAATTATTAGAACACGGGATTGGACCCTTGACCGTCGCACCGTCCGCCCTCCCATCTCAGCCGGCACACTACTTAAACCAAATACTAAACTGCCAATGCATATGTTACTGAAACAAACTTAACATGAACAACTTCTTGGAGATCTAAGAATAAGGCTTATTTTAAGTTGGTTTCAAGTTCGTCGGTTACTCTGCACAAGTTGAGCATTGAAGTTTCAAAACCCATTCTTTAGAAAATGCTTGCTCATGCCAAAATCACCTCTAACCCGACCTCCGTTCTAGTATATCTCGAACTATCTTGATCTCTCCTCTCGGGTTACTCCAGTCAATTCGATTTTTTTGGCTCTACGGAAATATGACAAAGAGCATATGAAAGTTTTTCAGTGTAACAAACATTGCCTCAAGTCAAAAACCGACAATACTCAAACAGTCAAACTAATACCATCCTGAAACATTATGCAAGAGAGTTATTAAGTGGAAACACCTGATGAGATCATCACGCCAACACACTGACTCATGTGCAGATGATGGCAGGTGACGACTGAAAAAAACATCTTCATTCTCTAATGCATTCTCGTAAAGGTTGGGCACAAATTCGTTGATCCCAAAAGCGTTCAACATCGATTGAACGCAAAATGCCACTTGCGCCCACTAGAGAACCGCAATCAACCGAAACATCTGAATACAAAGACAAATGGCTTATACATTTTAAGAGTTTCAAAAAGATAAATATTGTTTTCACCTATTAACAATAAATTTAATTTAATCCCAATTTTACTCAACAATAAATTTAATTTCATCCCAATAAATAGAAAATAGCTTATTTAGTTGAAAATGGTTCATATTCTTATTAAAAGATGAATGAGATAAATGATGAAAATTATTTATATATTCATCGTATTTTTATTCATTTTATCATCGTACATCCAATCAACTCATTTATTTTATTAACAATCATTTACAGCTTAGTGATATAAGTAATCTAAGAGAAGTTTCAAAACATTTTGTTTTTTATTCATTTCTTATGCATATCAGATATTTTAACTGAAGAGACTTCTTATCTAATATGGTATAAAAATTATGTGTGACTTACTTGTTAATTCATAGTCAACATCGAAATGGAAAAAAAAAAAATTTCTATACAAAAATAATAATCTCAAAGTATTCAATTCTCATAAATCTCATTGTGACTTACTAATATGGGTCCAAATAGTTGATTCATGTTAGGAGGTTAAAAGAGATAAATCTAGTTGAAACTATATTCATTGAGAAATCTACAATTTATAATAAATTTATTTTCATCCCAATTTTAATCCACATAATCGATAAAAAAGCTTGTTTTAGTTAACAACTGTTCATCAACTAACTAAGAGATGAACGATGAAATGTTATTTATTCATCTCATTTTTATTATTCAACTTATTTTTGTTCATTGAACCTTTATTCATCCTATCAACTTAAGTATTTTATTAAATAACCATTTGTAGCTTGAGGTAATTAACCCAAAAAACAATTAAAGCATTTTCTTGTTTATTCATTTTTATCCATATCTTTATATATATATATATATATATATATATATATATATATATATATATATATATTTTCATCTAATATATGTATTAAACTATTGTATATTTTTCTCCTATAGAAGGGGAGGAGATTAGTAAATTTGCATGTTGATTTTCAAGGAAAAATATATTTTGAATACTATACTCTTCCATTTTGTATTCATGAATCTCTCGCTCATTTAATCAATCTAGTAAGTAATTTTTTTAGCTTGTTTGATTAATTGACAAATAAAAGAATTAGTAAGCAAGCAATTAAAATTCAACTAAAATCATAAGTTCACAACATTAAAAAAAATTACTTACTAGTTTAATTAATTGACCGAGAGAGTCATGAGAATAATATGGAATAGTATAGTATTCAACATAACTTTTACTTTGAAAATCAAGATGAATATTTTCTAAACTCCTCTATTTCTATGGATAAAAAGGAAAGAAAAAGTATGAATTAGTTTATATATAAATTAGATAAATAATAATAATAAATTAGACAAAACATTACCTTGTCAAGTGAATCAAATGCGATGTTTATCATAATTCAGGAAAAGTGTATCTTGAAGATTCATCCACTTCAAAGTGTCAGAGTCCGAACACAAATCTAGAAAGATCGCATTTGAATTCTAGATTTGTGTTCGGACTCTGACACTTTGAAGTGGATGAATCTTCAAGATACACTTTTCATGAATTATGATAAACATCACATTTGATTCACTTGACAAGGTAATGTTTTGTCTAATTTATTATTATTATTTATCTAATTTATATATAAACTAATTCATACTTTTTCTTTCCTTTTTATCATAGAAATAGAGGAGTTTAGAAAATTTTCATCTTGATTTTCAAAGAAAAAGATATATTGAATACTATACTATTCCATATTGTTCTCATGACTCTCTCGGTCAATTAATTAAACTAGTAAATAATTTTTTTTTATGTTGTGAATTAATGATTTTAGTTGGATTTTGATTGCTTGCTTACTAATTCTTTTATTTATCAATTAAACTAACAAGCCAAAAAATTATTTACTAGTTTTAATTAAATGAACGAGAGATTCATGAAGACAAAATAGAAGAGTATAGTATTCAAAATATATTTTTCCTTTAAAATCAACATGAAATTTACTAATCTCCTCCCATTCGATAGGAGAAAAATATGCAATAGTTTAATACATATATTAGATGAAAATATATATATATATATATAAAGATATGGATAAAAATGAATAAACAAGAAAATGCTTTAATTGTTTTTTGGGTTAACTAACTCAAGCTACAAATGGTTATTTAATAAAATACTTAAGTTGATAGGATGAATAAGGGTTCAATGAACAAAAATAAGTTGAATAATAAAAATGAGATGAATAAATAACATTTCATCGTTCATCTCTTAGTTAGTTGATGAACAGTTGTTAACTAAAACAAGCTTTTTTATCGATTATGTGGATTAAAATTGGGATGAAAATAAATTTATTAGAAATTGTAGATTTCTCAATGAATGTAGTTTCAACTAGATAATCTCATTTACCTCCTAATATGTATCAACTATTTGGACTCTTAGTAAGTCACAAAGAGATTTATGCGAATTGAATACTTAGTGATAATTATTTTTGTATAAAATTTTAGTTTTTTTTTTTCATTTCGATGTTGACTATGAATTAACAAGTAAATCACGTATGATTTTTATACCATATTAAATAAAAATTTAATTTTTATACCATATTAAATAAAAAGTCTCTTCCGTGAAAAGATATGATGGATAAGAAATGAATAAAAAACAAAATGCTTTGAAACTTCTTTTAGATTACTTACATCACTTAATTTGCAAATGATTGTTAATAAAATAAATAAGTTAATTAGATGTACGATGATAAAATGAATAAAAATGAGATGAAAAAATATTTTTTCATCATTTATCTCATTCATCTTTTAATAAGAAGATGAGCAATTTTCAACTAAATAAGCTATTTTCTATCTATTGGGATGAAATTAAATTTATTGTTGAGTAAAATTAGGATTAAATTAAATTTATTGTTAATAGTTAAGAACTAGATTTATTTTTTTTGAAACTCTTAAAATGTATTACTATTAAAATCATAGTTTTGGGATAATAGTCAAAAATCCTAATCTAAGTGGTGTCATCACTACAATCCAAAATTCCAGAGAGGTGGAGTTAGAAAAGCTCGGATATCTCAATGGATTTAAATTCAAGGATCCCATGTTGATTTACCAAGACCTTGTTCGGACTCTGAAACTTTGAAGTGGATGAATCTTCACGATACACTTTTCATGAATTATGATAAACATCGTCTTTAGTATTCACTTGACAAGGTGATGTTTTGTCTAATTTATTATTATTATTATTTATCTAACTTATGTATAAACTAATTGATATTTTTTCTTTTCTTTTTCTCTATAGAAATGGAGGATATTAGAAAATTTGCATCTTGATTTTCAAAGTCAAAGATATGATTCTCTCGGTCAATTAATCAAACTAGTAAGTATTTTTTTTTTATGTTGTGAACTTATGACTTTTGTTGAGTTTTTATTGCTTGCTTACTAATTATTTTATTTATTAATTAATCTAACAAGCCAACAAATTACTTACTAGTTTGATTAAATGAGCGAGAAATTCATGAAGACAAAATAGAAGAGTATTATATTCAAAATATATTTTTCCTTTAAAATCAACATGAAAATTTACTAATCTCCTCCCCTTCTATAAGCAATAGTTTAATACATATATTAGATGAAAAAATATATATAAAGATATGGATAAGAATGAATAAACAAGAAAATGCTTTAAATTTTTTGTTGGATTAATTACTTCACTTAAGCTACAAATAGTTATTTAATAAAATACTTGAGATTATAGGATGAATAATGGTTCAATAAACAAAAATAAGTTGAATAATAAAAATGAGATGAATAAAAAAAATATCATCATTCATCTCTTATTTAGTTGGTGGACAGTTGTTAAATAAAATAAGTTTTTTCTATCGATTATGTGGATTAAAATTGGGATGAAAATAAATTTATTATAAATTATGGATTTCTCAATGAATATAGTTTTCAACTAGATTATCTCTTTTACCTCCTAATATGTATCAATTATTTGGACCCTTAGTAAGTCACAAAGAGATTTATGAGAATTGAATACTTAAAGATAATTATTTTTATATAAAAATTTTAGTTTTTTTTTTAATTTCGATGTTGACTATGAATTAACAAGTCACGCATAATTTTATTTCATATTAGATAAAAACTCTCTTCAGTGAAAAGATTTTATGCATAAGAAATGAATAAAAAAATAAAATGCTTTGAAACTTCTTTTAGATTACTTACATCACTTAAGCTGCAAATGATTGTTAATAAAATAAATGCGTTGATTGGATGTACGACGATAAATTAGTAAAAAATGAGATGAAAATTTATCTTTTCATCATTTATCTCATTCATCTTTTAATAAGAAGATAAACAATTTTCAATTAAATAAGCTACTTTCTATCTATTGGGATGAAATTAAATTTATTGTTGAGTAAAATTAGGATTAAATTAAATTTATTGTTAAATGTTAAAAACTATATTTATCTTTTTGAAACTCTTCAAATGTATCAACTATTTGCACCCTTAGTATGTCACTAAAATATTTATTATAAATGAATGCTTTGAGCAATTGTTTTATGAAAAATTTGATAGCTGTAAGAAAACAAATAAGAGAGTAAGTCACGTATAATATTTGATACACATATTAGAAATTGGAAGAAAAATAATAAAAACTACATAAACATATACATGTTTTAATTAAAACAATATTGAAAGATGCACACGCTTTTAACATGTTCTGTTGCGAATCGTTTGAAATATCTTTATATCCATGTGCGATATAATTTCTATTTGCGATCTACCATGATATTTCAGATTTTAATGTTGGAAAAAAGAAGTGGACATACCATTGGTCGACGTTCCAAGAATAGAGATGGAAAAAAGGTTGTCATACAATTGGCTCACATTTTGTCAATAACCGGATAAAGCGAATAGGATCCACCACTTTGGTTTTGACTATTCGAAGAACTTCCACTTCCAAGATTTTTCATTTCCAAAAAAGCATTAACATGAATTGTTTCATGTTCAACTATTGTCCTAGTTGTAGTCAAGAAATCAATATTAATATAATCAAAGTTGATTATTAAGAAAAAACATCTCAATGAAAAAAATATAAGAACTTATTTCCAATGAAAGAAATAGTGGAGCAAAGCGCATCACACAACAACAACAAAAAGTTTGATTTTTGTTTCACTAGTCTGATGAAATAAATAAGAAGGCAAGTAAAAAACTAGAAATTTAAACACAAAAAAAATGAAACTTGAATAACTCACCAAATACCACTCATGCATATAATAATCCTAGTAATACAAACATTCAGACTAACGCAAAGATATACTTATTTGATAGCAGGAAAATATTTAATATTTGTTTAGCCTCAAACAACCACTGTAGAAATTCTCATAATGAACAAGTGGCTGACTTTCTCCATGATAACAACATATTCTGACCATCTAGAAACTAAAAAAGGTAGGGGCATGGGGAGGAAATATATGCAAATTAAATGGATTTTATGGGGATGGAATAGTTGTTGGATGGTTTTGACATCGCATAGAAGTAAAGAAGAGTGTGAATTTTTTGTATGATCCATACCTATATTTTGAAACACTTCTAGTTTTTTGGTAGACAGAGACATAATATAATTGTTAGAGTGGGCAGGTGTTCCGTTTAGAAGGGCATAATCAATATATAGAGTCGAACATTTGAAATTCGGAGATGGCTGCTATGATAAAACCTAGAACTAAAACATACTCATCGTCATCTTTGGATTGTGTTTGTGGCACTGAGGCTAGTAAACAATTCTTGGTCACTCTGGATAAGACTCTTTCGCTCACCAAGGTTCAAATAGTATTGTCAAAAATCGTGAGCGTGTGTAGATCAAAATCTTCCAAGCCACTAAGATTGCCATTATGGGAACACAATCCACTTACGGAGAGTTTGGAGGTAAGTAGTGTTGAGAGTAGGGTCCGGTAAACATGTGTTGCTGAAGTTGTATAATCTATCCACAATAATGGCCACTGTTTTTTTGACCAAATGTGTCCCCTTAACAAAAGAAAGATCACATGATCAATAATAAACTTGCTAGTTACAACTATATATATCAAATGGTGTTTAACTTCTTATTATTAATTACCAGAGAGCACAATGAAATCAGGAGATCGATCGGTTGATGCCAACGTTTCTAAAACTAGCTTTAAGTTGTGGAAGTGTGAAGAATGGAGCTGGAAGATATGCATTAGCAAGATCAATAATAAATGCTAGTACGCTGTCTCTTCTCCCCAAAGGAATTCTCCAAGAAGGACCTCCCACTACAAGAAAACATGGATTTAGCGACTACAAGAAACGTAACTAAAGAGTCGCTAAACACATAATAACCACTAATTAGCGACTAATAAACGTTGTCGCCGAACACTGCGTCGCTAAAATAAATTGTAGCATAATAGTCGCTAAATAGCGACTATTCTGCGACAACTATTTGAAGTCGCATGTGCGTCGCGTATGAGTCGCTAAAGTGGCGATGGTTCTGCTACTAATATGTCACTATTTGGCGACTGGTTTGGCGACTAATAGGTGACTGTGGAATCGCCAAAAAGACACTACAAGGCGACTGTTTTATGAATGTTTTAGTGACTGAATGACTACCGTTTTGCGACTTATTGGAGGTTTATTTTTGGATTTTGCCTGCTTATTTTGATTCCAATTACGTTTGCATTTACTAATTAAAACCAAACATACAAAACATACAAGTTCACAAGACCAAAACATACAAGTTCTTAATAAACATAAAAACATACAAGTTCACAAGACCAAAAGTACAAGTCCAAAATATCAAGTTCACAAGACATAAATACAATCATACTTGTACCATAAGTACAAGACCAAAAGATCAAGTTCAAGTTTTTGAGTTAAGAGGAGAGAAAGCTAAGTAGCAGGAGTAGTACCATCAGCATTAGCAGCAGGAGTTGGATTTGGTTGGACCTCTGAATGATCATCCGCAGCAGGAGTTGATTGGGAATTGAGGAAGGCCAGGAAATTAGGGTCAGTTTCACTCAGGTACTTCTTCACCATCGACAAATGCTTGATCTCAGCTGCTTGTGATGCTGCGACCCGCAATGCCTCTGCTTCACGTGCTGCTTGTAGAGCTGCTTGTTCCTCTATCTTGCGGTTAGCATCCTCAAGCTGTGACTGCAGGGTTGTGAAAGAAGAACTGCTTCCTGCGTACTTGCGCTTCCCGTTGATGTAAACCCCTAAGCTGCCAATTCCAAAGTAATCCCCTCTATCATTTGTGACAGTAGACTGCAAAACAAAGTAAAAACATTAGTGCTTAACAGATAAAAGTAGACTACAGAGCAAAAGACAAGACTACTACCTGAAGAAATATCTCATCATCCTCCTCCTGAGACAGCTCAGACTGACGCGAATTACCATCATCATGTTCATCATTCTCTTGCAGGGCAGCCAACTTAGCTGCCTTGTTCTTGAGATATGCCTCATGGATTTCCTGCGCCTTCCTATCCACAAATGTCCCATCCTTCTTGGTATGAGTTCTGATGAACACTTCTCCAATAGTAGGAGGTCTTCCCAATTCAACTTCCTGAAATATAGTAACAGAGATGTCAGCAAGTAATAAACAAAACAAGTATTTAAAACAGACATGTAACTTACCATCTCTTGCTCCACTTGTAAAAAGGACTTTGGACCAGAAACATGCTTGTGAGGACCAAGACCATTACGGTCAGACATCCTAGCTGCTGATGTGGTTGAACTCTTGGCTTGGGCTTCTTCAGTATCCCAATACTTACACATCTCTCTCCACAGAGTTTTCTCAATCCAATACGGCCTCACTCTTGGGCTTTTTGACCCTGCCTTACTAACCATGTCTTTCATACGCAGTGCAATGATCTTGTAGAACTTGGCTTCAACCACACCTGTAACTGAGGGATGCCAGGTGTGTGTTTTCTACCAAAACAAGAGGACAGTGAAGCAGATGTTAGTTATCAAAATACAATATGAAAATACAGTAGTAGAAGAGGGATAGAAGCTTACAGCGAATTCAAGAAAGTATCTTTCTCTTCTTCCAGTTGGCACACAACTCCAATTGTAGTATGGTCCATCAAACTTGTTAGTAAAACACTTGGTGACCTTCCGGGTCAGCTTACCCTTATCCTTACCAAACCTACAATCAAATAAACAAACTTACAATCTATACACAAGAATACAAACAGAAGAATACAACACAAGAATACAAACTATACCTAAACAAACTTACAATCTATACACAAGAATACAAACAGACCTAAACCTCTACACAAACTATACCTAAACAGAACCATACCTAAACCCTAAACAAGAACCAGAACCATACCTAAACCCTAAACAAGAACCAGAACCTATACACAAACAGACCTAAACCATACCTAAACCTATACACAAACCATACCTTAACACAAACAGACCTAAACCATACCTAATCCTATACACAATTCTAGACAATCCTATACACAATTCTATACAAACAATCCTATAAACATTCAGAATCCTTACCATGTCGTCCCAGGCTCTAAAGTCGGAGAGATGAGAGTAGTATAGAGCTCACGGCCTGGGATGAGAAGCGTATCATGTAAAGTCGCGAGGACATCTTCTGGGAGTGTTGAATCCCTCAACACATCTTCTTCAGATTCACCTTCAGCTTCCTCATCTTCAGATTCCTCGTGTGAGTTTTGAGCCTGAGAACTATGATGCGATACAGAGGCTCGAGGTTGAGGAGAAGGTCTTTGTTGACGAGATGGTATTTGTCGATTTGACGCTGCAGGCTGAGTCGACGCTGGAGGTTGAACCGGCGCAGGAGGTTGATTCGACCGAGAAGCTAGACGATGAATAGATCCTACAGAGCCTCGTCCTTGAACAGATCCAGACCCTCGAACTTGAGTAGATCCAGATGCCCGAAATGGATGCGACCCAGAGCCTCGAGGAGAATCATCGCCGGACTGGAACAGCTGCGTCGGAGGAGGATAGTCTCTATGAGTCGGAGGCTGAGACTCTAGGGCTACAGGATTTACCGGACTTTGCTGAGTCTCTGGGGCATCAGGATTCGCCGGAGTGAAGGTATACTGGCTAGGAAGAGTACTGGGTCTTCGATTTGACGTCCCAGAAGCAGTGGGTCGATTTTGGGGGGGAATCTTCGATCCACTTCCTCTTCCTCTCTTGCCTTTTCCACCACGAGTCTTCATCATTCAATCGTTCAATTGAGAGATTGAGAGGATTGATGACGAATTAGGATCGAATCGAGAGAGAAGGAAAGGGGAATAGGGTTAGGGTTCGTCGGGTTCGTCGAGAGAGAAGGAAAGGGGGATTAGGGTTAGGGTTTCGCGACTACGAGTTTATATACTCTGGCTTAATGGGCTAAAATTACTGGATCAAGCCCGTAAAATCCCAATTAATTGCCCAAATAAAATAAATGAGTCGCTAAATAGTAGCTGTAACTGGTGACCTATTAGCGACTAAGTTAATCAGTCTCACATTAAAGACTGATTAGCGACTAATGTTTAATATAGACTACTTAGTCGCTAATACGTCCCTAATTAGTCGCCAAATTTAACGACTACATATTCAGTCGCCGAATTAAGTCGCTAATACCGTGTTTTCTTGTAGTGTATCCCGCCTATATAATTTAAAAGTTTCAATGCGTAAAGAGAAAAAAACATGTAATATAAATTCATAGTAGATGATATATTCAAAGTGGAGTTTTTTAACCACCAATATGTCTTGAATAATGTGAAAATTATTCTTTTTTGGTTAAACGTAGTCTTACCAATTATATTATTGTGATGAGATCTAATTTTTACAATAATAGAAAAACATGTCAAATTTTCTTTAGGGACCACGCGTTTTGAATATTTCCTAATAATTTTGAATACTTGTCGTATGGTTGGAAAGTTGATACTAAATATTGATTTTGACCTTCTTAATTTTTATTTTCAAACTTAGGTTATCGATATCGTGTTTAATATGTGAAGTTTTTATACCTGATATATTAAGAGTAGAAGATGAAGAGAAATGCATTATTTAAAATGAAAAAAAATGTATTTGATTGTGTTTGCCCGAGAAGACAAGGAATGTCCATATCTTAAAGAATCCTATTATAGGGAAAACACGTTTAACTTGGAGGCTTTTTCTTTTGGGGTATTCATACTTTGCTGAACTAACATGGTCATCTACATAAAACTAAAAACCATATAGTATTTTTAAGATCTATTTACAATTTTAACTTAAATAACTTAACTATACTCTCTTTCTCTCTCTCGCTCTACTCGAGGACTTAGCAGAAAATGCAACAGCCTCAACCTCACACTACAAGAAAACAGTCGTTTTGCGAGGCAACTTTGCGAGGGAAACCATCCCTCGCAAATTTGCGAGGGAAACCATCCCTCGCAAATTTGCGAGGGAATTGCAAGTAATTTGCTACGAAAAAGACGCGCGTCGCACTTCCGTCGCAAATTTTGCGAGGGAACGTTTCCTCGCAAATTTGCGAGGGAATTGCAAGTAATTTGCTACGAAAAGGACGCGCGTCGCACTTCCGTCGCAAATTTTGCGAGGGAAAGTTTCCTCGCAAAATTGCGAGCGACTTACGAGTACTTTGCGAGGAACAATATACTCTGTCGCAAATCTCCCGCACATACCTCGCAAATCTTTACCCTAAACCCAAAAATAAATAAAAGTGTTTTGCGATCTTTGATTTTTATTTATAAATATGAATCTAAGAGACCATATAATCAGACAAGTTGAATATATGGTGATGCATAAAAAAATGTTGTATAGGTTTCAATATTAACATTTTATTTTGAAAATGTCATAAACATTGATTCATATTATATAAAAACATAAGATCATCATTGATGTATTTGAGGAAAATGTACATTCGGACGAATTCGAAGTATATGATAAGAAAGTAGATTCTAATGTAGATAATTAACTTCCTAATGATTCAAAAAAATGAATCCGAATGATTTTTAGTAGTGTTTTGTTGTTTTTTTTCAAATTGATTCTATTTTGCGAGGGATTTGCGAGTGATTCTATTTTGCAAATATTTTCAGTTTTTTCGCGGTTCAATTTTTTGGCGGAAATTTTAAAATTTTTGGCAAATATTTCAAAACATTGCGAGGGATTTGCGAGGGATACTAGTAATTCCCTCGCAAAACTAAACCCTAAATCAAGAGTTTTGCGAGGGAATTGCGAGGGACCATAGCAATTCCCTCGCAAACATTTTCAGTTTTTCGCGCTTCAACGTTTTGGCTGAAATTTCAAAAATTTTACCGAAAATTTTCAAAACTTTTGCGAGGGATTTGCTAGGGAATTGCGACGGTATAAATATATATATATAAGTGATTGCATGTTTGAGCTATGCTCAAACATTTCTCATTTCCTCTTACTTAAAAACTCTTCTCTCACTCATTCACATCTCATTTCCTCTTACTTAAAAAGTCTTCATTCCTATCATTCACATCTCTTCAAAGGTATGTTTTTTAATTTCATTGTTAGATTTATGTATAGATTTGTATTATTATAGTTTTAGATTTAGGAGTTTGCTAGTTTTAAAATTAGAAAATTAGGATTTCTAGATTTAGATTATTGTGAAAGGTATTGGATTTGTTAGTTTTGGATTTAGAAATTTAGTTTTATATTAGGATTGGAATTTTAAATTATTTTAGGTTTCATTTAGAAATTGAATTGTTAATTTTTAGAATTTTTTTAATATGGAATTTTAGATTCTATATTAATAACTAATTTTCAAATTTAAATTGTTATTATTTTTAAAGATTATTAATTTTAGAAACCTTTTAAGGATTTTCTAAAATTTGACTTAAAACTTTCTTATTGTATTTTGAATATTATTATGGGAGACTCACAAAAATGCCCATTTTTCAATACCCCTTTTCAAAAATGCCCCCTTTGGCTGTCCATTTTTAAAAATACCCCTTTTATGTACAAAATGACTAAATTACCCTTCTTTTAATAAAATATATCACAAATATATAAGGAAATATAACAAAATTAGGTCCACAAAATACAAAATATTTTTTGGCGGGAAAATTGATCCCGCAATTTTTCCTGCCAAAACACTTGTAAAACCTTTAAAATACCTTGTAAAATTTTCCCGTAAAAATTTTTCCCGCCAAAAAATTTTCCCGCCAAAAAATTTTTTTTTGCGGGAAAAGTGATTCCGCAATTTTTTTGGGGTTAAATTTTCCCGCCAAAAATTTACAAGGTATTTTAAAGATTTTTTACAGGGTATTTATAAGGTTTTACAACGTATTTATAAGGTATTTATAAGATATTATAAGATTTTACAAGCTATTTTATAAGGTTTTACAAGTTATAAGGTTTTACAAGTTTTTTATAAGGTTTTACAAGTTATAAATATCTTATAAAACCTTATAAGTACCTTGTAAAACCTTTTAAAATACATTGTAAAACCTTACAAAAACACTTGTAAATACTCTGTAAAACCTTTAAAATACCTTGTAAATTTTTCCCGCCAAAAAAATTGCGGAATCACTTTTTCCGCAAAAAAAATTTTTTGCGGGAAAAAATTTTGGCGGGAAAAATTTTTACGGGAAAATTTTACAAGGTATTTTAAAGGTTTTTACAAGTGTTTTGGCGGGAAAATTGCGGGATCACTTTTCCCGCCAAAAAATATTTTGTATTTTGTGGAACTAATTTTGTTTCAAATAAGGGTAAATTGGTCATTAAAAATTAAAAGAGGGCAAACTTAAAAATAGACTCTCAAAGGGGGCATTTTTGAAAAGGGGTATTGAAAAAGGGGCATTTTTAACAATTTCTCTATTGATATGCATTATAGAAAATAATATTATGCATTTAAAATTTATCAATATATATCTATATATTGATAAAATTTAAATGCATTTTTTTTTTTTTTTTTTTTTTTTTTAATTGTCTCTCGCAAATCCATCGCAAAATTTAATACGGATTTTTTTTTATTTTTTTTTAATTGTCCCTCGCAATTTGCGCGTGTTTTGCGAGGGCATACGTGCCTCGCAATTTGCGCGTGTTTTGCGAGGGCATATATTTCCTAGCAAATATTGCGAGGGAATTGCTACGTTTACCGATTTGCGAGACACGTTTTGCGAGGAACACCAGTTCCTCGCAAATCGCTCGCTAAAGTCGATTTGCGAGGGATTAGCTACATATTCGTCCCTAGCAAATCGGTTGTTTTCTTGTAGTGTCAATCAAACGACAGCTGACACTTTCCATCTCTATTTATATACGATTCAACGGTTTAGGCATCATAGATGGATCGTAGAAAAAATAGAGTGAAACAAAAACAGAGAGGTTTACATATTTAATCGCAACATTGATGTCGAGCTTCAGTATATGACGAATCATATGAATAATCTAATTTTTAGACTTGGTGATAAGTGTATATTTCTTTCTTTTTAAAACAAAATAATTCGGCGCAAAACGATTCACGAGAGACACCTAGTGGTATATATGTTCTAGACTTCTAGAAAAAGAGAGATTTAAAGTAAATATTCTCAAGTAACAGCTTGAGAGTTTTATTCATTAATATATATGTATTCTTGTAGCCACATATTGGGTAAACAATTCTCACATAGAGCTAACAAAGTCAACGATCTCCACCACATCTTGGAGCAAAGTGTTGGAGTTCACCACCCTACAATTCAACCTGATTTGTCCTTGAGTTCCTGTAGTAGGTGTAATGTTTCCCATCCTATTCATCGCCTCCACAAATGCATTGAAGAATGTTTGTGTGCCATCAGCATATGCTCTCACCAAGGGGATTGTGTCAGTGGCATTGGGGCTAGAGAACAACTCTTGATCACTCTGGATAAGACCTTTTTGCTCTTTGAGATTCACATAGTATTTGTTGTCAAAAACCGTAGGCGTACGCAGATCAAAATCTACCAAGGCACTTCGATTGCCATTACGGGGGCATAGTCCACGAAGAGTTTGGAGGTAAGTAGTATTGAGGGTAGGGTCGGGTAAACCTGTGTTGCTGAAATTGTATAATCTGTCCAGAATAAACTGACATTGATTTTTACCAAATGTGTGACCACCTAACAAAACAAATACCATAATTAGATTAGTAATAATTAAACTCGCTAATTGATATTGTATCAATGGTGTTTAATTTTCTTTTGTTAATTACCGGAGAGAGCAACAAGATCAGAAGGACGATCGAGGCCAACATTTTTGAAGCTGGCTTTAAGCTCTGGAAGTGTGAAGAATGGAGCTGGGAGATTTGCATTAGCGAGATTTAGAAATGCTTGTAAGCTGTCTCTCCTTCCCAAAGGAACCCTCCAAGAAGGACCTCCTGCCTATAGTATAATAACCATTATATTAAGATAATATTTATTGAGATTATTTTTATCACCCGGAAGTTTTAATATGTAAAAATAAAAAGACGGTCATGTATTATAAATTCACTGATTACATATATATACATAAGGATACGTCGTAATAAAAAACCTAATTTGCTCTCTTCTCTCTCCTCTCTTTTCTGAAATCAAACCAGCGGCCGCTCATGTACGGCCAACGTCCGGTGGCTCCTTCAGCACCGGCGTTGTGCCTCTTTAGTGTAATTTGTTGTCTTTTCTTCTTTCTCTAGCCTATTACTCGTTCCGGTGAGTTTCTTTTTTGCGATGGGTTTTTACTTGTTCGTGAGGAAGAGGGTGAAGTTTCTGTTCTTGGAGCAGCTTCTTTGCTCGAGTTTTGCGGCGGCCCCCTCCCAGGTGGGATGTGGAGTCGTTTCTGGTTTGGTTTGGCTGCTCAGCGAGGCTTGGTGGCGTTTCCGGTCAGTTCGTGGTGAGAGATGGGTCTGAGTTGTTCTGTCGGATTTGGTTGGGCCGTGTTTTCTTGTTTGTTGGTGGCTCTCGATCGTTTATGCGGTCGGTTTGCTCTTCTTGCACCTTTGTCTCCCAACCTCCGGCGTCAATTTTTCAGATCTGGTTCTTCCTTTCTCGGGTATGTTGCTCTGGTTTGCGGGTTCTTCTCCGGATTGTTTTGGAATTTTTGGAATCTTCTTTTTGTGGGATCTTTGTCTGTCCTGTAGTTGGATCTTGTTTGAGTGAAGTTTCTGTTCTGGCCAATTGCTTGCTTGCCGTGGTGTTGTGTTTGGCATCGAATGTCCTGGAAAATCTCTCCTTGTGAAGAGACGGACTCGTTGCTTTTTGCCATTGGCTCTAGGCTCATTTTCTTTGGTTGGTTCTTCGATCTCATTAAGATCTGCTTCGTTTTGGAGTTTGTGGGTCACTTTTTTGCCATCATAAGCGGTATCTCTACCAGTTTTGAGGTTATCGACTTCTCGGGGTTGGTTTGGAACGTTTAATACTATCCAAAGCTCTATCAATTCTTTCAGCAGAGAGAAGAGCTATACAATGGGTTTTGATTCGGTTCCTCTCCACAAGTCAAATAAGGCAATTGTGCGTTGGTCCCTTAGCTCCTAGTTCAGACTTTTTTCTTTAGATTCTCGTGGTTCCTTGTCATTTCACTCATTGGAGGACTCTAGGTTTGTTTTCTAAGTTTTAGCTTATCGTTGTATCATCGGTTGTTTGTTAGTTTCCCTCTTTTGGGCTCTTGTCTTCGGGGATATTTCCATTTTCCGCCGACTTATCTTACCGGGGATATTAACTATTTCCGCCGGTCGTTGTATCCTTCGAAGTTTTATCAATATCATTCAGACGGAAAAAAAAAAAGATATATATACATAAAAGTAACTTTTTATATCTCCACAATTTCTTGGGAAAATGCTGAAAAGTATTCTTTTGGTTAATATGATTTCAAAACTAGTGATAAGAGACCTAATTTTGTCAAATTTTCTTGACGGGACCACACGCTTTTCTCAATTAATATTGAATACTTTTCATATAGTTAAAAAGTTGTTACTAAATATAGATTGTGACGTTCTCAAACAACTAAAAATATCCCTCTTATTTTTCGTTTCAAACTTAGGTTCGCATGTTTGATAATTAAAGCGGCTATTCAAAGTTGACATTAAAACTGAAAACAGTGTTTGTAATAAATAAAAGAAAAATGGAGTTTACCAAAGTGACAGATTGTTGAGCTGCAATGGTGAGCATATCTGCGCACGAAACGGTTCTTGGGCATGCCCTCTCCACCGCGGCTTTCATTCTATCAATCACAGGAAATCCTCGAGCCGAATTTGCGTTTCCAAAGGCATCTTTCTCTGTTCGAAATGATGGATGCGTCACAACCCTTTAAAAGTGCAAAATATTATTTAACAAGTTATTAGTCAATGTATTACATCCATAGTTAAATCTTTACCATAGTAAAAACTTTTTGTCATCACTAAAATCATTTGTTCTTCTGAAGCAAGTAACCAGTGAAGGTTATATATCTATATAATGAAAACAAAGTGATCAGAAACATTTGAACTCAATAGAAAATAAAACACTTTTCAACAAAAATATTTTGTATATTAATGAATATTTATACATAATCACATTGAAATATTGAAACTAATCAAAATTGAATTTAATAATATAAATTAATAATCATGATTTTTGATTGATTTGAAAAACATCTTTTTAATATATATATCCCTCAACAAAAAAAAATGATTGATGGATCTTAAAGTTCTATCGTGTTTGGTACGGCACCATGCAATTCCTAACTACAGTAACACGGATACTTCATTTTCGTGAAGCCGATTGCATAAATGTTTTCGCATCATCATAGTGTAAGAAATTAATAACTAACCAGTAACATCACTGTCGACGAGTAGTATTAATTTTCAATATAGAAAAAGCAAAGTAGCAACATATGACATCGAACTACGTGAAATTTAGGCTTTAGAGCAAAAATTTAGTCATTAACTAAGAGTCTAAAGACATTTGTTATCACTTTTTTTTTTTCCTACTTTTACACAGATTTATTAATATTTAAAAGATGAACCACAGTAATCCGCAACGCTATAGATATAAGAAAAGTAATATCTTACATTAACAAAGCAGTCGTGGAAGTGAAGACGAAGGATGCTCGCAGCGATACGAGGGTCCGACCTTAACTCATTCACAATGGTTTCTCGTACGATGTTAGTGACGTTAGGACATGAACTATCGTAGAAGGTAGGGGTAAGTTGAGCATCGGACAAAGATGCATGAAGCAAAAGACATCCCAATGTGATTAAGGTTGTCCAAGTGAACGATGTAGAAGACGAAGAGAAATGCATTTTTGAAAGAGGAAAAACAAACTATTTGATTCTGTTTATCCGAGAAGATGAGGAAAGTCCATATCTTGAAGAATCCTTTTATAGGCTAAACGGGTCAAACCTGGAGGCATTTTTTTCTCAATTGATGGCTTTTCTCTCGAACAGCAAACGAATGGTTTATTTTTGTCAATTATTTCAACTAACGATACATATAAATGAGGTATTATTCCACGCTATCTACATGGAAAGTAAGAAAAAAACTAATCTAAAACCTATAATGTCAGTTTATATATTGGTATAAGTTAATTTTTTTTTGTAAACAATTGTTTAAAATTTATCTCTATACATATTTACTATCCACTGTCAAAAACTTAAGTATTCAAGATAAATTGAAGAGTAATATATGTATTTTGTGGATTTCAAAATCCGACTGTAAAATATAACCAAGAGGAAAATTGCTCATACAAGTATAGTAAAATTAATATCTATAGTGTATCCGTCTATTCATACATCCATGCGCACAGTAATTAATCCGCAAAATACATATCTTGTTTTCAAATTATTTTAAATCCTTCTTTGCTCTTTACAACTAATGTGGAACACAAATTTTGCATTTAATATATAGAACACGTATGATATGTATATATATTATTTCAAAAACGGACAATACAAATCAAGACTCCTCCAAATATGAATTTATTCTTAAAATGGGAAATTATTTTATGACTCTCCCATATAGAATTTATTCTTAAAATTTCTTTGATTTAAAGAAATGATATTTCAACTCGTCTTCAATTTTTGAAAAGAGAATTAAAAAATTTCATGGACGCAAAATACTACAAATTTACAAGATTGTCTTTGTTTCGCACAGTTTATATCAGATTAAAATGAATTAAGAACGCAATGTAAGGGTTTTTATTTCTAATAGATATTCTCCGTGATAGAGTCAGAATACCTTAAGAAAATTTTAGCGTTTGGATGATTTTCATAAAAATATATAATGACTCGTGGAAATCCAAACCCTTTAAAACATCTTTACGATGGAACCTCCAAAAAATATTGCATTAAGACTTTATTCAGAAGAAATCCACAATAATTTTAAGAAAATAAAATAACTCCTCGACGACCTTTCAAAATCTCTTGGTCGTCTCCCGCTAAAAGACAAACAAAAATCAACATCGCCAATACCTTTTTTTTCCTTCCTATTTTCTCTCTCTATTTGAAATAAGATCAGCCTCGTGTCCGCCACGTTACACCGTCACTCCTAAACGGTGCCCTCTTCTTTTGCTCAAGTTCCTCATGGCCTCTTTGGATAAAGAGATGAGGAATTTAAAGTGGAGACTATAATTTATTTATTCCACTAGAATTATTGGTTCTGACATTATGATGTATCTTATTGATCCTAAAATATTATATGGTTATAGAATTAACATAATGTTAGTATTTACAAATTAAAATGTAAAGTTTTATACACCAACTCTTATATATAAACAAAATAAAATCAAAATTTAAATATGTTTGGAGATCTATAGACTATTTCTCTGTTCATATATATGTAAATATTTTAGACTTTACGGGTTCACTTAGTTATCGGATTTATAACCAGGAATAAACGTTATCATTTTGTGACTTCCGGTTAGGTTCATAGCTGCAGAAACTCCATAGCTAATCATGATATTTTGTTTTAAAGAAAAACTAATAACGAGATCGAATATGAACGGTGTCGTTTTCTGCTGGCAAGGCTGAGGCAATAATTGTCGTTAAAGATAAAACCAAAAAAAAAAAAAAAAATCAAACGAGATTTTACGTATACACGTATATGACGAACGTATAGGGACTTAATACCCTCACCGCATGCACATCAACAAGATTAGCTGTCTCATCTATCTGAAATATACGATTAAACCACATGAAATTGTCTACATTTGGGGCCCAATTCGCTTGTGAAAAAATCTCTCAGATCTCTGATTATTTTTTTTTGTGAAAATATGGAAAAAAAAAACAAGAAAAAGGCCACGTGAGTTAATTGTAAGAGGAGAGTAGCAACAACACACAATCCTCAATTATAGAAGAGTCACGTTAACATCTTCGGGACGACCCACAGATCCAACAAAAGTAGACTTTAGCAGCCGCGGTACCAACCCTAGCCTTTAAGTCGTTTGCATGCATCACCCATAATAATGTGTATTATCATCAAATAAAGTCATAAATCTTAGTAGTTTGTCAAAAAAAAAAAAAAACTACAGTCTACAGATGGTAAACGCAAACAAAAATGAAATTAAGGAATTTAATTGCGTTAGCTTCTATATTTGATACATTAACCAGCGGAAAAATGGGTAGAAAAACTCTCACCTTTCTTTTTTCATATAGAAAATAAAATAAACCAAAATAAAATGTACTATGAAAAAATAACGTAATTATATATTTATAGATACAATAAAGACACACAATATTGTTTAAATGAATTTTAATCACATAAACTCTATGTGATCATGTGACCGAAGGCAGCCAATTATTTTCATACAACGTAAAATCGAAAAGTTAGCTAGAATCCACTTGTTAGCTAGAATCCACTAATCATACATATAAAAGTAGGGTTTCAATCTCTTGTGATTGGTCCACTTGTCATTTTTATTTTAAAAATAATTCAAAATTTTAAACCATTAAATCTTATAATTAAATCCTATTAAATCTTAAAATTAAATTTTATGCATTACGTTTATTTTCAGAATCACTTAAATCAAATATTAAATGTATATTTAGAGACAAATATTTATTGCATTAATATAGGGATTACGTTTGTATAAGGAAAAGTCAAAGACTCCAAATAATTATAGCATTAATTTAGGGTTACGTTTGTATAAGGAAAAGTCCATGACTCCAAATATGGAATTCATGGTCGTCAGCATTAATGGTCGTCATCATCATGATAATTGAAAGTGAAACGTCTTATACAACAGCTATATTCTACATTGAAATTTATTTTATGATAGTTCTATATTCTTACTTAAATCATTCACCTCCTATATAAGACTCCATTTCTTTATTTGCAACGTACCAAAAAAAAAGGCAACTCCTCTCCCTACCTTCACGTAACAATCCCACTAAACCAAATGGCCATTACTCCATTCAAAGAGCTTGAAATAGGTCGGCAATCTCAGTCTATATGTGGTCGACTCCTACGCAAATGGCAAGCTAAATCTTTCCATCAAAATGGGAAAATTTTTAGCCTAGACTTTCTGCTACTAGACCAACAGGTACAATCTTTTAATAATTTAGAATACTTTTACATGTCTATCTAATAAAAATTTACTATTATGTTGCAGTCTACTTTAATCCAAGTAACTATACCCCAATACCGAGCTTATCGCTTCAGAGATGATCTTCATGAGGAAAAAGTTTACAATATATCAGAATTCCAAGTGGATGCTAGCTATGGAAAATACAAACTAACGGATCATCTCCATGTCATTAAATTCTTAGATGGCACCATCATTAACCCTATTAAAGAAACGAGTCCTCCAATTCCTAATGAGATGTTTAGGTTTCGACAATATAACGAATTATGGACTCTCGCCGGAACAAACCATCACTTACCTGGTAAAGTTTTGGTTACTCTATTTTTACAAGACCCATTTCTTATCAATAAATTCCACATCTTATAATTTGCAGATGTTGTTGGAGAATTAACAAAGATTCAAGGATCCAATCTAGAGGACCTATCATGCGATGAAAAAATAACTTTATACCTTCTTTTGGCTGAGTAAGCAGAAATTTACTTTTAAAACATGTATGATTTACTTTATTTATTTTTCCACTAATTTTTTTAATTTGGACATTTTCATAGTGGGAAAAATGTTCGTGTCATGGTTTGGGATGCTTGTGCTTTGGAGTTTCGTAAATTATATGCAACTATTGTTGGGAAAGCAACAATTCTAATCATAACTGCTGTCAACCCAAAATCATATGGAGGTACATGAATGTTGCATTATTGTTTTAACGTTTAGTATTTTGCTTGCAGTTGACTCTCCCTATTGACATCTATTTTGAATTATATGTTTGGTATAATATTATGCTTTTATTACAAAAAATTCCCTATAAATATTAACACACACATCTCACAAACCATCATATTCCAAGTTTTCTATTATTGGTAAATTGTATAACATTTAATCTTCTAATTCAACAAATGGTGTTTTAATATATATATTTTTGTCACTTTTGTAAGAGATTGTGAAGAGGAGGTGACATGAAACCAAGAAATCCTACGTACGGTCAATCGTTTGTGCTACTTTAGATGTCTTTAAAAAAAAAAGAGTAGAGAAGATGCATTATTGTAGGTTTTCTTTGCCGAAAACATTCATTACATTCAATCTATATTAACCTAAATTTGGGTAGACTCAAATAAATTTGATATTCTTGCACAAAGATTAAGAAGGAAATCAAGAAGACAAAAGACGAGAAGAAGGAGAAGACTATATACAATGAATGTCATTTTTCAGATGGTTCTCTTTTAGTAGTTGAAATTTAGTAATGCTTTGGAAAAAGGTAAGTAAAACATATATTGAACCAAGTTGTAATCTCGAAAATATTAAGTGAACATCTTAAGTCTATATATTGAGTTGTTAACTCTCATTCATCTATTATTTTTATATATGCTTTATTATTGTTGTATTGCTTACAAAATATATTTCATTTATTTGTTTTACATAAAGAAAAAATATATGCAATAACCCACGCGTCGCGTGGGCAAACATCTAGTACACGGAAAAAGAAAAAGAAGAAAAAAGGCGGAAACACGTTTGATAAATGTGACCAAGGAAAGCCACTACTTTTACACATTCAACATAATTGAATGCAACAAAAAGTCCTAAAAATGACACCAACTTTATACTATAAATTTCAAGAAAAATACACGAAATATTTGAGAGCCCGAAAAGGAATATACAGACAACATTTCTGTTCCAGATGCTGCACTAACAAATTGAATTCTACTGTGGTCAAATATGATTAGTTACCAAATAAATTCAAACAATGGAAACTAAACCAAGGTTATTATTGAAACTTAAAAACGTATTTATAGTATACAACACATATGTTGTATATTGCAGCCTAAAAACTTAATGTTCTAGTATTTTTTTCCCGTTTTAAAGCTATACTAACATTGTCAAAGCCCAAAGTCATACTCATTACATATATAAATATTACAAGAAAAAGGAAAACAGAAGAATAGCTAGTGACGGGTTTGTTTGTCGATAAATGGTTGTAGTAAATTTGCGACGGTTTTGTAATGAGAGTGTGAAGGTTTTCAGGATCATTATAACCAAAATGGTTGTCGGATTTGTGCATCGAAAACGGCTGTGGCAATTTTGCGATATATGACGAGAGTTAAGGTGGTTATGATCATTACAATATTGTCACTACTCACTCCTCACAAATGAGTGGCAAATAAGATAATTGCCAAGCCCTCACATGTTAGAATTGATTTAGTGTTATATGATATCAAATCTTTCGAATAATGCTAATTTTTTGCTAATATATGACGAGTTAACTATGAAATGATTATGAGGCATCAACACAACTTTGTAACCTAAAAAGACGTCGTTTTGGATTCGTGTGGCGAGTCCAGCTGGTTTGAAAATACGATTGGTTGGAGGAGGAGGGATTTCGAGACACTGTCGTGAAATCGGAGTAGCCACAAAGTAAGTTGAACTCCCAGGGATATGGATTTCTCTCAAACACGTACGGATCAAAATCAATCCGACATCGGTGTAAGCTTCGACTTTGACACGTTGACGTTGGTGATGGAACTCGTATTCGAATTTTTCTCTTATGAGAGAAGATATATAAAAGCCAAGAGTTCGTGGAAGTCCCCAAATCTTGCATGCATAGTAACCTACAACCTCTCCTTGTGAGTGTATGTACATGAGAGATCACGAAGAATGCGAGTTTTGATGGTAAGTGGTGATGATTCTTAGCGGTAATCTTGTTAGTATATTTGCTCATAGATCATCTGTTAAGAAAATCATCTCTTTTTTCTTCTCTGTCTCCATCCTAATTGAACGGGGCTTTTTCTCTTTTCAAAGACTATGAATATCTTTAGTCTTCTTACTAATCAAGCTATAGGGAGTTGGCCAACTTTCAAAATCCAAGTTAAAAAGGTTAGCTTTTTGGGTTTAGGTTAATCCAAAAGTGATTAATCGATCAAAGAGTAAAAAAAAAAGTCGTAAGCTTTAGAACAAAACTTGACAACCCTACCATCTCAAAATATCAAACAAAAATAGATCAAAATCTTGATACAAAGAAAAACCAAAAACATATTCATGAGACTTATTGCTTCCTTCCTCTTCCTTTCTTGGCAGGCTGTGTCTCCATCTGTTCTTTCCCGGTGACTTCAGAGAGATCGACTGCATTATACAGCCAACATAAATAAACTAAGTAAGTTATAATAAACCCAATGTTACAACACACAAAAGGAGCTTTCCTTTTAAACGTTATGAGATGATGCACATTCAAGTTCCATTCTTTCAAGTTTGGTAGGTAAAAAGCAATGTTAGAGAAAATAATAGCCGGTGACTATGTGATACGGTGTCTCATAATAGAAGTAACCTCATAGCTCAATAAAACAGAGCACGTTTTTTCTCAAACACTAAGAGATGATGCATATTCTTTCTTTAAGTTAGATATGCGGAGAATGAAATTTTTACCATCAGGTCCTCTGGCCATGAGGGTGAAAAATATGTTATTCAGTTTCTCCATCTTCTTTGCTTCTTGTGCTTGGTCTGTCTTGAACTTGAGACACTAAGTTAAATAAAAAGTAGAATAGAATCTGTCATATACTACACAAAACGAATGGACAAGATGAAAACAAGAAGGCTACAACAAGGAGAGCTAGTTAACCACATAAGTTGATACAACGATTTATGTCAAACTCAGCCCAGCTCAACGAGTTCTAAAGTATCACACTTTGACTAACAAACACCAACATGCTTCAACCTCCACCAACAACTATTGCTCTGAAGAGTGAACTAGATCTGCTTAGCTAACCCCTCACCACGCAACACATGTTAAATTCATCAAAACGTACGAAAACTAAGAAATATCAAAAACGTAACCTAATTAGAAATCGCATTGACCAAGCCAAAACCAAAGAAACTACATAACTACGACAAGGTACGATCAAAACTCAACCAGAAAACGATATCTCTAGTAATCAACCATCATGTAACCCTAAATTACATTCTCCAAACCAAGCATCAAATCATCATTCGACGACTCAGATATCAGCTTCAATAGCAAATATTGAATTCCATACTATTATATGAGACAAAACTCAAAGAAGCAGTGATCATAGAGAACTAGACACAGTCAAATTACCTCTTTGTTATCAGTAACCTTGAGAACCAACTTGCCGTCACAGTGTCTATACTTCATCACATACCGAGTCTGCACCACAACAATTGAATCCAACTATCAAATTCATTACTTGAAATCGAAACATCTGAGATTGCCACCAACACAACGAGATTCAAATCAATTATCAAGGTTTATCAAAATTCCCAGTACAAAATTCGAGGAACTATGTTCAATAACCACAAACCAATCCAAAATAACTCCAAATCAACCGTGAATTTGTGAAATCGAAAAGGAGGAGTGCAAAGAATAGTTAACCTACAGATTCGGGATCAGCTCGAAAAAGCTGAACAGATCGATCAACGAATTCGTCCCATGAAGCGATGTAAACCATCTTGATTCAGCTCTAACGGCGATTCTTCGATTTGAGGCGATTGAAATCTCCGGGAGACTCGACGGAGAAGCAGAGAGGAAAAAAGACGGATTTTTATTTGTGTTTTCTGAATTAAAAAAATAAAATTGAGTGATGATCAAACCGGAATAAACCGAATAAAACCGGAGTAAACCGTTAGTGTTGAGATTCGAAGTAAAACCCTAACCGTTCTTCTTCAAACTTCTGCAATTTTTTTGTTTCTCCCAAATCTGTGAATCTCAGTGTTCTTCTTCACCATCATGCTCTCTCGTTTATTTCTTAGACCTTCGAATCTACGTCTCGTAACCCTAGTTACATCGAAATCAAATTCTCAGATCTTCTCTTCGTTTATTCGTCCGCTTTCCACTAACAGTACCGGCGGCGGCGGAAATGGTGACGGGAATGGTCGTAATCGGAATGATGTTCCGTGGAGTTTTACTGGAGTAAACGATGATAAGTCTGGTCCTTTCTCTTCCGATGATTCTTGGGGTTCTTCTGGAGTTGCAGGATCTGGGTCTGTTGGTGGAGAGGGGAAATGGCCGGAGGAGCCTAAGAGATGGAATATGAAAGAGGAAGAGGATAAGGTTGTGTTTGATACTGGTGGTGAAGTGGGTCAAGGGATTGAGAGTGGTCGCGAGAGGAGAGGCAATGAATGGGAGGAGACTAAGCGATGGGATATGAAGGAAGGAGAGGAGAAAGTTGTGTTTGGTGCTGGAGAAGATGTGGTGGATGGGTTTGGAATTAGAGGAGAGGTGAAATCTAATGAATGGGATGTGTCAAAGCCGTGGAATTTGAAAGAAGAGGACGAGGGAGTTGTGTTTGATACTGGTGGTGAAGTGCCGTTTAGCTTTGAGAATAGCTTGGAAATGGCGGAGGAAGAGCGTGTGAAGAAGGAGTTGATTGAGAAAGAAGAGAAGGAGCTTCTTGAGGTTATCAAGGGTGAGATTTTGTGAATTCGTTTTGCTGATTCTTAATCTTAAGTTTTGATGTTAATATGTAATGCACCAGTAGTTTGGATATGTGTCTAGATTTGGAATTAGGGGATGAATGGATAGCTAATAATGATCACATGACTTTCCTTGTTGAGGTTAGATTTGGATTGTAGTCAAGTAGCAAAAGGCTGTGTAATTAATCTATTGATAGGCATTTTTTTGCTGGGTTTTGGAGTAAGCTCGGATGTTCAAGAGGCATGAGCATTTGTGTAGAAAGAGTTGTGTTTGAAGTGGATAGTTTGGTGCTTACTTATGTTACGGAACAATTTGGTACCTGATGTGTGGTTTATGTTATCAGTTTATCGCTACTGTGTTTGCCATTATCAATGCTCAGCTAAACTGATTTGGAACTTTGCTATTTCAGGTCCTGATCGAGCATTTGGAGATCTAATTGCTAAGTCAGGTATAACAGATGAAATGCTAGATAGTTTAATAGCCTTGAAGGATTTCCAAGGGGTCGAAGGATTGCCTCCTCTGACTGAGATTGAAAACCTGCGCCGTGAGAAAAGTTCAAAGAAGTCCTCAAGAGCTGAGATAGAACTCCAGATGCAAGAGGACATTGCCAAAGCACGGGTGAGACAGGTTGACGAAACAGGTAGAGCCTATGGAACTGGAAGAAGAAAATGTAGCATTGCCCGTGTTTGGATTCAACCTGGGGAAGGAAAATTTCAAGTTAATGAAAAAGAATTTGATGCCTATTTCCCTATGCTTGATCATCGCGCTGCTCTTCTACGCCCACTTGCTGAAACCAAAACCTTGGGTCGTTGGGATATTAAGTGCACTGTTAAAGGCGGTGGTACTACAGGTGAAAACCTTCCCCAATCATCTCATTTTCTTTGACTATTAGTCACTACTCAGAGCTTTCATTTCTCTAGCAAGTGTGATTTATACACCAAAGGATTTGGTCATAAGTTAACATATTAGATTGTCATCTCTTTGCAAAAATCAACAATTTTCTAAGCATTTAGTCTGTTCTAACCATTCTTCACGATCTACTCAAATATTTGGTTTAAAGGTCAAGTCGGAGCTATTCAATTGGGTATCAGCAGGGCATTGCAAAACTGGGAACCAGATATGCGGACATCACTTCGAGCTGGTAAGCAAGATACTGCATGCATCTTTGCGTTACTAAATCTGTGTAGTTCTTTTAGTGTTCTTCAGTAGAGACATAACATATCGTCCAATCTATGTTTTCATTTTATAGCCAGTATGTGTGTATTCGTGTCTGTTGGATTGATTGGTCTTGATCTCAACCTTTTTTTATTCGATATGTTTCAGCTGGATTTTTGACAAGAGACTCGAGAGTTGTGGAAAGGAAGAAACCTGGAAAAGCCAAGGCAAGAAAGAGCTTCCAATGGGTCAAACGTTAAATCCGAAAACCCGTACGATATCTTCTCCTTTTTGTCTCTGTCATTTTCATTGGTTCATCTACTTATACCGGGTTTAGAAGAATCACCGGCAAATAACTTGTTCTTTTGGTTCGATCCCTTAGTTATCTTCTTGTACCAACACATTCTTCTCCTACGACTCGAGTCTTGGAAACTTGAGTTTCTTTGGTTTATGAGTCGGATACATATTTTTGTATGTTTTGTTCCGGCAATTTTTCATGCTTCTTCAAAAAGTGCATTGATGTTTAAACATAATGTTCAACTCCTTATATGGATTATATTATTAGGTAAATTTTGATTCTTTTGATCAAAATGTTAAGGAATGTCCAATTCTCATAGACTAAACAAGAATTGGTTACATTCGCTATATACATAGATTCTCAAACTCGCATAATCTGATTGGACAAACTCTATTACACCATCCAAATATGGCAAACGTGACTTATGAGTTTGTGTAAAGACTTTCCATAACAGAGCAATGGATAGATTTTGACATTTTGTTGATAACTTTTATTCACTTGAAGGTTCTATTTTATATTACGTGCAAGCATCCACTCATTCAATTTCTTCACTACTACTACAAGTACTAACAAAATTAACAATTTCCCAACAAATCCCTAGATATCCTTTCTCTAGCAATCGAAGTAACTATTTTAGTTTTCATTAAAATAACATATCACTCGAATGACTATATAATACCAAAACCCCTTCTTGTCGTTCTCATTTTCTTCTCCCAATACCTTAAACTTAAACCAAAATACATTTTGCTTCATCCAATATCTCGAACATGGGTATAAAAGTTTCATCAAAGATCAAAAGAATTCTCGCATCCACAGGTTTAATTTCTAAATTTTTCTAATGCAATTTCAGTTTGTAACCAATAAAAAATAATAATAGTTCAAAATTTTCTTATGAATCGTTCTCTAATCTCTATTGGTACAGCTTCGGGTAGTTCAAGTCCCAAAGATGGTGATGACGTGGATGTTCGAGAAGAATATGCAAACGCCTTCCGTACAGAATCATACAATCAGTTTTGGACACGTGTCATACACTTAAGCCGTAAAAAGTCCACGGTGTCTTCTTCTTCTTCACCAATTGAATCATCATCCACGTCAGCTCGTCTCATGTCCTATCGCCTCTTCGCACATAATCTTCTAGACCCGGATCCAAATACCATTACCCGGATACTGGATGTATCCCGGGTCGGACGACCCACCCGAACTCTTCTCTCTGATTACTTCTTGGAGACGGCAAACGCTTTCTTGCTTTGCACGCTATTACTAAAAAACATTCATCGTCTTCGTTCTAAATACGAGTCTTTGAAACCTAAATTTCAATCGGAGAATCATAATTCATTGGCTTTAGTAGACCAATTCACGGAGATATCAAAATGGTTCGACCCGTTTATCTCGTCGGGTTCTAGGATCCAGCTAATAATATCCGGCTGTTTAGACTTGCTAAAACGGCTAGAGTCGAGCCGAGATAAGACACGAGCCAAACTCAAGCTCATCAACGGACTAACTCATAGCTCAGGGCTTCTCGTTTTGGCTCTAACAACTACATTGATTGTAACCATAGCCTCTCATGCCTTTGCTTTGTTTATAGCCGGTCCGACTCTTTTAACCGGTCGATTCAAACCAGCCGGTTTAAGGAATAAGTTGACGAAAACAACGGCTCGGCTCGACGTGGCTGCGAAAGGTACTTACATTTTAAGCCGTGATTTGGACACGATAAGCCGACTAGTGACAAGGATTAACGATGAAGTGGACCATGTTCGAGCCATGGCTGAGTTTTGGGTTGGTAGAGGGTCGGGTCGGGTTCGAGGCAGTGAAGAAGTGGCTCGAGAGTTAAAGAGATGTGAAGAAAGCTTTAGTGAAGAACTTGATGAGCTTGAAGAACATATATACTTGTGTTTCATGACTATTAATCGGGCAAGGAATCTTGTTGTTAGAGAGATTTTGGATTCCGATGATCCTCCTAATTGTTCATTCGCTCCCAAATCCAAGAAAAAATTGTAGTATTCTTTTTTTCTCATGTCGATTTTATTATTTCTTTTGTTTTTGTTTACAATGTATTATTTCTTTTTACCATCAATTATATATTTTTTAATTCCCATTTCCTAGAAACATTTACATTATTGTTTCTATTTTAATTTTTGGTCGGATACATTTTTATTTCTATTTGGATGATATTCGGATTCTATTAGTAGTCATAAGAATGCCAAATACAAGAGTCTACATTTTGAAGACAAAACAAATCTTACATTGAGAATTTAATCATTTATATCCCAAATTTCATGTATATACCAACTAAAAAGGGTACTCAGTATATTTTAAATTAATATAATTAACTAATGAAAATGTAAGAAAATGCCAATGTCTTTTTCATCAATGTGTAATTGTGTACCATACACTTTCTTTTTATAATATAAATTAGGGTTTTTAGTAATAAAACCCCTCAACTAAAGATAAATAGTATGAAAACCCCTCAATTATATATTTAGTGGAAAAACCCCTCAACTTTGAATATGTTCATGCAAATTCCTCTCTGTCTACAGTGTCGTAAAAATTGGACGGACTACAGTTCAAATTCAAACGTAACATTTTTCAGAATCTCTCCTAATCGACTTCTACACCACACAAACTTCAGAGAATCTTACTATGATAAATTATGGTTCATCAATTTAGATTTTTCACTTTGAGAACTTTAGAGCTTAGGTTTGAGGATTTATAATCAGATAGAAGAAGATTTTGTTGTTTTTGTTTACAATTCATGTTATTTAAGTGTATATATGTCGTTTTTCAGTTTCAATTTAATTGTACTCCGTCCAATTTTTACGATAATGGAGACGAATGGGAATTTTCATGAAAATATTTAAAGTTGAGGGGTTCTTGCACTAAATATATAGTTGAGGGGTTTTCTTACGATTTATCTTTAGTTGAGGGGTTTTATTACTAGAAACCCTATAAATTATGGAATATTAACATTTGTCAAAAGAAATCCTAAAATTTTACATGTGTCGGGAAATTAGAAAAAAACGATTTTAACAAAATATTTTAGACGACCTCTTTCTTTGGGTAGGAAAGACTATTCATCAAAACATGAACCAACATTTTTTTTTTCCTAAATCTTCTAATTAGGTAAATCGGTTGACTCATAAACCGAGTCAGCGACTCGTCCGAACCATAAAAACGATTCCAATTCGACGAATCTCACGAGTTTCCACTTTTATATAAAGTCACTTTGCAAAATGGAAAAATTGAACAAATGCTTATAGAAAGTTATCAAATCTAGAGATAGAGAGACTGAGAGAGGCGAAAAATATGGGAGAAATCGGTGGAGAAGAACTGGTTTTAGATGTGGATGAGACGATCTTCGTCGCGGTGGCGGAAGATTTAGAGAGAAGCAAAACCACGGTGTTATGGGCGGCGCGTAACTTTTCCGGCAAGAAGATTTGCTTGCTTTATGTTCATCGAACTGCTCGCGCTGCCTCTTGGAGTTAGATCTTCTTCTTCTTCTATTTCTCAGTTTCTAAATTAGTTCTTTGTGGTGAATTTTGGTTTTTGGATGTATAGATCTGTTTATTGAATTATAAAACCTATATTAGAATCGAAATTTCGAGTGGAATTTCGTTTGTTTGAAATTAGAAATTTTACTAAGAGAATTCTGGAATTTTTTTGAAAATTTTCTGGGAGAAATGCTCATGAGTTTAATGGAGTTTGAGTTGAGATATCTATATATCTTTTAGCTGATTATGGATTGTTTATTTGATTGCTAAGAAATGTATATTTGTTTATGAACAAGAGGAAGATAAACCATTGAAATTTACATTTTCGTGATCGGTCATTTAAGAGTTTGGAAGAAGTACACAAGGGGGTGATGAGGAGTGAGGACCATAATTTACTGTAGTTATAATGTACATTGTACAAAGCACTGTAAAAATATGTTGGTTTGCTTGCCCAATGTCTTAGAGCTGGAAATTTTAAATTTGCTTGTGGAAGCAGGACATTGTTGATGACTTTAGCTGCTATTTATTGCATTTTTTATTTTACTTTTCTTGTCCATTGCCAAGGATGTTAAGACTTGTTTACGTGCAGCGCACAAGAAACTTGTTGGTGGTAGCTTTAAAAAACATGATGTCAAGGTGATTGAGCGTGCTGAGAAACCCAAAGTGGATGAGTTGATGAATTCTTATCTTAGTCTTTTATCTGAAACCGAGGTATCAATTCTATCTTTTTATCCGTGTAATGTTATTGATTGTAATCTCACGCTAGCCATCAGTTAGCCATTTTGTTGCTCATGTTGAATTGATATCAGGCAACTCACTTTGAATATTCCTATGATCTTGGTGGATATAATTGTGTAAAGTATAACCTAAACAGAAAAACCTTGTGCCCTGTTGTTTGGTTTGTCAAAAATGTAGAGCTTAGACTCTTTAAAGTATTAGGCATTCTTAGTCAGGACCCTTTCATATGATACACTAACGAATTGACATATATTTAGGTTCAAACAGATAAACTTTGCATAGCGGGGCAAAATATCGAGGAATGTATCGTAGAACTAATTGCTCGGCACAAAATTAAGTGGTTAGTAATGGGAGCTGCATCAGATAAGCATTACTCCTGGTAAGATTTGGTTCTATATTTTATCTTATACTTTATAAATGTTTTGATCTCTGAAATATATATAATCAATATAAATTTGAAATGCCAGGAAAATGACGGATCTAAAGTCCAAGAAAGCCATATTCGTTTGCAAAAAAGCTCCTGATTCCTGCCATATCTGGTTTCTGTGTAAAGGTTACCTTATCTTTACAAGGTAGGTTCTTTTTCTTTTCGAAAGTTGCAGAAAGAGTGAATGTGATATCTTAAATCATGTCATGGGACTTTGGTTATCGGATTTAGTTAGTCTACCACCTTCAGTTAACTGCTTCTATTATCTGTTTTTGTTTTCTACTTCTATTCGTTTAACTAAAACAAAAACACTCTAAAACAGGGCGTCAAATGAGGATATTAATAACAGACAAACGATGCCGCCCCTAGTACAGCTGGATTCAGATAACGAGACAAGGAAATCAGAAAAATTGGAATCGTCTTATATGAGGAGAAGATTAAGATATTGGCGCAGCCTCCTTGAACAAGGTAGCGGATACTTTGGATTTTGAAAGGTCCCAGCATATCATTTCCTTTGCTATCAGTTGTATATGTCTTTGTGTGTAAATTTGTTACAGAATTGTGCAGATGGTGAGAAAGATACAGGTCAACTGGATAGAGAAAAGGTAGAACCAAGAGAAACTCCTCATTTTTCTTCAGGTTCGAGTTCTTCCTTTGGAGAGCCGGTTGGTCCAGAGCCGGTTAGCCCAGAATTGGTTGACTCGGATACAGTAACTACCTCAAATGTTGAGGTAGGAGGAGTTTGCTTCATCTTTACTTTTCGACTGATGATGCTGATTATACAGTAACTATTAGACGCTTAAGTACTTCCGTTTGCGTGAAAAGACACTACTTTTGCAAATAATTACAGTTGCTGGTTTGTTTTCAAGGTCTTGGTATAGAGATTTATAATAAAACATGACTTTGTGGAAACAATTTATGATAGTAATTTTTTCTATGCAATATATTGAAAGATCTACTTAAAGTGAACATGGTGCTGTATACTTTTCGTACGAGCAAGCATTTGATCCACCTGGTAATCGGGTGATCCTGTCAAATTTCAGGAAAAAGAGCGTGAAGGGGATGTAGCGCGCAAAGTTCATAGGTATGATAAAGCCATGCATGATATTAGCGAATCAGAGAGAACGGTTTATGGGGAAGCTGGGAAAAAATGGAAAGAGGATGCCAGTACAACAGAGGCTTTATGCAAGGTAATACTCTGATTCGTTTCTCAGTTATTAAAGTGATAGTCTTGGTCCATTTCCGCTAGTTGTAATCACTAATCAGTGCATCATGTTACCACATGAAAAGCTTTACAGAAAAAAATATTTCATTGGGGATGTGTAGATTGCTAGCATTAGGTACAGAACTTCTTCAGTTGATAGATCGATGTGTGTTTGTGGTTATATATTTTGCTGTCAAAGAGCTTTAGTTTAATACTTGATGCCTTTGCTGATGAATCTTAAGCTGCTGCTTGCTGGCATGTCCAACTCATTCCTCCCGGTTTTAATATTATTTTTTTGTCATGCATGTCTCACAGGCTAAAGCCTTGGAAGGCTTATGCATTAAGGAGTCGAGCCAAAGAAAGAGATTGGAGGAATTGCTGGAAAAGGAAAAACATGAAGTAAAAATGGTAATAGAGCAGAACAATGGATTCATGAAAGAACTTCAGATGGTTCAGGGTCAGAATCTTAAGTTGGAGAGCCAGATGAGGAAACTACAAGAGTTGGAAAAAGAACATGGTGAGAAATTTGATACAGCTATGGAGCTCTTGAAAAGTTTCAGACAGAAAAGGGATGAGATCCGGATCGATCACGAGAACGCAGTAAAGGAAGTGACCGCACTGAGAAGACTGATTAAAGGAGAGACTGGAGAGTCTTCTGGGTCAGAAATGCTCGATTACTCTTTTATGGAAATCAATGAGGCTACTAATGAATTTGATCCATCTTGGAAACTTGGAGAAGGCAAATACGGAAGTGTCTACAAAGGGAATCTTCAACATCTTCAAGTTGCTGTAAAGATGTTGCCCTCATATGGATCCCTGAATCACTTTGAGTTTGAGCGTCGGGTAAAGGACCTTACGTATATGTAAAAATAATATTGAAAATATACATGTATACATCCTCGAAGTTCTTATAACGAACAGGTTATGTGTTTTGGATTTCAGGTGGAGATTTTAAGCAGGGTGAGGCATCCAAATTTGGTTACACTGATGGGTGCTTGTCCAGAGTCTCGGTCTCTCATTTACCAATATATTCCTAACGGAAGCCTCGAAGACTGCTTTTCATCTGAGAACAATGTGCCTGCACTTTCATGGGAATCACGTATCAGGATTGCCTCTGAGATATGCTCTGCTCTCCTGTTTCTTCATTCAAACATTCCTTGCATCATTCATGGAAACCTAAAACCGTCTAAGATTCTCCTGGATTCCAATCTCGTCACCAAAATCAACGACTACGGGATCTCTCAGCTGATCCCGATTGACAGATTCGACAAATCTGATCCTCACGTAGATCCACATTACTTTGTTTCCAGGGAAATGACGCTGGAATCAGATATATATGCGTTTGGGATCATTCTCCTTCAGCTTCTCACCAAAAGACCTGTTTCTGGCATACTGAGAGACGTCAAATGCGCTCTGGAGAACGATAACATCAGTGCAGTTCTGGATAATTCAGCAGGAGACTGGCCAATTGCACGAGGCAAAAAGCTAGCTAATGTAGCCATCCGTTGCTGTAAGAAAAACCCAATGAATCGACCAGACTTAGCAGTGGTTCTACGGTTTATAGATCGAATGAAGGCCCCAGGAGTGCCTTCATCAGAAACATCATACTCGGACCAAAAAGTTCCACGCCGGCCTCCTTCTCATTACCTCTGCCCTATTTTTCAGGTGAGTTTCAAAGCCTAAACAGAGTTTGAACGGGGAATTAGACAAAATTCTAACTTAATGTTTGTTGGCATCACAGGAAGTGATGAAAGATCCTTTGATAGCAGCAGATGGGTTCACTTACGAAGCAGAAGCAATTAGAGAATGGTTAGCAAACGGGCACGATACATCGCCGATGACAAACCTGAAGATGGAAGATTGCAATCTCATACCAAATCACGCTCTTCATCTAGCTATCCAAGATTGGCAAAACCAATGGTGATTTACTTTTGCCTTTCTATTCAGACAACAATATTGCTATTTTTAACTCCCAATTTTTTTAGATTGTCACTTTGTAAATTTACCCCTAAACGTATGATAAATATATAATCCTTACATATACATGTGGCGCAGTTATAATTCGAAATGAAGGTTTAAACTTTAAACATATCTCTCTTTTGTTGTACAGTACACATAATTCATAATTTTATGATTCACACATAATACGGCGTCGTTCCTTTTGCCCGCCAAAAAGAAAATGTAAAGCGTTGGAGAGATGTTTTACTCTTAACAGTGTCATTTGACTGTTAGGTAAATGGCAAATCAGAGTCATCAGACATTCTTTGCGTCCTCACCTATGGAGAATTTCATCAGTCACCATCATCATCATTATCTCTCCCATGGCTTTCACAGATACCGATATCAACCGCTCGGATTCTCCTATCTCAGATCAAGACTATGACCTCCGACAACGTGATCACTCTTCGTTAGACTCTGACTTTCTCCGTCTCCGAAGCCAGATATTCGAAGCGAGTTATCGGAGAACAGATTTGATTAGAGTGAACCTTGAGCTGTCCCACGAGAGAGATGCGCTTAGGCGAAGAAATCATGAGCTAGAAGCTGGAATTTCAGAGGCAGAGATGATTAGAAAGGAAATGAAGAGAGATATGGAAGTTTCTAAAGAAAGAGTCGTTGAATTGGATGGAGAGACAAAGGAGAAATCCAAATTACTATCGGATATTTCGGATTCCGTACGATCTATGGAAGACCGCTTGTCGAAATCGATCCGCTGTTTAAACGAAGAGGAAGAGGAAAGAGGGGGAAAACTGGAAACAGAGGAATACAATTTCATATCAATATTGGACTTAGTCAAGGAGGTTGAAACGAAGTTAGAGACGTTCATGGAATCAATGGAGAAGAAGAAGCTAGAGCTAGGTAGAAGTGTGGAGTTCTTGGAAGAGGAGAACAGAGATATCAGTATCTTGTTAAGGGCTGCTTTGTCTGAGAAACAAACTGCAGAGAAGCAATTGAAAGAGATGAATGAGCAGAAGGGATTGGCTTTGCTGCAAATCGCAGGACGAGGATTGCAGAGAATAGGTTTTGGTTTTGGGTTCGGGGATTCTGTAGAGGAGAGCTCAGAAGCGGGAAATCTCTCCAAGGACGAGGAAGAAGAAGAAGAGAATGGTGTGGTATGTTCATTACTTTATTCACATTCTTGTGATTTTGTGAAGTTTTGAAACAAGGATCAATATATTGTTTAACTATTGCAAGGACAGGTTATAGCAATAGAGAAAACTATGAAGAAGCTACGGCAAGAGGTTTCTCAGCTGAAGATATCCTTGGAGGAATCAAGGTAAGCTTTTTTCTTAAACTCAAAACACATAGATGATGATGATGGATTATGGTTAAGGTTAGATTTTGAAAAATGCGCGAGAAACATTTTAAAATTAAGAAAAATGCAATTTCATCTTGTTCTGACAGGTTAGAAGAAGAGCGATTAAAGAAATTTACAGAGGAACAAGCTCAGAAAATAGCAGAGAACACGGTTTATATCGACAAGCTGCAACATCAAGAGATGTTTCTTGCTCAAAACGTAATGTATTTGCGGATACATAGATACTGCCTTCCTCAATAAGTTTCTCATTTTTGTCACAAATCACTACTAAAGAGAGGTTTTTAACTGAACCAAAGGTGGAAGAGCTAATGAAAGTAATAAGAGAAGCTGAATCAGAAGTAAGTAGATGGAGAGAAGCTTGTGAGCTAGAAGTTGAAGCAGGGCAGCGCGAAGTCGAAGTACGCGATCAACTCGTAAGTTTCATTCACTTTTCCAATCTTAAAACAATAAAGACAACCCATAACTAACAAAACTCATTGTTACAATCAGATAGCGGTTTTAAAGACAGAGGTGGAGAAGCTGAGATCAGCCTTGACCATATCAGAGGGAAAACTAAAACTGAAAGAAGAATTGGCTAAAGCCGCAATGGTAGCAGAAGAAGCAGCTGAGAAGTCTCTGCGGTTGTCCGAGAGAAGAATAGCTCAACTTCTCAGCCGCATTGAAAATCTCTACCGCCAATTGGAAGAAGCAGAGTCTACAGAACGCAGACGCGGAAAGTTTTGGTACGTTTGGTGTTGGCCGATGTGGCGCTTGCCTACCGCTGCTTCTGCTGCTGCGACCGCTACTGGCGGTTCTTCATATACAAGCAACAGAGCATTGTTACGATATGATGCTTGATGATCTAGTACTGTTAGCAGTTAGCACAAGAGTTGTGTAGACTAAATATGACCATAGAAGCTCAATATTTACTTGTATTAAAAATCGTTACTATTGTGCGGAAAATAAAGTCCCACTTCCTCATAATGTAACCAAGATTTAGCATCCTATCGATAGGTAAAGTTGAGAATTTTACATTTCCCAGTGGCCATAGTAACAGTTCAAGACTTTACATGGATTGAAACACAAAGTGACATGAATTTGAAGCCCTGCCCACACTAGCCAACTCGTTGAGCATCTCACGTCTCTCTTCCAATTCTTTGAGCTTTACCGGTTCGATGGGTTTTGTGGAGAAAGTTGCTTTCTTCAGACGTCTTGTGTTTCTTAGGATGTATGTGGCCACTTCTTTCTCATCTCTTCGTTGCCATTCATATCCTGTCCACACAAATGTCTCAAGATGGAACAACAAACATTCCGGCACACGTTTTGGTTGACTCCATTTTTGGTCGATCCAATTTCCTTTGTCGGAAGACATATTTTAGCTGAGAACAATGCATTTATGTAATATTAGATCAACAAAGTACCTGAAAGTGGAGTTCTGGAAAACAGAAAAAGGTTGGTGTCATGACTAATGAAACTGCTTACGTACATCGATGAGCTTAAGGATTTTCAACTTAGGAGAAGCTTCAAGCATGAGCGAAAGTAGATTCCACCACTTGCATTTATCTGTATCTAATTCCAAATATACTAGCTGATGGAAAATGATACCACTAGGATACTTGATCTGTGCATGAGGTAACATTAGTACACAAAACAATGCTAGGATACCAATTGTAGAAAATCTAAAATCTAAAATTTACCTCTAAGGGTGATAAGTGTAAGGATAGACGTTTGGCTGAAGTTAGAGATTCCAAAATGTTTTCATTCTTTATATCAAAAACGTCACTGACTTTTGCCTCCTCCAGCTCTGGCGCTTTCTCAATCAAACATAATTCAAACGTATTTAACCCTTTAATGTTCAAGTATTTCAAAGAAGGAGCATTTATCACATAGCCTCCATTACCTTCTCCTTCTTGTTGGTTATAATCTTCTATGGTTAGTCTCTGTAATGATGGCACTGCAATAATGAAAGTCATCTCAAAGTATCGATGAACTACCAAATCTTCAAGACTAGGACAACCACGTAAAAGGTTGCAAACAGATTCTTCGTTTCTAAATCTAACATAGCTGAGGTGCAGCTTTCTAAGGGACTTCAAACAAACCCGATAAGGAAAATCTAAAAGAATGGAATTCTCGAGTTTCAATGTCTCAAGTGTAATATTATCATCTATGCTGCACAAAACACTCGGAAATCTGACTAAATAGCTCTCTTCATCATAGTCATTGTAAAAGTCATGAACCAGTACCAAATTACGCACATGGCGTGCAAACGCAATTCCAACCAATATTCCAAGATCCGAAGCATCATATCTATTTCTAATTTCCAATTGCAAACTCTCTAGAAACGGAGCTTTATGTGACATAAAAATTTTGTAAACATCCTCTGTAAATGTTCGGTGATACTTAGAATCAAACTTGAGATTTTGCACCGTCTTCCAAACATGTCTCCAACGTTTAGACAAAACACTCGTGGCTACAACAGTTTTTGTCGGAAGTGAAGAGATTATATTCACAAGCAAAGCTTCATGCAACTCACTGATTCTGTCCTCATTCACAACAACCCTCAAACATTCACCACCGCTTTCGCTGTAAAAATAAATTAAGAACGCGAAAGAAAAAGAGTTTTAGGGTTCAAAGATTATATTAGGGTTAGAGCTTACTGCTAATAAAACCATAGAAAAGGATTTGATTGAGATGAAAAAAAAAAGGTCATAAACGAAAAGAAGCAAGCAACATACCATTGTTGTTCCATCGTCGTTACTACAGACAACAATTTGCTAAGATGCCTTCTCAGTGCTCCAAACGCAAACGCAGACTATATATACACGAATCCGACTAAAAGCTTAGAGATGATATAACGCCATAACGGTGTGTTGGGATATTGTGGATTTCTCTTTAAACCTCTCTTCTTATTAATAATTCTCTCTTTTGTTTCTTATTCTGTTTTCTATACGTTTCTCTATAGTTAAATCTCTAACATAAGCATCCTATTTATATTGTTATGATTCAGAACACAAATAGTAAATTGCTAATTCTTATTGTGAGAATTTCCTCTTTTCCTTGTTTGCCTTTTCTTCATGATTTCCTTTTGCTCACTTTCCATTGTAGCTTGATTAGAAAACGAATCTATTCCAACACGGTGACGATTCAGCTTCAAAACGTTAGCAGGTCAGTTTGGTTCAAAACAAAAAAGTAAAGAAGTAAGTAAATGTCTATAACTGCAGAAACATAGGCTGTGGCGTGTTTAAGAAGTAAGAAGTAAAGAAGCGCGATTTGTCGAATACGAGGCGTTATAGTGAAAAGCAAAAACGTTGTCGTTTTTAAAAATTAGAAAGTCTCTGCGTCAGATCTCAGATGGGCCTCACGGTACAAGAAGCCTTCAACGTTACACGTTTAACTTAATTAAACGTTGTCGTTTAGGTATTTAGAAAGTGTAATCTTCTTCTTCGGCGGCCAAAAACAAGTCCTCGAATAAAGACGACGGCGACGACGATGAAAGAAGAGAAGAAACAAGAAAATGTTACAGTGACGACGAAGAAGATAGCTTCATCGTGCGATGTGGAGGCGTTGAAGAAATGCTTAGAAGAAAACAAAGGAGATCATTCAAAGTGTCAGTCTCAGGTAGAAGCTTTTAGATCTTCTTGTTCTCTTCCTCAACCCAACAAGAAATAAACCCTAAATTCGATTTGGAAGTTTATGAGAAATCCTCTGTAATAAAACTCAGACCAATGTGGTCTGTATTATGATGATTGTAATGAACAACTGTTTTTTACACAATACAATATCATTCACATACAGATAAAGAACTTGAATCTTGATCATTGAGGTAAATCTGATTTCTCGAATGTCAAGTTACCAGACTCGTCTCGTTCAAAGAGATGTTCGATTAGTTCGTCCCAACTAACTCTACGGTTCCGTTTCTTCCTGTAAGTTGGTCGAACAGAAGATGATGATGATGATGATTCACCCACCATTGGTGCAATCAAGTCTGTTTCTTCGTCATCTATTAACTCATTGTGAGTCAAACTGAATTCTCATTAATTAGAAATGTAAACATATGGTTTCTTTATATACATGATCATAATAAGGAGACTTAAGCTAAAGGAAACTTAAATCTACCTAATTACATCATTATATGTTAATACACCCCCCTCAAGCCGAATCATCCTTAGGTAAGAAGAGGCTTGACACAGACAATCAGTTGAGTATGGAGTAGAATGGACCCGGATGCAAGGCTTTAGTCAAAATGTCTGCAAGTTGATTATTCGTAGACACATGAAAAACCTTCATAAAACCATTCTTCACTTGATCACGGGTCGTGTGACAATCTATCTCCACATGCTTGATACGTTCATGAAACACTGGGTTATTAGCTATGTGCAGAGCCGACTTGTTATCACAAAAGAGCTTTGGCTTAGCAGTGACTTGTATATGAAGATCTTTCAACATCTGACTGAACCAAAGTAGTTCCTTTGTTGCCACAGACATACCTCTGTATTCAGCTTCAGTACTGCTACCACTCACTGTTTCCTGTTTCTTGGACTTCCATGAAATAAGAGAATGACCAAGAAAAGTACAAACACCAGTAACACATCGTCTAGTATCCAAGCAGGTTCCCCAATCAGCATCTGCAAAACCATTGAGGCATAACTCTGTCGAAGCAGAGTAAAATAATCCCTGGCCTGGATTATTTTTCAGATATTTCAGAATATCATGAGCAGCATGAAGATGAATGTCAGTGGGACATGATAAGAACTGGCTCAGTTTATGAACTGCAAATGTAATATCAGGTCTTGTTATGCAGAGATACAGTAATCTGCCAATAAGCTCTCTGAAGGGTCTTCCATCTTCAAGTAATGTACCAGTATCTTTGGTGAGATTGACTTTAGGATCCATAGGGACAGACTTTGGTTTACATCCCAGTAAACCAGTATCAGCAAGAAGATCAAGACAATATTTTCTCTGACACACTGATATTCCCTGAGAATTCCTTGCAATCTCTAATCCCAAGAAAAATCTAGCTGGACCAAGATCTTTTATCTTAAACAGTCTGGCTAAATTGATCTTAATAGAGCTAACAGCCGCATCATCATTGCTTACTATTAGAATATCATCTACATAAACCAGTATGGTTATGAAAGATGTACCTGTGAGTCTGACAAACATAGTTTCATCTGCATATGATTGAGTGAAGCCATTATCCAGCAGTGCTTTAGAAAGACACTTATACCACTGTCGAGAAGCTTGCTTCAAACCATAGATAGACTTGTGTAATCGACAAACTGGATTTGGTGGAAGTTCTGCAGACGTTGTATATCCTTGAGGAAGACTCATGTAAATTTCTTCTTCTAATTCACTATGAAAAAAAGCATTAGTAACATCCATCTGAGTCAGACTCCAGCCCTGTTTAGCTGCTAAACCAAGTATTAATTTCACACTAGCCAATTTAGCTACAGGAGAAAAAGTATCAATGTAGTCTACTCCCTCCTGTTGTGTGTATCCTTTAGCAACTAAACGAGCCTTATACCTTTCAATGCTACCATCGGCATTGTATTTAATGGTGTAGACCCATTTGCAGCCTACTACATTCTTACCAGGAGGTAATGAAACCACACTCCATGTTTTGTTAAGCTCCATAGCCCCAAGCTCCACATCCATGGCCTTGGTCCATTTCAGTGATACTATGGCTTGCTTGAAAGTTTTAGGCTCTGTCTCAATTGAAATAGAAAAAACAAAATTCTGATAGGGAGGGTTTATAGAAGAATATGAAAGATATGATGATATTGGATAAGGAGTGGTATTGAGTTTTAAAGATTTTACTGGAGAATGAGAAAGAGAAGGTGCAGAAATTTGATGTAAAGAACAGTGATAGTCAGAAAGATAACCTGGTGCCTTAGTAGGTCGTTTTGGCCTAGCATGAGGTAATGAAACCACAGTCGTCTCTGTAGTAGCAGTCTCAGAAGGAATTTCTGTGACACTAGAGTGTTGAGTATGTGTGGCACCAGTGTTTGTTGATGATGAATGAGATGTGGATGCAGTGGAATCATGACTATCAAGTGCAACAGGAATTGATAAAGGCATGATGATATTACTAAAAATGTCTGATGATGGAACAGAATGATCAATGCGCTTAAAAGGAAATATATTTTCATGGAAAATGACATTTCTAGAGACAGAAATTATATTTGTATCAAGATGCAAGATCTTATATCCTTTATAACCTGAAGAATATCCTAGAAAGACACATTCATCAGCCCTAGGACTAAATTTGTGTCTATCCTTTTGTAATGTAGAAACATAGCAAAGGCATCCAAAACTTCTTAAACGATCATATTCAGGTTTCTTCTTTGTAAGCAACTCATAAGGTGTTAAATTGTTAAGTAAAGCTGATGGAGTTCTATTAATCAGAAAAACTGCAGTCAATATGCATTCACTCCAATAAGCTAATGGTATGTTTGATTGAAAAAGCAATGCTCTAGCCACATTTAGAAGATGCTGATGCTTTCTTTCTACCACAGAGTTTTGTTGTGGTGTATATGCACATGAGAACTGATGAACCATGCCCTTTTCTTTAATCAAATCATCAAATCTCAATTCGGGAGCATTATCAGTTCTAATGGCTTTAACTATTGAATCATACTGAGTTTTAACATGCTTAAGAAAAATAGGGAAATTTACAGAAACTTCACTTTTATTATTCATCATGTAAATCCAAGTTACACGAGTGTAATCATCTACTATAGTAAGAAAGTACTTATAACCATCAACAGACTCTGTAGAAAACGGACCCCAAACATCTAAATAAACAAGTTCAAAAGCAACAGAAGTTCGATTATTTAAAGACTCAAATGACAATCTTTTTTGTTTAGCAAGAGGACATATAGAACAATGAGATTCTGATGAAGATGAAACTGATGATATACCCGGAATGTGCTTTAACTTGTCAGAAGATGGGTGTCCTAGGCGTTGATGCCACAGATGTCCATCTACTTTCAAGGATCCAGAGAAATGAGATGCAGGAGATGATGCAGGAGATGATTGTTCAAGCTGTAAGATGTATAAATTGTGAAGAAGAACACCTCTACCAATCATCAAGCCCTGAATACACTCCTGGATATAACAAAAATTTGAAAAGAAATGAGCAGAACATTGATTATGTTTTAGTAAACTACTCACTGAAATGAGATTAAACTTGAATGATGGAACATGCAAAACATCTGTTAAAATGAGTGATGATGATAAATGCACAGTGCCACAATGTGTAATATCCACCCTAGCATCATTAGGCAGTGAGACTGTTACTCCAGAGACTGTCACTGTTTCATTAAAAAATGCTAAGTCAGAACAGACATGACTAGTTGCACCACTGTCAATGATCCAACTACCATGAGGAAGATTTGTATATAAGGAAGAGAGACATTGATGTTGAAAAGTAAGAGTTTGATTTTCAAATCTTAAAGATGTAGAAGGAAAAGAAGTAGGAAATATAGGCATTGAGACATTACCAGAAGTTGATTGAGCAGCCATAATACCATGATCTGAAATAGATGAGATCTGTGGGGAAGGAGCCAAAGGCTCTGAAACTTTAACATGAGCATTAATTTGGTGTAGTATAGACTGAACCTGATCAGAACTGAGTTGACTAACATCCAAATTCACAGCATTAGCAGCCGGAGGAGGTAGATAAGGATGCGTTGAACTTGTCACAACATTTGCTACTGCATGATTCTGAGGTCTGACAGATTGTGAACCAGGAAACTGTCCTCTAGGTTGATTATACGGAGTAAATGGCCTCTGTGATGATGCTTGACCATTGAAAGTACTCTTGAAACCCGGAATATAACCTGGTGGATAACCATGAAGTTTGAAACACTTCTGCATTATATGACCAGTCTGTCCACAGTAAGTGCAAACAGGTCTTGATGATGGTCTTGGTCTATATTGATTCTGCATTGCAGCATAGACAACATTATCAGACTGACCTCCATATGACATATTCTGAGTAGCATTCACATTCTGATTCTGATTATCTGATGCCTGAAAAACAACATTGTCTGACTTTGGCAATGGTTTGATATTCTTCTGTCTTTCATCTTGTGTTACCATATTGAATGTATCCTCAATAGATGGGATTGGCTTAAGCATTAAGATGTGTCTTCTTGTTGCTTCATAAGATTCATTAAGCCCCATCAGGAACTTAGTAACACGACTGCGCTGCTGTAATCTCTCCCACAGACAAGCTGCATTACATTCACATTTTCCACAAGTGCACACAGGCAATTCTACATAATTGCGATACTCTTCCCACAATGTTACTAATTCAGTATAATACGAACTAACATCCATCGATCCTTGCTGAATATTGCTAAGTCTTTGTTCAATTTCATAAACACGAGGTGCATCGTCTTGTTTAAACCTCGACATCAAATTTTTCCAGATTCCTTCAGCAGTCGAAATAAACAATAGACTCTGACCTATCTTTTTAGAAACTGAGTTCATCAACCATGTCGCTACCATATCGTTACAGCGAGACCATGATCCATATTCGCTATCAGTTTCTAAGGGTTTAGGAATCGTACCATCGATAAATCCCAATTTGTTTCGAACATTCAGCGCCATACGAACAGAGCGACGCCATGAGTGAAAATCTGCACCAGTTGTGAGACGATCGGAGACGAGAACTAAACCAGCATGATCGGATTTGTGTAAGAAGTACGGATTATCAAATTGATCCATTTGTGTTCTTGAACTTTGAGAATTAGATGATTCGATAACCATGACTGTTATCAAGAAACGAAGATGATTGTGCAAATTACGTAGCAACAATCGAAGATTAGAAGAGAAAGGCGAAGAAAAATGAAGAAGATACGAAGAAGATGATAATGTGATGAAGTGACGGAAGATTCAAAGTTCAAGAAAATCAGAAAATCGTTCAGATCTGAGGAATCGAAGCTCAAATGTTGAGGAATCGAAGCTCAATGAATAAGAAGAAAGCTAGAATCAGCTGGAATCAGCTCGAAATCGCCATTGAAATGGTCAAAAAAGCTTGAAGAAACGAATGAGAACAAAGTTTGTTAGAGAGAGAAATATTAGTTGCTCTGATACCATATTAACTCATTGTGAGTCAAACTGAATTCTCATTAATTAGAAATGTAAACATATGGTTTCTTTATATACATGATCATAATAAGGAGACTTAAGCTAAAGGAAACTTAAATCTACCTAATTACATCATTATATGTTAATATATCTTCTTCCTCTGTTCCTTCTTCTTCTTCGGTTTCGTTTTCTTGAGTTTTGTCGAATGTTCCGTACTCAGAGGCCATTGACTCCGCGTGAGGTACATCTAACGTTACTGCTCGTCTTAACGCCGCTCTGTACTCCAAGTTGTGCTCTCTAGCTAATGATTCTTGCCTCTCCATCCTTTGCTTCTCTGGAATCTCCATTTTCTTCTCCTTCTCCATCATTAGCTGAAGAAATTTCGCAGACGCAAGTTAGAATAATAAATGGTAAGGATTTCGCGTCTAATGAGGTTGGTGAAAACTTACGTTGAGGCTCTCTGAGCTTCTCGTTCGATCCAGATGATGGCGTGATCTGAAGTTGCGTTACAAGAAAGAACAATGTGTTCGAACCTTCCGTCTACTGGCACTGCTGTCTTCACCACTGGAGGATATCTTCCTAATCTGCAAGAAACAATTACCAAAAAACGTCATCTTCACAACACATTTAGCTCACATGATGATCACAGAGCAAAGCTGTGATGTATCTTTAATTTAATGGCACATAAGACATTTGAAATTGCAAACTAAAGTGAGCTCATTTTATTGAGATTGTCGGTTGCTTTAGAACCATGGTCATTTAAGTTATATGTGTAATAAATCTATAGATTTGCTGTGTTATGTACCTCCAAGGCTTTCTTTGGACGATGTGTTACATGCGACCAGGAGCATAAAGCCGTCTAGGATCTTTGAGCATCTTTTGCTCTGGAACACATGTATCCTTCATGCACCTTATGCCTAGCAAACATGGCAAACTGTCCACAGACCAAAAAAACAAAACACAAAAACTCATTACAAGTAAGCAGGGTTATGGAAGGTGTTCTACAAAACAAAGTGAACTAACCAAAGCTCCTTATAACTAAAAGAGAATGAGAAATGAGTACCAAAACCCTTGAAATGTCCCAGAAGAGCATGCAAAAGAGCATGCAAAACATATAATTATATAAAGGACATATAATTAGTGGACCAGAGAATGTTGTGTGCTATTGTTGAAAGTTTTTTTTTTTAAAAAAAAAAAACATACTCTGAACCCTCTCCATAGTATAACTGTCCAAGAAAACACAGATGATTCTTTGAGACATAGTGTCATAGTGAGATAGCTTTACCAGAATACAGACTTGAATATGTCTTCTAGAGGCGTAGCTGTCTTGGGCAAGAAATCATCCTAAAACAAAGACTTTAGATTTAACATTTACAATAGCCAAAAACTTGTACCATAAAGTTAGACACACCTGAAGTATGACAGAGTTTACAATCAGATAGCTGTTCTAAAGTCAGAGGTTGAGAAGCTGAGATCAGCATTGGCCAGATCCGAAGGAAAATTAAAACGGAAAGAAGATTTGGCCAAAGCCGCAATGATAGCAGAAGAAGCAGCTGAGACATCGCTGCGGTTTTCCGAGAGAAGAATTTCTGACCTTCTCAGCCGCATTGAACATCTCTACCGCCAACTGGAAGAAGCAGAGTCTACAGAACGTAGAGGCAGAAAGTTTAGGTATGTTTGGTGTTGGCCGTTGTGGCGCTTACCTACCGTTGCCGCTGATTCTGTGACCTCTACTGGTGGTTCTTCATATACATAAGCAATAGAGCATATTGTTACGATATGATGCGTGATCAACTACCTAGGATCTGTTTAAGTAGGTTACAGTTTTACCTTCTTGGATGTAGTAATTTATTTACATGAAAAAAGCAACGTTTGCATTTCAATTCCAAACATAATTACAAAAACCATACAAATCAATCACATCAGAAAACAATATATTACCAAAATCTTACAAAACAATCTTCAAAGTTTATTCATTATTACTTTACCTTTTTGCACAATCACCATGTTGGACGTGGAAACAATGGTTGAACATCTGAGGAAGAAGACAAAGCCACAATAATAGCATCTGGTGCAGTGACACCAACGATCCACGAATCATTTATGTCTACCATATGCATTACTTCTTCATCTTCGTCATCATCATCATCAATTTCAACCTGCACTTGTGAATCCTCTGGCAATGAACAAATTTTCTCCAACTCTGTAAAAACTTCTCTCATATTTGGCCGCTTCTTTCCCTTTGAGTTTAAACACCTTTTCGCTAGATTTGCCACCGCCGTTACTTGTTTCTGTTTGCAACCATCTCTTATTCGAGCATCAATGATATCAGTGAATCTGTTTTCTTTCATGGCAGCTCTGAAATAATCAGCCAACCCCCTTATTTCTTGAGGATTCAAAAGGGTTATAACTGGTTTCTCTCCTGTAATAAGCTCCGCGAGGACAACCCCAAAGCTATAAACATCGCTTTTTTCAGTATATTGGCTTGAGCCATAGTACTCTGGATCTACATACCCAACTGTACCTGAAATAACTGTAGTCCAATGAGTTTGATCTACGGTTATTGATCTTGAAGTACCAAAATCAGACACAAACTTCATAGGAACTTTCGCGTTCGACCTACGCGCGGGTCGTTTTTCTCTCTCAAAAGTAGATCTAGGTTTAGCTTTTTTCTCTTTGCTTTGGCGGCTCTCTCCTTCGTCGGCAGCTTTTGCCGGTGTCGTGAGAGGGCCTCCTCCTTTAAATCTTCAGTGCCGGTCTTCGGGGTTGTTTGGTGAAACGGTGGTGGACTTCTCTTCTTCTCCGGCGGTGTGTGGTGTGGTAGATCCGGGTTTTGATGCACTTTGGCGGCGGATTTCACGACGGTCATGCGAGGGGTCCTCCGATTTTTGCTGGTTGAGGACTACGGCAGAAGAGGAGGGTATCTTCTTGCGGCTCGGCGGTTCGTGGTGATGCTCCAATGTGCGGCGGAAGTTGGAATCCGGATCGGTGGGTTCACTGCTAGGGAAGTGATTAACGGTGGATCCATTTGGATCCTAGATGGCTACGCACGGATTCTCGGCGGTTGATGGTTTGTCGGAGCCAACAACTATCTCCGCTCCCGTGTTTTTGGCTTTCGCTTCTCCGGATCTGAAGTTGAGTTTGTCTAGGGAGAGGTTCAAGGTGGTGGCGTCGGAGGTGAGGGTTCGTTGATCGGTTCTCTTGTCTTGCTTGGTGAGGAGGTAAGAGATGGGGTCTCGGATTTTGGTGGATCTGCCTTTTCCGAGAGGAAAATTTCGGGTTTTGCTTGCTCTCGATGTTCGCTTGAGGTGGGATTCGCTAGCTCCAACCAAAGGTGCGGTGTCGTTAGTGTAGCAGCAAAGAAGTCGTCCTCGTTAGCGTCGGATCTAGTTGGTAGTTCGCTTTTCCGGTGTACCGCTCGGCACAGATCTCGTTTCCAGTGGTTCCATTTTTGGGCTTTTCTCTTTTTGTACCCGTGTAGCCGATTAGGCCCGTTAGGCCAAAGCCCAGTTTATGGGATGATTAATAAAATAATTATATTTAAAAAAAAAAAAAAAAAAAAAAAAAAAAAAAAAAAAAAAATCAGACACTTTGGCTCGGTATTTTTCGTCAAGTAATATGTTTGTTGACTTGATATCTCTGTGATAGATAGGAGAACATGCAGAATAGTGAAGATACGCTAAAGCTCCTGCGATATCCACGGCAATGCGCATACGCACCCCCCAAATCATTGTGTAATCATCAAATTCTTCATGGATATGTTGGAAGAGGTTTCCATTGGGGATAAACTCATAAATCAGAATAGGAACCTCTGTCTCAAGACAACATCCTAGGAGCTTCACAACATGTCTATGGTTGATCTGGGAGAGAATGACGACCTCGTTGATAAACTCTTCTAGTTTGTCTTCATCAACAACTTTAGATTTCTTGACTGCAACAGCTCTACCATCTACAAGCATTCCCTTGTATACAGTTCCTTGACCACCCTGCCCAAGAATCCTGTTGTCACTAAAGTTTTCAGTGGCTTTCTCCAGCTCTCTCGTGCTGAATATTCTTGTCTTCTCCACGTTGCCTTTTCTTGTATTTAATTGTTGTTGCAACAATAGACCTCCGTTCCGTTTGAAGAACTTCTTTTGGCGCCTTATTATCCTTCTCTTTCTTAGAAATTTCCTCAACCACCATGTTCCACATACGAGGAATAAGACACCGAAACCTGAACCAACCCCTATACAACAACCCGCACAAGCAAACTCTTTGTTAATCATCACATGTTTATAGTTAGCCTTAATGTTGTGACTGAATTTGGAGAAAAACTCGGTGACTTACCTGCCATTATTGCATGAGTCTTATCGCCCACGCAGTTGTAGTCACCGAGCAAATTCACACAAGTGTCGCTTGCTCTACAATAGTTCAAGGATTTGTTTTTGCATTCATTGATATCTAGAAAGGAAATGTCATCTTGTAAGTATTACAATTTTTACACACACGAAAAAAAAAAAAAAAGAGAGCTTAAGGAACATGTACTGACCTGAGCATCCGTTTACGGTATATGCGTTACCTGTGTAACCATTGTTGCATCCACAAGTTGCATAACTATTCTCAGAAATGGTAATATTGTCGCATATGCAGCTTATTTTGCGTTGAAAATCTAACGCGTAATTCTGGTACTCTTTTTGGGTTTTGCAGCTCAAAGAATCTAGGAACGAAAGATTCTTAGTCTGGATGATCCATCCTAGCCTAACCGTAGCATATCCCTTAGCAAATAGTGGTTCTGGTTTGGTTCCGTTCAATAAATTGTAGCTATCATCTGTTAAGAAGGCGACTTTGCACTCTTCTTTTGTCATCGAGTTCTCATCAGTTCTTTCTATTCTGACACCAATGACCTGTTGTGGCTGGGCAGTTATACTTGTCCGGCAGCATCCGTTACCGTCGCAGCTTGTTTTGTCTTTCGTACAAACCTGGCTTCTGCCATAACCAGTCAATGTGTTGTTGGAGCACCCAGTATCATCAAAAAAAGGAATATTATTGCTGTGAAACTCTGTTTTGGCAGTGCAATTTAACACGCAAGTCACCTCGCTTGGCTCAATGTTGGTCAATGACACCTTACTTTTGCAACCAACCGCTACAAGGTAGTTGTTGGTCTCAACGAAAAAAGGGCTACCCGTTAAATTCAAAGGTGATCCAGTCTCTTTCCCATCGTTGGAACATCCCCTGGATGTTATCGGAAATCTGACACGGACTGACCCGAAATTCGCAGAATTATAAAAGCCATAGTCATCGTTGGGGAGGGAGATATTCACAACACGTATATTGAACTTTGAAAGGATCGGGTATTCGCCACCCGTTGAATTTTTAAGACAATCGATTTGGTAATAATCGTTGAGATAGCAATTTTTATATCTAATTCCAAACGGGTACGGGATCTTGATATTTCCACATATGGTTATACAGTGACTCGAAACAACTACAACTGATGAACTAAGGATGAGCAACAGTAGAAAAGAGACGAGAATCAAGAAGGCGTACTTGTTGTCAAACCTCATGATGGAATGCATTTGTTCCTTGCTAAACAAGCAAGCAGGACCGGACTGCCTTTGTGCGTAGAAAGAGACTGATCAGGGGGAAGTTCCGGTTACTTGCGTTACAGCTCCATACATGTATCTAGTTTCATAGGAACTACTTGGAGATTATTTCGGACAAGTTTCCCAGTTAAAATTCTTTTTTGTTAAGCCAGAATCAGTTTTCCCTTGAGAATAATTCAACCGAAAACGTATAGAGCTAGGCGTCAACGCTCTTTTTTTAAAAGGTTTAACCAAGTCTTCTACTTTTAAAACTTCTAAAAAAAAAAAAAAGGGAGAGAAATTTCCATGGGCTTCTTATTAAATTAACAATCATACAGTATATATAAAAAATTGGCATCTCCTTTTCAAAGAAAACATATACATAAACATATTATACTCCATTTTCACAACACAATCAAATTAAAAGAACACATCTTACTTTATTTTTATTTTATTTTATTTTATTTTATTTTTTTTGATAACCCAGGTGTCCGGTCCCACCGAAGTAGCCCGACTAGCGTCGTGTCCAAGCGGAACTGACGTGGTCCTGGAAGCTTGCAGCAGCCATGTGAATTCCGCAGTGGCCAGGAATCGAACCCAGGTGGCGGTACCCTCAGCTGGAAACCCTTTACCACTAGGAGACAACTCCTGGTTCACATCTTACTTTATGATTGGTTTTAAGCAATTATACCAGTTTAAAATCCACTTACCATGGTTTACAGCACTATCAATCGACACAAAACCTTTTTGTACGTATGATTGGTTTTAAACACATTACAAAAATAACATTTGTGTCGTAGCTAAACAAATCATGTCCTCAATCCTATACCATGGGACGTGTGCAAGAATCCTGCTATGTGACAAATACGGTGCCAGCTCTTAAATTAGGAGGAAAACGCTGACGTTTCACATGAATTTGAAAGTCTCATCGTTAAATGGGCCTTTTGCAATACAAGAAAAAAGCCTGCAAATGCCTTAATACAGTCTTGAGAAGAAAATGCTGTCGTTTTGAGGGAAATAAGTAGAAAGTCTCTTCTTCTCTTCGTTCCTCGGCAGCCAAAACAAGTCCCCCAAACAAAGACGACGACCATGGAACAAGAGAAGAATCAAGAAAATGTTACTATGAAGATGAAGAAGATAGCTTCATCGTGCGATGTGGAGGCGTTGAAGAAATGCTTAGAAGATAACAAAGGAGATCATTCAAAGTGTCGGTCTCAGGTAGAAGCTTTTAGATCATCTTGTGCTCTTCCTCAACCCAAGAAATAAACCCTAAATTCGATTTGCAAGTTTATGAGAAATCTTCTGTAATAAAACTCAGACCAATGTGGTCTTTAGTACGAACAACTGTTTTTACACAATACAAATATGAAATATCATTCACAATAGATAAAGAAACATGAATCGTATTATTGAGGTAAATCTGATTTCTCGAATGTCAAGTTACCAGACTCGTCTCGTTCAAAGAGATGTTCGATTAGTTCGTCCCAACTAACTCTACGGTTCCGTTTCTTCCTGTAAGTTGGTCGAACAGAAGATGATGATGATGATTCACCCACCATTGGTGCAATTGAGTCTGTTTCTTCTTCTTCTTCTTCTTCTTCCTCTGTTTCTTCTTCTTCTTCGGTTTCGTCTTCTTGAGCTTTGTCGAATGTTCCATACTCAGAGGCCATTGACTCCGCGTGAGGTACATCTAATGTTACTGCTCGTCTTAACGCTGCTCTATACTCCAGATTGTGCTCTCTAGCTAATGATTCTTGCCTCTCCATCCTTTGCTTCTCTGGAATCTCCATTTTCTTCTCCTTCTCCATCATTAGCTGAAGAAATTTCGCAGACGCAAGTTAGAATAATAAACGGTAAGGATTTCGCGACTAATGAGGTTGGGGAAAACTTACGTTGAGAGCTCTCTGAGCTTCTCGTTCGATCCAGATGATGGTGTGGTCTGAAGTTGCGTTACAAGAAAGAACAATATGTTCGAACCTTCCGTCTACTGGCACTGCTGTCTTCACAACCGGAGGATATCTTCCTAATCTGCAAGAAACAATGACCAAAAAACGTCATCTTCACAACACATTTAGCTCACATGATGATCACAGAGCAAAACTGTGATGTATCATTAATGTAATGGCACATAAGACATTTGAAATTGCAAACTAAGTGAGCTCATTTTATTGAGATTGTGGGTTGCTTTAGAACCATGGTCCTTTAAGTAATGTGTAAATCTATAGATCTGTGTGTTATGTACCTGCAAGGCTTTCTTTCGACAATGTGATACATGCGACCAGGAGCATAAAGCCGTCTAGGATCTTTGAGCATCTTCTGCTCTGGAACACATGTATCCTTCATGCACCTTATGCATAGCAAACATGGCAAACTGTCCACAGACAAAAAAACAAAACCCAAATACTAAACACAAACCCATTACAAGTAAGCAGAGATATGGACTACAAAACAAAGTGAACTAACCAAAGCTCCTTAAAACTAAAAGAGAATGAGAACTGAGAGTACCATTAGCCTTGAAATGTCCCATAAGAGCATGCAAAACATATAAAGGACAGATTTTTCGGGTTTTTTCTGCTATACTAAGTGGACCGGAGAATGTTGTGTACTATTGTTGAAAGTTTTGAAAATAAAAGAACATATACTAAACCCTCTGCATAGTGTAACTGTCCAAGAAAACACAGATGATTCTATGAGACATGGAGTCCTAGTGAGATAGCTTTACCAGAACACAGACTTGAATATGTCTTCTAGAGGCGTAGCTGTCCTGGGCAAGAAATCATCCTAAAACAAAGACTTTAGATTTAACATTTACAATAGCCAAAAACTTGTACCATAAAGTTAGACACACCTGAAGTATGACAGAGTTGATCACATCTGCATATCTAACAGCCAAATTCAATGACATACACCTCGCAGGCGCAATAGCGAAACACCTAACTCTCTTTCTATCAATGTTCCCCAATCTTTCCGGATGTCCAACCACTAACAAAGCCAACATTGTAGCTACACCAGACCCAAGTGAATGTCCAGCAAAAGTCAGAGTATAACTCGGATACTTTTTCACCAACTCTTTCAAAACTTTACATTCCTCATCTAACACATAACCCGCAGACTTCACCAGCCCGTTGTGCACATAACCGCCATCAAATTTCCTTTCACCAAGCTTATTATCCAAAAGCATTGCATAATCACTCTCCTTGGCCAAATTCAGTCCCCGGATCGCAACAACTATATCTTGATGAACATGATCAAGATACAATATATAAGCTGGAGCACGACCCTGAGTATCTTCATAAGTCTTCTTTAGAAGCAACCAATCAGGGTTAATCCCATATCCTTCTGGAGGCTCCCATAAAGGATTTCGAATATCATCCTCGTACACCGCTAAAATATAACGACAAAACCGAGGCACCGGCTCGAATTCATCAGTTGTTGCAAGCCCCCAATCTTTACTGTCGTGACCAGCAGTATAAAGACAACGTTTATAACCCCAACGAGCACAACCAAGACAGTAAACACATTCTAAAAGAGGGCAACAACCACATAGAATCGACATGAACAGATACAGAGTTATAACACATTCATCATCATAGACCAATGAAGCACACCTAACGATCAAAACATAAACTTTTAATGTTTAAACCAAGAAATTTCGAAACTTTAGTACACCCAACTGAAGAATCTTGGAAGAAGCTCAATTCTGTAGCATTTGTGTTTGGAAATAAGTGACTGAAGCTAAACCCAAAGACAAAAAAAGTCAACTTTGTGAATCGGAAACAATGGTAATGGAAATGAAATTGAAGATTGAAGTTCTAATTGCTACTCTATAGAGTAAAACATATGAAGAGAATTAGATCTCACTACTGAAACACTAATTTTTCTCTTCTCTTCTCTTGAGCTCAAATCAAGATCAATGATTTCGAGAAGGAACTGAAGAATTTGAGAGAAGATAAAGAAGAGAAGGGAAGTGTCTTCCCGTGGAAAACGGAAGAAGAAATGGAAATCATGCCATAGAAGGAGGATTCAAAACTCGCCGGACTCGTGTTAGCTTTGCTTTCTTAATTGTGGCAGTGACTTTGGGGTTAAATTTGCAGTTGCAGAGCTACTTTGGAGCTTGCTGTGTTGTGTGAAGAAGATATAATATAAATATAATTTTTTTGACAAAATTATAGTTATTAGCAGTTAAATTTCGAGATAATTACTGTTAATTTTTGTTTAGTTTGTCCGAAGTTTCTAGATTTTAGACAGTGAAAGTAATCACATTACAATCGGATGACAAAAAAAAAAAGTAACCACATTTCAAAATTACAATTAGAAATGATAATTTAGTGGTTGTATTTGTGTAATGTGTTAGTCAAAATAAGCAGTAGTTGATTTTCATCAGTCATATTATTTTTAATGAATAGATTTCATATAACAAATTGATGTAGATTTTCATCAAAAATTTATGTACGAAAATAAATTGAATGAAATAGTTTTTTTTTTCACAAACAGAAAAACACATTGGCTTTTAAATGATTTTTGATGATACTATCCATGATTTTAAAAAATTCAATTAATTTTCTTGGTCTAGTTCTAATTTAGTTTATAAAAATAAAAATAAATCACAGCAAATGGAAATTCATTTTATGTTTCATCTAAGTTAGGTGGTAGCTACTAGTAGTTCCATCTACTGGCTTTATTCCATCACCTAGAGGTCAAAAGAGTCATGGAGTGGAAAACAACTTTGGTTTGCCTTTGGGACCAATTGCAATTATTTTTGGTGTGGATCAAATTACAGGACTAGCAAGTTCATATTTTCAGGCACTACATTAAATATTATGCTATCAAATTCATTTCAGTAGCAAATAGCCTAACCAGCTTTTGTTAGAAAAAGCCAATGTGCAATCAATTCATTTCATTTCTTCTAGAAAGTCGTTACTATTCAAAACCTAAGTTCAGCTTCTGTTAGAAAAATATATATACCATAGTAAAAGTTCAAAATGTAACCAAGATTTAGCAACATATCAATAGGTAATTAAAGTTGAGATTTTACATTTCCCAATGGCCAACACTCCATACTACCATAGTATATAGAAGTTCAAGAGATTAAATAGATTCAAACACAAAATCACATGGATTTGAAGCCCTGCCCAAACTAGCCAACTCGTTGAGCATCTCACGTCTCTTTCTTAATTTTTTGAGCTTTACCGGTTCGATGGGTTTTGTGGAGAAAGTTGCTTTCTTCAAACTTCCTGTGTTTCTTAGGATGTATGTGGCCACTTCTTTCTCATCTTTTCGTTGCCATTCGTATCCGGTCCACACGAATGTCTCAAGATCAAATAACAAACATTCCGGTACACATTTCGGCTGAATCCATTTTTGGCCGATTCCATTTCCTTTGGCGGAAGACATATCTAGCTGAGAACAATGCAATTTATGTAATATTAGATCAACAAAGTACCTGAAAGTGGAGTTTTCGAAAAGACAAAAAAAGGTAGCTGACTAATGAAATTGCTTACGTCGGTGAGCTTGAGGATTTGCAACTTAGGAGAAGCTTCAAGCATGGGCGTAAGTAGATTCCACCACTTCCTTTTATCTGTATGTAACTCCAAATATAAAAGCTGATGGAAGATGCTACCACTAGGATACTTGATCTGTGCATGAGGTAACATTAATTAGTACACAAAACAGCGTTAGCTCAATTGCAAAGAAAACAAGTCCAAAATCTAAAAATTACCTCTAAGGGTGATAAGTGTAAGGAAAGACGTATAACCGAAGTTAGAGATTCTAAAATGTTCTCATTGCTTATGTTAGAAACGTCACTGACGTTTGCCTCGGCCAGCTCTGGCGCTTTCTCAATCAGACAAGACTTAAGATACTTGATCCCTCTGATGTTCAAGTATTTCAAAAAAGGGGCATTTATCACACAGCATTCAGACCCTATTGACTCATCCACTATGGTTAATCTCTGTAATGATGGCACGGCGATAGTGAGAGTTCGCACACAATTACTGTATCCATGCACTACTAAATCCCCAAGACTAGGACAACCACATAAAAGGTTGCAAACAGAGTCTTCACAAAATTTTACTTTGTAAAGGTACAACTTTCTAAGGGACTTCAAACAAACCCGAGAAGGAAAATCTAAAAGAATGGAATGCTTGAGTGTTAAGGTCTCAAGTGTATTATTATCATAGCTGCACAAAACACTCGGAAATCTGACTGAGGGGTACACATCATCATAGTAAACGTGACGATAGTCAAGATCCAGTACCAAATTACGCACATGGCGTGCAAATGCAATTCCAACCAAAATTCCAAGATCCGAAGCATGACGTGCATTTCTAATTTCCAAATGCAAACTCTCTAGAAACGGAGCTTTATGTAACATAAAAAATTTGTAAACATCCTCTGAAAAATTACGGACACGGTGATACTTAGAATCAAACTTGAGATTTTGCACCGTTTTCCAAACATGTCTCCAACGTTTAGACAAAACACTCGTGGCTAAGACAGTTTTTGTCGGAAGTGAAGACATTATATGCACAAGCAAAGCTTCAGGCAACTCACTGATTCTGTCCTCATTCACAACAACCCTCAAACATTCACCACCGCTTTCGCTGTAAAAAATGGTAAAAGAACAAAAGAAAAAGAGTTTTAGGGTTCAAAGATTTATTAGGGTTAGAGCTTACAGCTAATAAAATCATAGAAAGGGATTCGAGAGAGAGAGAGAGAGAAAAAAAAAAAAGGACACAGACGAAACGAAGCAACCTACCATTGTTGTTCCATCGTCGTTAATAGAGATAATAATTTGCTAAAAGTAAAAATTCTTCAGATTTATGCCTTCTCAGCAAACGCAAACGCGAACTGATGCACGAATCCGATAAAAAAAAGCTTAGATATGATAACGCCAAAACGGTGAAGATTCAGCTTAAAACGTCAGAAAACCCTAAAAGAGTACAAGGGGAATGGGTTTGACAATTAAACTTAAACTGAGTTCAACATCACAAGCCGAAAAAAAAGGAGAATGGTGTATGTGGGCTCGACCCAGGCCCAATATATATAAATTGATGTGTAAATTTTTAATGTTCAACTAGGATATGACCCGCGGTACACCGCGGGTTAATTATTTGATTTTTTTTTAATCATTTTGTAAACTGATGAATTTGTTGTGTATAATATTATTTGTTGTATACCGCGGATCACATGCGTTGTAACTAAAAAATAAAAATTTTAAGTTGTATTTGTTTTGTTTAGTGTTTAAGATTGTATAATTGTATTTTGATTTGTTAATTTTAGGATTTCACCCGTGGTATATTGTCCCGTATTAATATCGACCCAAACCCGTCTCACTATATATTCCCGTCCTGTGAAATTAAACATCATTTTGTTATTTTTTTAATAACACTTTTATTTAAAAGACATATAATTTGAGTTAATTTAAAAGTTTGCTTTCAAATGGTTTCCATAATATATATATATTTTCAAATTAGTGTGTGTTTTTGGACCAACCCGTAAAAACAATTTATAATTTTATCTTAAAATACTAAATAATTGTATTTTGATTTGTTAATTTTAGGATTTCACCCGTGGTATACGGTCCTGTTTTGGATAATTATATAAATTAAGGAAAGATCCGAATGATTCAATTCCGGGTCAGAAAAAAATGACCTGATTAAATGCGCAAATTTGTTCTTCAAAAATGTTAATATATATTACAAACATATTTTTTTTCTTCATCGATTAAGTAATATATGTCCGTTTCAAAAAATTTGAATCATAGCATATGCAGAAAAAACTCTAAGGTTTTATTAACTACATATATTTTATAATAATTCAAAATAATATAAATATAAGATCAAATAAAAGTGAAATGAGAATCATATATTTATGTATAAATTAGGTAGAGAGGTTTTAGGAAATTAGCTCAAATTTGTTATATTAGTATTAAATCATCATATTTGATTTCCTTATCTATAAAAATCGTAAATAATATACCATAAATAAAGAGTTTAGATATAGTAATTAGTTGAGAAAATATCTATATTTTAGATTTTATTAATTAATTTCGTTTTTAAATTTTGCCAAAATTTAAGGAAAGATCCGATTTAGATTTCCGGGTCAAAATTGAAACAAAATCCGACCCGATTAGGATCCCTTAAAAGTGTTGCAAAAATGTATAGTAGATATATTTAGTAATAACTACATATATATATGAAATCAATCATTTAAATTGCTAGAATGTTTTTTGGAAAGTCTCATTATTTCGATCCAAAAGACTTAATTGAGGGTCAAAATCCGGGTCAAAATTAAAAAAAAAAAACAAAACCGACCCAAAAAAAGAGCAAATATGTATTTTAGATTGTACATATATTTTTTTCTTCATTGATTGAGAAAAATATGTCCGTTTTAAAAAATTTGAAACATAGCATATGTAGAAAAAAATCTAAAATTTTAACTATATATATTTTATAATAATTCAAAATAATATAAATATAAATCAAATAAAAGTGAAATGAGAATCATATATTTTGTTTAAATTAGTTAGAGAAGTTTTAGGAAATTAGATCAAATTTGTTATATTAGCATTAAATCATCATATTTGGTTTCCTTATCTATAAAAATCAGAAAGAATATGCCATAAATAAAGAGTTTATGTGTAGTAATTAGTTGAGAAAATATATATTTTTAGAATTTATTAATTAATTTCGTTTTTGAATTTTGCCAAAAAATAAGAAAAAATCCGATTGAAGATTTCTGGGTCAAAATCACAAAAAAAACCGACCCGATTGGAAAGAGCAAATTTGTACTTCAAAAATGTTAAGTAGATTTCTTGGTCTTTAAATTTAGATAGTGTAAGACCATGATTAATGGCAGGTTCTTAAGAAAATCTTAAGCTAGATCTTAGCAATAAATGATTAAAATTAAATCTCAATTAAGCCATTATTGCTAAGAGAATTTCTTAGCTAAGCAACAAAAATATAGTTTTTTTTTTTGTTTTGACGTCTAGATTTATTATTTATTGCAAATTATGAGAACTGTTACATAGACGATTCTACAACGGACAATTCCTTCCGACCCTTATTAGATCCACGACAGATGACACTTCCTTCTCCATGCTCTTGACGGACACCTTCAATGATCCACGACCTGAAGACACTTCTCTCTCTGCGTATAATCCTGGCGAACGGCTATAACAAAAATATAGTTAAGATCCATATTTTACAAATATATTACTTAAATATTTATAAGATCTATTTCTAAGACACTATGGATAATCATGCTCTAAGAATCAACTTTCATCGGTTTAACAGTGATATGCAATGATCATTGGGACTAAAAGTTAAAATATCCTATAATTCATCTCCTACTAAAAGTTCAAGAGATTCGAACACACGGTGACATGAATTTGAAGGCCAGACCAAACTAGCCAACTCGTTCAACATCTCACGACTCACGTCTCTCTTCCAACTTTTCGAGCTTTTCCGTGTGGATGGGGTATCCAACTTTTCTAGAAAGTCGTCGTTATTATTCAAAATCTAAATTCAGCTTTTGTTAAAACATCATATACTTCCTCTTCTTCAAAATGTAACCAAGATTTAGCATCTATCACTAAGTAAAGTTGAGAGTTTTACACTTTCCAAATGCCAAACATCATAGTAAAAAAAAAATACAAGAGACTACACCGATTCTAAGACGAGGTGACATGAATCTGAAGCCAACTCGTTGAGCATCTCACGTCTCTTTTCTTCTAACTTTTCCGAATTCCCGAATTTGGAGAAAGTTGCTTTCTTCAAGCATTTTGCATTTTTTAGGATGTATGTTGCCACTTCTTTCTCATCTTCCCGTTGCCATTTGTATCCTATCCAGACGAATGTTTCAAGATGCCGCAACAAACATTCCGGTACATATTTTGGTGGATCCCATTTCTTTTTGTCCGGAAATTTATGATTAACACCTAGATATAGCTGAGAACAATGGAGTTTATGTAAAAATGTAAATATAGATCAATAAAGTACCTAAAAGTGGAGCTGCGGAAACAAACAAAAAACGTAGTTGACTAGTGAAATTGCTTACATCGGTGAGCTTGAGGATTTGTAATTTAGGAGAACTATCGAGCATGATCGAAAGCAGATTCCACCACTCTGTTTCATGTGTACGTAGCTCTAAATAAACTAGCTGATCGAAGATTTTACCATTAAGACCATCAATCTGTGCATGAGGCAACATAAGTACACAAAAAAACAGTGTTAGTCCAACTGCAGAGAAAATAACCAAACAAAAACTGTTCAATCTTAGACTTACCTCTAAGGGTGATAAGTGTAAGGAAAGACGTTTGGCTGAAGTTAGAGACACCAGAATGTTCTCATTAGCTATATCAGAAACTTCACTGATCTTTGCCTCCACCAGCTCTGGCACTTCCTCAATGAAAAAAAACTCAAGTTCTTTAAACCCGTTGATGTCCAAGTATTTCAAAGCAGGGGCATTTATCACATAGCCTCCATCTCCATTACCTCCTTCTTGGTTAAGTTCTTTTATAGTTAATCTCTGTAATGATGGCACCACAATAGTGAAATTCTCCACATCGGCATTGCTATATCTATGCACAACCAAATCTTCAAGACTAGGACAGCCACATAAAAAGTTGGAAACAGATTCTTCGTCTTTGAATTGTACTTCGTAAAGGTACAGCTTTCTAAGGGACTTCAAACAAACCCGAGGAGGAAACTCTAAATCAATAGCATACTTGAGTTTCAAGATCTCAAGTGTATCATTATAGCTAAACAAAACACTAGGAAGTATGACTATCTGCTCCTCATGATAAACACTAACCAGTACCAATTTACGCACACGACGTGTAAATGCAGTTGCAATCCATATTCCAACATCCATACAATCAGTTCTACCTTCAAATGTCAAATGCAAACTCTCTAGAACCGGAGCTTTATGTAAACTCAGAGACCTGTAAACATTCTCTGAAAATACATGGGCATCCATATCAGCCAAAGGATGAAACTTGTAATCAAACTTGAGTTTTGGCACCATTTTCCAAAGAGATCTCCAACGTTTAGACAAAACACTTGTGGCTATGGCTTTTTCTGTCGGAAGTGAAGACAATATATGCAAAAGCAAAGCTTCAGGCAAGTCACTGATTCTGTCCTCCTTATTCATAGCATTTCGATTACTCAATCCTAAACCATCGGTTTTGCTGTCAAAAATCATAGAAACAAAAAAAAAAAAAAAAAAAAAAAAGAATTAGGGTTTGATCTTTATAACAGCTAAGAAAACCATAAACGAAACAAAGATACTTACAGTTTCTGTTCCATTGTAGGAGAGGTATCAATTTGCTAAAAAGACCTTCAGATTTTGCATAACTACGAACAGCTTCAAACGCAAACGCAGCCTAACACAAGAATCCGGCTAAAGCTAAGAAATGATGACGATTCAGCTTTCACTTGTCTCAATAACCCAAATTGCAAACCCTAACAGAGTTTCAAAACTAATGCATTAGCAACAGTGAGAGAATAGAGATCACACTCGAGCACATGATCATGAGAAGGAAAGAGGACGAGAAGTGAAGAAAGAGGACAAAATGGAAAACCGATGGTTCAAAATCGAATCCGAATAGGCGAATACATATTCACAAGCAAAGGAAGTCTTCCTTTAAATGGGCTTATTAACTCGGCCCTTTGTAAGTAAGGCCCAATCACTTTGCTTACAGATGTGTCATTGCCTTTTACGTTAAAGATTGGGCAGAGATGAAATGCAGACCATCTTGCGTTTATCATTTTTCTGTTTTAGGTAGAGATACCAGATAGTTCATTGTTAAATCCATTCCTCAGGGCTTGACTGGTTTAAACGCTGTGGTTTCAGTTGTGGGAGTTTGCGAAAGCAGGCGGTTGCGATTTCAACCGACTGAGGATAAATATTTGCTTCCCCAACTCTCTAACTGCTTTTTCTTTTGTTCTACCTTTATAGTTCATTGTTAAATCCACTGCTTGAATTGTCTTCAAAATATCTTCCATAAAATGTCACCAAATATTAGCATCCAATAAATAGGTAAAGTTGAGAATTTTACATTTCCGGATGGCCAAAACACGATAGTAAAAGTTCAGCAGATTAGATAGAATCGAACACAAGGTGACATGAATTTGAAGCCCTGCTCACATTAGCCAACTCGTTGAGCATCTCACGTCTCTTTTCCAACTTTTCCATCTTATCCGGATCAATGCGTTTTGTGGAGAAAGTTGCTTTCTTCAAACATCTTGCGTTTTCTAGGATGTATGTGGCCACTTCTTTCTCATCTCCTTGTTGCCATTCGTATCCTATCCACAAGAGTTTCTCAAGATGGAACAACAAACATTCCGCTACACATTTTGGTGGATTCCATTTCAGTCCGGATAGACCTTTTCCGTCATCACACAGATATGCCTGAGAACAACGTAATTTATCATAATGTAGTACAAAATCAACAAAGTACTTGAAAGTGGAGCTTTGGAAAAAGAAAAAGAAAAAAAACAGGACTAATAAGATTGCTTACATTGTTGAGCTTGAGAATTTGTAATACAGGAGAACTATCGAGCATGAGCGAAAGTAGTTTCCACCACTTACTATTATATGTACCTAGCTCTAAATATACTAGCTGATAGAAGATTTTACCAGTAGGAAATTTAATCTGTGCATGCAGCATGAGGCAACATAAATATAGAAGACAGTGTTAGTCCAACTGTAGATTAACCCGGTGAAAATCTTCAAATCTTAAATTTACCTCAAGGAGTGATAAGTCTAATGAAAGACGTTTGACAGAAGTTAAAGATTCCAGAATGTTCTCATTGGTTATATCAATAACGTCAATGATTTCTGCCTCCACCAGCTCTGGTGCATTCTCAATCAGACATTGTAGAATGTATGTAGCCACTTCTTTCTCATCTTCTCGTTGCCACTCATATCTTGTCCACACAAATGTCTCAAGATGAAACAACAAACATTCAGGTACATATTTGGGTCAACTCCATTCCCAGCCCACCGGACAATCATCTCTAGCAAATCGATATGGCTGAGAACAATGCAATTAAAGGACATTAAAATACTTGAAAGTAGAGAACTGGAAAAAAGTAGTTGACTAATGAAATGGCTTACATCGATGAGCTTAAGAATTTGTAATTTGGGAGAACTATCGAGCATGAACGAAAGTAGATTACACCACTCATAGCTAAATGTACGAAGCTCCAAAGATAAAAGCTGGTAGAAGATTTTACCAATAGGATACTTAATCTGTGCATGAGGCAACATTGGTACACACAAAACTATGTTAACCCAATTACTGATAAACCCCGTGAAAATCTTAAATCTTAAGTTTACCTTTAAGGGTGGTAAGTGTAAGGAAAGACGTTTGGCTGAAGTTAGAGATTCCAAAATGTTCTCATTGGCTATTTCAAAAATGTCAGAGATTTTGGCCTCCACCAGCTCTGGCGCTTTCTCAATCAAACAAAACTCAAGACCATTAAACCCGTCGATGTTCAAGTATTTCAAAGAAGGAGCATTTATCACATAGCCTCCAACACCTTCTCCATAGTAATCATCATATATGGTTAGTCTCTGTAATGATGGCACCACAATAGTATAAGTAAGCACATCGATAGTGCTATATCTATGCACTACCAAATCTTCAAGACTAGGACAGCCGCATAAAAGGTTGCAAACAGATTCTTCGTCTTTGAATTTCACATGGTAGAGATGCAGCTTACGAAGAGACTTCAAACAAACCAGAGAAGGAAAATCTAAAAGAATGTAATACTTGAGTTTCAAGATTTCAAGTGTATCATTACAGCTACACCAAGCACTCGGAAATCTTACATAACTTTCCTCCTGAAATGGAAATTTCAGTACAAATTTACGCATATGGCGGGCAAATGCAATTCCAATCAATATCCCAACATCCAAAGCATCACTCTCATCTTCAATTCTCAAATGCAAACTCTCTAGAAACGGAGTTCTATGTGAAATCAAAGATCTGCAAACATTCTCTGAAAATGTATGATGATACTTAGAATCAAACTTGAGATTTGGCACCATCTTCCAAAGAGATGTCCAACTTTTGGACAAAACACTAGTAGCTATGACAGTTTCTGTTGGAAGTGAGGACAATATATGCAGAAGCAAAGCTTCAGGCAACTCACTGATCCTGTCCACATTTACAACATTTCCATTTCTCAAACCTTCACCACCGATTTTGCTGTAAGAAATCAAAAGAATTAGAAAACCATAGAAAGGGATTCCGAGAAAAACATAAACAAAACAAAGAAACATACCATTTTTGTTCCATTGTCGTTAAACAGAGAAAACAATTTTGCTACAAATCCTTCAAATTACGAACGCTATAAACTCAAATGCAAACGCAGCCGAACACACAAATCCAGGTAGAGCTTAGATGTGATAATGGTGACAAGATTCAGCTTCAAAATTATATCCACTTGTGTTTGATTAGTAAAAGAATTTACAAAACCCTAACAGAATAATTACAGTGTCAAATGCATAGAGAGACTCGGGAGAAAAAAGAAGACGAGAGAAATGGAGACGACTTTTTCCTATCAAACCAAAACCAAAACATTCATAAGCCCAAAACAAACAAAAATTAATATGTTTTTTGCTTCCGGCCCAGGCCCAATAACGAATAGTGAAACTGAGTTTAGGTCTTCACTATTTAAAGCTCGTAAACCCTAGACTTCTTCTCGTCTCTCTGATTTTAGTTCAGCCGCGTCTTCCAAGCTGTGAGTTTTCGTTCCTCTCTGCTTCTCTTCTCTCTGATTTCTTCGCTGCTATCACGTTTGGGTATAATTAGGGTTCTTGCGTGTTTTCGCTCATCGTGTGTTCTGCTGCTAGCTCCTGTAATATTCTAAGTTGGTTGTTTTGTTCAGATCTAGTTTTATTGATCTGATATAAAGCGTTTCTTAGAGTCCGTTGATTTGCTGTTTGTTAAGCTTTATTGATTTGTTGGAAGTGTCGTCTTTGGAATGAGTAAGATTAGAGATTCATTGATGAAACTTTTCGTTTATTTGATTGATGTTGAAAACATCCTTACTCTATACAAACACTAGAAACTTGGAGTCTTTGAGAGTTTAAGATTGCTCAAAAGTATCATCTTTAGTATAGATTAATAAGAGTGACCCTTGAAATATTACAAGATTCGTATCAGTTTTACTTTATTTATGTTAGCTATAGCATTGAGATGGTCTTTTGTTTTGCAGTTTGAAGTTTCATCATTTGATTTCCCATGAGCTGTTTAAAGTTCCATCATTTGATTAAAATGTGTTTTTTTTTTGCTTCTTGAGGTGAAGAAATGAAGCACAACAATGTTATCCCCAATGGTCACTTCAAAAAGCACTGGCAGAACTATGTGAAGACATGGTTCAACCAGCCTGCCAGGAAAACCAGAAGAAGAATTGGTTAGTAGTAATGTCACCACTTCTGCTTATGTCATGTTTCGTTTTAGGTTTACACTTTAAGTCTTTTTGAATCTCATTATGTTATTTGTTATGTTTTACACAGCGAGGCAAAAGAAGGCTGTGAAGATCTTCCCTCGTCCAACTTCTGGACCTCTCCGCCCTGTTGTGCATGGTCAGACTCTTAAGTACAACATGAAGGTCAGAACCGGTAAAGGATTCACTCTTGAAGAGCTCAAGGTTTGTAATTTCTATCTCTCTTTCATTTATTCTTATAGCTATCAAGTTTCATGCCTTGCTGGATATCGATTGGATTGTTGATTTCTGATTATTGAACTTTATTCATATAGCTAACAAGTTTCATTTAAGTTATGTGTAAATGAATATTGTTGGGATTGTTGATTTCTGATTGTTTGATTAATATAGGCTGCTGGTATCCCAAAGAAGTTGGCTCCTACAATCGGTATTGCTGTTGACCATCGTCGCAAGAACCGATCTTTGGAGGGTCTTCAAACCAATGTCCAGAGGCTGAAAACCTACAAGACTAAGTTGGTCATCTTCCCGCGTCGTGCTCGCAAGGTTAAGGTAATCATTCGAAGGAATTAGTCTAGGGTTTAGTGTTCTTTATCAATTGTTGGATTGGTACTGATCTCTTACTTTTTCTGTTTTTGTTTGTGTGTTGTTAGGCTGGTGACTCTACACCAGAAGAGTTGGCTAATGCTACCCAAGTTCAAGGAGACTACTTGCCTATTGTACGTGAGAAGCCAACCATGGAGCTCGTCAAGCTGACTTCAGAAATGAAGTCCTTCAAGGCGTATGATAAGATACGCCTTGAACGCACGAACAAGAGACATGCTGGTGCTAGAGCCAAGAGAGCCTCCGAGGCTGAGAAAGAAGAGAAGAAGTGAGGTCCTTCTTCTTAGTTAGAAGAAACTTTATCTTATCAACTTTTGGAACTGAATTTTTGTGTATCAGACTCTGTTTTTTGTTTCATCAGTTTTTATCCTTAAATCTTGGATTTTGCTACTACCTTTGCTTCTCTGGATTTATGGAAAAGATATCACACATCTCCACTTACGATAGTTTGCTATTTCTTTTTCTCCCAATGTCTCTCTAAATTTACGAGAATCATATATAGGACCTTAAGCTACGAAAAAGTATGTCTTTAACTTGCAACATGTCATTGCAATTCTAAAGTACTTGAGCTTAGGATCTTACATTCTGTCTTCTGTAATCCTGATCCCTTGAGATCTCATTTGATTCTTCTGGTTTCTTCCTTTTTGATGACTCTCCAATATCAAACTTACAAGCAGCAGTAGATTGCAGATTAAACTTCATGTTCATGGTTTGGAGTAACAGTTGAAACCACAGATTCTTTCTTCCTTGTTGACTGTTGACTGTTGGATTGGTGCAGCAACCTGATAAAAAAAGTCCTCTTGTATAGAAGATTGAACATAATGAAGTGGAGTAGCCAGCTGCTATTTCCTCAGAGTTGAATGGACGAGTATCAGGCCGGGGAGGTTTGGAAAGAGATGTCAGAATTCTGAGATTTAAGAGTTCTCAACATGTAACTGATGTTTACATCAATATTATTTTAATTTCTAAGAGGAGGCTCTTCCGGATTAGGTAGAAAAGGACCAGTTGTTGATAACCCATGGCTCTCTCCTTTGGACAGATAAAAGATAAGTTTCTGAGTGAAAGAGAAAATGTACAAGCTATCTTAGACAACTCTTCCATGAACTCTTGTAGCTAGGCTCCATACTCTTCCATGAACTCTTATAGAGAAAAAGTACAAGCTATCATAAACCACTGTCAGAAGCTGTTGCACTGAAGGATTGAGGGGTCGAGCAATCAGACTTAGACGACTATTAGTATAGGCTTCATGGGGAATGAACAACTCTGGGTCACCAAAACCAGATTTTGCAATTCATCCCAAAGCTCATCAGCCATAGTAAAGGAAAGGAAGCTTATAAAAACCTAAGAATGTTTTCTGATAAAGATAAAAGAGTTTGAAAACTAAATCTAAAGTATATAATAGACAACATTTATCTCGAAACAGTATCAATTACCTTCAAAGTTACAAATTTTCATTATGTCCAAAGAAAACAAAATTTGTTAAAAGATAGGAATAGGTAGGGCGACAAGGTGAACTAAATCGACCAGAACAAAATAAAGAAATGATTTTCAATTTAAGAGTTTAAAAGTCGTGAAATAGCATAATCGCATCATCAAGTTTAAACATAGTGGATGAGAGTAACAGCCTCTTGGCTTTGACCTTTTTCACTCTCTCCTTTAATGGTCCTTCCAGTTTATCTGATGGCAACATCAGCAACTGCCACAGAAGCAATAACAGGTTTAGTATTTTGACCAGCTTGAAACCCATTGAGTTAATCGATTTGCAGTGTGACTAACCTCTTTTTCGGATTCTAGCTCATGAGCCAACCTGAGATTCAAGTTAAGTGAAGCATGATACATTTCATCTAACATTTGCCTCGTCACAATCAACTTGTTTACCTTCCACAACAGAAACGGTACATACGTACCTGTGATCGCCAATTTCTACAAAAACGAACAGAAGAGAACAACAATGAATCTCATATCAACCAATTCGTTTTAGTTTTAGAAATGACTTGGTTTCGAAACTATGAATACCTGCATATGTAAGTATCCGTCTTTCCACATCTTCAAAAGGAATTGCGGTGTGTCTTTCTTTTCAGTCAGCGCGGCATCAGCAATCTTACAGAAAAAAAAACAAATTGATGGAAGTTAAGAAATCATTATGACTTAAAGATGTTTCTATATGAATCAGAAAGAACAGTCATTAACCTTATCGGTCTCAACAAAACGCCCTTCCTGTGACAAGTATCTGAACATTCTGAAAGCTTCTTTCCCATATCTTCTCATAACTACTGCTTCTATCTATAAACATCTCAAAGATCTCGTTTTTAGTTTCAGAAATATGTCAGGAAAAGAAAGGAAACAAATATGAAACGCACCTCATCTTTCTGTGCTACGCTGATAATGGATTTAAAATCTGCAAAACCAAATAACAAAAGAATATAAAAGGTAAGTTTGAATACAAGAATCAGTTGACTAGATTTTAAATGGAGTTACTATACCAACTATGTATGAATCATTCATTTCTGTCACAAATGCTGGTAGATAAGAAGACGTAGCACTCAATTGGTCAAGGCATGCTTCAACTCGCTCTTGTAACATAGTGCGACCTGCTTCTGTCTTTATAACCTCTTCATAAATGGAACCAATTGACATTGGAGCTGTTTCAAAGATTAAAGCAAATTCAGTTACTCAACAGAATTTCATAGGTGGACTTTTGGTGGAGAGTGCAGAATCAATCACACCAAATACAACTTTAACTTCAACATATTTTGATTATGTTAAGATATTGAATGAAAATGAGTGAGCAACACAGATATTACCCGAATTGTCTGTTTTCACCTTCTTCTCCTGTGATCTTCCTACTTCTAACATTGCCCTCAAGACAATGGCACATCCTTCATCCCTGCGCTCTTTCACGATCTCCACACACGCCTTCAACAAGGAAACAAGTGGTTAAAAGATAAGAACCAGTAAGATAGATTAGAAAAAACAAAATTTCAAATGCCAATAACGAAGAGCTTTTTCTCTCATCAAACTACCTCAAAAGAGAAACATGGATAACTAACCTTATGTCTAAGGCGGTGGATGAACTCCTCAAAATTAGGACGCCAAATTACTCCACTGCTCGGATCTGATGAGTCCACATCACGTTGTTTACGCTAAAATATTCGGTTCAATGAGAAACATCAACAAAGGTATTCAGTGCTACATCATGAAAATGTGTGCTTATAAGATAGCCACTATTGGTTATGGTTAGAATGCTGATACCTTCCCCTCAGTGATATTGCTATCGTCAACTGCTAAAGATGAATTGGCATCTTCTTCGAATATAAGTGGAAACCTTATTGCGTCAACTGGAGTTGCTGCTTCAACAACACGTTCCTCCAAGGTTTCCGGTTCTTTGAGAATCTACACAGTTCCAAGAGATTTATTAATCTCGAACAGAATAAAAAATCAAAACGGTAGGTCTGATAAACAATAAACTGATATATCGGACAATGTATAGGTATACCAAACACCAGAAAGACATTATCAATTACCTTGGCAGCTTTAGCGCCTCTTTTCTTTGCTGGCTCTTGTTCTTTGTTTCCAAGCACAGGTTCGGGAGAAGGAATGCGCTCAACAAAACGGGCAGCAACCAATTTCTGAAGAGAATCTCTGATTGCTTCAGAACCTATCGTCTTTCCCGAATCTGATCATGTATGACGAAAACGTATATAACAGATTAGCATCCATTCCATTCGAAGCATCATTGTAATCAAAATGAGATACAAAAAGGCCAAACGCCAGTGCATACGATGAGAGAAAACTACGGTAATATAGCATAAGAGGAACATATGATATCGGACTCACCTCTGTCTCTTTCAATCAGCTGTCCCAAGGTAAGCCTACCGTTACTAAGTAAACCATCAAGAACTGCACCGCACTATACATATAGATCAGAAAGTATAAGATTAGCATTAGAGTCTTGAAGCGTAAACCAACTAAACAAAACACTGAACAGAGTGAAGAAGAAGGAAGATTAAACCTCAGTGCCTAGTTCTTCGTTTACAAGCCTCGAAAACTTGTTATACCTCACCCGATGCAAAATGTTGTTAAACAGGACAATATACTGTACAATTGCTTTGTTCTCAGAACCATCTACAAGTCAAAAGCATATAACAATACCTTAGGCATTCATATTAAAAGCCAAGCGAAATCAACAAAGTAAAGGGGACTAACCAGGAGGTTCAATAGAGAAAGCTTGAACACAATTGTGCTGAATCAAGAGATAAAGAATATCTTTAACTTGGTTATGATTGATGTCTGATTCAGCTAAACGAGAGATGTCTCGCGAGGAAAGAGGTCCTTTACGTAGAAGACATTCGCAAACTTTCTGCAAAATAACCAAAACCCATCACCAAATTCGTTAAACAGAGTTCAACAAAAGTCTCAGAACTCAGAAGGGTTTAAAGGGTTTCTCAGTTTACCGATACGACGGAGCCGAATTGGACGGTGATGATATGGACGGCGTAGACAATGCCAAACTCAGACATAGCCATGACTGATAGTGCTGGGTTTCAATCGTATCACTGTCGAAATTGGATGATTCTCGACAGGAACAGACTCTGTGGAGCTTGACGGAGGTTTTGGCCGATATAGAGGTGTTTGCTAATCGATTTTAAGTTATCCCAGGAGAGGATATTATCGTAGGGCTTTGTATTTGATAATTGGGCCTAAGAGGCCCTAAACTTGTATTTCGAATTAAAATGAACGATGGTTTTTTTACCCAAAAAAAAGATTAGTGGTTTGACTACAATATTTCCGTCAACGTAAAATTAAAAGTTTAGTTCTTTAACGAAATGTTAGTTGAGAAATTTTTATTCAAAAATGGATAACTTAACTATTTTTTTTTTCTCATAAGTCATAACTTAACTATTTAAGAGATGTTTTTTTTTGTTTCTAATATGACAACCATATTTTCAATGATTGCCAGATGACAATGCTACGTAAGAAGAACAAACACAAATCAAATTCTTCTTTTGTATGTGACGGCTTACATGAAAACCATGTTTTTTAGTTACGAGAAAGGAAAATGACTTTTTCAGCTCCATGAATATGACCTTATTATAATTTTTTTTTTTTAAATGTGTCGTTTTCCTTTTTACGAAATTTAAATTTATATATCGACGTACTTTTTTTCTATTCACATACATAACTTTAATCTTTTAATTACTAAACATATGATCAGTTGTAATTTGTAAATTATACTCTGGCTCTCTCTTCAGCTAGGCTTCTTGCAAGCAAAATTATGGACCGTTAATTGTTTATAATAGTTTTGAACCTGCTACATTCGAACCACATACATGTCATTGAGTTTACACCAATTGTTTCAATAAAAAATTGATCTAGTAATATATATAGGCCAAAAACAGCAATAAATTAAATTTTGTGGTTTTAATTTTCAAATCTAATTATATTTTGGAGTAAGTTAAGACATTTCACGACTACCCTTTATGTTCATTTCATAAAAATTTAGTGATTATATTAATCTCATCGTATAATTATTATCTGTTAGAAAATATAAATGATTATCCATTTGATCTCATCTTATAACCCTTGGCCATCAAGTGACTTCCTCCCCAAGTCTTCCATCAAGTGACTTCCTCCCCAAGTCTTCTTCTCCTATATATAAGTACGTTTGTTTCATTGTAATAAGAAGTAGAGAGAAGTGATAAAGAAGAAGAGAGTTGTTACTCTCTCCCAATTACACCAAACTCTCTTCACGTCTTTTCTTCTTTGTTTTATATGCAAACACTTAATTGCATATAGTTATATAAATACACACATATATATTTATATACGTTATATTTTATAACACGTTATCAGCACGATGTCTTTACCGCTTGAGCGTTTACGAGGTAAGTTATAATTTCTGTTATTTAAATTCATTTATGTTTGTAGAACAGAAATATAATAGACATCGTGAGACTATGCCTTTTTCCGGTTTGATCGTTATATTTGGTAGGCTATGCCTTCTTTACGATCAAATAAAAAGCTATATCTTTTCCGGATAGATCGTTATATATGGTAGGCTATGCCTCCTTTACGATCAAATAAATGGCTATGCTTTTTCCGGATCGATCGTTATATATGGTAGGTTTTACCTTCCTAACGATCAAATAAAAATTTATATTTTTCCGGATTGATCGATATATATGGTAGGCTCTGCCTTCTTCTCTACGATCAAATAAAAGCTATGCCTATTGAATTCTTAATGGAAGGCGATGCCTCCTGAATTCTCGTATAAAAAGGCCTTTGTCTCTATATTATTAATTTTATGAATTTATGCGTTTAATTATTTTTATTTATTTTATTCGTAAAGAATAAATATATGTGTTATATGAGATTTAAAGACATTGTATGTCTTTAAAATCAAAAATATATTTCTCTTATGAGAATATATAAAGCACGTGACAAAATATTTTTAGACAGTGCAAAATAATTGGAAAGTCTAGATGAGCTAGTCTCTCGACTTCCAAATGCATCAGATTCATAATAATCGATGCTTTGTGTTCTCCAAAGTCTCAAAGAAACTCGTGTAGTTTCTAAAATATTTTTCTTTATAATTATTATATTGAGACTATAAATAAATGTGGTATCGAATGTTTAACCACAATGGAGACACGCATATGTATGATTATATCATGCAAAAAATAAAGATGGCCAAATCACCATTTTTCTTTGATAAGCTCATTAATGGTTGATTTCCTCAATAATCCCCAAATTAAGCCCCGAATATAACCGATTTAAAAATAAGATTCGGTCCAAGATAAATAGGCTTAAAAAAGCCATCATCTTGAGAAGGGGTATAACGAGTCCCAAATTTTTATAAGGATCTAAGATTAAATACATGATCCAGCTTGGATATGTTATTGATCCTAAAATGGGATTTAGTTCGAGATGAATGAACTCGAAGAGTTATTATCTCGAGGGGGAGAATTAAAGGAATCCCACATCGATAGTAAGTCGATAAATTTTGGTGAACTTGACACCCTAGAGCGAGATAACTCTGGTGAAGTCATATCCTAAAATTTATCATTTTTTGATAAAGTGGAACATCAAAAAAAAATGAGGTTCACTCTCAAAAAGAGCTTTAAGCGAATCGTTCATAACACAAATCCAAGAGATTGTAAAACGATTCATGGTGATTTAATCTCCATGGTTTTACATGGAACATGCAGTTTTGCATGTAGTAATGATTATATATCAGGCCAACAAATTTTAAGAAATATTCTCCCATGTTATATATACATGTTTGGAGATCAAATATTTCTCATTTTGAATTTTATGGGTGTGAGATATAAATAAATGCTCCTCTGCACCGCATAAAAATATCATCCAAAAAGGATGAAATATGTAAATGCAGGAGATGAATCTCTGCTCTACAAATACTGAGCCATCTTATGAAAGATGTGCCTATTGCAAGATTTGCAAATCATCATGTTGATGATAAAGTTTCCCATTTTTATGGGAGAATCATTGAATAGTCTGGATCTTTGAACAAATGACTACAATAAATATGAACTTAAGAGTTCAAAAGTTCAAATAGATCACTATTCATAATTAATTGCAAATCAAATGCAAAAAGCTGATGGATGAGATTTCATGAAATTACTGATCCTCGTATAGATGCATATGAACTTAAGTTCATAGGAAATCTCTCGTCCTAGCTAAACATGCTCTACAAAAATATGTCTCTGGCGGATGACATATTATTGTCTATAACACGTTAAAGAACGTGATAGACAATTTTGGTTCCAAATATAAAGAAAATCCTCGAAAAAAAGAGCATATTATTACTAAAAAGAGGATTAAACTCTTAAAAGAGGAGCATATAAACTCCTAAAGAGGAGCATAGAGACTTCTCGACAGGAGCAAAGAGACTCCTAAAGAGAAGTAAAAAGACCGATTGGCATGGTTAAAGACGAAATCAGGTACCTGAATGGCATGGTGTCTTTAAAGATATCATAATTATATTCTCGAGAACTTATAAGCATGATGATTTTGAACATCATCAAAACTCTTTAAGAGTTATTTGGAATAAAAGATCTTGGAAAGACAAAAGTGTCTCCAGATATTCCAACTAAACATCTAAAGAAAGAGATGTTATATTAGTCACTTCTAAAGGAAGTCGACTCTATATAGTTTGATCATGAAGCACTATATATAAATGCTGACGAGTATTTATATATTTTGTGAATTGTAGCTAGCATATATAAATGCTGACGAGCATTTATATATCTAGTGAATATATTGTACCTAGCATTTGCTATTGATCTACTTGCAGGATTAATTCATTTTCTCCAACTAGACCTTTGAATGAGTTCAAATGTGTCTTCCACTATCTGCAAGGTACGATTGACTTGGGTTTATTTTATTCTAGAAACCCCGAGTTTGGTTTAGTTGGTTTTGCAGATGGATGATCTATATAAATATATATCGCAAAACAACAACTTTGTGGCGTTTCCAACAAGAAATTTTGGTAGTCGCTTATTCAAGCCATGCCAAAATTATTGCGCTCCATGAAGCATGTCGAGAATCTGTATGGCTCAGATTGATGCCCTCAACATATACAAGAAGCAAGAAATATAGTCACTAAGTCACAGGTGAAGAGCCACCAAGAAGATATTGTTACATATGTTTCCCAACTCAAAGAAAGATATGTCAAGAGCGAGATGACCAGACATATTTCTCCAAGATTCTTCTCTTGCACCCAAGAATCTGAGAAAAAGCAAAAAGTTAATATCCAGTACATCCGGCCAAGTAACAATGTAGCAGTTTCAGTTCAAAGACGCTTCCTGCTACATCATTCAAAATGCATCTTTTGAAGAAGATGCTTCGAGGGGGAGACATATGATGATGAGCGTGACTGCACTCTTTTTCCCTTTTCATAGTTTTTATCCCACTGGGTTTTTCCATGACAAGGTTTTTAACGAGGCAGCAAATAACACGCAAAAGATAGACATCAAAGTGAAGGTCTATCTCTCTTCAAAAATCTTTGTCATTCATTGACGAGATCAGAAGAAGAGTAAAGCATAATCGAGATGCATCATCTACAAAAGCTATACAGAGAACAAGACTCGTCTGTTCCAGGTGGAGATTGCGTCACTGTACTCTTTTTTCCTTATCATGGTTTTTATCCCACTGGGTTTTTCCATGACAAGGTTTTTAACGAGGCAGTACGCAATATATCAATAGTAATGGATAATCAAGGGGGAGTGTTAGAAAATATAAATGATTATCCATTTGATCTCATCTTATAACCCTTGGCCATCAAGTGACTTCCTCCCCAAGTCTTCCATCAAGTGACTTCCTCCCCAAGTCTTCTTCTCCTATATATAAGTACGTTTGTTTCATTGTAATAAGAAGTAGAGAGAAGTGATAAAGAAGAAGAGAGTTGTTACTCTCTCCCATTTACACCAAACTCTCTTCACGTCTTTTCTTCTTTGTTTTATATGCAAACACTTAATTGCATATAGTTATATAAATACACACATATATATTTGTATACGTTATATTTTATAACATTATCCAAATTCCACTAATGTTTAGTTAGTGTGCATATATCAAACAAAGCAACAAATCCAAATAAAATAATATAAGAATTTGTATGTATAGACAAACCAAAATTGATTACTTCAAAAAGATATACATGTCTCAATATATTTATTCTTATCCTTTTCTTTTATAAATATAAAATAGAAATAATCTATTTATTCTTATCCTTCAAAGGTTTTTCCTTGCCTCGGTCATTTACTACTTCTTATTTCTTTTTTCGGAACCGGGATTCGAATAATTTAATTTAGTCTCTAGGTTGTGTGATCTTCAGGCCACCTCCATTTCCTAAGGATTATCATCTAAATATAATAATATAAACAACGTCGAGCATCTTTGAAACGTGATAATCTGAGTCAAAGACACATGTGCAAAGGCCCTAAAAATGATTAAGCACTCACAATTAAGCTATTTTTAATTAAACTATGTATCACCCTCCGTTATCTAAATTTAAGAATCACAAAGTAAATTGCTTTTGTTTGATAAATAATACATACACAAAACTATTTCAAATTCCTATGATATCATTCATAAACCGTAAATTACCATTTGAGCAAAAGTTAATTAACTAGCCGTTTCGGTTCAGTGTTTGTACCGGAAATCGAAATTAAAAACCACCTCTTCAAAAACCGAAACGTCGGTCTAATCGTAGGGAGGAGGATATACCAGTGAGCAGTGACCCCACCCTCCAAAAATTAATTAAAAGTTTAAAACAAAAAAACCTTGACCATACGATCATTAGAAAAGCCGCTCTGATGATGACACGTGGCATCGTCTTTTAGGCCATCTTTGCTTCTACAGATACTGTATTAATTAAATATAAATTTATAAATATCCCATTTGCTCTCTTCTTCTCTGCTTGCACATTCTCTCCTTCATCATCGTTGCTCTCGTGTTTTTGTCTCCGACGTAACTATGGATAGCGATACACTCACCGGGTTATTGGAAAACGTCGCCAGAAAATTCCCCGATCGCCGAGCTCTCTCCGTTTCTGGAAAATTCGATCTCACTCACGCGCGTCTTCACGATCTAATCGAACGCGCCGCTTCACGCCTTGTCTCCGCCGCTGGCATCAAACCCGGCGATGTCGTCGCTCTCACCTTCCCTAACACCGTCGAGGTAGTTTTTGAGCTTTTTCATATTTATTTTCGATTTAAATGCTTCGTTTCTGGTTTTATCTTGCGTGCTGAAGCAGAATTTGTGAAAATCTGTAAATCGCTTCTTGATTTGAGAAAATTTGATTTCCAGATTCAGATGATTTTTTTCGTGATTTTGATTTTTTTGTTTTTCAGTTTGTTATAATGTTTTTAGCGGTGATAAGAGCTAGAGCCACGGCGGCACCGTTAAACGCAGCGTACACGGCGGAGGAATTTGAGTTTTACCTCTCTGATTCAGATTCAAAGCTATTATTAACCGCTAAAGAAGGAAACGCACCGGCTCAAGAAGCAGCTTCAAAGCTGAAAATCACTCACGTCACCGCTACGCTGCTTGACGCTGGCTCGGACCTTGCTCTGTCCGTTACGGATTCTGACTCGGTCGTTGACTCAGCGACCGAACTCGTTAATCACCCGGACGATGGTGCTCTCTTCCTCCACACTTCTGGCACTACGAGCCGTCCAAAGGGTGTACCGCTTACGCAGCTCAATCTAGTTTCATCCGTCAAGAACATTAAAGCTGTTTACAAGCTTACGGAGTCTGATTCTACGGTGATTGTTCTCCCTCTGTTCCATGTTCATGGATTGTTAGCTGGTTTGCTTAGCTCGCTTGGAGCTGGTGCGGCTGTGACTCTGCCAGCTGCTGGTAGATTCTCAGCGACAACGTTTTGGCCTGACATGAAGAAGTATAACGCTACATGGTATACTGCTGTTCCGACCATTCATCAGATCATATTGGACCGCCACGCGAGCCATCCTGAGCCGGAATACCCTAAGCTCCGGTTCATCAGGAGTTGCAGTGCTTCTTTGGCTCCGGTAATGCTCTTGTTTCTTTTGTGCAGCAGCACAATGTTTTCAAAATCTTGAATTTCTTTGTTTATCGCCAAACTTATGATTTGTATGTCTTTGGTTTTGGTCAGGTGATATTGTCCAGGCTTGAGGAAGCTTTTGGAGCACCGGTGCTCGAGGCCTATGCAATGACAGAGGCAACACACTTGATGAGCTCAAACCCCTTACCAGAGGAAGGTCCACACAAGCCTGGGTCTGTTGGGAAACCGGTAGGTCAAGAAATGGCGATCCTTAACGAGAAAGGTGAGATACAAGAGCCGAATAACAAAGGCGAGGTTTGTATAAGAGGTCCAAATGTGACCAAGGGTTACAAGAACAATCCAGATGCCAACAAGGCAGGTTTCGAGTTTGGGTGGTTCCACACGGGTGATATCGGTTACTTTGATTCCGATGGGTATTTGCATTTGGTGGGTCGGATCAAAGAGCTTATTAACCGTGGAGGTTAGTCTCATTTACTCTATTTGATGGCTTTACTGTTTCACAAGAATCCTAGTCTATGTCAAGCAGTTTATTTGTATAGTCTCAATGGAGGCTACTTTGTGTAGTACTATGTTAGACTTGTCAAAGAAAACCCCCCAAGAAATTAGAAATGAGACAAGTCAAAGAAAGAGGCTACTTTGTGCAGTACTACTATGTTCTTGTGTATCAATGATAGATATTTCTATTTCTATGTATACTTACTTACAATCTCTATTTCAGGTGAGAAGATATCTCCAATTGAAGTAGATGCAGTACTCTTAACTCATCCTGACGTTTCTCAGGGTGTTGCATTCGGTGTTCCTGATGAGAAATATGGAGAAGAGGTAAACAAAACCTGTGCTTAAGTTACTCTAATTTGAATTGATGAATTGGTCTCCCTTTTCTACCATTATTTCCTGCAGAATCATCAAAACATCATGTGAACTTACTTCATTAATGCTCTTAAGAAACGAAATCAGATGTTTAGAGCTGTTAATAACGCTGTATTTTTCCTGGTTTATTGGTTTATCAGATTAACTGTGCGGTGATTCCAAGAGAAGGAACAACAGTGACCGAAGAGGACATCAAAGCGTTTTGTAAGAAGAATTTAGCAGCTTTCAAGGTGCCAAAGAAAGTGTTTATCACTGATAACCTCCCGAAAACTGCCTCTGGTAAGATTCAGCGTCGTATCGTCGCACAACATTTCCTCGAGAAACCCTAAAAACACCATCTTGCTCGAAAATCCTTGGTGGTGAGTCTTAGTTTTCACGCAAATGGATTTGCGTGAAAATATTGGTTTCTTGGTTTTAAAGTTACTTTTCATATGTTTCATGGTTAAAAAAGAGGACATGGTGGTAAAGGTTATAGATAAATCACAAAAGTGGGAATAAAGTTGATAAGTGATTATTGAAGTACAATAATAAAGGAGAGTTTCTTTTTCTTGGTGTTGGCTCTGCGTCGTTTGTTAAAGATGCTCTTGATCTAATGGCCAATTTGACAACTAAAAGCGCACTTCCAAAACGGGTAAAAGCCAAAGGACATATATTACATTGTCACTTTTTAAAGCTTTTGGTTCGTAGAACAACCCGACCGTTTAGTGGGACAGGTATGCTTTCACTATGTCCAAAAATAAGACTCATCAAAGCCAAAAATAAGTACTTTTATTAAGTGCGATTAAAGTTCCTTGTTGTAGCTAACTAATTCTGAACCTTAACTACAAATTTGAATTCAAAAGTTATTTCAGTATAGAAATCAATACGAGGATAAAACATAAATCATAAGGAAGAATACAGACTCCTAGACTCAGACAGTCCCAGAGATACAGATTCTGTGAACTCCATCTCGTCCATTCCCTTCACCAGTATACCAATGCAAAGAAAGCCTTTCTTGGATCGAACAACACCTTATTCCAAAAGATAATAATAGATTACCCATTGAATAGTTTGGTGATGTAAGAAATAAATTTGTATAATTGTAAAGATAGAAAAGGAACATTTTTGAGAGGGATGACAAAAGGTCGAGCTTCTTACACAATGCAACTGGCTAAGTTCGATGTTGTTCCTCAGCATATTCAGAACAAACTTTCAGACAAAGATCAAGAAGTTGCTGCTTAGAACAGATTTTGTTTTGCCTACACTTAAAACTTATTGTGATTTTGGGTATAAGAACTTCTCTCTCAATTAAAGGTTGTCTTTTCTTGAGCGGAGCTACAGACCGAAGAAGTTTCCGTTTTCTGTCGGAGTGTTTGTGATTTTGTGTTGCTTTCAACACGGACCTACTGGGTTTTAGTGGATCTGATAAGTATAAGACTGATTGGTTTACGGTTTTCTGTGTAAGCCTTTTCGTGATCTTACCTCTCTGGTTTTTTTTCTAAGTGCGGTGGTGGTTCTACTGGTTTCTGGTTTGGGTGTGAAAAGTACAAAGGTTGGGTTTGCGGTGTTCTGTGCAGGCCTTTTCTGGTTTTTATCTTGCTGGGTTGCCAAAGATTGGTGTTTTTTTTCAATTTTAGGAGTATGGATCTAGATAAAGCGATTCAGATCCTTTCGATTGCGGATGAAAAACCGTTGGTGCTCTCCAATCAACCAAAATTTTGTTCATCAGAAAGGAACTGTTGTAGTCTTCTGGGTAGATTCTTGAATCCGGAGAATCAAAGAATGTCTAATTGGATATTAGATATGCCGAGAATTTGGAGATTATACTCACGGGTTAGAGGTGTTGCGTTATCAAAAGACAAGTTTCAATTCATTTTCAAAACTGAGGAAGATTTAGAAGAAATTTTGAAAGTTGGTGTATGGACACAGGATGATTGGTGTGTGGTAATGGAGAAATGGGTTGAAAAACCTCCTGATGACTATCTGATGTTTCTCCCAGTTTGGGTTAGACTTCGTAATATTCCTGTCAATTATTACACGAAAGATACGATTGAAGAGATTGCGAAGTGTCTTGGGAAAGTCTTAGAAGTAGCCTTGGATTTGGAAAAATCGCAGGCTCAAGAGTATGTTCGGGTCCAGGTATTGTTAAACGTTTCAAATCCTTTACGTAATTCAAAAGAGGTACAACTGCCAACAGGGGATATTGTTCTGATTTCCTTTGATTATGAAAGGATAAGGAAACGATGTTTCCAGTGTCAGCGCTTAACTCATGACAAGACTAGATGTCCTTTTAAGCCATCTATCTCGTTAAAAGCTGATGCTTTACCTGCAAAAAATCTGGAAAAACTTAAAGAAGTTCTGATTCAAGACCTGCAGCCATTTGAACAGAAAGAGAGCAGTGGTAAATTGATGAAAGATGCGATGAAAGGATCTACAAATCAGGGTAGCTCAATAATTTCAAAAGTTCTGGATGATGATTATGTTGATGAGTTATCAGATTTGGATCTTTTTGTTGGTTTCAGACCAGGAAGTATGGATGCTAGCTCCTCTGGTGTAACTTCAAGTCTTGGTAATCCTAGAAAACATAAAGCTTCATGGCAAAGGAAATCTAAAGGAAACAAAGACCTCCCTCTGAAAATCAAGGTCAGTGGTGTAGATTCTAAAGAAAAGTTTGCAAAAGTTTTTAAGAGAAAAGCTCAATCAACTACTCAGGAATCTACAAAATGTTTTAAAAGAGATAATAATACGGTGGTTCCACAGGAACCGCCGCAGTATCAATAGGGCGTCCTTAGCTGGAATTGCCAAGGACTGAGGAATCCTTGGACAATTCGTCACTTGAAGGAAATGAAAAAAGATCATTTCCCAGACTTACTTTTCCTCATGGAGACAATGAATTCTGATAAGTTTATAGCAAAGGTTTTTTCTTGGCTAGGTTATGATTATGTATATACTGTAGAACCAGAAGGAAAAAGTGGTGGTTTGGCAATTTTTTGGAAGAGTTTCTTAGAGATAAAAATACTGTCTGCAGATAAGAACGTTTTAGATCTGAAGGTAACACAAGGAAAAAAACACTGGTTTGTTTCATGTGTTTATGGTCATCCAGTAACATCTCTAAGACCTGTTTTGTGGGAAAAACTTAGAAAGATTGGTTTACATAGGAAGAAAGCTTGGTGTATGATTGGGGATTTTAATGATATCCTGTCTAATAAGGAGAAGCTTGGGGGACCTAAGCGATTGATATCATCTTTTCAACCTTTTCAAGAAATGTTAGACATATGTGATATGCAGGAATTAGAGAGCTCAGGGAATAGCTTTACTTGGGGAGGAACAAGGAATAATCAGTGGATTCAGTGTAAATTAGATAGATGCTTTGGAAATTCCCAGTGGTTTGCTATGTTTCCGAATGCTCACCAATGGTTTCTTGATAAACTTGGCTCAGATCATAGACCAGTTCTGGTGAAATTTGTTAATGATCAAGAAACTTTCCGGGGTCAGTTTAGGTTTGATAAAAGACTGGCAGAGAATACAGAGTGTATTGACGTAATCCAAAGATCTTGGTCTAATGTTTTATCTTCAGAGCATCAATCCTCAGTTTTAAGCTTAATGGAATGCAGAAGTGCTATCTGTGCTTGGAAGAGATCCTCGGATCTCAATGCTCACAGCAAAATGCAGAGATGGAGACAAGAGTTAGATTTGCAGAAGAGTGCTCAATTTCCAAATTGGCAAAGGATTGGAGTTCTTAAAGATCAATTGGGAATAGCTTATCAAGAAGAAGAATCATTTTGGAGACAAAAAAGTCAGGAAAAATGGATGTTTGCAGGAGACAAAAATACAAAATTCTTTCAGGCGGCTGTTAAAGCTACTAGGATGAAGAATTCCTTAAACTTTCTATTAGATGAAAATGGAAATGAACAGACTGCTAATAGAGAAAAAGGAAAGATTGCCTCTGCTTACTTTGAGAATTTGTTCAAATCCTCTTCTCCTGATAATCTGAATGATTATTTGCATGGGTTTCAAGCTAAAGTCTCAGCTTCTATGAATCAGGATTTGACTCAGGAGGTAACAGAGACTGAGATTTATTCAGCTCTTTTCTCAATAAATAAAGAGAGTGCACCAGGACCAGATGGATTTACAGCTCTTTTCTTTCAGAAACATTGGTCTATGGTAAAAGGCAAAATTATTAAAGAGGTGATGGGGTTTTTTAAGACTGGTAGTTTACCTGAAGAATGGAACCATACTCACTTATGCCTGATTCCAAAGATCACAAATCCTCAGAAAATGATGGATATCAGACCTATCAGCTTATGTTCAGTGTTGTATAAGATTATCTCCAAAATCTTAGCTTCACGTTTGAAAAAACATTTGCCAGGTATTATTTCTCCAACACAATCTGCATTTGTAAGTGAAAGGTTAGTTTCTGATAATATCCTCATAGCTCATGAGATTGTGCATAATCTGAGAACTAATGAGAAGTTATCCAAAGATTTTCTGGTTTTTAAAACAGACATGTCAAAGGCGTATGACAGAGTGGAATGGGTATTCTTGAAAGGAATACTGAAAGCTATTGGTTTCAATGAGACATGGATAACATGGATGATGGAATGTGTATCAACAGTTTCATACTCAGTTTTGATTAATGGTCAACCTTATGGGCATATTAAACCAACAAGAGGGATCAGACAGGGTGATCCTCTCTCCCCCTTTTTGTTTGTTTTATGCACTGAAGCGCTTATTCACATTCTCAATCAGTCTGAAAAACAAAGGAAGATTTCGGGAATTGAGTTTAACAATTCTGGGACTTCAGTGAATCATTTATTGTTTGCAGATGATACACTGATAATGTGCAAGGCCAATAAGGAAGAATATCAAGAAGTCATGAATTGCTTAGCAAACTACAGGAAAATCTCAGGCCAAGAAATCAATGTAGAGAAATCAGCAGTCACTTTTGGAGCTAAAGTTGAGGAGCAAACAAAAGAATGGATAAAACTAAATTCTGGCATTCATTCAGAAGGAGGAACGGGTAAGTATCTAGGCTTACCTGAGTGTTTGAGTGGCTCAAAAAAAGATCTCTTTAGCTTTATTAAAGAAAAACTGCAATCTAGAATGACAGGCTGGTATGCAAGAGCCTTATCTCAAGGTGGCAAGGAGATTCTCCTAAAATCAATTGCTATGGCTCTCCCAGTTTATGCTATGACTTGCTTTAAACTTCCGATAAAGCTCTGTCAGAATTTAACTTCAGTGATGATGGATTTTTGGTGGAACAATATGCAAAATCTAAGGAAAATCCATTGGGTTGGTTGGCAGAGATTAACACTACCTAAAGACTTAGGTGGAATTGGTTTCAAAGATATTCAATGCTTTAATCAGGCTTTATTGGCAAAGCAGGCTTGGAGATTGATGCATGACAAGGATTGCTTGTTCTACAAAGTATTCAAAAGTAGGTATTTTCTGAATTCTGACATACTCAATGCCACAAATGGAACAAGACCTTCCTTTGCTTGGAGAAGTATATTGTTTGGAAGAACACTTTTAAAACAGGGCTTGAAAACAGTGATTGGTAATGGGAATGATACTAATGTTTGGGTCAATAAATGGTTATATGATGGAGAAAATAGAAGACCAATGAATGCTCAGATTTTGGTTGATATTGAGCTCAAAGTGTGTCAACTTATTGATCCTATCTCAAAGAATTGGAATCTTAATCTTTTGAGAGATTTGTTTCCATGGAAGGATGTTCAGCTTATTATTCAACAAAGACCTCTCTTATATCAGAATGATTCTTTCTGCTGGGCTCATACTCATAATGGGGTATATTCTGTTAAGTCAGGTTATGATCTCGGTAGCAGGAAAGTTCATCAAATGTTGTATCAAGAAGTTGAAGAGAATCCTTCAATAAATCCACTGTATGTTAGAGTTTGGAAGTTGAAGACTGCCCCAAAAATTAAAGTGTTTCTGTGGAAAATGTTAAAAGGAGCAATAGCAGTGGAGAACAGACTTAGAACAAAAGGAATTCGGATTGCAGATGGTTGTCTTATGTGTGATGAAGAAAATGAGACAATAAACCACATTCTTTTTCAATGTCCTTTAGCGAGACAAGCATGGGCACTAGCTCTTATTCCTGCTCCTTTGGGTGGTTTTGGGAATTCAGTTTATGTTAACCTGCATCATATTTTACAGTTAGCTCAGAATCAAGATGTTTCTCAAGCAGTCAGGTTAGTCAGTCCTTGGATCATTTGGATTCTATGGAAAAACAGGAACAAGATCTTATTTGAAGGAAATGGGTCAGTGACAGATAGCATAGTAGAGAAAGCCTATGATGATTCTAATCAATGGAATAATACGCAACAGAGAGAATCCATCTCACTAAATAAGACTGAAGTGATGATAAAGAACTGGATTCCACCAATGAATGGTGAATTGAAATGCAACATTGGTTATGCCTGGTCTAAACAAAAAGAAATTTCAGGGGCTTCTTGGGTGCTTAGAGACTGTCATGGCATTGTTATAATGCACAGCAGAAGATCTTATTCTCAGGTAACTTCCAATTTTCAAGCTAAACTTAGAAGTTGGGAATGGGCTTTACAAAGTATGAATCAACTTCGGTTTGAAAAGGTTATATTTGGAGCATCAACTACCGAAATTATCAAAGCTCTGAATAAACCGAAAGATTGGCCTGCATTGAGTGGTTATACGGCTGAAATGCTAGGTTTTACATTCAATAAGCCATTCTGGTTTTTAGAAGTGGAACATCCCGTAGGCAATAATGGACCTTATGAAATAGCTAAGAGTGTTTTAACTGGACTGAGATTTCAATCATATGTGGCTAAAGGAGGTCCTAGATGGCTCCAAAATGTTTTTGATCTTGATAAGGTTAATCAGCTTCGGGGTTGAGGTTTTAATATTTTCCTCTTTTGTTGACTAGTTAAGAGTCGGGTTAGGTTTTTCTAGGTTGTCTTTCCTTTAGGTGTTTACTAGTTTTGGTGTTTTCTGATCTTTTGTTTTGTCTTACTAGTTTTTTTACGTTCTTATCTGGGTTCAAGATTTTTCTAGTCTTCTCTTTTACTCTTCTTATCCTCTTCTTTAAAAATAGTTTAATTTTTTAATCTTTTAGAACTTCTTTTGTCTTTTCTTCCTCTTTATATATAGGCTTTTAGTTTCTCTGTTTTTAGAACCTCAACCTCCCTTAGCTTTTAAAACTTACCTTTAAACATGGCGGAGGAATTATGGGATGAGATTCAGAACCTTGCTTTGGGGAGGAATGATCCGGAGTTATTCATACCACATGAAGCTTATGCAGAGGTTGCGGATCGTAACAGACTCAGCTTGATAGCTAGACCTCTAAACCCACGAGCTCAGAACCTATTCTCGGTAATATCTTCTTTACCAAGAGTCTGGGGTTTAACTGCAAATGTTCATGGCAGGGTTTTAGATGGTACTTTTGTTCAATTCCTCTTTCAGTCTGAACTTGATCTTATTTCAGTTCAAAGAAGAGAACCTTGGCTCTTTAACAATTGGTTTATAGTTAATCAGAGATGGGAGATCTTCCCTGATGTTGATTTTCTTACAACCATAGACTTGTGGGTTCAAATAAGAGGAATACCATTACCTTATGTTTGTGTGGAGACAGTGAATGAAATTGCTCAAGATCTTGGTCAAATTGTTCACATAGACTTTCATGAGGCTTCTACCATACAAATTGCCTATATCAGAGTAAGGATCAGGTTTGGTATAACTGATAGCCTCAGGTTTTTCCAAAGGATTAGGTTTGATTCTGGTGAGACTGCTATCATCCGCTTTCAATATGAACGTCTTAGAAGAATCTGCAGTCGCTGTCTTAGGTTCACTCATCATAGGACTCACTGTCCTTACATGGTACCAGTTCAGGAACCAAGACAAGAAGTCAGAAATCAAGCATTTGAAAGGAGGGATAGAATGGTGTTTCAAGATAAGCTACATAGATCAGAGATGAATTCTCAATCACAAATGACAGATAACTCGTTTCCTGCTCCTATTACACCACCACCAAGAGTTGCAACTCCTCCTCTGAATCTGGAAGAACTGGTAGCGGCGAGGCCTCATCTTTTTACTCCAAGAGTGACAACTACTCAGAATTTGAGGGCTCCTGATCATCAATGTGCAATTCAAAGACAACATGTTTCAACAGGTTCTAATCCAACTCCACCAAACACAAATGAGGTCACATCAAGATTTTCAAGACTTGTGGAAGTTGGAGAATCTTCTCAAGGACCTGAGGCTAGAGATGGTGCAAAACGCACAAACAAGGAATTTGGTCTGCAGGAAATAGATCAAAGGAAGCAAAAACAGAAAGGAAATGAGCATATACTTGGAGGGATTCTGAAACCTCCGAAGAAACGTTAAAGCACTCTACTGATTCTGTCAGAATTTTTTGGCGCTGATGTGTTAGCTTAAGAAAGTTAATCAAAAGGTTTGAATAAGTGATATGCTTGTGGAAGTTTTTGTCAAAGCATATCCTCTGCTTCACTCATGTTTTGTTAAGACAATTAGCAAGTGGAAGTGAAGGCATACAAGCTAATGCATCGAATGGAGTCTTGGTTACTTGTGAAGCTCCATTTTCAAGTTCTCTGTTTACTTTAAATGTTGTTTGTTAAGTTTGAAAAGTGGAAGTTTCCACAGTTGTACTCTTTGCAACAGATGAAAGCTAATGAAAACACTTTTTGGAGAAAAAAAAAAAAAAAAAAAAAAAGGAACATTTTACTTTTTTTTAGTTAAATTTCTACCAAAAACGGAAAAGAAAATAAAGATCGCAAGTTTTCTAGGTTATACTACTCGATACAATTCTGACAAGTGGTTTTACTCTACACAACAAAACTTTATATGCCAATCTAATTTTACGAACCGGTCTTGTTCTGCTTCCTCCAGTACTTACTCTCCCACTGTTCGATTCTACTAGTCGTACTCTGCCTCCTTTTCAAAACCGAATAAAACGATGCTGGATCATACGGAGGCGGCATGGCGCATGGACCTGTCTCAGCTGGGTGTTTCACGAGTGATTCCATCATAAACTTCCGCTCATTTCCATCCCTCGGGCACGCCATTGCCTCTGAGCAGAGCTCGGTGGAGTTCTGAGGGATCTCGGGTTTAAACCGGAGGAGTTTAGAGTATTGGATTAAGAGATGGAACATGTAATCGTACACATAGTCCATTTTAAGTTCTTGTTGCACAAACTCACTTGCCTTCTTCCCTATGTCTTGTGTCTGGTAAGACAAAAGAACGGTGCGAGGATAACATTAGGAGTACTTAGACCCGATTCTCAATCAAACATTCATGAAGCGCATATAAAGGTGTCTTGGTTGAATTCAGCTAATAGAGATTGAATCCAGTAAACTAAGTCAAGAGAATTCACTACCTAATGTGTGTTGATTGAGATAAATGGACCTCGGTGTAGATATTATTAGATTATACTGAGATTGAGAACCAGTTAACACAGCCCCAGTTTAATCTGATACTGTTGTAAGTGATATCATACCTTTCGCATATGCAAGTTGCCCCAATCAACGGCGAATTTGATGGAGCGACATTTGTCGTCTTCCTTGACGGGCCAATAATGGTGTCCTGGAAACATACCTCGTGTGAAGAAATCGTAGTAATGAGGTTTGACCATCAATGTCACCGAGTCACATGCCAGAATGTACTTCTCACTCACCGACCATGCAGACCCTTCTATGTAAATCTTGTACCTGCATAACATTTTTTTTTGCATAAGCCATTTCTTAGAACCCAAAAGTAATGTAAAGGTTCCTCTAAGAAGTTTATGTGCTACTACTACCTGTGATGGCATTGGCTCGCCAAGTCTGACTGCTTGTAACCTTCCTTTGATTCCTTGACCCAATCCTACGAAAACACACCAAAATTAAACACATAGAGAAGTAATATATAAACATTCCCCGACATCACATTCCCAAAACTCCCAACTTTTGCACCATATTACATCATCAACCATTAAGAACTAAACGAACAATATCAACTATAGATCCACCGCTTGTGTTGATTAGTACAGATATCGCTGCTAATATTCTCCAATAAAAAGCGTTCAAATACACATGTTTGGAGAGCCACATCAATGTCAACAAGATGGCGACACAAGACGCACTCAAGTTGCTCAACCTTTCAAGTTAGCACAGCACTAGAGTCTAGATACCGTTTTAAAAACTTTCTTTTACTTAATGCAGATGATTTTAAGAAATGGGAATTGAATCCAAGACTCTCTTAACTAATTGATCATAGAACAAGAGCAACGTGATATCGGCATAGAGTCAATTACCTGCTTGTACAAACGAGCTTTCCAGTCATACTCCTCGGAGAGATTACATTTCATGAGATCAAGTCGCGTCTCAGCAACCGTCGGATTCCCTTTCCAGTAAGCATAAGGTTCCCTGTCTATCCATTTAGTCCTCTGGTTCCCTTCTCTAAGTTCTTTCAATAGACTCTCCCATGGCTTTATATTCACCTCAGCCCTACAAAACCAATGCAATTCTCATCACTAACCTATGCATTTAAAATTCCCTAAGCTACCAAGTAAATTCACTATGGGGTTTCGTTTGTCAAATCTAAAACTACAGTGGTGAAATTGCAAAACCCTAAAATTTATGGATGCTTGAAGAAGAAGCAATTACCATCCCCAATAAGACCAATCGGGAAATACAATGTCGAGCGTCTCGTCGTTAGCACAATAACGGAACAATGGCGGCGGCGGAGGTTGATCAACTCCGACGAATTCAGCCGCCTTCACTACCGGCCAGTCAACGCAGTCAAACATGAGCTCGAGATCCGGAATCTTTCCCGGATATCTCCGTAGGAGCTGCACGAATCCCCAAATCGTGAACACATCTCTCGTCTGAAAAGCCTCACGAAACTTCTCGACGTATATCCTCCCGTTGATAATCGCCAGCCGGAAATTCGCGGTCGCATTGGCGCGCTCCAAGGCTTCCCTCGTGATTCCTGTCTTCTCCCACGGCCGTAGATCCTCGTGGATCCATCGGAAATAATCGGGACACGTGGCGGATGGCGAATGGTCTGGTTCGCTTTCTCCGGCGTTGGATCGGAAACTCGTCGGATAATTGTTCTTTGGGCAAGTCACAGTGTCGTTACCGGAGAAACCGGCGCAGTTTAGCGTGAACTCTTTTGGTTTTTCCGTAATTAGCTTAGTCGACTGAGGGTATTTTGGGGATTCGGTCGTTCCTCTATCAGTCACGGCCACCGTTTCTTTCTCTATCAAAACCTATAGTTACACAAAACGTAGTCGTTTAGTAAATAGCGGTAGTTAGTTATTGACTAAAAACAAACACGTGAGTATTAAAACTCCTATGTAGACACGTGTCAAGCGTCCGTAACTTATTTGACAAAAAGTAATGGTGACACGAAAAATTAGGCGCGAACGAGTTTTAACACCACTAATACCAATATCCGACGTGGCAAAAATATCGTAGTGAGAAAACGACAAACGGGATCGTCGTTTTGATGTAATTAGAAGAGAACACAAGATTCTAATTATAGTAAGATGTTCGTACGGAGGGGTCGAGGAGGAGGCGCGTGGAGAGGAACGCGCCGAGGAGGAGGAAGAGGAAGAGGGAAAAGAAGGCGTAGGATCGGTTGGAAGCAACCGTGCCGGTTTTGACGAGTGGAGACCAAATGGTATCGAAACTACGAGAATGTCCTCCAGAGCTATATGACGGCGAGTTCCTCATCATCCCTCCTTGTTGTTGCATGCCAATTTGATAATCAAATAAACGTGAAAGATGAAGAAGAGAGAGGTGAGAGATTTGAAGGGTGAGAGAGAGAGAGAATGAGAGCTTTTTGTGTGTGAGAAAAGGAAAGGACAGAGAATCATGTGAACCAGAAGAAGAAAAGGTTTGGTTTAAAACTAAACTCTTTTAATGTTTGCAAGACTTCTGATGGATGTGTCATGTGTGTACCAGGAATAAATGTTTAAAGTTTCTAGGTGAAATATGAGACACAAAAGTACAACTCTTCTAAATGTTTTTGTAAGTTATTCGGTAAACTTTACCAAAAAAAAAAAAAAAAAAAAGTTATTCGGTAAATAACAAAAGAAAATAACAGAAAACTTAGTAACATTGAAAAACGAGTGTGGCAAGTTGTTAGAAAACTTAGAATCATTGAAAGAAATTAACTTAACTGTAAGAATTTGAAATATGATTTAATATTCTATAACATTACTAAATATCAATAAATATGCAAAAATAAGCATACAAATTAGTAGAAATTTTAAAAATATTTTTTTCAATACCTCTTTTCAGAAATGTTTCCAAACATTGTCAATTTCAATTATACCCTTTTATAAAAAAATTAAAAAGTTTATAAAGATGATTATAAAATCTAAGTTTAATTGCTTTACACGATTTTATAAGATTTTATAAATTTTATTAATATGACTTGGAGGTCCCAGTCACAATAAACATGACGTATACTCTATAAAATTTATTTTTAAAATATTTTTGAATAAAAATACTGTAAAGTAGACATTTTCTCAAAACTTTCTTTAGAAATAAGATGAGTTTGAATATAAAATAACACTGTAACGTCAAGGCCTAGGTCGACGCCAAGATCTAGGACTAAGCCCAAGCCCGCGATAAACGTTTTTGTAATAATGTTTTGAAATAAATTGCCTAAGAGGCTAAAGATAGACATCTATCGTAATTATCCAACCAATCAAATAATTGACATAGGACTTTTCAGGTTAGGTTCATATTTAAATATCAGTTTTAAAAAGTGACAACAACTAACAAACCGAGCATTGATTTGGACCACAATAAAGCACATTGTAGACACATGTGATTTCGAGAAAATGGACCATTTTGTTTCCTTTTTTAAGTGATTTGTTCTAATATCATATAAGTTTCGACGATCTGGTTTACGACATGACATTTACATATATAGAGCTGTCTTGGTCGGAGTCCACTATTCAATAAAGTTTCTCACGAAAGCCTGAAATATCACAATAATCGCAAGTGTTTGATTGAGATCATTTTTAGTGTTTGAATATTCAGAACCAATTTCAAAGTTAATGGATCATTAGGTCTAATATATTTAGGAATTTGTACTCTTCATTTGCAAATATCATCATCTTGATTTTTTTTTGCAAATATCATCATATTGGTTCTTCTTAATTAAATGGGAACATAATGATGAGGAAAAAGCAAATAAAACGAATTATGGATTAACAAATCTTTTTAGGAGTGCCCTCTTTGACATTTTTGAATTAAAGCTCATGCTTAAGAAATTATCCATGTCCCTACCTTAATCACAACTTCACATCAAAAATCAGACTATACGCTCTTGCTTTTACATTTTCACAATATTATTCACAAAAAGTTGAATAACTTCATAAAATAGTATCATTGAAATTCTAAACTGAATCCTCATCGTATATCAAGAAAACATCTAATGGTTAATCAAAATGTGTGGATCGATTTTTTAATTCGTTTATTTTATTATCAAAAATTGAGTTACTCGAAACGCTTTTGATATATTATTTTCTTTATCGAATTATTTCATTATGATTCATGAATCATGATGCCTCCAAGAAATTGTATTTAATTTAATAAACTTAATAAACCAAAAAGATAATATAGTTAATAGGTTTCTCGATTTTTGTTATTTTCCTAAATGAGATTTCTCAATTATTTCAATGACACTGTTTCATTACTTAAAGTATATTAAAACATGATAAGATATTTGAACTAAAAAGTGAAGGGTTCACAAAAACTTTGCATAAATCCGTATATTCAAATTATCTGCTTTATAGTAGGGACTGCTTCTGTTATCATTATCAGTATGAATTAAACCATTTATAAATTTGGCGATGCCTAACTAAAATTATTTTTGTTGACAAAGAAAATAGAAATTAACAAGTAATTGGAAGAGAGTGAGAGCGATATGATTTGGGGCAGAGAAGAAAACCTAAAGCTCACACTCCTTTTGTGTTACTATTTCACGCGTGCTTTGTTCTTCCTTTGTCTCCCTATTTCACAACCCAAGAACCCTTTCCATAATAACATATACTATAATAAAATATGAAAATACTAATCATAATTATAGTATGTATTCACACACATATACATAATCGATCTATATATATAGGCATACACACTTAGGAGCCTTTGTGCACTGCTTCATTCTCTTGAACTAAGTATTATCTTGGAGGGAGTTTCTTTTTCTAAAGGATTATGCTTGGATATATTGAGTTTTTAAGATCATGTCTGTGAGTATCTATCTACTCCATTCTTCTTACATATTGTCCATATATATAAAGATATGAATACTAAATAGCTGAAATGCGAGTTAATTTGTAGATGTCAGTGGAGATAAGAGTTCCAAACTTGGATTGTGAAGGTTGTGCTTCTAAGCTTAAGAAGACTCTACTCAAGCTTAAAGGTATTGAAAGTTTTTGAGTTTTAATATGTTTCTTCTTGGTGTAATTCAAGTATTGTCCTTATACAGATTTTAGTTTGGTTTTGACTTTTAAAATGTTAGTAACCAAAGTACAACTAATTATACATGAATTTTTCGGTTATCTCACATTGTCAGATGTTTTAATTAATTTATCCGGTTGTTATTGGTTTACTTGCAGGAGTGGAAGAAGTGGAAGTAGAGATGGAAACCCAAAAAGTGACGGCTCGAGGATACCGGTTAGAGGAGAAGAAGGTATTGAAAGCGGTACGGCGGGCTGGTAAGGCGGCTGAATTGTGGCCATACCGGTTAGGCAATAGCCATTTTGCCTCTTTCTATAAATATCCTTCTTATGTGACCAACCACTATTATTCTGATGCACACCGTACGGATCCCACCGGTGGTGTCCACACTTTTTTCCACACTCCCGCGGTTTACTCCGTTGCGGTGGCCGGCGATGAGATCGCGGCTTCGATGTTTAGCGATGATAATCCCCATGCTTGTACCATTATGTAATTTTTTTTTGTCTAGTATACAAAATATGTTTTCTGTTTATCTTCCTTGCCCAAATTTGATGTGATGTGATTTTTTTTGTATAACTAATGTTGGAATGAGAAAGTAAAATGTGTTGTTTTGAGCAAGAGTGTTTAGTCTGAATAAATTGGATCAACAACTAAACAAATATAATCCGATTCGAAATCTGTTTTCATACGATTAAAATGATTTGTAGTTTTTCAAGAATCTGAACCAAGTTGAAGCCTCCCTTTCACTAAGTGCTAAACCGAAATTAAATTACGCAGGGAAGGTTTTGGTTCAATTCAAGTGAAAACCGGTACAAGTGAATTAGAGACAAGAACCAAGTTGGTCAGGGAATTGGTGGAAGACCGATTGGCTCCCTAACGACGTCGTTCCAGAAGCTAACAAAAGAAGCTCTTATAAGAATCAGATCTTAGGGTTTTTGGTAACGTGTGAGAGAATTCTCGTTTCTCTACGTGTCGTCTCGGGTGAGTTCTCTTCTCTATTGAGGGTTTTTGAAGTCAATAAGATCTAGCGATCGTATTATTCATTTTCGGCTTCATCTTAATTCGATCTGCCAATTTTGTATTGTTTCTGTAATTCTCTCTGTTTCCTGATTTCATCACTGTGAGTCTGTGAATATAAGCGTTTTTTTTAGTTTATTGATCTGCTGTGTGTTCTGCGTTAGAGTTTATGGAATGAGTAATACTACTGTTTCATTAATTGATGAGTTTTTTTTTGTTTGTTTGTGGTGTGTTCTGCTAACAAGTCACACGACTCACATAGTATAGTTTTAATAAGCGTCTTCTACATCCTGAAGATATTACTTGTTTCTTATCTGTTTTGTTTGTTTTGTATGTTAGCTATAGCATTGAGATGGCTTTAAGCTTTGCAGGGTGAAGTTACATCATTTAATTTCTCTTGAGCGTAATGGTTTTTAATGCACAATACACATGTTGCTGATTGTTGTTTTTGGCAGATTGAGGTGAACAAATGAAGCACAACAATGTTATCCCCAATGGACACTTCAAAAAGAAGTGGGGAAACTATGTGAAGACTACGTTCAACCAACCTGCCATGAAAACCAGAAGAAGAATTGGTTAGTTGTAACTAGTAATGTTACCACTACTACTTTGCCATCTTAATTTTTTTCCTGGTTTCTTTATCTTTATGTGCCATGTTTTATTATAAGTTTTACCATAATCTCATCTGAATTTGATTATTTTGTGTGTTATGTTTACATAGCGAGGCAGAATAAGGCTGTGAAGATCTTTCCCCGTCCCACTGATGGACCTCTCAGACCTGTTGTACATGGTCAGACTCTTAAGTACAACATGAAAGTCAGAGCCGGTAAAGGATTCACTCTTGAAGAGCTTAAGGTTTGTAATATCTCTCTGTTCTTTATTTAGCTTTTGTGTTTTGTTTCTTGTTGGATATCGTTTTGATTGTTGTTTAATTTAGGCTGCTGGTATCCCCAAGAAGTTGGCTCCTACAATCGGTATTTCTGTTGACCATCATCGCAAGAACCGATCTTTGGAGGGTTTTCAATCCAATGTCCAGAGGCTGAAAACCTACAAGGCTAAGTTGGTTATCTTCCCGCGTTGTGCCCATAAATTCAAGGTACTCTTTCGCAAGCAACTGATTTAGGGTTCAGTGGGCTGTATGAATGGAATGGTTTGGATCTGATCTCTTAGTTTTTATGTTTTTTTTTGTGTATAGGCTGGTGATTCTGCACCAGAAGAGTTGGCCAATGCAACTCAAGTCCAAGGAGACCACATGCCTATTATTCATAAGATGCCAACAATGGAGCTTGTGAAGCTGACATCTGACATGAAATCGGTCAATGCTTATGGCAAGATCCGTCTAGAGGGCACAAACAAGAGACATGCTGGTGCTAGAGCCAAGAGAGCTTCTGAAGCTGAGAACGAAGAGAAGAAGTGAGTGTCTTTCTTCATAGGTTGAAGAAACTTTTTATCTTTATCATCTTTTGGATTATGTGTATCACATTCTGTTTTTTGTTTCATGAGTTTTTTTATCCTTAAATCTTCGATTTTGTTTCATGAGTGATAAGAAGTATTATCTTGAGAAGGTTTTTGCTATAAATCTTTACTCAAACCTTATTCTACTCTAACTGAATCTTAAATCTTAAACGGGACTCAACCACTAGCTGAACATCTTCTATAACCGATAACAAGTCAACTTGGTTTACTTCTTAAACCAGAACATGCCTTAGACTAGTGATCAAACCACCACTATGGTTCACTTCTTATACAGAATTTGGTTTCTTTTTCAGTATATGTTTAGTTTTAAAATGTTAGTAATCATATGAATGCGTTAGTGTTGTCTCGGATTTTTATTATAAAATTTCATAAAGTTTTAGTTCATCTTAATCTGTGACTGTCACTATACTATATCAAAGAGAGCACTTCTTTAATACAACACTCTCAATCGGAATCAAATCAGATGGAAAGACACAGTCCTCATTCTTCGCCGGAGCTTTCTTCTCCGGCAACAAACTACATGGCTCTGGCGTAACTCTGCTGGTAACTCCAGCCACATCTGTACAATTCCACTGCACTTTCTTAGCCTTATCCGCCAAAGCTATAGTCACATTCGAAATACAAATACCCGTAAACGGATCTTTGTCAATCCCGTCAAGACTCGCTGACATTGTCACATTCTCCGCCGTCATATCGCGGTAATTGATATTAGTAACTTCCGGCAACGCCTTAGGATCAAATCCTTCGTCAGGATGCTGATTATAGTTTCCACTCATCCAGAAAACGTATTTCATCGTTTCCATCGTTATCCTCCTAGCGAAAATGTCCTTGACGTAAGCGCCACGTCCCGCAGCGGTTTTGATTCGGATGGCAGATTCGGTGTTGGTTAAAGTCACGTCTTCGATTCTAACGTCTTTGATTCCTCCGGACATTTCACTTCCTAAGGCTACTCCTGCACTCTTTGGGGAGATGCATGTGAGCCGTCGGATGGAGAGTTGCTGCGTCGGCATTCCGAATTTGATTCCGTATTGATCCCAACCGCTTTTTAAGGCGATGCAGTCGTCACCAGAGACTATGTAACAGTCTTCGATCAATGTGTTTGTGCAAGAATCTGAAAAACAAGAAACAGAGTCGTTTACACACTCAAAAAACAGAGGATGGTAATGTGCCACGTCAGATTTAGAAATGCCACGTAGGATAATAATATTGCCACGTAGGATAAACATTTACCTGGATTGATTCCGTCGGTGTTGGGAACATTGACGGGAGCAAGAACGGTGACGGATTTGACAATGACGTTATTACAATAGACGGGATGAATATTCCATGACGGAGAATCGATCAATGTGATGTTCGAGATTTGAATGTCTTTGGAGAACAAGAGCTCGATCAAGTACGGTCTTGTTAACTTGAACTGCTTCTTTTTGAATTTATCCCACCAATATTGTCCCTGTCCGTTAATCGTTCCGTTGTTACCTATAATCAAGAAAACAATCAAAATCGGAAAATTTTGATTATTATGGCCCTGAATGTTTACTAGTTTTTAAGTGGTTTTTGGTTTTTAGATTTTGGTTTGTGGTTTTTTGTTATAAATATAAAAATTAATTTAAAAAAATCAAAAAATCAAAAAAAGAAACATGATTACGTTGAAAACTAAAATTTTCCCCAAAATCCTCAAAATTGTGGTTTTTAGTTTCTCTTTGAAATTTGAAGAAACCACTCAAAAACTAGTTTTCCTAAATTTAAGGGAATCTAATTTTTTAAAATCTTGAATGGTGAAAAAATAGATTTTTCCATAAACAAAAACCAAAAACCACTTAAAAACTAGTAACTATATAAACGAAAACATGGTGTGATTGTGTTGGAACTTACCGGTTATAACCACGTCGGTTAAGTTTGTACCGGAGATGAGACTGTTGAATCTCCCGGTTCCGGTCCCGTCTCTTCCTTTCCCGTAAGATGGCAAAGGAGCGACCACTGGCCATTCAGTTTCATCCTGTGTATGTCAAAACCGGAGTGGTTTTTGTTTTGATATTATTAAATTGTTATAGGTCGAACCGAACCAAAAGAAATCTAACGTCAACGTATCTACTAGGCAAAATTTGATTCATTATGAGTGGTTTGATTTGGTCAAATCAGTATACCTTGCTATGGTAAGTGAAATTAAAGACGTTTAATTCGGATTCAACACAGCCTAAACCAAAAACTGATACAAAATTATTGCTTGATTACTATTGTTTTAACCACACTTACCTGAGATGCAAGGATGGTAGCCCCTCGTTGGATGAACAAAGTAAAGTGGCTGGTAAGGTTAAAACTTCCCGTAAGCCATTTTCCGGGAGGAACTACTAGTTGAGCTCCACCGTCGGTTGCCATTTGGCTGAGCTTGCTTATGGCTTTCTTAAACGCGTTTGTATTAGAAGTTTTTCCATCTCCAACCGCACCAAAGTCAGTCAATATTGCACTATGTTTCCGGCAATTCAATGCTGAGAATCTAATCCCTGAAGACACCAAATTTTGGTGACTCCGGGACTCAATCGCCGGAAAGCCGAATATAGCCAAAATGACTAGTATACCAAACATCGGCCTAATCATCTACACAACATAGAAACATGCAAAATAGATGAACATAACTGATGACGGAATATTCAAAATTTATCAAATTAGTATTTCCAGAAATATGTTTTATTTATTGATTTAGATAATTTAATCTTCTATAGTTTTGATAACAAAATTGTATAAGTTAAGCAATATTCAACATCCAATGAACTATAATCTTCTAATTTAGTCACAAAGAACGAACAATAATGCATATTATTAGCGGATATATATATATACAAACTTCGACAAACAAATAAAATTACGACAATATTTTTTTTTTGGAAGAAAAATAAGACAAAAAAATGTTCATTACCTTGAGATATTTTTAAGCTTTGAGAACCAAAGAAAGAACAGAGAAATATGTCTTCCTTCTGGTTTGGTTTTCTGTGGGAGACAACAGAAGATAGTAATATATACAATATATGGGATCCCTAAATATTTATAGATTTTTTTCCTCAAAAAAATGAATATAGATAATTTCTTTCCCGATTGAAATCACGTACATGCACTTTTGTTAATTCAAATTATAGTATTTTAAGTAACAGATTTCCTAATAAAATAACCAAAAAGTCTAAAACAAGAAAATAATAATTAAAAAGAATATATATATGATTTTGTTTCCATATGCTTTTTTCATCTTTAAAATAACACAACTCTCATTGCTGACCTGATTCTTACCAATTTTAAATTTGGACCACTACAGTTTTTAGAAATATGTTGTTAAATGTATGGATTTTGTTTATCCAAAAAATGTATGGATTTTATATCGTTGAGAAAATTGAAAAAAGATTTTGTTAATTAGATGTTTAATTTCATTTACTATTGAGAAAAAAAATCCTAAAATAATAAATATTAGCATGAATTTTATTCAGGAAAGTTATTAGTTAAGATTTAACACTTATCAACTCACTACACACTTTGACTAATTTTGAAATCATTCATCTTATCAATTTTTTTTAATATATATTTAGGTAATTGATATAAGTATAAAATATTAGTCATAGCAAGGCCACATCTTATTTTCTTTTGCACATTTGGTAGGTTATTTGTTGCAATTGATAAGCTACTTTGTTTGCTTTTCAATTAATGAGAAATAAACACTCGCTAGGAATAGATTTGTTAAACTTTGGACTAAACACTCCTAGGGTTGTGATAAATTTGCATAGATCCGGAAACATGAACGTATTTTGCTCTTATACTCATGGATTTTCTTTTAAAATTTTCCATGCATGTGTCTTCATATGTATATGTATAGCAAAAGACGATATTATGACTTCTTGATAGGTGTTGATAATGATGAGAATTTGTATTTTGGATCTAGCTAGTTAATATTTCTTTCCATTTCTGAATCTTCTACAATGCATTAGTGCGTATGTTGATCATTTGCAAGATCACTTGCAAAATACGTGTTTATAGTTGTTTGCGTTTTGTAAAAGTATTTACGACAAACTAAAATCAAGCACATAAAAATTAGTTACGTTTGAGATAAACGAAATCTTAGTTTTAATGAGAGACTTCAAAATGAAGATGAATTAATGTCAGCAAAAAGGGAAAAGATAAACGTCTGCGTTTCTTGAACTTTATGTACAAATGTTACATTTTAGTTATTTAACATTTACATTACGAATCATAAATCATAAACCTGCGCATGCATGTTCGCAGATCCTAATCTAGAAAACATGACCAGCACATCTTTTTAAAACAACATTCTCAATAGGAATCTTTTCCGTCGGAAAAGTACACTCAAACCTAACTCCCGGATGCTTATCCGGCAACAAACTGCACGGCTGCGGCTTAACACTTCTTGATTCTCCGACGATATCCATACAATGGAACTGCTGCTTACTCGCATTCGGCGAAAGCGATATACTAACATTCGACATGCATACACCCGTAAAAGGGTTGCTTTTCATCCCTTCGAGCTTTGCCGAGGTCGTAACGTTCTCCCCCGTTATATCACAGAAATTGATATTGGTAACCACCGGCTTGGCCTTGGGAATATTCCCATCTCTTGGAATTGGTTTGTGTGATCCGGTCATCAAGAAAACGTATTTCGATGTCTTGATCGTGAATCTCCGAGCCCAAACATTTTGAATGTAACCGCCACGGCCCACGGCTGTTTCAATCTTGATGGCGGATTGTGTGTTGTGTAGAGTTACGTCTTCCATTCGTACACCTTTGATTCCTCCGGACAATTCGCTTCCCATGGCTATGCCTGCACCGTTGGGGGCAATGCATGAGAACCGTCGGATCAAAAGCATTTCGATTGGCTTTCCAACTACGATTCCGTTTTGGTCGATCCCACTCTTGAGGCCGATGCAATCGTTGCCGGAGACTACGAAGCAATCTTCTACTAGTGTGTTGAAGCAAGAATCTGTGGAACCAATGAAAACATACATTTTGGATTACCACTAGGGGATGGTAAATATATATTTTGATCAAATAATTGTAGACACATGCAGTTGCAATAATATTTTGAAAACATATACTGTATATATAAACAATCAAGATTTTAATACGTTCTTATTCTAAAATTAAAGATTGATTGTCACATTTATTTTAATTGTAGCTATAACAGAAATAAAATAGAAAATAAAAAACATGTATACCTGGATTGATTCCATCCGTGTTAGGAGAATCGACAGGATTAGAGATTTTAACACCTTTAATGATGACGTTCCTGCAATACACAGGACGGATACTCCACATCGGAGAATCGATCAAATTGATATTCGAAATCTGAACATTTTCAGAGGATTGAATCTCGATCAACATTGGTCTTTGTATGGACTTGAAACCACCATTTCGATACTTTGCCCACCATGACTTCCCTTGTCCATTGATCGTCCCTTTGTCACCTAATGAAATAACATATAGTCTTACAAACCATTAATATCCATTTGATTTGGTCGCATGCCTATTAAGTTGTTTGATGGATGTTAATATATATTTTCTTTGTGTGTGCTTACCGGTGATTACAACATCGGTTAGGTTGCTTCCGTAGATTAAACTAGCAAATCTTGTATCTCTGTATGAGGGTAACACTTGAAGCATGGGATATTCAGATTCGTCCTGTTTGTTTAAAACCAAATGTAAGTATTTATCTCAAGAAGAATAATTGATTAATTGTTTGTATCTATACAGGCTGATATAATATTATTTGATACAACACAAATGTGGCAGTTGGTTCAATTATCTTTTCTTTTGCTTAGGCATTGATCTACTTGATTAGGTTCTGTTTTGTTTGTTCCATCGTTCTCTGACGAACATGGATCTTTCTAGGTCAAAATGAGGCATATGAAAATAGGGGATTGCAAAGAATTTGATATAGTAGATCAAAAGTTTATATTAATTACTATATATATAAAAGCTAATTATAAACCTAGGAACCTAAACATAGACATTACCTGAGAAGCAAGGATGGTTGCACCTTCTTTGATGTGCAAAGTAAAATGGCTCGTGAGGTTGAAACTTCCGGTTAGCCATTTCCCTTTCGGGACAATAAGTTGGCTTCCACCATCGCCTGCTCTCGAAGTAAGGTTTCTTATGGCTTCTCTAAACGCTTTCGTGTTTGAGGTTTTTCCATCTCCAATAGCTCCGAAATCCGTCAAAATCGCACTTTGTCTCCGACAATTCAATGCCGCATGTTCAACAAAATCCCTACTAGGTGTAGGAAACCGAGCTGAGTGTGTCCCATCGCTTTTGAGGGATTGTGATTCTATCACCGGAAAATCGAATATAACCAAAACAACTAGTATGCAAAAACTTCTCCGAATCATATCTAAAAAAACAAATGAATGAGTTTAGCTTCCTTTCTTTATTTATAGATGTGTATTGGTTTACCAATTTAAGCGAGAGCTATAAAAAACGTTAACACATGAGTCCATTGCCTCTAGTTTAATTCTCTTTCTGACCCATCTTATTTTATTTATGCAATGCCTAAACTTTACAGTTTTTAATTCCATCTTAGTCCCTACCTTCAAACATGCTCCTGTTGCTATTACCATGCATTGCTATATCTACAAGTACTTGAGCAAAACTACTTGCAGAACTTAAACACGAAGTTTATTAGCCTCTCCAATAAACTTCTTTTTTGAGGTTTATTAAATCAAATACTTAGTAGGTATTTCAAAACTATGTAGAAAGAAATTAAAATACAGTGATTGTTTGCGTATACTTTAAATTTTGGCTATCATTAATCAGAAGAAATGAAGTTGTATTTATAGAGTACTAGGTCAGAGCCCGCGGTGATACCGCGGGAGAAAGTATTTAGAAACAATGATTTATCTACACATGATTTGATTTGATGGAAGTAAAGTTGATTGGTAATGATTTGTGTTTATACAGATGGTTTGATCATATATTTATACTGGGAACGCATATATTAAGAGAAGTAGGGTTTATGCAAAGAATGTTCGTCAAAAGATATTCAACGGCGAGATTGTAGGAATTTTTTGATTAGGGAAAACTTAAAAAAAGGAAGTAATATCTCAACAAAATATATGATAAAGGTTTGATATATAATCCGATTTTGTATTATGAAGATTTTTTACGATTCTACTTGAAAATAAAGTAAGTAAGATTGTTTGGGCGATAAATTATTTGTGCACAAAAAAAGATTATTAAGATTTGGGCGATTATTTTTGCATAATCTTATTTCCATAAGCTGTTGAACGCAATTCTCCTTTTTGTTAGGTAATTAATGATCTTTTTCGTAATTAATGTTTAAGGGTCGTTTTTTTCCCAGCTTAATATTTTGTAAAGTTTGTAATTATGTCTAGAAGATCCGATTAGTATGTTTCCGGGTCATTTTTTAATTTTTTTCAATTTTAACCCGACCCAAGTACATTTGTACTTCTCTTTTAATAGTATAGTAGAGATACCACGTCAAGATCGGATATCGAATCGGATCCTAGGCTAACCCGACGTATGTTATTGATTGGATATTTGGATTCACCTGTTCTCCGATCCTCCCACCGAGAGTTGGGTTGTTGTTGGAGAGTGGTTGTACGTACGTGACCGGTGAGCTTATTAGTCATTTTTCCTTTATTCTGCCAACATAATTCAGTTTGGTAATATAGTAAATTTTATGCGAACAGAAACTGAAAAATAATGTTATCACTTTACGTCAATAAATATAATTAATAATTATTATATGATACCAAAAAAAATATGGCTGAATTCTGAAATATCATTATTATTAGTTGGGTGCATTTTAGGAATTTGTCTAAACAATAATGATCGTGCACAACACAATAAACTGGACAAAATAGCATTTGTTTATTTTTCTTGCACGAATAATTGAATTTAAGAAAAAATAGAGAAAGTCATTATATGCCAACGAGAGACAGGACATTGCTTAATCCAGCTCAGTTTTCGTATCTACTATTCTCACTATCTCTATAATATAATCGAGTAAAAAAAACAATCTCTATTAAATAATCGAATTTCTAATTCATTAGGAAAGTTAATCAGAAGAGTTCTCATCTCATTTGATCAATCGTAATATCGTAGCTACCACAAGAAAACATGACTATAGAGGAGCAGAAGAAAGTCATAGAGCCCGAGACCGTGGCATCGGACCCATCACCACCATCCAAGGAGGGGAAGTCGGACGATTCGAAAGCTATTATTCTCGTCGTCGCTGCAAGTAACAAAACGTTCAAATTTCAAAGAACAAGAATTACATTTTTAAATTGCAAAAACTGTTTTTACTTCAACTTTGTTCATATTGTTCGTTTTCTCTATTTTTTTCTTGTTCACAATATAGTTTATAACACTTGTTGGTCTAATTGTTGTTTGTATATATCTAATTTAACTCGGTCATGTAAACAGTAAACTAAATGTTTTTTTTATGTGTGGCAAAATACTGTTATTTTCAGTAAAGAACAACCTTTTCAATTGTTTTTTGTTGTTGTTTCAGAAGAACCTGCGGAAGAGAAGAAAGAAGGTTCAGTTCACCGAGGTAATCAACGATATAGTACTTAGATCATGATTGATACATAACCAGGGAAAACAATATGTTTAACTTTATGTAATTTCAGTAATTTAATTACCTGATAATAATAGTTATTTTTGTTGGTTTAAGCTTGAAAGAGGCTTAAACCGGAGGTTACTTAAACCGCAAGATGTCGGTTTATTGAAGAGATAAAGACTAATTCTTTAGGAGTTATCTAGAGAATATTATGTAATCCTAATTGAGTTATGATTAGGTTTAGAGGTTGTGGCTATATAAGCATATATCGAGTTGTGATATAGCTTAAGAGATTAAGAGAGTTTTATGCGGTTTTAGAGTTTGAGAAGTAATTGAGAGAGACTTAGGTTTTGAGAGATTTTCCTAAGTAATAAAAGAGAGTTATTCTTTTGTTGTTGTGTTCTTGATTACTTTTACAAACTAGAATTGGTATCAGAGCTTTAAGGTTTTGATCTTGGAGTTTTGAAGAAGGAGACGTGAAGATCCTACGTACGTACAGCCGTCGAGACCGAGCCATGGTCGACGACAGAACACCACGCTCGAAGGAGATCTCACTACCGTCTATCCAATGTCCGATGCTCAACTACACGGTGTGGGCTAAGCGGATGAGAATCATGTTGAAGATATATCATGTATACGATGCAATCGAACTGGGATCGGAAGACGTTGACAAGAATAACATCGCGACAGGATTGTTGTTTCAAGCCATGCCGGAGACTCTTATATTGGAAGTTGGTGATCATGAGACTCCTAAAGCGGTATGGGATGCGATCAAATCACGTCATCAAGGTGCTGATCGAGTCAAGGAAGCAAGGCTTCAAACCTTGATTTCGGAATTTGAAAGAATTAGGATGAAGGATATTGATAGCTTCTCGGGGAAGTTATCGGAGATAGCATCAAAATCTTCCTCACTTGGTGGAAAGATTGAGGAAACCAAACTCGTGAAAAAGTTCCTTAATAGCTTACCAAGAGGAAGATTTATTCAAATCATAGCCTCCCTTGAACAAGTTTTAGACTTGAACAAAACTGTTTTTGAAGATATTGTTGGGAGACTAAAAGCATACGAAGAAAGAATACTCGATGAAGAAGCTGGAGGAGAATCTCAAGGGAAGCTTCTATATGCCAACACATATCAACAAAACGGGATAAAGAGACATCTCACGGCACCATATACACCGCAACAAAACGGTGTGGTGGAGAGAAGGAATAGGACATTAATGGAGATAACTAGGAGCATACTCAAGGCTATGAAGGTACCAAATTATCTATGGGGAGAGGCAGTTCGTCACTCAACATATGTTATCAATCGGATACCAACAAGAGCCCTTGAAAATATGACTCCCTACGAAACCTTGCGAGAGAAGAAACCAAGCCTAGATCACCTAAGGGTTTTCGGGTGCTTAGCTTACACGAAGATTGAAGGAACTCACCTAAAGAAGCTAGATGACAGATCGCAAACTCTAGTACATCTTGGAATTAAGCCGGGAACCAAGGCTTATAGACTTTACAATCCAACGACAAGGAAAGTGGTTGTAAGTCGAGACGTGGTGTTTGATGAAAAGAAAGGTTGGTGCTGGGAAAAACAAGTAAACGGATCAAGGGAAGATCCGGGCATGTTTCACATGAGATGGGGTGAAGTCATAGATGTTGGAGAAGGACCCGTAATTGTCAATAACGATCTAAATGAAGATCAAGTTGAAACCGGAAGTAACGGTAGTAACTTTGGTGACCATGATCAAGAACAAGAAGATGACAACAATACTGAGGAGACTAACACCAACACTAACAACAACTTGCCGCATCAACAAGTACAACATCAACAACCACAAGAGCAACAATTAAGACGATCGGGTCGTCAAACTGTTCTACCTAGGCACCTTGAAGATTATGTACTCCAAGCTAAGATAGAAGTAGAGAGACTTCTACTTTCAATAAATGATGAGCCGAGAAGCTACAAAGAAGCAAAGGGCTTATTAGAGTGGAGAAAAGCAAGCAATGAAGAGATTGATTCTATCAACAAAAACAAGACATGGTTTTTGGTTGAAAAGCCGAGAGAAGCAAAAGTGATTGGTCTCAAGTGGATTTTTAAGATCAAGAAGAATGCGGATGATGCTATCAATAAATCCAAGGCCAGATGTAAGATGGGTGAGACGAAGCGAGAGACTGAAAAGTCCGATGAGGAGAGGAAGGTTCTTGAAGCCATAGCTTTGAAAGCTTCGGAGTTAGAGACTAAAGTTGCACGGTTGCAGCATGAACTGATCAAGGCTACGGCGGAGGCAAAGAAGCTCAATTCTGAGTTTTCACAGAAAGGTCATGGAATTGAGGAAGTGGAGAAAGAGGTCGCTGGTTTAAGGACTGTTAAGGAGGAGAATGAGAAGAGAATGAAGGAATTGGAGACAAAGCTTGGTGCTTTGGAGGTGAAGGAGTTAGAGGAGAAGAACGAAAGGTTCCAAGCAGAGGAAGTAGATGAGGAGAAAGAAAAGGAGGAGAAGAAAAGAAAGAAGATTAATGGTTTGGTTCCTGAGAATGGTGTTGTTGTGAAACATATCAAGACAGGTGAAGAAATCGTTGTTTCGAGGAGAGTTGTTGGTGTTTTCCTGCTAATGACAATGGCGGAGTTTAGTGATCAGTTTTTTGGGCTCCAAGATGAGTTTTTCAACTATGGCTGGAGACTTGAGTTTAGAGGGAACAACGTGACTGCGTTGTGGCCTGGGAATGGGAAACCTGGACTGTGGTTGAATTCGAATTCAAGGATGGGAGCGATTTATAGTTTGATTGTGAGAGAAGAGGAGATTTTGATAGAGAATGAAGAGAAGGGACAACAAGGTGAAGCCAATGGTGGAGCATTTATTAGAGAGTCCATCTATGGTGTTGGGATTTATTTAACTGCTGCAAACTGCTCTTACTTCAGTGCTAGATATTGTGATGTTGACAAAAACAGAGCATGTTACATAGATTGTGATGGTGACAAAACGGAGTTCGTTACATGGTTTTATGTCATGTAATAATGGGGAATATGGAGCTTCTTCGTGGTGATAAAGCTCAATTCTTTTATGGTGGAGAAGAATATGACAATGGAGTAGTCGATGATATCGAGAGTCCAAAGAATTACATTGTCTGGAACATCAATATGAACACTCATATATTCCCCGAATTTGTTTTTAGGTTCAAGCTGTCTAATCTCTCCAATTCTAAAGGTAATTTGATTGCTAAGCGTGAAGTTGCTGCGTTGCTTAGAAACAATGATGGTGATAAGAAGATTTCAAGCTTAAGGGGGAGATTGTTGGTTTAAGCTTGAAAGAGGCTTAAACCGGAGGTTACTTAAACCGCAAGATGTCGGTTTATTGAAGAGATAAAGACTAATTCTTTAGGAGTTATCTAGAGAATATTATGTAATCCTAATTGAGTTATGATTAGGTTTAGAGGTTGTGGCTATATAAGCATATATCGAGTTGTGATATAGCTTAAGAGATTAAGAGAGTTTTATGCGGTTTTAGAGTTTGAGAAGTAATTGAGAGAGACTTAGGTTTTGAGAGATTTTCCTAAGTAATAAAAGAGAGTTATTCTTTTGTTGTTGTGTTCTTGATTACTTTTACAAACTAGAATTTTTTCTCTTGTGTTTTTTTCTGATAATTTATGGTGTGTGTGTGTGTATGAAGATGCTGTTTTGGTTAGACTCGAGCAAGATAAGAGGATATCTCTCATCAAAGCTTGGGAAGAGGCTGAGAAATCCAAAGTAGAGAACAAGTGAGTTCTTATTTTCTTAAAGAACTTTTAATGAATTTTAATGAATTTTTTTTTTTGATCCATGATATTTTTTTTCCCTATATATATATTTTTTTATGTAATCTAATTTAATAACTTTATGAAACAGAGCTCAGAAGAAACTTTCTTCAGTTGGAGCTTGGGAAAACAGCAAAAAAGCTTCTGTTGAAGCTGAGCTAAAAAAGATGGAGGTAAATGAGTAATTCATTATTCTTTCAGTTTTGTTGTTTTATTTCTTACATGAAATGCTTCCACTTTTAAGATTCTTCTAATTTAGCCCTTGAAAATATGAATGATAACAGGAGCAACTTCTTAAAAAGAAAGCACAGTACAAAGAGCAAATGAAGAACAAAATAGCACAAATCCACAAGAAAGCTGAAGAGAAGAGAGCGATAACCGAAGCTAAACGCGGAGAAGATGTTATCAAAGCCGAAGAAATGGCTGCAAAGTACCGTGCCACAGGAACTGCTCCAACAAAGCCATTTGGATTCTTCTGATCTATAAGGAGAAATGGTCTTTGATGTTGCTTTATGGTTTCATTTGTTATTAACTTGAGAAAGGAAGGATTATTTATGGTTTAGTAGGTGGTTGCCTTGGTGTTGGTTAAATTTGGCAACATAGAAAGTTACATGGCCATAATGTAACTCCTTCTTATGTTTGGGGTAATGTGTTTACTGTTTCACTCATTGGCAATTTGTACAGCTTTTCCTTGAGAGACTTCTTTTGAACTTTATAAATTCCCAATTATTTCGTTTCTAGTTTTCTTCTTCATTGTCAAGGCTCAAATAGAGTGATCATAAAAGAGTCAATCAGGTTTTTTTAAGAAAAAAAAAACTGTACAATTTTCACAAAAAACTATTGTAACATTTTAATATAGAATTTTTTTAAGAAGAAAAACGAAACAAGGATTCAAGCGGAATTTAAAAAAAAAACCCAAAATTTTGCACTTTTTTTAGATTATATTTTATTGTCAATTCTTAAACCAAAAAAATAAATAAAACACACCCAGGCCATACCAAAAGTAGGGATTTTCTATCCTTAGGCCTAAATACTAAGGTCCAAAATTCAGGGCCCAATAAAATTTGTGGTATAGTATAATCTCACGTAGAAATGTCTTATATATAAACAAGTCTTGCAAATTAGGGTTTTCATTTCAGTCATCGCTGCCGCACCATCGTCTCCTACCTCCTTTGCCTTGAAGCTTTAACGCGGGAGCTCAACATCAGCCATGGCGGAACAGGTTACTTGATCTGTTCTCTCCTCTTAAGATTATCCTCGTTTTATGATCTATCGATCGTTATTCACTTAAATGATTCTGATACTCTTTCTCTTTTCTCTGTTACTGAATTTCAGACTGAGAAAGCTTTTCTTAAGCAGCCTAAGGTCTTCCTTAGGTAATTTTACGATTCGATTTCTCTCTGTTCTCTATGGTATTTAAGTTCCAAGTTGTTTATATTGTTCATTGTTTGTGTTTGATCAAGCTCGAAGAAATCTGGAAAAGGGAAGCGACCTGGGAAAGGTGGAAACCGTTTCTGGAAGAGCATTGGTTTGGGCTTTAAGACTCCTCGTGAAGCCATTGATGGTATGTTTAAAGCTTTTAACTCGCTCTAATGGATAAATAACTCTTGAGATTGTGTTGTTCATATAGTTGTTAGATTCATAGACTTCAAATGCTATTTGTCTGGTTGAATCTTAAGCCTTGATTTAGTGAGTCCTGAATTGGATCTGCATTACTGTTCCCATGATTCCAATAGTTGATATTGATCAAGCTATTGATAATGAGAATCATAGTGTGATGAAATAGAGTGAAAATGTTTCTTAGAAACCTGCATCAATCTCTTTGTACCTGTAAGTCAGTCAGATTCTGAGGAGATTGTGTTTTGTTTTTGTGTGGAACAGGAGCTTACGTTGACAAGAAATGCCCCTTCACTGGAACTGTTTCCATTAGAGGTCGTATCTTAGCTGGTACTTGCCACAGTGCTAAAATGCAGAGGACCATTATCGTGCGAAGGGATTACCTTCACTTTGTGAAGAAGTATCAGAGGTAATAACATACATACATTCTCATATTTCTTCCATGGAGTCTTATACATTGATGTTAAGAAAGTATTATCCTTATTGTTCTTAGGTATGAGAAGAGGCATTCGAACATCCCTGCTCATGTATCTCCATGCTTCCGTGTTAAGGAAGGAGACCATATCATCATTGGCCAATGCAGGTTATGATCTGATTCAGACCAACACCATTGTCTCTATTGATTCTGATTTTTGTGAATTTGTTTTGATCTTTTTATTGTTATTGGTAATTTCAGGCCATTGTCGAAGACAGTGAGGTTCAATGTGTTGAAGGTGATACCAGCTGGGTCTTCTTCTTCTTTTGGAAAGAAGGCATTCACTGGAATGTAAGCTAAGCTGTTGCTGTTGATGTTAGTTTATGTTTCTGGATAGAGCTGAATTATGTTTTATGGTGATTTTCTTATTGAATTTTTCCAGACATTAAATTTTGTTTTACTTTGCTGAATCTTTTTCATCCCAATCTGTGATCTCTGTTTAAGACCTGAGTTTTGCTACTCTTTCTTACAAAGTTCGATAATCTGGTGTAGAAACCGGTTAGACCGACCAGTCCAATACAATACTTTCTAGTTCGGTATAATTGATGTTCTTAGTCAAACTCTTAATTTAATTGCGTCAAATTATCAACTACGAAAGCGTAAAAGGATGTTGGAATAGTGATGGAATTACAAATTTGTTGGAAGTGTAATTTAAAGTATTTATTTATTTACTCTTTATCCTCTTCTATATAAATTACCGTATACTCTTTGTACTTGTACCTCTCTTCGAGTATTTACATTGGTCGTAGCTCGTTGATGAGACCATCGAACAAAAAATTGTCTGAAAATGAAGTACAGAACTTGATCTCATCCTCCAACAAAAATTCTGAATCTGGCACGAAATCAGGCAAAGAGTTGTTTTCCAAATAACGAGGGCCACATGGTCCAATGAATCCTCTCTCTTCCGGTACAACAAGGTTTTGAACATAATAGCTAGACTTTTGAGGTGACTGATCCATAAGCAAACCGTGATCTAACCATTCGGAGAACACTAGACTCGGCGAAAAGCTTGAGATTTGAGCTTGAAATGTTTCTCCGACATTGATAGATGAAGAAGATCTTTCAGTTGTACTCTGCAAGGCCTCAAGTGAGTTTGTGATTGAAGGTGTTTGAGGGGTTCTTGTGGTTTCATGTTTTGTCAAAGTTACACCCTTCTTTAGATTGGAATGCCAATAGTTTTTGATCTCGTTGTCTGTTCTTCCTGGTAAAAATTTCGATATCTGAGACCATCTTGTAAAAAAAACAAAAAAGGTGTCAATTATGAAAATATATGCTACAACACATATATCAATATCAAGGCAATATTATAAATTAAAAGTCTTGTGTTTAAAAATTCTAAACCATAAACATGAAGTCCTAAACTCCATAAATCCTAAATTCTTCTTAATGATAAAATATAAACAAAAAAAATGGGTGAATGACTCACTTGTTACCCAACATGGAATGGAGTGAGAGAAGTATAGTTTCCTCTTCTTTAGTGAATAAAGACTTCTTAAGTCCAGGTCTTAAATAATTAACCCACCTTAATCTACAACTCTTCCCATTCCTCTGCAATCCTATACATTATGTAAAAACCATATTATTTACATAAAAATATATATTCGAGCATATAAACGGTGACAATATCTAAAGAGCCTAACAATTTATTTATCAAAGTGAATTTTTCTGTCTAATTAGCAGACTAAATATAAAATGAAATTATAATGTTGCATGATTTCTTCCAAAAAAATAAAATAATTTCAAGATATTTATTATAAAAAATTACCAGCTTGAATAGGAATGGTACTCCAGCATCCATGGCCATATTTGAGGACATGACTCCTAAGCTTCTCATCTTCTTCTGGTGACCATAATCCTTTCCTTTGCTTCTCCTTTGATTTCATTTTCCGGTTTGATTTTTCTGATTTAAACACCATTGTTATTTTTCCTAACTTATTTAATTTGAATATTTATAAATATATACGTATATGATACAGAATAAATATATGTAGATTGGTGATGACAATCTTTGACACAGATACGTAATTCGAAAGGGGGGAAATATATAGACAGTTTTGAAGGTCAAGTTTTAAATAATTTAATTAAAATAAAACTCTGATTAGTAATATCTAATTCATAATTGTGTAGAACTATTCATATGAAAGAGGGCTTGTTCCACACGAAACCAATATTTTGTAGATGATATATCGCATTTGAAACACTCCATCAAATCTTTATTAATTTTAGGTGGAGCCTGACCCTTTGAATTATAGTGTCATAACTTCAATACGACAGTACATTTAAATAAACAAATCAACATTTTATTATTATTATTTTATTTGACAAAAAAACATTTCTGTATATATTAAAAAATATATTTTGTTTCAGGACAATGACTTTTGTAAGTTTGTCTTTGTTTTGCTTGCCTTTTCAAATTATGTTAGGGGCTAACTTAATAAATCTGCCACAATAATATAGTGATCACTAGTGAGGTTATTTATTTCCTTGCAATTATTATTATTATTTTCTATGAAATGGAACGATTAGCAACTAGTCGATTAGTTTACCGATTTTTGAATATGTATAAGTGGACATTTTCACAATAATCCACCAGCAATATGTCTTGGTAAAACTTAAATTATATAATAGTAATACGCATGTGAAATTGTCAATTATTCTTATTGGTTATGAATAGAAATATTCTAATTCAACTGTTTAAGTTAGTAAATTTTCTAAGGATAGAGTTGAAGAAGACTTCTGCAATTTATAAATGAAACCTACTTGCCTTCCTCAATAAAAACTCTTGTAAAAAATAAACAGACAAATTATTGGTGAATTGGCTTTTGTTTTTGTCCTTTATACAATAATAAGAGATATTTTTAATATTATTTATGACAATATTAAAATAATAATATTATTGTTTTGACAACTACAAATAACTTGATAATTTATATCAGTGTCGTCGTTGTGTCACTAGTTGAATTTAAATTTGATAAAAATGTATATTATTGACGGGAAAAGAATTACATGGCTTTATTATACAAGTTCTACAAAATAAATAGAAAAAAGAAACACAGAAAATGATGCAATATTGTATTACTTTATAATATAACATGAAATATTATTTACAATGCCTCTCTATTTATATTGATGATAATTGATAAAAATGACGCCTTCACTGAGCAAAAGACCTTGGCAGCCGACACTGTGATGACGTTAGCTGCGGATTAGTTATCTTGACATTTACTATTTACAAGTGATTGTATAGTTTATTTGTTTTAATTCAATAAGATTCCAATATCGTTTTCTGTGCTACGACTTATTAGCGCATGGTTTTGTTATTGCATATAGCGAATTTCCAATCTAATCACACAATGACACAACACATATTGACATATCTCGCAATGATGCATATGCTTGTAATGATATTTACATGACCATATGTCAATCATATCTTGTCAATCATTTGCAAGAAATTAACAGGTATACCATAGCATTCAACAAAAGGTTTTATTTATGGATTTAATCAAGTGTTATTGACATATGAGTATAGTTTGCGTATGTCTATTGTGAACTATAAATTATCATTTAACGATCTATAATAGTAAAGAATTCGTTTTCTTAATCAACAAAAAGAAAAATCGTTAAAGACATAAAACAAATATATTGTTTGGAGTCAACTCTTTACCCCCATTTGCGGATAGAAATTGACCAAAATATATAATTGTGATAGTAAGAGGTTTATGCTTTTTTTTCCTTTTCTTTTGGTCACCAAGAAGAGGTGTGTCGATCAAGGAAAGTTTAATTAAGAAACAGAGAAGTGGTTCTATTAAAACAGTGACAATATAGTTTGGCTAAATACTTGTGGTTTTGCCTAAACTTATAAATAAAGCTCGCCTACCCAGCTTATCTAATCCCACGTTGCACTAAGTAACTAAGTCAACAATGTATTAAAAAGTCGTGGACCAATCATGTATTTTCTCATTTCTATTCATTTTTGTTGTTGTCTACCAAACATGTGTTTTTTTTTTTTTTTTTTTTTTCCATTGGGGTTATATCACATCGTTATTTGTAGAGATGTTTTTTCCTGATAATTGCGATCAACAAATTTTTTTTTCTTTCTTCAACCACACACTTATATATTTAAGAGAAATCAATATTTGACTGGTTACTTAATCCAAAATATAAAACTTTACACCAAAAAAAATCGTCACTAATCTATTTTTTTTAATGGGCAAAAAATTGGTTCAAACGTTAATTTTGTTTGTTCCCCATTCATGTTTTATTTATAAACATAATTTTTTTTCGTTACAGTTTTATACCAGTGATGTCACCGTACTTCTTTTTTAGATTTTTTTTTTTTTTTTTTTTTCTGTAAACGAAAGATCAGTTTAGATTCACATCTAAACTAATCATCAAAGTCAATTAATAAACTCATAAAACAAAACTTTAAGTAAGCAGCTACTACTAATTAGTGAATATACACCTCTTCAAAAATATTTTATTGATAAGTGTCTTTCTTGGAAAGAGTCTCTCATAACGTTTTTATTGGTACATTTTGGTTTGTCATTATGCATGCATATAGAAAGAATTGTCCACTGGTGATTGTCATTGATGCATTCAATTGAAACCTTCCAATCATTTTTTTATTCAAGTTCTAAACTTTCTTGAGTTATTTCTTAAAATATTTGTGGTATCTTAACAAAAATTCAAAATAATATGGTACTTTAAAACTCTAATATGAATGGATTATTTTATTATACATGAAAAGTTATTAAATAAGAGAATTATTTCAATAAGATAATCTTCCGTGAGTTATACGCTTGTTAAATTGAATCAAGCAAGGCAAGGACCGCAAGGTAGAGAAGAAATATGATCAACAAAATAGAAAATATAGATTTAAAGTTTTAAAATTTATCATGAAATCTACAAAAAAGAAAATAAGATGAAAAGAACTCATAACATAATCATCATAATTGATCTTCTTTTGTCTCATAGGATAATGTCTTTCCTGATATTTTCAAGGAAGATCCTAAGCTCTCTAGCTTTCTTGCAATGTTCTTCATCATCTGTCTCTGAATCACTCAACTCAATCACAGTCTCAAGTTGGTGATCTTGTCTCTTCTGTTCTTGATGACTTCTTGACACGCTCCGTGAACGAGCTTCAGGACAAGGGCTTATCAGATCAATGACTTCTGTTTCTGGATACAATGAAAAGGAACTCAGACCATCACCGAATTTATTCCTGGTCGACCAAGCGTTATTGCAATTTTCTCTATCAGGTGAATCGATAAGACACAAGTAATCATGTTTCTTGGAGTTTTGTTGTTCGTTCGCTTGCTCTGATACTTCTACGGTGCTTCTAGTTACTAGAGAGGTTGAGTTGAGATCAAGGTGTTGGAGTTCGAGGCTGAGTTCGGCAAGAGAAGAAGATTTAGTCGGTGAACTCGTTTCTTTCTGTTTTTGTTTCGGCTTCGGTTTCTTCTTCTTTGCTGCCATTTTCTCCTTGAACTCTATGATCTTCTCAGGACAAGCCCTGAAAAGAAACAAGGTGGATAAATATGCAAAACCAGAACGAGAACAGTAACTCAGTGAACACCAACCATAAACTGAAACATATTTTGTGTTATGTGACAAATAAACAGAAGCAATTTTGGCTTTATAAGTAGATCTAACTGAGCTGGAGCGTTTCTAATATCCAGTTTAGTCCACAGCTAACTATATCACCTGAAGATCTACTAACTTCAGACACTATTTCAGTTCACTGATTCATAGTGAATTAAGCTTTTGCATTAAAGGCTAAAACAACACAGGTTTAATCAATGTCAATCCCTTGAGCTAGTCAACTTTATTCCCAGCTTGAGTAAATGATTGAAGGTCAGACTTTGATCACTATCATTACCTTTCTACAAGCTCTGCAGGAACAATGGACGTCTCTAACCCTTCTAGATCATTCCATGAGACTTCAAAACATTCTCGTCCCTGTACTTTGCGGGTCTTTATGATTTCAGACACTGGACACCTCTCTGGCATCTTCGGCTGCAAGAGAATTTTTTTCTTGCAAGAGTTAAGAAAAGTTCTTGCTTAACTTCCAACTGATTTATGTAAGGGAAAGCCAGTTAATTTTAAGCTGCTGGTTTCTCCAAACTCAAAACAAAACCTTTTATAACCTTCTATGTACCGTATGACTTTGATGAATTCATGTTTTATAGTAAATTCTAACTGAGCCGAATTGTTCTTATGTATTTGCTTCAACAGTTGACTACGTGATTCTTGAACACAATAATCATAGCCTGAGACATTTCCGAGGAACTAAAATCTATAGCTAATAACTTGCATAGAGAGAGCGAAAGAAGGGTACCTTGTGGAGAATAGTGAACCTTCTCAGATTTCTTTCAGCAACTTTAGGAAGTATGTATTCATCTAAATGCAAGATCATGAAAATGAAGCAACGTTGGTTTCACAATTGGTTCTGCACAATGTCTGCAAATGCAACCTACAAGGAATAAGAGATATGTATAAATCCGAAGCCAGAAATACCTGTTTTCTCAGGGGGCCACTCAAAGAACTGATGGCATATCTCCTGAAGCTTGGTGCGCTGGAAAGAGAATTCAGCTAAGGCCCTGCAAAACCAGTATTTAGGTTATATCATTTCCTATATACAAAATTTGAATAGACATTCAACTTTTTTCAAGTTCACTATTCTCCATTCCTATTATAAGCTTGTTTCTCATCAGACATTCCCTGATTTCTTTCAGGATTTGAGGAAGCATTTTATTCCAAGACTCTTAATTCAGGACAAAAATTGGTGATTCCTTGTGGCAGATGATTGCTACAAATGTGTACGTGCTAGCTCTAAGAATAGGTATAATCTGGAGCAGAATGATCATCAAAGGACTGACAACAAAGAAATGGAAAGAAGTATTAACCTGGAAACTGTAGCAGAGTCTGCTTGGTGGCACTTGGGGTCCATGAACGCATCGATCACCTGCTTGATCTGTTCCAGTCCTTCTGGTTCACGATTATTTCCTACAACAAGTTGAAATTACGGAAAGAGCTTTTCAATGATAAATAAACATTATGTTTGGTTTAACACCAAAATCATGTCATATCAAAAAACACAAAGAAGTTGTTGCTTTCAATACCATTTATAACCACCAAAGGTAAGGTCCCCTTTTTGCTGCACACAGAAGGCCTAACTTGCTTCTTAGACTTTCTCGGCTTTTCTGCAAAGGCAAGTCCTTCTGATGCAACTTTTTCAAGGATAACATTTTCTCCAATCGACTTAACAAGCTCACAAGCTTTCTCCTGTACACAGAAGAAGTTTAATCGTGAGTCTTTTGTATTCCAACTACTGATAAAACACACAAACTAGAATAATATACAACCCCGATAGACGAAGGTTTAAAAGCTTGAGTCATCAACACACCTGACGAAGACCACGAACTCCCTGAGAGTAGTCACTGCCAAGCAAAAGTGCTAGAGCTATCTGGAACATCACCCAAGAAAATATTGTATAAATAACCTTACCATTTGATGAAACATATTCAGGATCTCAAAGTTCTTTGACGTATGGAATAATAGTCAACACTGTGCAGCTGGTTTTCTTGTCTACTGATGCAACTAAACGATGTAAGCCCTTAAAGCTACAAGCCTACAACGTTACAGTGGAACCATTCATACACATAGTCTCTATCTTGCCTGATTTTATCGAGAATAGGCTAAAATATGAAGGGCCACCATTTGCAAGTATGCATTCATGCTTCTACCAATCCAATCAGTTCATAATAACATAGTGCAGCTTCGTAAAAACTAAAGATCAGGGTTAAGTATATAAAGCTAATCACTTGTAGAGACTCGTTAAGCTACCAATGAGTTCCGTCCAAGACCAAGCTTTTTCTTGATGTCATCCATCTCATAGCAAACAACATAACCTCCTTCACCTAGTTCATTGGCAGATTTGTTAGGCCATATAATACCATTAACCATACCAGATGGTAAAAGAAACCAAGACTGCTAAAGATCCCTCTCACTCACCAAGGCATATTTCTCGGTATACAGTCTTTGCACCAAAAAGGAAGATATCTGAATCAGAGCTAAAACAGGCGTCCTATGGATGATCATGAGAACAATAATTTATTATTGAATATTGGGTTAACAGCATCACGAACAAGAAACTGATTAAAGCTGAAAAATGTGTCTTACACATAAAGATTCTGAGTTCAGCAGAGCGCATTGCGCCTCAGCCTCCTCAATCCTGCATTTGATGGAAAACAACAGAACAGAATCAGTTTTTCAATTGAAAACCCTCTCATAAGCAAAAATAAACACTCAAACCAAAGTCTCACTGTCAATCTAAGTGAACGGTCTTGAAGTCTTACCCATCTAAACAAAGTATCCCCAGTGTTGATGCAATAACTTTTGCCTCTTTTATGATGCACGAGAACTCAGACCCCATATTTCTTTTGAGTGAAGTCTCTTTGCTAGGCTGAACACCATCGTCAGCGACCTGGCTGAACCCATAAAGCATTAAATCGGAAAAAACAATCCGAGAACTAACAATAATATGCAAGGATAAAGGCACTAATCCCTCATTTGGCATCATTGTACCTCGAATCTTGCTTTTAACCGACGCCTGTAAGTTGGTACTTTGATTCCAGGAATTGCACCATCTACAATTACATAAATAGCTCAGAACTGATTTGACCAAGCATGCTTCTATTACTCTCAATTCACAATGACAACATTACAAACACTTCATAAACCCTAAACCCACCTGAGAAATGAGTCAATTTTCACTAGGCACAAACCCAAATTGATGTTCATCTGATGGCAATTTTATAACAGTAGAGTAGAATTACCTGAGACTAAAATGATGGAGCAGTTTAAGGCAATTAGGGCTCGGAGACGATGAAAAAGTCCTCGAAGATAAACTTTTTCTTTAGTGGCGCAATAAGATTTGTTCACTTTATGCAATTCCACCATCCAACACGAAAGATCCACGCATACTCTTTTGTTTCTGCAGCGATTAATGTTCATCGGAGAATCTCGTAAAGACTTAAACTTTATAAAAACCCAGAAAAATTAAAGAGAAATTGAGACGAAGAAATTACTCACTGAAGATGATCGAGTGGGAAAGTCTTCTTGCAAGGCTCCAAAACATCCCAAAGATACTTCACTCCCATAGCTTCACCTTCGAGATCGAGAGAGAGAGAGAGAAACAGAAAGAGGGAAGAAAATGATTTGATATTTGAATTTGAAAATTTGGATCAATAATAATAATTGGGTGAAACCGATCGGTTTGGAACCTTCCAAACCGAAACCAAAATTCTTGCAAATGCTTCACTCCGGTTCGGCAACAGACCTACCATCCTACTACTATTAATTGAGAAATACAAAAATAAAAACTAACACAAAAAATTGTAAAAATTATATCACAATACCAATGGTCTTTGGTTTTTTCTAAATAAACTCATTAAGAATACCATTGTAATCACAAATTTAATTAAAATTTCATAATTTGGTTTATTCGACGAATCATTGCACTTTTTGGTTTTTATTAACCTTTGTAATCTTTAGCTTTTTGACGAACCATTGCAACAATTGGTATATTTGATATACACAGTCGCATCTCTCGGTTAAAGTTCTTCATATTTTAAAAAATATTTAATTACAAAAATATATTTAAATGAATTGTTGCTACCATTGAATTCAACACTAGGTAAGAATCCGTGCATCCAGGCCACATATAAATCTTATACTACTATTTAGTTTTATGAATAATTTAAATTATAGTAATATATATAAAATTTATTAGTTTATTAAGAATTTTTATTAAATTAAAAAGTACATAGTGTTTGTGTTTAGTATATTTATAAAAATATATATATATATATATATATATATATATATATAAGTTTTTACCCCAAAAAGTATATATGTATGTTATGTTTATTGTTTTTCCAAGACAATTCAATTAAGCATTTTACATTTTAAAAATAATATATTCTTTTAAATGAATATATATTTTTACACTAAATGAATGCTTTAAATTTATTTTAATGTTACAGTAAATAGTGTTGCTTAGGTGGATGCTTATGTCGATAAGTTAGCTGGAGCGAGGACTCTCCTATTATATATATAGATTTTTTTTTTTCCAAGACAATTCAATTAAGCATTTTACAATTTAAAAATAATAGAGTCTTTTAAATGAATATATATTTTTGTACTAAATGAATATTTTAAACTTATTTTAGTGTTACAATAAATAGTGTTTCTTAGGTGGATGTGCTAGATGGAGAGATTAAATATATATATTATTTGTTATCTATATCATTATCTTTTTTTCTTAAATAACTACCAATTTTGGTTATTTATTAATTTGTCAAATTCTCATGTAAGATTAATTTTTTAGCTATGTTATCTTTCTTAGAATTTTGAACTTGGTTTTTCGTTGGATCAGATTCTCATTTGGAGCGGTATATATCTTCCACCACAAGAAGATGTTATAGACATCGGGGATAAGGCGATGCTTGCCAAAATGATCTCATGGGCGTTTGATGTGCCAATTAACAATTTATTTCTTGAATTTGTTTGAGACTAAAGTTTTATGGATTCCTTTCATACACACCGAGATTTCCTTCATTGATATTGATATAGATTCTCGATATGGAAGGTAATAAAGCCAAAACCTTCGATGATCTAAATAACGAGGTAGTTCTCTAGAATCCCTAATTTTCCGCGATTTTTTTTTTTTTTTTTTAACGATTAGCAATATTAATCTCTTGATTTTGATAGATTAAAGAGAAAACGGTTTGAACAAAAAGTGTCCAAAGCGCTTGACATTGAAATTGGTAGAAGATATAGAGAAGCGCTTGATCCTTTTCGTTTTCTTTAATTATTCCCTTGTTGAGTTATGTTTTCAATTGTCAACTTGTGTTTCATTTTTTTTTTTTGAAGCTTTGGCTGTCTAAGTCACGTTATTCATAAAGAATATCAAAAATGAGATGAAAGAGAAAATCAAGACTTTGCTTGATTAGAATCTCTCTTTGTCTGCCAAAAGCGATCAAGGGTCAGAAAATCAAGACTTTGCTTGACTTATTTGTTCTCTGTGTGTGTTTTCAATTTGATCAAGAGTCATATAGGCGATTGATTCGCTTTCCTTGGGTCCATAGCTTAATAGACTTAGGATAATAACTTGATTCTTCTGTAATACTAACTAAAATATTTGTATTTCGTGCTCGCAGACTCCAACAAGAAACAAAGTTAGGCCTATTCAAGAGATATATCTACTCCATGTGATCATCCACTCGACTGGTATGAAGAAGCAATAGAGCTCCAAAACAGAAAGACCATGTCTTCTCTTCTTTTTGAACCGAACCACCCATTAGGGCTGCTTTTTGGTTGATTTTTTATGCCTTCTAGAACTTTCGATTTTTTATTGATAGATAGAACAACAGAAATCCTCATTTTTAGAGTGATTGATAGATAGTTTGAACTTTGAAGGATTTCTCACGTGTGTCATCAAATTAGATTGTCAATCAGTATCTCAAATGCAATATCAAGCTCCTTTTCTCCAGCTCATAGAGACGCACTCATTGTTAGTTGTTTATTCATCCACCTCTTCTTCGCTTTTAGGAGAAATCGCTTACACGTAACCTACCATCTTATTCAAATGAGACACATCCTTCAACGTGTCAGAGCGAGCTTTCTGCTACTACATAAACCAAGATATCAACAAGCCCACAAATCTTAAAGGCCCATATTGTATCCACCCGCCAAATTACTTGGAAGCTAAGAGCAGTTCTAACGCAGGGGCTTTCAGTATGGTTCTTAAAGGAATTATGATCAAAATTTAATATTTAATTGAGTTATATGCGAAAAGGCGACTTTTATATAAGAGCCAAAACACATTCTAAGAGGCGGATGCGTCATGGTGTGAGTGGCTGAAGGAGAAATTATTAAACAGAAAAATCAATTACTCTTTGTGTTGAAGATTCTCGGCGACTATAGGGTTAGGATTTCGACAAATATATATACATCTGGAAGTTGAGGTTTGATCTTTAATACTCAGAGCCTTTAGTGTGAGATTAAAACTTTGAAACTTTCAAAACAGCAAGTTGAGATTCACGGTTGGGTGAAATCAATAGAGTGGAACTGATCGGGGTCAATGTGAGCCTGAGGCGTGTGTCAGATTTTAGTAACACTGATCACTAGAAGATTGTCATAAACAAGCTAATAGATAGCTAATTCGAGATGTTTTCTTAACACTATAGGTTTATCTTGTACATGCAAAACTAGAGTTTTAAAAATGTAAGTTAGTGCTTCGATTCTTGGAACTGAACCACCTTCAATCACGAGGGACATAGCAGGAAGTCAAGTATGCATGCTCACAAGCATAAACAACAAAAGTGACCAAACCCTGAAAATTCATATTATAGAGTTATTTTGCATTTTTGATATAATTAAAATAAGGGATTTGTGCAAAAAAACCCTCCAACTCGCCCATTTTTGTAACTTTACCCTCCATCTCCGAAAAATGCAGATTAATACTACGAAGTTCCAAATAATACGCAATGTAACCCTTATTCGTTATCGTCAAGTTCGTAAAATTTTGACAAATAATATATCAAATCGAAGCCCTCGCGATGAAGAGTTCAACTCTACTTTTAGAATTTTAAAAAATCAATGTATGTGACCGAAAAAACGTTTACAATATACGTATAAGGGTTATATTGCACATTATTTTGGACTTCGTAGTATTAATCTGTATTTTTCGGAGATGGAGGGTAAAGTTGCAAAAATGGGCGAGTTGGAGGGTTTTTTTGCACAAAACCCTTAAAATAAACATCGATTTATTGCTGTAGAAATAATGTAATTTGAAGCTTCCATTAACCAGAATTAGATGTTATTATATAAGATCCAAAAAGTACAAACAAAGTCACCATTTTTATTGAGCTTGCTTCTTCCACCTTGAGCTATATACGACTCATACTTAAACCCTGAAAAATCGCACTAATTTCTCAAGAGAAAGTGTGCCTCTGATTACATTGACTTTACTCCTTCGCAGCAGCAGCATCATTTGCGACATCCTTCTTATCCGTGGTTTCCGCGATTTTCTCGTCTATGCTTCTAGAAGTTTCATCATGGGTAACCGCGGAAGCTTCTTCTCCAGTGTTTGTAGACAGACCTTCCGCAGAGGTAGCCTTTGTTTCAGAAGGTTCTGAACTTTCTTTGTCTTCTCCGTCCTTCTTTTGAATGGTTCCGACTTTGACATACTTGCTCATGAACTTGTATTCCCAGTCTTGTAACGCCTCTAGCTCAAATGCACCGAGACCTGAGATATCTCCAGTCAAGTCTTGATCCTCAAATGACATCTTTGCCAGAGCTCGGCTTGCATCTTTCCCTGCAAACAGAGCATATGGCCCACCTGGTCCATAAAACATCCTGCATGACCAGTCAGAGTTAAGTAGAGTTTGACGATTGAAAAACTACAGCTTGAGACATGTGAATATGATTCATAAAGATATGTAGTACAGCTGATGAACTATGTACAAGAAAAAACAAGTTATGCATATATATACATCGACATGTATGTGCGTTGATGAGTGTGTCTGTGTATGTCAGCACTATGAACAAGGAAAATGGAATGATCACTGAAGTGACTATCTCATCTAGCTCAAAACCTAATTACCACGACGAAGTTTTCTAATTGTATTATAATCAAACAATCAAACAAAATCCCCAAATTTTCACATAATTAACTAACCTAAACCCTAAATCAAAAATAGCAAGCAAATGAACGAATTTCTTCCCTAAATCAAAAACCCTAAAATTCACATGAAATTCACATGATTAACTAACCTCAACCCTAAAGCTCGAAACTATTGGATTAAATCGTTTATTTCTGGTACTTAAACTTGATTTCATGAACAAGTAAAGATTCTCATTTCTCAAGTAATACCTGCTCTGGGAAACATCATAGATCTGACCCTTGATCGCCATAAGAAGGGGCTTTTTAGAATCGGAGCCATCATACAGCTTAAGCTCTTCCTCAGTGATTTCTCCGAGCTGAACCGGCGGCGGAAGAGGCTCCGATTGAGGCTGAACCTCCAAAGAACGAGGTCGGTGAACTTCAGGAGAAACGAAGAAACCGGAGACGACTTGATAAACGGCGAAAGCGAGAGCTAGTACAGTGAAAAACGCAGCTGGAGAAAGTCCAGTGTAAGCTGTGATTGTTTCCTTCAACGTCTCCCATATTTGCACAACCATGATTGAGAGCTATCGAGAAGCCAAGAGATAGAGAGAAGAGTAACGTTTTGTGTTTTAATTTTCAGATTTTATGATTTATTTTTGCAACCGAGAATTAAACATATAAATATCTTAAAATTTGGTATAAAATAAAATAAAATTGGTCAATTACGCAACAAGAATTTTAAACGATTTTTAACAGTCGTCGTCCATAAATGACCGCTGATGTTCAAAGAAGAACATAATTAGAAAAATAAATATATTTATAGAGGTACTATTTTTTTTTTTTGAAAAATATGTGTTTTCTTCGTGTGACAATTGAATATTATTACAAATTTTCTAAACGTTTTTTTAAGAATATATCGGTACACCTAACTAGTGGTGGCTGAGTTCGATAAAACGGTGTCGTTAATGCCGTCGGAGAAGAGTGGTAGGTAAGAAATTGGTTGATGATTTGCTAAATAAATGTGACTAAAATCTTCAATTACTTATTTTGCTGTTTATGTAAGTTCCAAAAATTATCAAGAAAAACCATAACAAAATGATAATATTGAAAGATTATTGTTTTATATTCCTATTTGGTGTCAAGGTTGGTGATCAAAAGTTGATCACAACATACAAACATTGGCATTGCCTACACATATATACACATAATACGATTCAAGTCAAAACAAACCACACAAAAAAAGAGAGTAAAAGATGAACAAGAAGAAGTTAAATCTTCACAGAGTAAAAATCACAAAACCCATCAAAGATGAAGAGAACTCACTTCATCAACCTTCCAGTCTCCTTCCTCATACTTATACCATCTCACTATCCCTTCATCACTCTCAGTCCTCTGACACATCACACACGTCTTGTGCTCCATGCAAGTCAAGAACTTCTTTAGCCTCGCTGTTTTCTCCATTATCGTCTTATCGAGCTCTCTAACAATCACTTTCTGCTGTGGTTGCCAACCGCTGTACTCCACTAGGTGAGAGTGTGATATGTTGAGCACTTCAAGGCTTGGTAATCCGTCAAGGATTTTCATGAGTGCTTCCCGCTTTATCGCCGAGCATCTGATGCTGAGGGTTTTGATGTTTGGGAGGCAAGTGATGAGTGTGTTTGCAAAGAAGACCTCGAATGGACCCATGATCTTGAGCTCTTTGAAATTCTTGCAGTTCTTGGCGATTTCTGTTAAGAGATAAGGCGGGTTTGCGATGCTCGGCATTGTTAGTGACTCGAGATCTTTCCAGATTCTTATCGCTTTGCATATACCAGTCTTCTTTATTCTGTTCCAAGCCGGTAGGACAACCCGTCTCAACCCTGGACACCTGCAAATATTCAGTACAACAAATTTTTGAATTTTAGCATTTCGAAGATTCAACTCAATTGTAATTCAGCAATTTCGACTAAGAGACTGAACCAACCAAAACCTGAACCAAATTTTGACTAAAAGCTGGTGAGTAGTGACTTTTTTAATAACCAAACTAAACCAAACTTCTGTTCTATCAACAGATAGAAAGAGTGATGATTTTGGCCATAGATCAACCCATAGTTAACGGCTATGATGAAACAATTTGGAAGACGAATTAGGGGAAGAACAAAAAAGACATACCTTTCTGCGGTGTAAGTAAGCTGATCATCACTCAAGAACAAGTTGAAATGAAAAATCAAGGTCCTCGTGTTTCCTCCGCTAAGGTTCATGGAGAGTTTCAGGATGCGGGTCAGGGCCTCATCAGATCGGCGTTCCACATAGACATAAGGCTCTAATGGGATCTTGATGAAACTAGATCTCATGTGAGACAAATCAAGAGTCTTCCATAGAATCGGATCGCAACAAGCCGCTCTCCATCCTCTACAAACATGAGCTAATCCTGAAGTCAACTCAAAGACGCTAAACTTCTGGAAAATTCTTACTAAGATGTCAGTGTCCAACTCTTCCCATCTCCTCACTCGACGACTCTCATACTCTTCTTCCATTCTTGCTGTTCCCTAAACAAGTATAAGAATGTTAATCAACTGTTCTTATCTTACCCAAGAATCCAAGTATTTCTCAAGCACATCTTCCATGATACCATCACAAGATTGAAACTTTCAATCAATGAGTTTTTATTACTGCTATAAGAGAAACGAACCAAAAAGAATGAATCTCACAAACAGAATCACCAACTATGATAATTGGAGTTAAGAAAACAGAGTTTAAGTCCCAAAGAGAAAGACTTTTCTTCCCTCAGGTAAAAACCTATATAACCACCAAAGCTCTCTTATATTCTTACATGATTATCACAATCGATCTTCATGCCTATTTATCAGAAAAAGGAAACACCAAACCTTAAAAGGAAAACTTCCGTATCAGAAAGTTAATCTAGTTCAGCAAGGAATTGAAATCAAACATAAAACCAATCTACAGAGGAATTATGCAAGACAAGTCAAGAGTCTCAAATTCAAAAGATTGTGGCCAAGAAATTGAAGATCAACCATTAAAACTCAGAAGTAGATGAAAAGACAGAGAATTTGACAAACCAAAGGACTAAAGATCGTAAAACTCAGTAGGACATAGAATTAAGCGAAATCTAATGTAAAGGAATCGAATTTCGAAAACCTAGAGGGCTAAGACCGTAAACCCCTAAGACTCTGTCAACAAATCGATCTGATCTCTTGACATTCCCAAATCAGTCGAACTAAGAAACGTATAGATAGATCTCGAATCGCCATTTTCTCAATTCACAATCGAACAAAGAATCAAACGAAACACAGAAATGAATTAGATCAGAAACAAGAAGCTGAAACACGCAAAAGGGCACTGAGAAATCAAGAACCTTTAGGAAGAGGCAAATCGTTTGGCGACGACGACACCGTTACAATCTCTGTCTCTCTGTCTCTCTCTAGCCAATGAAAGTAGATGATATATGAAAAAATATGATAAATCGGTTTGGTTTTGGTTTGACGGAGTATTCGGACAAAACCGGTCTCCAACTCAACACAAACCCTTATCTTTGGGACCAAGATTCTTATTGAGGTTGACTCATTAGAAAGTAGTTAAATCCGACGGTGTAAAAGAAATTTGAAGAATCTAACGGCTGATATGAGACTTTGGTAGGTGAGTGTTTAATCTATGAAGGGCGGCGATGTGAGAGAGATAAAAAGAGAGAGAGATTAGTGAAATCTCTTTGTATCTTCTTCACTTTCCTATCTCTATCCCCAGACGGGCCGACCATTAAAAGGAGTCTCTCGCTTTCTCGAACTTCTCTATCCAAAGGCGTCGACGGTAAAAAACCCTTTCTTTGCTACACTCACTCTCTTTCTCAGTCTGTTTCTTTTTCATTTGTTATTGTGTTTCATTGAAGAAGCTTTTAGGTTACTGTTTCTCTGTTGTGTGAGCTTTTTAAAGGTTGAGTTTTTTTCTTTTTGTTTCTCATGGCGTTTGGTTTTCGTTTCTTTTGGTGGTTTCATTTTGAGTTTTAGGAATCTGGGTACTCTTCATTTGGTTGTATTGATTTGCAAAAATGCTTACTTTGAGATTAGGGTTGTGTATTCGCGTATCGATTTGTTCAAAGATGATTGTTTGTTTGCTTCGTAGTGATATAGACTTATCATTTTCGTTGCTTTGGAGTTTGGAGATAAGAAACAAAGCTCAAGCTTTGTGACACTGCTCTGCTTTTAGCTGGTGAATTGTAATTGTGTATTTTTGTGCCTGAGCTCTTTCTGGAAACGTGTTTAAGAGAATTAGCTTAACGTCTTTCTGTCTTTTAGAGTTGCGGTAACACTTCCAAAGTTGGTGTCTTTTCTTGTTCTCTGTTTTGGTTAGATAGTATCTAAGTATCAGTGTTTGGCATTTGTTACACTTACTGCACATAGCTTTCTGATTGGGTGTAAGTTTGTCTTTGTATGATGTTTGTGTTTTCTAATCATCTTTGCACTGAATAAAAGGCCAAACTTTATCTCTGTGTTTTATTGTATTTTGGTTTAAGCCAGTATTGTGCTAGAACTGATGTTTTACCATTATCCAATGCAGCCTCCAACTCTGCATCATGGCTTGGTCGGTAGCTTTGTTTACAGCTCCTTTATTTGGTCCCGGAAGGCATGTGCAAGCTGAAGAATACAGAAAACCAAGAGGGTGTGTGAAGATGATGTGCAATTTTCAAGCACCTGGTCTGAGAATTCAGGCCAAAGAATACAGAAAACCAAGAGGGTGTGTGAAGATGATGTGCAGTTTACAAGCACCTGTTCTGAAAATTCAGAGTTTCTCAGGGTTAAGGGCCCCCAATGCATTAGATTATATGGCAAGGCCTAGTCCAGGTTTCCTTGTTAAGTTTAAACGTGCAATATCATCTCGGAGAGAAAAAGCTAGCCGATGTGTACCCAAAGCAATGTTTGAGCGTTTTACCGAGAAAGCAATTAAGGTCATAATGCTGTCTCAAGAGGAAGCTCGGAGGCTTGGCCATAACTTTGTTGGGACTGAGCAAATACTGTTGGGTCTAATTGGAGAAGGGACTGGGATTGCTGCCAAGGTTCTTAAATCCATGGGGATCAATCTTAAAGATTCACGCGTGGAAGTGGAAAAGATAATTGGGAGAGGCAGTGGATTTGTGGCAGTGGAGATTCCATTTACTCCTCGCGCAAAGCGGGTGCTGGAGTTGTCACTAGAGGAAGCTCGACAACTTGGTATGGATCTGTTTCTATTTATGAATATTTAGCCTTGGAGCTTGTTATGTGTTGTACAATACAGAAGCTTTATTGTATGATGAAGCTAACTAATTCTTCTCCATTTGGGAAATGTTTTGCTATTTTGAAATCTAGGGCATAACTACATTGGTTCAGAGCACCTTTTGCTTGGTCTACTTCGTGAAGGGGAGGGTGTGGCAGCTCGTGTCTTGGAGAATTTGGGTGCAGATCCTAGTAATATCCGGACACAGGTAAATGCACCAAATCTGGATTCTAAGATTAATGTTATGTCTTAGTAAACCATTTCGTTATTACATTTTGAAATACATATATCATTTTCAGGTTATACGTATGGTCGGGGAAAACAATGAAGTCACAGCAAGCGTTGGTGGGGGAAGCAGCGGAAACAGCAAAATGCCAACACTAGAAGAGTATGGGACTAACTTAACTAAACTAGCAGAGGAGGTACTAAAAATGCGTACTCATTTTAAGGAGACTGTCATGTTAATGCTTGAAGGTTTCTGCTAAAATTTGGTTTTTCTCTTTCTATGGCAGGGTAAACTGGATCCGGTTGTTGGAAGGCAGCCACAGATCGAACGAGTGGTTCAGATCTTGGCTCGAAGAACGAAGAACAACCCGTGTCTTATTGGAGAACCTGGAGTTGGTAAGACAGCAATAGCGGAAGGACTTGCACAGCGAATTGCTAGTGGTGATGTTCCTGAAACAATCGAGGGGAAGACGGTAAATATTCTCCCGTTGGATCATTTTTAATGAACTTCAGAGGCTTAGTTAGAGTGCATAAATATGTATATATATTTACTTTTTACTTTTTTTCTCAGGTTATAACCCTTGATATGGGTCTTCTAGTGGCTGGAACGAAATACCGTGGAGAATTCGAGGAAAGATTGAAGAAGCTTATGGAGGAAATCAGGCAAAGTGATGAGATAATTCTGTTTATTGATGAAGTGCACACGCTCATCGGTGCAGGAGCCGCTGAAGGTGCGATCGATGCTGCTAACATCTTAAAGCCAGCTCTAGCAAGAGGTGAATTGCAGGTAAATTTTCTCAATTCTTTTTATCAGTCTAATGATGTCAAAATATCAATTAGAACCGTAAACTCAAGTTCTACGAAATGTTCTTTTTTGTAGTGTATTGGTGCAACAACATTGGATGAGTACAGGAAGCACATTGAGAAAGATCCTGCATTGGAGAGACGGTTCCAGCCTGTCAAGGTACCTGAACCAACTGTAGAAGAAGCTATACAGATCTTGCACGGTCTACGTGAGCGCTATGAGATCCACCACAAACTTCGGTACACTGATGAAGCCTTGGTTGCTGCTGCACAATTGTCACATCAGTACATCAGGTTTTTGTTTTCATTTATTTTCAGTCTTTCACCAACACAGAACATTGTCTTTAGACAAATTCCAGCATTATCTCAACCCAGCTTCTTCTCTTGAATGAACAGTGATCGGTTTCTTCCCGACAAAGCGATTGACTTGATTGATGAAGCTGGGTCTCGGGTTCGACTACGCCATGCTCAGGTTGATATTTGCATGTATCTCGATTACCAAAGAAATCTGTGTGTTTATAGCTACTTGAGCTTATTCAGAGAAAGATTCGTTTGCTTAGGTTCCTGAGGAAGCTAGAGAGCTTGAAAAGCAACTCAGGCAAATCACCAAAGAGAAGAATGAAGCTGTGCGAGGCCAAGACTTCGAGATGGTATCGATTTCAAGTTTTTCTTACTTTCTATACATCCAAGATTAATATTTACTTTTCCTGAGTTATTCTTTCGACAGGCTGGTTCTCATCGTGACCGTGAAATAGAGCTCAGGGCTGAGATAGCTAATGTTTTAGCTCTAGGCAAAGAAGTGGCCAAAGCCGAGAATGAAGCTGAGGAAGGAGGACCTACTGTCACGGAATCCGATATCCAACACATTGTCGCCACCTGGACAGGAATCCCGGTAGAGAAAGTCTCGTCTGATGAATCTAGCCGTCTTCTCCAAATGGAGCAGACCCTTCACACAAGAGTCATTGGCCAAGATGAAGCCGTTAAAGCAATCAGTCGGGCTATCCGCCGTGCCCGTGTTGGGCTCAAAAACCCAAATCGTCCTATCGCCAGTTTCATCTTCTCTGGTCCAACTGGTGTTGGGAAATCAGAGCTTGCTAAGGCCTTGGCTGCTTACTACTTCGGTTCAGAAGAAGCAATGATACGTCTCGACATGAGTGAATTCATGGAACGACACACTGTTTCAAAACTCATTGGTTCACCTCCTGGTTACGTAGGATACACAGAAGGAGGTCAGTTAACGGAGGCGGTTCGACGCAGGCCGTACACACTTGTTCTCTTTGACGAAATTGAGAAAGCACATCCTGATGTTTTCAACATGATGCTTCAGATCCTAGAAGACGGTAGACTAACTGATAGCAAAGGAAGAACTGTCGATTTCAAGAACACGCTTCTTATCATGACTTCAAATGTAGGAAGCAGCGTGATCGAAAAAGGTGGTAGAAGAATCGGGTTTGATCTTGACCATGACGAGAAAGACAGCAGTTACAACAGAATCAAGAGCTTAGTGACTGAGGAACTAAAACAATATTTCAGACCGGAGTTCTTGAACAGGTTAGATGAGATGATTGTTTTCAGACAGTTGACAAAGCTGGAGGTCAAGGAGATTGCTGATATAATGCTTAAAGAAGTGGTGGCGAGACTTGAGGACAAAGAGATTGAGCTTCAGGTGACTGAGAGGTTTAAAGAGAGAGTGGTGGATGAAGGATTCGATCCAAGTTATGGTGCAAGGCCGCTTAGACGTGCGATTATGAGGCTTTTGGAGGATAGTATGGCGGAGAAGATGCTTTCAAGGGACATTAAAGAAGGAGATTCTGTGATTGTTGATGTTGATGCGGAAGGAAGTGTGGTTGTGTTGAGTGGTAACAACAGTGGACGTACTGGTGGTTTTGCTGCTGAAGAAGCCATCGAAGATCCAATTCCAATATTGTAGAAGGAAACAAGGGTTTTTCTAGAGATTATTTTTTCTCAAGTGTTATGGAATTGAGTCTCTTTCGATTCGTATTTGTACTTTAATCTCTTTGTTTCTGGATATTGATTGTTCGGGAACCATAGAGAACTTCCCACAAAAAAAGAAGGCGGCTTTGGTTAGAGTTGAATCGAGTTATGAGTGTTAAAACTCGGATATAATCACAGATTAACGATGTCTAATTCTTCTATCCCATCATCAGGAAATAGTTTTCTTCTGTCGTATTATTATTCGTAATCCTTAGACCGAGTTATATAAACCAGCAACGATAAAATTGAATTTGTTGTGATCAGTGTTTTTGATTTTTTTTTTTTTTTTTTAACTCAAGTGTTCTTCCAAAATTTTTGGACCTGATTGCAAAAATAAGAATACCAAAGCTTACACACTCGAGTGTGAAAAGGGAACAAAAAAGAAAAAGTTGGCACACAGATTCTTCGTGAAAATTACATGATGAGAAATATACAAAACGAAAATTTCTTCTACCAAAGAGAGGAAGAGACTTTACTATGAATCAGCATCAAGATCGTGATTCGAAGAAGTAGGCGATGGAAGCTGATCGATTTCTCTTCGAGAAGCTTCCCACAACTGCTGCTCTATTCCCAGTTTTCTTAGCTCTATCAACCCTCTTTCCACTGAGGGCAAGCAAAATGGGAAATTTTAGTTCATCATTATAAATCTACTCCTCGCTAAAGCTTTTAAGCAAAAGAATCAGATATTTAAACGAAATGGCTAAGTCCGGTTTTACCATCCAAGGCATCATGAGAAGTCGTCTGAGATTTCCCACTGCTACGGCTGATCCATAACTGGACACGTTCCTCTGCGATGTCATCTTCCACACCGTGCAATTTAGCTCTTCCCCAAAAGTACATCAGCCATGCCTGCATTATGGAATTGTAGGAATCAAGACGATATCTTGATTTAAACTGATAAAGTAAAGGTTCTACATTGTTTGGACTAATAAGTTCAGTCATCCAGCACATAGATCCAGACACGTTCCAACTGATATTATCTTTCTATGTGATGATGATATACAACATTGATAATGTGTGGTCGTCTCTAAATCAAGTCACTCGATGGAGGATTTAGGCTTTTAGCTGGAAAGTGTATATCATGATGAGTGCAAGTGTTAAAGTACCTGCTTAAAGGCAACATCTTCTTGTTCCGCTTCACCCAGTTCTGCATTTGAAACAACAAGAGAACATTGTAAAAGATTTCATGATATGGTTGATTACGTCTACATCAGATGATTTTATGTGTAGGGCAAAGGTAAAATTTTAAACCACAGAAAATCCTTTCAGGTAGGGGACATCTATGCAACTATTTACTCTACTAAGTCACAACTCATGCACTATGTTAAAGACCTAGCGGATGTGGCTAGACTCTTTCTTTTTTTTTTATTGGGTTAAAGTTGTGGCTATACTTAGTGCAGTCATTCCACAACATTCAAGGTGTTGAGGGTTCGACCCCAAGAACCTCTACACAACGGTGGAAAATAAAGACAACAAAAAGACCTCTATCTTAGGATTAGAGAGACTTTTCCCTTACCATATGCATCGATAAATCTGGATTCTCCATGACCTTTGGAGTCTGTAAGATAAAGAGAAACAAAAGTTAAAAGGTTTGCTTTAAGTTATGCCTTCTTATAAAGAGCTTATAAGTGTTAAGTATCTAAACAGAAAACAGATTACTCATCCACCGTTTAAACTTTTAAGAATAGAAGCGACAAAAATCAAAAAGGATATATTTGTCATTGTGCATTATCTGGTTTTATAGCAAGTAAATACATTACATACCAGAAACAGTTTGACGAACCAAACTCAACTTTCTCTGCTGGGCGAATACAAGCACAACAGCATCCTCCACCTGAATTTCAAAAGAGAGAAGAAGATTTAAAAACGTAGCCTTGGAGATCTCTGCTAGGTGAAAACATTTAGAGGTAACTCAGAAAGAATTATGGATACCTTTAATGATGCTAGCTCTCTCAAACCCATCTCAACTGAAAGCATACTTTCAATATTTCCTTCTCCAGTTAGATCACTCAAATCTCTAGCGGCCTTACTCCGATCATTCCCACCTGCATTATTTCATATGCTGATAAATAAAAAAATTTACAACAACAGCAAGCAAGGAATTTTTTTAACATTTTAAACTATAGCAGACAATAGACGAGCCTTTATCCCAGGATAACTCCTTCGCCTTCTGTGCTGCAGAGGTGACGAGCTCAAATGGAAGAGGAGCCAACGCTGACCAATGCTCATGCCTGGATGGTGCTATATCCGCACAAATGCCTATAGAAGCACACCATAGGAAAAGCATCTGTAAATTTGATGTATACCTACCACAAGTATATGCCATGTTGAAGGAAAATAAAAAGTGTATCATGATAATATATTCTTTGGTTCAGAATATAAATTCTTTTTCTTAAGAATGGATGAATCACCTACCATGTTGCACAGCCAAGCCCCAATACCGGGCAAGCCAGCATCTTTTGAGAACTACTTCTTCCTAGACAATTCAATCATTCATAAACTCAGAGCCTTATAAATTATTGGTAGATTACGAGAGCCAAGATTTATTGACAAACCATTTCGTCCTGTGTTAAAATCATCCTTTGAGTCATTGTGCGAAGAGACTTTGCTTCAGACTCTGCTTCTTGAAGCCGTTCTGCAGCAGTTGTAGCCTCGTCTTTCAAGTTCTGAATATAGAAGAAAAAAATAAGACATGGTTTCATCATGCAAATAAAAGTGGTACATCTCATGGAAAACAGTACATCAGTGAACCTTACCTCAAGTTCCGAACGTAGGGAAACAATTTCTTCATCCTTTCCACTCTTTTTCTGTTTAGCAGCATTTAGAGCAGCCTGTAACAGGTACAAATTTTCTGCACAGCTTAAATTGTATGCTTTACATAATGGTGGAGAAAGAAACTTGACTAAAAGAAGACTACAGCTGAGCAGCAAAATGGATTGAGGGTACTAACCTCTCTTTGACGCAATGCTGCTTCTTTCCTATAGAAAGAAAAATTTAACATGAGCGATCGAAACTACCACCTTATTTTCTGGGAAAGAAAAGAACAAAAGAGAAGCTAAATAAGGCACAGGCTCCCACCTGCTTAACAATTTCGCCTCCAGGGACACTCCTTCTCCAAGAGAGGCAACCTTTAGGAACCAAAAATAAAAACAAATGAAACCTTGAACAGATGCCAATACTTAGAAATATATGATTTTAAAGTAAATTTAAATAGACAAGAATAAATCTGCATCTGCTACACAAAATGGTTCATATTTACATTTTCTCCTTAAAACAAATCTAAGGATGCAGCAAAAACAACGAGGTGGGAGGCTGCTTCAAAAAGATAACAACAAGATATACAAAGAGATTTAAACAAGTGGAGTATTTTTTTCCGTGAGAATTTCAAGACGCAACATAAGCGAAAAATGGACTACTCAAGACAACTAGTTCAAAAACCTGTTTCTCGAGCTCCTTAGCCCTAGCTTCTGCTTCCACCCTTTTTTCTTCCGCACGACGAAGCTGTAATCAAGAATAAATGTTATGCAACAGAAGTAAAAGCTTTATTAATATAATATAAAATTCAATCGCAGAGATCAAACCTTCTCCAGTACATTCTCATTCTCCTCTTGTAGCATATCCAGCTGCATTTAAAAATGAATCAGCCTCAAGTCAACTCTTCTGACTCATATGTAACTAGATTGACCAGATACCGCAAAGGCTCAAAATAAACAATCACATACTTCATCACGAAGAGCTGAAGCTTCCCGCTGATCACCCTTTTCTTTTGAATTTACTGATGGTACATCAGCAAAAAACCTAAAAACATCAAATATTCGAAAAAATAAGACGCAAGCAGCACAACCAAAACCAGCGGGGAAAACCATCTATTTGAGCAAAGAACCCATTCACTTCCCATTTCTCATGAATTTATAGCAAGCTCTATTATTAGGCTTCGAGGAAAAATAATTTAGTCAATGAAAAAACATATTATACACCATCTATTTGAGCAAAGAACCCGTTCACTTCCCATTTCTCATGACTTTATAGCAATCTCTATTATTAGGCTTTGAGGACAGATATTTAGTCAAGGAAAAAACATATTATACACCAACTCCAAAGACTAACCACACTGGTTTTGACATATTCCACTAAGCCACACGTTCAATTGACTACCAATATTTGAGAACTATAATAAGAAGCACAGTCTTAAGAACTTCAAAATGAGAAAGCAAAAATGTTTTCACCTTTTATCTCTGCTCCTAGTTGGAGGATCAAGTGGAGGAATAGAAACCGGAGTTTTCACCGACACCCTTCTAGGCGGCATTAGATTAGGAATCGGAGTCGGAGTCGTGGATCTAGCAGACATTGACGGCCTTCCGGCTGAAGCAGAACGCACTGAAGGCACTTGCTCGGCGAAGTTCCTGCCTAACTAATCAAAGCACAAAAAGAGACTAATTAGCCCTAAAGAACCAAAATCACCACAGCTACAATCAAATCAAGCTGATCTGAACTAATTCCATAAAGCTAGAAGACGGAATTCACCGCAGGAGACGGCGATCTAGTTCGGGGAGCGAAAGAAACAGCCGGCAAATTATTATTTCCGTTGCTGCTATTACTTCCAGTAGAGGAAAGAGAAGAAGGTGCATGACGAGCAGGTTTCAAAGAAGGAGATGCGAATCTGAGACTTAGATCTTCATCTTCATCTTCATCATCTTCGTCTCCGTTGTCTTTGTTCTGCAAGGCCATAACCTTAGCCAATCGCTGTGCCGCCGCTTTTGCAGCTACGTTCTGAGTCCGTTTGACGGTGGAGAAACCTCCGATACCACCGAGCTGCTTCCGGTGAGCAGGAGACATCGCCGGCGATGTCGTCTCCGTACTGTTCGATGATTCGCTCCACTGGCGACCATACACTGGGCTACCCGCCCTCCTCCGATCCATCAGAGTGTTCGTGAAGTTACTAATTAGCTGGATGCAATCGCTGTATTTAAGCGAGCAAAAAGAAGATGAACCAGAGAAAATGGATTTTTCTCGGGGAAAAGCTAAATTTTCTCGCGAAAACGGAAGGGAAAAAAAACGTTGGGTGAGAGATTTGGAGAAAAGTGTTGAAATAATAGTGACGTCAAAACGACAGCGTTTGATACGGAGAAGAGAAAAACACATGCGAGCTTTCAAAGGCAAGTGAGAGTCGATGTTAAGATTATAGTTTTTATTTATTTTTTCCTGATAATAATAAGATTGTAGTTAACAAAATCTTTAATCCTTTCCACTTAATCTGCGTACCATTTAAATACAAAAATATACAACTGTATGCTGTATCTAAATCATACTATATGTGATATTTTATTACAGTTTATAAAGAGAATTTTTTCTCTTCTAAGACAAACTTAATATATTTTGGTGTTATATACACATATATTAATCAAATTACATGAATATTCGTGGTGTGGAGAGTGTCATTATCCAGGTTACTTATGAAATTTTTACAAATTCAGTTATTACAAAGCACATGGGTTGTTGATTTGGTATCAAAGACTTAAATATATATGGAGAATTAATTATTCAAAACCCTCTTGACAAGAATCCATCCACATAGGTTATTAACAGATGAAGTCTAATCTCCTTGAAGCCGGCAACAAATGAAGTTCTAGCCATGCTTGGATAAGTAGTTTTCTCAAAGGTAATTAACAAAGTGCTCTCTCAAAGTTCGAAATGGTAATGGAATAATAGTGTTATTATTATAATAGGTTTCTTTTCAGTGATTTTTTATTCGGTATGCAAATCCTCGTTGACACGTAAAGAGTCGTGACAAATCAATATTTGACTGTTTTGTCGCCGTCATCAGTCAATGGTAAAAGATGCAAATATGACATTTCAAAAACTCAGCACCTATAAAAACGTCAAATTCGATTCCACCAAAAGACAAACCTCAGATTGTTTTTCTTCCAAAGAGAAAAGTCAAAAACCAACAGAAGAATTTGAATTTTCTCTTCTTCTCCTTGGAAATGTCTGAGTCAAGAAGCAGATCGCTGATCCCGAGTTTCCTCTACTCGTCCGATCATCATCGTCTGTTTCAGTCGCCGGAGCCTTCCACGACCATGACTCATGTTAAATCATCACGGCCGTTGATTCCTCCGACTTCTTCAGCCTCATCTAATGGTACCAGTTTCGCCATCGCGACGCCGAACGAAAAAGTGGAAATGTACTCGCCAGCATACTTCGCGGCGTGTACGGTCGCTGGGATGTTGTGCTGCGGTATCACACACACGGCGATTACGCCTCTCGATGTCATCAAATGCAACATGCAGGTCAAGTTCCAAACCAACTTACTATTTGTAGTTAACATTTTTAAAGCTTCTTCGAATGCTACGTATAATAATATTTGATGAGAGAAATTAACTTGGAATTTAGAAATTATTAGCGGAATAAAAAAACAGCGAATAACAATTTTTTGTTTTTGTTTACTTTAATTTGGAATAGTTTGGATTTGAATGGTAAATAGTTTAATGGAATAAAGATTAATTGATATAAAGGAATAATTTTGTTCCATTCATTCTTGAAATAGTGGAATGAATTATTCTATTTATTAGTAAAAGTTTTGGTAATTCCACTTAGGGCATCATCAATCGCACAACTGATGTTAAAGTAATTATAATAATAAACAAATGAAGTAATAATATTATAATGAGATAAGAGAGAGAAAGAGAGAAAAATATATATATAAGTCAAGATCAATGCTCAAGACCAGATCTTGCTCAAGACCGTTTCTCCCCATGTTCCTCTACTATTTGAATTTTTTCTATTTTTTTATACCCAAGATCAGTCTAAAAGTTGATGCATTGAGGATGGTCTTAGTTGTTATACTTTCCACCTGCTGTCAACTTTTGAGTTTCTTGTTTTACACGGCATCGACTCTTCAACGCCGTCGAAGACTCTTCAATCTCATGCATGATCTTTGATGTAACACTCAAGAGAGAATCTGAGTTTGATTTGATAGGAAAAAAAAAAGACCCTCAGTTCTCTTGTTATTGCAGATTGATCCACTCAAGTACAAGAACATAACTTCTGCTTTCAAGACAACAATCAAAGAACAAGGGCTCAAGGGTTTCACCAGAGGCTGGTCACCAACACTTCTCGGGTACAGTGCACAGGGAGCTTTTAAATACGGTCTCTATGAGTACTCCAAGAAATACTACTCAGACATTGTTGGCCCAGAATACGCAGCCAAATACAAGACCTTGATTTACCTCGCTGACTCGCCCGCGGTTTATCTGATGGTTTACCAAAGATCATCAAATCCGAAGGCTTCCGCGGGTTACACAAAGGCCTTGTTCCTCTCTGGGGACGCCAGATTCCATGTAAGTCTCTAGACTCAAGAAAATGTAGAGTCATTAATTTAAGATGATGATATCAGTAAAAGAAAATTTGAGGTTTTGCAGATACGATGATGAAATTTGCTACTTTTGAAAACACTGTGGAGCTCATATACAAGAAAGTGATGCCTACCCCAAAAGAAGAGTGCTCAAAGCCAGTTCAGCTCGGTGTTAGCTTTGCAGGTGGATACATTGCTGGAATTTTCTGCGCCGTCATCTCACATCCTGCAGATAACTTAGTCTCTTTCCTCAATAACTCTAAAGGAGCAACCGTTGCTGATGTAAGTAAAAAACTCCATACTCTTCACCAGAACATCAAACTAGTGGACACACACAGTGACTGAATTTGATTCTTTCATGTGCTACAGGCGGTAAAGAGGCTAGGATTATGGGGTATGTTTACCCGCGGCCTTCCTCTTCGCATTTTCATGATAGGAACACTCACTGGAGCGCAATGGGTTATCTATGATGCTGTCAAAGTTTTAGCTGGATTGTAAGTTCTCATCACCCTGTACTTAAAAGATATTCTCATCAATATGAAAGACACTCATCAATTACCTATAATTTTCTTAGGCCAACCACTGGTGGTGCTTCTCCAGCTACAACGCTTGCTTCATCTATAAGTGCATAAAATTACAAAAACATTCCTCGCATAGCCGTCACATTAAAGCAATCAAAGGGAAACAGAAATCCCAATTATTAATCTTGTTATGTTTCAGTTTCAACAGAACCAATCCAAGAGGGACTACAACTCTTGAGATGGACAATGGAAAGATTTGTGTAACTTTGTAGCATTCCATATTTTATACATTATGTTTTCTAATGCCTATGCCCATGCCCCGATTAATTGATCTAGGAGCTAGGCTTCTACTGGACGCTTAACGATTTATTGAACATTTTCTGAAAACCGAAGTAACAAAAAAAGTTGCATTGTATCACAAGCAAAAAACACCAAAGCGCTTCATCTTCTTCTATCAATTGTCGTCAGAGAAGGTAGTCTTCTTACCGCAAGATACGCGGAAGATTTCCTTCTTATGAACACCAAAGAGCTTCATTTTCTTATTCGGTTTGGTCTCCAAATCATCTTCTTCTATCACAAGGCTTTCTCGTCCAAGGTAGTCTTCATACCTTGAATAACCAAAAAACACTTGTGATCTCTCCATGTATACCAAAAACTTCAACCAATGTGCTCTTGATAACAAAACTCAAAAGGCAAATAGTTAAAAAACTTACCAAAACTTCTCTGCAAGGGTGTACCTAATTAGCAAAAATAATAGCATTAAACTTGTACAATGACACCAAAACGCTAACAATAAGTTAGAGAAACAAATCTCCATAACATGGAAAACCAATTTACTTGGGTCGGAGAGGGTATGGAGCTATCTCAGCCACGTCAAGAACAATACAAAGAAAGTGCAATCTTCCTCCATTCTTTTTTTCCAGCGCCTACAGTACAAAGATTTGATCAGCAATGGTGCTTTCAAATAACTACTTGTAAATTTGACATCATAAGTATACCCTACTTTTCATCATTCTCACCTTTTGTGCTTCGTTAGCAGAAGCAAACTCAACAAAGCCACAGCCCACATGCTCACCCATGTGGTTTACAATAAGTCTAACACGAAAAACTTCTCCAACATCTTTGAAGAAATTGATGCTGTAGAAATGGAGGATAAAATATCAGTCTGAAAAACTTGCTCGAAGAACGAAAGAGGAAATTAAAGGTGCTACTTACATATCTGATATTTTAGTTTTGAAAGAGAGATTGGCAATGAAAAGCGTCTTTTTTCTTACGGCAACTTCCTGAATTTAACAGCCAAGTGTGTTAGCACCACTCTAAGGAGAAAATGACTTAAATTGCATGTTAACAAAAAGTAGATTCATCCCCAGAATAAGTCCATCTTTCGACTTTCTGGCAACAGTTCTGTTATTACACGCTTAAGCGTTTCCTCTAAGCAAGACATATATCAAGATAATAACAAGAGGTACCTCAACAAAATTGGGAGTTTCATCAAGTCCTTCCACTGCCTCATCTTCTTCTATCAGAAGACTTTCTCGTCGAAGGTAGTCTTCGTACCAACCTTGTGATCTATGCAATACCTAATTAACAAAAATAATATCATTAGTCTTCTGTAATGCCATCAAAACTCTAGCAATAAGTTACAACCAGTGTTGCAGAAGCAAATCTCCATAACATGGAAATCAATTTACTTGGGTTGTTGAGAAGAGTATGGAGGATCTGCCTTAGCCACATCAAGATAAATCTCGCGTTTGTGCAAATATTCACCATTCTTTTCTAGAGCCTAGTATAAAAGATTTCATCAGCAATCGTACTTTAAAATAACTACTTTTCAAATGACTACTTAAATACATTTCATCATTATAAACTACTCTGACCTTCTCTGCTTCGTTAGCAGAAGCAAACTCAACAAAGCCATAGCCAAGTTGCTTGCCCTTGCGGTTTACACCAAGTCGAACATGAACAACTTTTGCAACATCTTTGAAGAAATTGATGCCGTAAAAATGGAGGGTAAAATATTGGTCATGAAAAACTTGCTCCAAGATCTAAAGAGGAAACTAAAGGCGCTACTTACATATCTGATATTTTAGTTTTGTGAGAGAAACCGGAAACACAGAGCGTCTTTTTTCTTACCGCAACTGCCTGAATTTAACAGCCAAGTGTGTTAGCACGACTCTAAGGAGAAAAGAACTTAAACTTCATAACAACAAAAAGTAGCCTCATCTAAAGATTTCTCCCCATCATAAGTTAGTCATCTTTCGACTTTGTGGCAATAGTTCTGTTATTAAACGCCAAGCGTTTATTCTGAGCCTGACATATTTTGAAGATAATAAGAACACGTACCTCAACGAAATTCTGAGTTTCATCAAGTCCTTCTAATGTATCATCTTCTTCTATCAGACGGCTTTCTCGTAGAAGGTAGTCTTCGTACCTGGAATATCAAAAGCCCTTGTGATCTCTCGAAGTACACCAAAAACTTCACCCAATGTACTCTTGATAACATACTCAAGAGCAAATAGTTAAATCCATTACCAAAGCTTCTCTACAAGGTTGTACCTAATTAACCAAAATAATAGCGTTAGTCTACTGTAATGGCATCAAAACTCAAGCAGTAAGTTACATAAACAAATCACAATAACATGGAAAGTCAATTTACTTGGGTCGTGGAGTGTATGGAGCTGTCTTAGCCACATCAAGAAAAATCTAATGATCGTGCAAATATTCACCATTCTTATTTTCCAGCGCCTACAGTATTTAAGATTTAATCAGCAATCGAACTTTCAAATAACTACTTGTATAATTTTCATCATAAGTAGACACTACTTTTCAAATTACTTTAATACTTTCGTCATCAGTACTACAAAACTAGTCTCACCTTCTTTGCTTCGTCAGCAGAAGCAAACTCAACAAAGCTATAGCCCACATGCTTACCCTCGGGGTTTACAATAAGTCGAACACTAACAACTTCTCCAATATCACTGAAGAAATTGATGCTGTAAAAATGGAGGATAAAATATGAGTCATGAAAACCTTGCTCCGAGAACGATAGTGGAAATTTAGGTGCTACTTACATGTGTAACATTTTAGTTTGGGGAGAGAGATTGGTAACAAAGAGTGTCTTTTTTCTTACTGCAACTATCTGGATTTAACAGCCAAGTGTGTTAGACGACTCTTAAGGAGAAAAAGGACTTATATTGCATAACAACAAAAAGTAGACTCATATAACGATTCATCCCCATCTTTCGACTTTGTGACAACAGTTGTGTTACTAAAAGCTAAGCGTTTCTTCTGAGCCTGACATATTTTGAAGATAATAAGAAGAGGTACCTCAACAAAATCAGGAGGTGTCTCCTCTTCTTCTTCTTCTTCTTCTTCTCCTTCTCGTCGAAGGTAGTCTTCGTACCTGGAATAACAAAAAACCTTGTGATCTCTTAATGTATACCAAAAAAACTTCAACCAATGTCTTCTTGATAACAAAACTCAAAAGGCAAATAGTAAAAAAAAACTTACCAAATCTTGTGATCTATGCAATACCTATCAAGAAAAAGAATAGCGTTAATTTTGTGTAATGGCATAGCAAATAAGTTAGAGAAACAAATCAAATATACTTGGGTCGTGGAGGGTAGGGAGCAATGTCAGCCACGCGAAGAAGAGTAATATTATTACCGCACAAATGTTTACCATTCTTGTTTTCCTGCGCCTGCAGTAGAAAATATTTAATCAGCAATCCTACTTTCAAAGAAGTACTACTTGTATATTAATAAGTAGACACTAATATTCAAATGACTAGTCTCACCTTCTTGGCTTCGTTAGCAGAAGCAAACTCAACAAACCCACAGGACCTATGCTTACCCTTGTGGTTTACAGTAATTTGTACACTAACAACTTTTGCAACATCTTTAAAGAAATCGATGATATCTGATATTTGAATACTGCGAGCGAGATAGTGAGCTAAGAGCGTCTTTTTTCCTACTGCTGCAACTGCCTCAACAACAAAATCGGGAGTTTCATCCACTGGAATTAAATTAGTCTGATCGGAATTTGTCTCCAACAACTCGACCCTTCCTTTGATCTGCTGGAGATTATCATGTTACACGAGTAGCCATTAGAAGAGAGGGTAAAGAAAATTGTTCTCAAAGAACAAGAGAATTCCACAGAATCTTAGGTTACCTTCTCCTCCAAATCGGAATTTTCCTTATGTTTCTTCAGAATCGGTTTGGACTCCAAATCATCATCTTTTGCATCTCGCTTACCTAAAATCAACAACCTCGGAAAATCATGATTCTCAAATCAGATAGAGTAGCTCAGACATGTTTATTTATAAAGCATTAGATAAGAGACTAAGAGAGAGCCAGCCAAAACAAACCCAATAAATTAACTTTGCCGGAACTGGCCATGGAGAAGATGAAAACAGCGACGGTTTTATTTGCCGGGAAGAGTTCGTTACGATGAGAGCAGCAAAATAAGTTATAAATACAAACCTTAAGAGGGAAAACGAGAGCGAGAGAAAAAGAGGTGCTCTTTAAGGGTTTTCGCTCTTCTTTGTGGGCCTTTAAGAGGCTAATAAGCTTCGGCCCAATTTTATTATTCTGTTTAATGGCCCCATAATTCCATATTATTACCTAATCAAGAAGAAAACAATGTTTTTATAATTTTATTTTTAATACCTGCCACAAGTCATACTTTAAAGCGCAAGTAACAACTAATACTATATCACATACTCTGAATTCTTCATCCATTGCCAATGATATCACTGCTCTCTTGTCTAACTTCATATCCTCAAAATAAGCAATCATGTCCAATTACTTAACTTCTAGTAGAATTAGTTTTACTACATATCTGGGGGAGAGAGAGAGAGGTAAATACCAGACCTGTGCTGGCAAGGCAGAGAATAAACGGAATTGCAGGATCTGCTTGGCATATAGGGCAAATCACTGTATCCTCTTTAGTGCTTGAGGACTAAGAATATTCTTTAACAACTGAAGAAGTAGCCAGAGCATTTCCTGAATATCACCAATCAAATCTAAAACTGAATGCCAAACAGAACCAGGATATCAGATCCAACATAACGTTTCTGACAGCAGGCAAGACATATACTCTCAGTCAAGAAAATGCCAGAGACCAGTGAGTATGTTTACCCGCGGCCTTCCTCTTCGCATTTTCATGATAGGAACACTCACTGGAGCGCAGTGGGTTTATCTATGATGCTGTCAAAGTTTTAGCTGGATTGTAAGTTTTCATCACCTGCACTTAAAAGATATTCTCATCAATACTTTTAGAACCAACATATGAAAGAGACTCCATCAATTACCTATAATTTTCTCATTTTCTTAGGCCAACCACTAGTGGTGCTTCTCCAGCTACTGCGCTTGCTCCAGCTGTAAGTGCATAACATTACAAGGACATTCCTCACAAAGCCGTCACATTAAAGAAATAAAAGGGAAACAAAACTCCCAACTATTATTCTTATTTTGTTTCTATCTTGTAATCATATAAAAACGGTGTTCACTACATCTAGCTATTATGATTCTACATATGAAAGGTATCGAAAATCTCAGTTTAAACCCAACCAATCCAAGAGGGACTACAACTCTTGAGATGGGTTTACCGGAAAGACTGTGTCGAAAACAACCCTAGCAAATACGTGCCTAACTTCTGGAAGGTTGCCTGAAGATAATGAGGTATAATCAATTTTACTGTCTTGCTTGGGCACAAATCCCTTCTGCCTATTTTCTTTCACACACTCGAATATTCGTCTTGCATCTAGGTACAATTGCAACGGTATGAAAACCTGTAAAAAAAGAAAAGAATAGAAGAGAGTTAGGACAACAGCTAAACAGAGGAAATCTTGTTTCTAATCTTCAGCCAAAAGATATATCAAGCTCCATAACCTATAGTCTAGGCATTCTCCGGAGAATCTGCAGTTGCATTTGTATCACTGAAACTTTGTTATATAAAGCTAAGAAAAAAGGAGCGCTTACCATATCAGAATATGGGGCCTGAGGGTACGCTGCCATAGCCTTAGAAATAAACCTCCCATCCGTCATCTGTCCCAAGGCTTCTTTGATCGATGAATCAAAATTCATGACTTCATCCAACAAGGTTTGGGAATCCAGTTCCTCTGCCTCCAGTAGCTCGAAGAAGCTTCTATTATGAAGCTTTGTGACTTTCCTGGTGATTTTTACAGCTTCGAGAACATCTCCACCATTGTGGACAGCAAGGGTAAACGCGGCTACCACTGAAGGATATCGAGGTTGATCAGCAAGTGCTTTGTGAAGAGCCAAGATTGTTAGCCTACAAATTTCCAACACAATATTGTTGCGTGTTACAATATTATCCACTGTATATGATAAGGATTGTGTTTACAGGAACATAATAGACCGTACCATAAGCTGCTGTGGCAAGGTCTATCAGGAGCCAACAATTTATCCAAATTTCCGAAGAGAGACTGCATGACGAAATGTTAACTATAAGTTCTTTACTTGATAATTTAAGCAATAGACACTTCTCTCTGACGAATATTGCCAAATGTGCATCTGCATATTACCAAAAGCATGTTACTCCTTTTGTCGCGTCTCTTGAAACCAGTGTGAACGAGATATGCTGCCTGTGATATTGAAGTTAGATAGACGCAGAGATACATTTAAGACACAACACAACAAGAGATGAGTGGAATCACTCACCTGAATTGGTAAAAGAATTTCTAGTATCCCAAATTTCCACAACAGTCGTAAAGAAGCTTCTGCTGATCCATACGCTAGCATGTAATTCATTTCCATCAAGATTCTTCCCTACATGTATAACGCAGAATCGTTCATGAACATGCTGTTGTAAAAATAATGTGGAGAAAATATTTCTTTGTGGAGTGAAGCAGTACCCTGTGGAGTCTTTGTACTAAGAAGGAAAGGTTCTTTAAGAAATGAGCTGTTTCCTTGGAGATTGTAAAACCTAAACGCGCAGCAATTCTTGTCCCACGAAGAATCCTGGCTGGATATGTTATATTCGGTAAGCACTGATAAGCTTCTATTATCTGGACTCTTAATGGTATTCATACAAGAATTTGTTTTTCGAGACTCTTAACTCTGAAGGATGTTTGTAAAAGGATCCTAGGTGGAAATGTTACATAGATGATTATTTTTCCAGAAAACTCACCACAGTCCTCTTGAAAAGATGTGCCAGCGTGAAACACTGTCCGTATCTGTGAGCAAAGAACCACAATGAGAAGAAAGGTATTTGTAAATATTTACCTGAGGAAAAAAGGTATAACAGAATATGTTCACACCTTAGCTTTTTTAATGTCTTCTATTCCCCCAAGATAGTCATATACAACTTTGGCATATGGATCAAACATCAACCTGAGATTTGAAGAAAAACAACATAAACATGTAAAGTAAAGTAATGAAAGAAACTATGAGATCTCCAAAAAGGAGTGTATGATATCATCAAGGGATCATTAAGATACCCATTAATTGTGAAATCACGCTGCAAGCAGTTATTGAAACGGATACTGTCTTTGTCATAGGAGCCATTGGATTTTCCAGAACCCGTTCTCATGTTTCTTGGAGAATTTTGTGCAGAGGTGCTAAAACTCGAAACCTACTCAACAAGAATGCAAAGAAATGTTAAGAGAGAGCTAACAAATTGTTCTGATTTGCAATTGCTATGCTTATATTGGTAATATAAAAGAAAATCATTGACAAGAAAAAAAACAAACCTCTATCATATCATTCCCAACGTGCACATGACATATAGGAAACCTTTTTCCAACAATTTCACATCTTGAGAAAGTCCGAACAACCTAAACACATTACCAACAAAAACAAAAATCCATATTGAAATCAGATAAAGACGATGTTCAAGAGATGACTTTTAGATTGGAAACCAACCTCTCTAAGTTCCGCAGAAGTGAGTATATCGAAGTCTTTTGGCGTCCGCTTCAAAATAAGATCCCGTACACAGCCTCCCACAAGGTAAACATCATACCCTTGTAGGTCATGTAAAAAGAAAGCAACTATCAAAACCAGCAAGAGATAAAATTTCATCGATTGATTCTATCAAATGATCAAAAAAAAAAAATCAACCTTTACTCTTAAGGCCATTAAGCACTAGTCGTGTGGGCTTTGAAATCATAGAACTGGTTATCCCAAGGTCCTTTGAATTCAATTTCTTCCACTCTGGTGCTTTACCTTTCAATACAATTACCAAAAATTACCAAAACATCAAAATCAAGCCAAAAGATAAGCTAAAAAAATTGAAAATAGTTGATGAGTTGCAATCACTTAAAAAGATAAATGGGATTAAAAAGAAGCACATTTTTCAATTAAATCCATCAAATTCGTTTAAAGTAACTTACTCGTCCTATCAGAACCCTTGTCATTATGATCACTGTCTTTGTCATCCACAGTCTCAATTGCAGAAGCAACAGTGTTGAACTGAACCTGTAAGCGAAACAACAAATTAAAGAAAAAAGGAATAAGATTTTTAAGTATATGAAAACGAATTGCATAGAATCATATCTTAGCGTTTACCTTCGAGAAACAGTAAAACAGGGGAAGAACCGGAAAATGGGATCTGCAAGCGAAGCAACCCAGACTTAAAACCGCCATTGAAATAAAAAAGATTCAACATTTCATCGTGGGCTTTATTTAAGCTGCTTTGATGGAATTTGAGATTTTTACAGAAATGTTAGGGTTTTGCAGATGAACTAGGAAGGGGTTTATAGCCACGTGGCCAGTTCTCATTTGATATAACGTTCCGTGAAGTCGATGCCGTTTTCTTGTTACTCACTAGAACATCTTGGCGTTCGCTGACCTGTCTATCTTTAGTAATAATGTAATATACGCAGCGTTTTGTTAAATGAATAAACCTATTTTGCCGTCTTAAGCTTCAGAATGAGGACTACACGCTGTTCTCAGACTCGCGTAGATCGGAACTTATTATTAATTAATTAGTTACTTTCAAAGATCGAGAAATGAAATTCACAATTTTGAAATTTGTGGCGCGAGGATTGAAGGCAAACGATTAGTTTCATTTCATCTAATTTATCCAAGGCATCAAGGCCCGTTAAGGTTTTTTTCATTGGGTTACAGTTTTATGTAGCTCGGCCCATTTAACCCCCATTTATCTCTTTTTCTGTATATTTATTTTCGAGTATTTACTGTTTGTTTTGGAGGTAAAAAGCACATAAAATTACGTTTAAGTCATCTAATCAATAAAAAAAAGCAATAAAGACTTGATGTACTTATCAGAGAAAATATCACAATGAAAAAAGGTTGGATCGTTGAACTATATAACCAGAGCGGGTGCGTGAAAAGAGTAGTTTCTGCACAGAAGTTAAAACAAATTTAGCTCATTTTCATTCGGAAGTTTTTTTTTTTTTTTTGAGCAACATTCGGAAGTATTTACATATTTTTACATTTAAATTTACACAACCAACCTTTCTTTTTTAATTTAAAAAGCCTCCTAAAAGATTCAAGAAACAACAAATTATTCTTCTTTTTTCAAACATAATAATTGAAACAACTTAACTAGAAAGTAGGAAACATTAAGCAAGAAGGCAAATGCTAACACAAAAGCAGCGTGTAACTGGAAAATTATATATAAAGGTTAAGCAACATGTCTCCGATATGGAATGCAGCAACCGCATTTGACACGGCAAGCTTAACCGCATCTTCCGTGAGACTATATCGGTCACCCAAAAAACTAGTGATACCAGTTGGTATATACATAGAGAAAAGTTCAGAAGCCATGGAAGGAATGAGAAATCTGGCATCTGATTGGTGCCACTCAGATGGTCTCACCTCTAGGAAGTTCTTGCACACCAAACCATACTTGGTCTCGAGTCTAGCCAATGCATCTTTTATCCCAAAACCAGCAAAGGTAAAACCGGGTAAACTGAGGAAGTTGTACAGAGATTGAGGTATGTCCTCCATGCAATAAAGATAGATCATAAGGCACTGGTCTGCATCGCTGAGCTGGAGAACCAAAGGTGAGGGCTGTTGTGGCGCTTTAGTCTGTAATATGTCCAGGCCAATTATCCTCTTACGGTTCTTGGAGTTAGAAATCAGGGCTTGTATGCCTTCGTTCACCTTTTCTCCATTAAAAGCTGATGTCGTTCTTATTTTATCTCTCCCCAAGTCTACAATGAACGACATGTCTGTATACAATTGTGTGAAAAAACTTTGATAATGTAAAACATCCATGAAGTTGCATGTCTATATATGCTGAGTCATTTATGGATATTGATGAAAAGGACGAACATGCACAATGCCTTGGAAATCTACGACTCATGGAAGAAGACTGTCGGATTGTAATAAAAATCTCTTGTAAATTTAATGACAATAAATTTTTTTTTTTTTTTTTTTTTGAATAGATGTTAAATTATATTCAAAAAGGAAAAAAACCAGTTTTACAACTTAATGCATACATTTCATGAAACAGTTTTTTGCAAAATATTAGTTTTGGCCTTGTCTTGAGCTAAACCATAGTTGCAGTCCTCCCTCGAACGTTGATATCCCCCCACTGCGAATTGTGCTTAGTCTATTGCGGATGTTTTTGTCGATGAACTTGACTAGCTTCCCCGTCGGTGAAGGTTGTTCACCGTGCCGCCTAGCATTTCTCTCCCCCCAAATCGAGTGAATAGTGTTCTGGAACACATACCTTAGGATAAATACTCTTGTTTTCTCCTTTTTCGTCTCACATATGTGCTTTAAAACCTCCTTCCAGTTCACCGAGAACCGGTCTTGAAGAATTCCTTTTGCTACCTCCTCCCATACAGTTCGTGAGTAGGGACATGTGAAGAAAAGGTGATCCCGTGTTTCCATGGGGTCCTGACATAGAACGCAACTCGTGTTCGCTTGTCGGTTCCACAATTGCATTCTGTCTCCCGTGGCAACTCTGTTTTTTACAACTAACCAGGTGGTAAATGCATACTTCGGGGTAGCGAAACCAAACCATATCCCTCTATATCCCTCCATCGTTGGCTTGACATTGCGGATCTGTGTCAACGTCTCACTTGTGACGAACTTCTCGCGGTAGTGATCATTCGTTCCTTTCCATAAAGCTATGTCTCTTTCTCCTACTCTTTGACACAGTCTCTGTTTTTTTATTTCCTCCTCAAATTTTGATAGCCGTTAAAGCATATACTTAGCTTTGCAGACTATTTATCTCTTTCTCTTTAAGACAATGGAACAATTCTCAAAATTATAAAAGCTAGTTTGGTAGTATGATATACTAATGATCATAATAAGAAACAAAAGAAACCAGGTTGCACATTTTTGAAACCAGCCATTCATTCTACGTAACTACCAACTCATCATCTTACCAAAGATCTGGAGTTGAGAAATCTGCAGTATTCCATTGTTAGTACAGTAACAAATCTTCGAAAAATACTTCATCTTTAAACAAATCTCCTAGTTAAACAAAAATATTAACAACAAAAAATTAAAATATGTTTTAAGAGTTTTTCGGACCGACCCGACCCCAACCGAATTAAGCCCAAAAAAACCTTTTAGACCATCATTAACAGGGGGTTCATAACTTTATCTCTTAACATTGTTTAATATTAAAATTTTGGTTTTTGTAAGTTAAAGAGTCAAATCTTAGCTCTTAACACTCCCAAAAGCTTGACTCTTAGCATTTTAATTTGTTTTGATTTATTTTTTAATGTTTAATTCTAAGATAAAAAAGTTAAAACCCTACTTTTTCTATATTTATACTCATTTTTAAGTTCGATCTCACTATTATTCAGGGATGAGCCCGACTAGCCCGTCGGCTGGTCCATATTGACATGTCTAGAGACAATGTGCCTTTTTTCACTACGCAGCGTTTTATAAAGTGAAAAAACTGTTTGCCGTCTTACGCTTGAGATTGAGAAAACTCATTCTCGCGTGTCGCGTAGATCGGAACTTAGTTACTTTGAAAGATCGAGAAATTCACAATCGTCTCTTTGAAATCTCGAAGCTGAAGCTTTTTACTGGGGAATCGATGAAGCTCTTGCATTTGATATTCCTATTAGCTTTAACAACTGGAATCTCTGCTGTTCTAATCTACATTATCGGCGTCTCTAATCTCTGTAAGTGATCGTTGTCTCAGTGTAGATGCTTGTACTGTTGTATTCGTGATTTTTTCTGAAGTATGGAGATGATTAATGATAAAGAAGATGCTTCCGTGGATTCAGACGAGTCTAATCGGCTTAGCAATGAAGATTTAGAGGCGTTGCAGTCTTTGCGGAACGGATTCCAGAAGTGCGTAGTAAGTGTTAGCTTCCTTATCTTGTGTTAGATCTTACCTCTGAATCTGGACCTTAGCTGATTAGAACTGATCTAATGATGCAGAGTGCAAATGGTTTAGGACTACAAGCTGCTACGGGTAGTGATTATTGCAAAGTTTCAATAAACTTCCCCAAGGATACTGTCCCCAAATGGGTAAGCTTGTCATAGTCCTTGTCTTAGTTTATAGCAAAAATGGTCGGTTGAATATTTGTACTCTATGTGTTGGATTATGTACAACAACAGAAAGATCCAAAGTCTGGAGAGCTTGAAGGACTGTCATATGAGTTTGACCTGTGTGAAGCAGTAGCTACATGGGAACAAGTAGGTGTTGCAGAAAGTCTTTTTAAAGTTTCAGTTCATAAAATTGGTTATAGTCTTTATAGTGATGGGTTAATTGGCGAGTTGGTTGACTAGGTTAGGAATAGCTCTACCATACTCACCAAGGAATACATTGATGCCTTACCAAATGGATGGGAGGATTATGCTTGGCGCAGAATCAATAAAGGAATTCAACTGTAAGTATTGACTGACATTAGATGAAATGCATGATAATTACAGTCCGTTTTCATAGACAACAGCTCAAAACTTGCTTCTTTGATGGGTCTCAGTCACAATATAACAAGTAGTTTAAAATGCTGTGGTGTCTTCTTCCTTGTCTGGCCTTAATGAAACTCGCATTCTGGTGCAGTAATCGTTGCCAGAATAAATCTTTATGCATCGAGAAGCTCTCATTGGTGCTTCCTGAAACACCACCATATTTTCCCCGGCAGTTTGGGCGATGTGCTGTTATTGGTAACTCTGGTGATCTCTTAAAAACAAAGTTCGGAAAGGAGATAGATACTTACGATGCAGTTCTAAGAGAAAATGGTGCTCCGATTCAGGTTAATAATGAGTTCTTTTTATCTAACTTCCAGTTCTTTTGTTCCCTCTATGGACTCATTTATCTTCACTTTTGTTTTTGTTTTTGGAATATCTTCTTGCAGAACTACAAGGAATATGTGGGAGAAAAAAGTACATTCCGACTTCTTAATCGAGGGTCAGCAAAAGCCCTTGACAAAGTTGTGGAGTTGGATGGTACGATCTAACTGTTTTCTTGTTTTTCACTTCTTCATGGTTATCATCGCCATTGTTTCTCTATATGTTTTCATTTTTGTGTGTTGCGTTTTTTATGCTTGCAAATAGATACTCTACACCTCTCTGATCCTTTGTATGCAGAAAAAAAGCAAGAGGTCCTGCTAGTAAAAACAACAATTCATGATATTATGAACAAGATGATTCGGGTTTGTACATTGCACTTATTTGTCTCTTAGCTCCTTTGGTTTTGAAAATCTGTAATCTGCTCCTGGTCTTTCAAAACTCATCTGAGGATTTTTCATTTTTCTGCAGGAAGTCCCAATAAAAAACCCTGTGTACTTAATGCTTGGTGCTTCATTTGGGTCAGCAGCCAAAGGTACTGGGCTCAAGGCTCTTGAGTTTGCTCTCTCGACTTGTGATTCAGTGGATATGTATGGTTTCACTGTGGACCCAGGTTATAAAGAGTGGTAAAAAGTCTACATATGTTTATTTTGTCTTGCTGTCTATACCGGTCTGTGTATCAACCATGGTTTACGTTAATCTCTTGTAATACTCTTTCAGGACAAGATATTTTTCAGAATCCCGACAAGGACATACTCCTTTACATGGTAGAGCTTATTACCAGATGATGGAATGCTTGGGTGTAAGTCTCTGGTTTCCCATTTTTCTTTATTATCCAATACTAGTTGTTAGACGGCAATAACCACTTGATTTGTTTATTAGATTGCATTGGCCTATTATACATTCAGAGATCTCTTCAAGGTTTTTGGTTTTAACTTGGTTCTCTTCTTTTTTTTTTTAGCTCATTAAAATACACTCTCCCATGAGAGCTGATCCAAACCGAGTCGTAAAATGGGTGCCAAGCCGCAGTACAATAAGATCTGCAAGAATTGCAGCAGAGAAGCTCTTAAGGTAATCATCAATAACACAATTTCATCTTCTTTCTTTGCCAAAATTTATCAATTCTCTAAAGGAAACCCATTCTATATGCAGGAGAGTTGGAGCAGGATCTTCAGACCCATTAGCTTCATGCTCGATAGTAAAGAAGAGAAACAAAAACAAGCGTCCAATGGTCTCACACCTCAGAAAACCCGTGAGCGACCATCAAAATTTTGTGAGAAGCACAAGCATGTACCCGTTGGAGCACAGTCCAGGACATGGTCAGCTTTGCATTACACCAGCTGACTAAGAAACTGCACATCTAAAAAATTGATTTACCACCATACACAACTTAAGCACAAAACAGGATCAATGGACGACGATAGATTCATTCGAAGGCAAGTTCCTCTGCTATTGCGCCATTGTAAGGAGTTGAAGATTATCACTCTAGGTTAGGTTTAATTCTTTTGTTATCCTATTGTCCGAAATTTTCTTCACCAGAGATGTAGGTATAATCATAGAGGACTGAAATAGAGCAAAGCTAGAGATTGATTGTCCGATGTCTAATTTTAGTACATAAGCAAATGTTATGTTCTTTGTTCTCTTTTCTTGCCTCTAATACATGTCTTACCTTTTACTAGTCTCGAAATTATATTAAGCAGAATAGTATACAGCAGTTGGTCCTCTCTTTGTTTCTATGAGCTGCACGAATAGGAAATGAAAATATCTGTCAGTGAATTCTGAGAAGTCCTAAATAACAAGGAAAAGGGAGCTTAGAAAATACCTGAAGGATATTTTTGAACCAGAATGGTAGCTGAAGCAGGAAGTTTCATCTTTCATCGGCTCGAAATTCCCCTCCTATATGTTCGTTAGAAGCCAAACCTTTAATTCCAAATTTCATCAAGGGCTTCAATACACAAACCTTAGCCAGAGAACATCGTTAGGAATAGTCATCCGAGCAGCTTCTTGACAGACGGATCTTAAAACTGAATCAAAAAAATTCCAATCATACATCAATACACATCTCCAGATTCTTGTAGAATAAGGTCCAAAGAATCTAGTCTATCACCATCAGAATGATTAACCAACTTATATGGCTTATTTGTAACAAAAAATATAATAAGAGAATAAATGAATGCTGACCAAATAATCATATCTGTCTCATAATATTTGCTTACCAATATCTCAGCAATGTATTTGTCAGGTACCAAAACTAGTCGTCTGATTTTTCTTGTAAGGATTAAAATGTTTTCTTTGAGTTCTTGACGGGTCCAGTGAAAACCCACAAGCCAAGCCTCCATCTGATCACAAGATTTCCATATATCTACCGGAGTTAATGCTTCTTATATTCATACAGAGAAGCATGTGGCTTCACAACAAAATTGAACAATATTTGCTATAAGGTAAGACTGATCATGGGCTCAAGATGTCATCGAGGATAAAACAATTAACCAATACACTCCATGTAGCAATACTTGGGATGATCCTTTCACTTATCATTCTCTCAAAAAGAATCACTCCATCCTCCCTACAATTAGATCTGCATAGACCCCAAATCACGTTTGTGTAAGAGATTACATCAGGCCGCCACTTTCTTCTTCCACATGAAACTAGATCCAACATCTGGACTGCCCTCTCAGCTTTTCCTTGTTTGCAATATGCTAATATTATCATATTCATTGTTATCTCATCCGGAGATTTACCATTGACCATCATTTTTCCTACTAGCTGCAGAGCTATCCCCGGGAGACCTGCATTGCATGATCCATGTAAAAGAGTGTTGTAAGTTGATGTGCTCCACTCCACACCTCTCATGAAGATCTCTCGGGTTAGACCATAAGCTTCTTCTATTCGGTTTGCCTTTGCGAGCCCATCCAGTAACTCGTTGTATGTTACAATGTTGGGAGGACATCTGTATTGCTGCTCCATTTGTCTAAACACTTTCTCAGCCCAGTCAAGCCTCCCTGCATCGCATAAACCTTTGATAAATGCGTTAAACGTTGGCACAGAAGGAGCACAGTTTTCTTTGGACATAATTTCTATAAGAGATTCAGCTTCTTTAAACTTGGAGTGCCTACAAAGAGCTTCCACCATGCTAGTATACACCACAACATTTGGGCAGCATCCACTAGTTAGCATCTTATTCCATATATAAACTGCGCCCTCGAGGCTACCTCTTTTGGTAAAGCCGTTGATAAGTGAGCCATAGGTTCTGATGTTTGGAGAACATCCGATTTCTTCCATGTGTAAAAAGACAGACACAGCCTTGTCTATATTCCCATGGGAACAAAATCCTTGTACCAAAGTATTATACGCTACAACGTTCGGCTGTAACCCAAATCCTCTGATCATCTGGTTCCACATGTCTAGAGCATCGAAGGTCGTACCTCTTACAAAACAACCCTTCACAAGAGAACTCAATGTATGGATATTTGGATGACACCCTCGTTTCAACATCTGAGCCAGAAGCGAGAAAGCAAGCTCAATCTGACCAGAATTACAAAGCTCATTGATAAGTGTAGAGTACGAGATAACATTAGGAGATATCCCCTTCTCCACCATTTCACTCATCAATTCAACCCCCCCTTTGTAATCACGCTCTTTGCATAACCCATTAATCAAAGCATTATAAACACTCACAACAGGTTCAAATCTTTCCGCGAGTTGCCTACCTTCCTTCACCATACCAACCTCACACATCGACGAGATCACCGTGGTATAACTCACAGCATCAGGACAACAGCCTTTATTCGACATCTCAACCAACAACTTCTTCGCACCATCTACCTTATTATTCTTACACAACGCCTTAAGAAGAACATTATACGTAAACACATTAGGCTCAAACCCATCTCTCTTCATATCTCTATAAACCATATAAATCATCTGAATCCTATTCTCACCAAGTAAAGTATCCAAAACATGATTATATATCTTCACCGAAGGATCACAACCAAATTCCTTAATCCTATAAAACATCTCCACAGCTCTTTCAGCTAAACCCACTTGTCTATATACACTAATAACACTGATAAACAAATCTTCAGAACAATGAAAACCTTGAAGTTTCATTTGCTGCAAAAGATACTGAACACTATCAACCTGACCATCCATTGCAAGCTTTCTGATCATTACCTCGAATGTTAAAGGCGTGTGCTTGAAAAGATTTGAATTAGCAATGGATTTGAAGAAATGCAAAGCTAAGGGAACACATGACTCTTGCCTCAGTCTCTTTAACACATCTGATTCTTTGATCTCTGCGTGGTTTGGAGATTCTGTGAGGAGATTCACATTGAGATTTGTGTTGAGGACAAATGGGATTAGAGGTTTTTGAACTTTCAATAGCAACGAACATCCTTCTTTCAGATACATGAGCCACCGCGAGAATATACCCAAATCGGAGAAATGATGTTTGATGTTGAAGAATCTTCTGCCAAAGCTAGGGTTCTGAAAAATCGCAGGTCTCAGGTTGAAGATGATTATCAAATGACCATTTTACCCTTCGATAATGGAAAAAACTGTTAAAAAAATGAAGATCGAGGCATTTAAAAGAAACTGACGGAAATTGAGGGACTTGTTGATCAATTGTTGTATAAAAAAACTGTTAGTGACTGCACGAACACACACGTGTCAGTAAGTGAACATCGCTCTTTCTTCTTCCTTGCTCGATTCTCCTGATGACGACGATTCTCTCCTCTTTCTCTCACACCCACTTCTGATTCCTCCAGATAAACCTAAATAGCCTAAGCCAAAGACTCGACCTTTCATCATCTTCTCCAGTAGCTCCATACTTGCCTATGGCGGTTCCAATCTGAAATAAAGAAACCAATTTGCCTTGAAAAAGAATGGCGGAGTTGCAACCAGTGGATGGTCAGCAAACAAACGGCGGCGTTATTTCTACTCCGGCGTCAACTTCAGCCGAAGCGACGGCGATCACAGCCGCTGGATCGAAACGATTGAGAAGACCAAGTGTTCGATTAGGCGAAATCGGCGGAGACCAGTACCAGCAGCAGCATCATCACCACGCGGCGGCGGCGTATGATTCACAAGGGAGGAAATCGAAATGGACACCGACGACGACGACGAGTGGTAATAGAAAAGATATGAGTAAATCGTCGAGGACTCGAACCCTAACGAATTTGAGTTCTGGGTATGAGAATATCGGAACCCTAGATGATGAAAGAGAAGGAAATGTGGATTCTTTTGGTGTTGGGAGTTGGCGGGTCAAGAAACGGGTCGGGTCATCGACAACTACAGCAGCTGCGAAGAGAGTTAGATCCAATTGGGTATCGAAAATTGGGGATGGGGATGAGAAAATTAGTGGAGGGGAAGAATTGGAAGGTGGGTTTAGGGATTTTAGTAGAGAAGATTCAGAGAGTCCAATAAAGGAAGAGTCTTTGGATAGAGATGGTGGTGGGTTTTACGGTAGAAGAAGGTATGAGAGTAACAATAGTAGTGGAAACAGAGAATTCGAGTCTAATATGGATGGAGGAATTGGTGGTGGAGGAGGAAGAGAAGGTGTGAAGATATGGTTACAAGAGTTAGGGTTAGGGAGATATTGGCCTATGTTTGAGATACATGAGGTTGATGAAGAGGTTTTGCCATTGTTGACATTGGAAGATCTTAAAGATATGGGGATTAATGCTGTTGGGTCGAGGAGGAAGATGTTTTGTGCTATTCAGAAGCTTGGTAGGGAGTTCTCATGAGTGTGTGAGAGAGAATTTTGATCGGTTAAGAAGAAAAGCAATGGTTTTTTTTTTGTTATTGTTGTTTTTTGTTGATGATAGTGAAAGCCATGGCAGAGTGTAAGCTTGCAATGTCTGAACCATGAGAGCCTTTTTTTACGCTATAGATCTTTCATTCGTCTCTATTGTTTCTTATCTTGATGTTTGTTGTTTGAATGTTGCATTAGGCACAATAGTATTAGTAGAAGTAGAAGTGGGAAAAGAAGAGGAAGAGGAATAAGGTTTATATAACTCTCTGACTTATGATGATAAGGATTTTGCAATCGAATAGGTGTAGCTATTTGCAATAGAAGTTCCAAGGGAAGAAAACGAATGTGTTTAGTCTAGCATTTTATATACAGTGTGAAGTGTTCAGGTATCTCAATAAGTAGAAACAGGAGCAATTAAGAAAAAGAAATTAGACTCTTCATGCGGAAACAGAGGAACCATAGGAGGCTAAAACCAGAAAGATTGCGGATCTGAGTTAACACAGGAAATTTTCATGTATGTTACTTGTAAGGTTTTTGTATGAGTAACAAAATGCTGTCAATTGGTTTGAAGTGGTGCTCTCAACCATGTTAACCATGTTAGAAATTTGTGCTCTAATTTGGTTTTTAGAAGAAAAAAAAAATCTATATTCTTAGTTTGAACTTTGAAGTATTGCCATTTCTCTCTTCTTCTTGCTTCTTTGGAGCTGCCGTAAAATATTTGATCCCGGTAAGGTCAGCTGCTCTGCTTATAATTAAGAAACGTGTGAATCCATTGTGGATGAACTATAAGCACAGTCCCATTCTTAGGCTTTTAGCCTCTTGGGGTAGATTCAAATCATGTTTACTATGCTGAGAAAGTGAACTCGACGCAAGATTACCTGCAGGGCTTTAATAAGATCTTCTCTAGAGTGAGATGCGGATATGCAAATACGAGCCCTGGCTAGCAATAGAGGTATAGCTGGGAAACTGACTACCACGATTGCCAACTGTACAAAGTGTTAATTATGTCCATTGAATTATAGAGGTGCATCTCTTTTGTGCGGAAGCAAGTGAGATATGGAGGAAAACAAATAAGAGACTTACGTTATCTTGCAAACATGCCCTTGAGAAGGCTGCGATTTTTGCTGGATTGTAAAGCATTATTGGCATGACTGGGGAATCATTGTCTCCAAGAACGTCAAACCCCATCTTCTGCAGCTCAGCCCTGAAAAAGTTGCTGTTCTCTCTTATTCTTACCAACTTTTGTGCCCCTTCCCAGTTTTTAGAAGATTTTGAGTCTATAACTTGAGATTATGAAGCTCAAAGACCAAAAGAAACTATAGAGATACCTCTGTTTGAAGCATCCTCTCCAAGGATAACTTTTATAACCGATATGACTTGTTGTGCAGCAGGAGTTGAAATTGATGTTGCGTAGAGATGAGCAGGGCAATGGTACTTCAAATATTGGATGAGGTCCTATAGAAGTTGAAACACAATATTCTATAAAGCCTTTGGTTGGTTTTGAGATGAAGTGTACTTACTATTTGCCTATACAATCATGTGGTGGTATACACAGAAGGGCCTAGTGTAGCAGCTCTTTACTCATGTGCAAACAAAATATCAGTAACTGAGAACAAAGGTATATAATTTCTAACCTTGGATCCGGCAATATAGCCACCACAAGACCCGAAAGATTTCGTGAAAGTTCCCATCATTATGTCCACATCAGAAGTGTCAACTCCTAGGAGTTCACAAACACCTCTTCCTGTTTTGCCAATTGCTCCAATGCTGTGAGCTTCATCCAAGTAAACATATGCCTGAAACAAATTACATACAAATGATAATTCAGTTGATTGAATACCTAATCTCTCATCTATGTCGATCATGAAAGATGGTTTACCTCACCTTATACTTCTTGCATATTGAGACAATCTCCGGCAGATGACAGATTTCCCCTTCCATGCTGTAAATACCTTCAACAACAACGTAACGATGATTTTCTTCCACGGTCTGTGTGTCCTTGGTTGTCCCTCGGCGATTTGTTCTTTCAAAACTCTTTCCAAATGAGCAGGTGCTGAGAAGCAATCAACAAGAGAGTATAAATATGATATGTCACCCACTTTATTGGATAAAAGTATGGAAAGTGAAGCATGAGAAATGCTTCAAAGAATCGCTTATTATCAACCCTCCCTGTATATAGCAGTAATTAAGCTACTAAAACATATGTTTTGGGAGTAACATAAGCGTTCATATATCACAAAGTTTATTCATTACCTTGCCAATCAAGACAGGAATGATAGCCGAGTTTGTTAGGTAGCCCATGCCAAAAACAACAGCAGCAGGCTGTCCCACAAATTTAGCAACACATTCCTAGAGTTCTTCATGCACAGATGTAGTTCCTGATGGCAGAAACAACAAATGTCAGGAAACAAAAGAGAAGAGATTGTTTGAGACCTTATAGGCAAAGACACTGTACCTGCATCAACGCGAGAGCTGCATGTACTTGCTGAAAATTTCTTGAAGGACTCGATAACACGAGGCGTGCAGTATTCATCCAAGGAACCAAATCCAAGATACTTGTAGGAACCCAAATTGAGGAACCTGCTGGTCTTTGTCGTTCGTCTGCACGTAGTTGCAACCTCTCAACGTTTACATTTGGTTTCATATTCTCTCAATGTGACCATACAAGTGTTTAATAGAAGAAAACATACTCAATTTAGCGTCTTGTTGTTGTCGTCAGAGTATCTCTCGACCAAATCAACCCATGTATTAGGTGCACCTGCTATGGGACGTCCAAAACAGTCCTTCACTCACACAAAAACGGCTACCTCTACAAAAAGATTTGAGTAGAGGAGAAAGTGAGAGGTAATTTCTCTCACATATAATGTAGATATTTATGTCTTATAAGTTTGTTAATAAAATATTTTTAGTATTCGTATATGACAAAAACGGCTACCTCTACAAAAAGATTTCATTAATTTTTTATTCAGATCTAATTTATATTGTTACATGTTAGTCGATATAACAAACTTATAAGGCATAATTACGTGTTTTAAAATATTCAATGTGAATCAACAGTGGCAGGGTACCATCAACAAGCTTTAAAATAGGAGGAGTTTCTTGCAACAAACAATTATGTTCCTCTTAAGGTAACCTCTGTATTGGATGGATCATCATGGGACTCATGTTGTTGAAGAATGTTTCTTCTTAGTTTCTCACAAGAAAAGAAGTCAGAGTGCCGCAAAAACTCAATACTCGTATATGTGTTACTCATGTGTGTTTTGGCTGGACCATGGGCGAACTGAATAGCTAACGAAGACGTGAAGTCACAAACGAGTGAATCAATATTGACAAACCTCTTTATGGAACGTTCCTTGAATTGCATATACAACTCTTATATTCAAGGAACAATTCCAACATGATGGAAGTTTTTTTGGTAGTTTTGAGAACCACTTCTGCTGGCATATTTGTGATCTGGAAGACCAAAACAAAATAATTCGAAAATACTTCCGGACCTGGACCAACGAATTGGGCCCCTAGTTTCGTGGAGCAAAGCAGAAGCACAAATGTCTTCGATAACATCCGTAAATTTTTTGGGGCAACAATTTAAAGATGGGATACTATACAATTAACTCTGACAAAAGTACAAAACCAATAAAAATAAAAAATAAAGAAAGAAGAATGACAACAATCACATGTTTCACGACAAGACAGACGAACAGCGAGGAAATTGTACACTAATGCTAATTGCTAACCAAACCTCTCTTGGAAAGAAACCGATGCATTGCGGTTTTAATCCAATTTGATGCCATTTTTCTCAACTTCTTGCTTCTTTGGAGCAGCCGGAAAATATTTGATCCCGGTAAGGTCACCTGCTTTGCTTATAACCTGTCATAACACGTCGAAAATTAAAACGTGTGAATCCATTTGTAGATCAACTAATAAGCACAGTCCCTTTCTTAGGCTTTTAGCCTTCTGAGGTTTGCCCAAAAAAAAAATATACTATTCTGAGAAAGGCTTCATTTGATTTATATAGACCTATTTGGAAACCCGGGAATTCAGGTTTTATACTAATACTACTAGGGCTCTTCGTGGTAAATGATATGGGAGAGAAAAGAAGTGAACTCAATGCAAGATTTCTTTTACCTGTAGGGCTTTAATAAGATCTTCTCTTGAGTGAGATGCGGATATGCAAATACGAGCCCTGGCTAGCAATAGCGGTGTAGCTGGGAAACCGACGACCACAACTGCCAACTGTCCACAGTTTTAAATATCCATTGAACATAAGAGGTGAGTCTCTCTTGGGTGGAAGCAAATGAATTATTGCAAAAAAAAAATGAAAAAAAAAAAGAGAGAAACTTACGTTTTCTCGTAAACATTCCCTTGAGAAGGCTGGAATTTTTGCTGGATTGTAAAGCATTATTGGCATGACTGGGGAATCATTGTCTCCAAGAACCTCAAACCCCATCTTCTGCAACTCAGCCCTGAAAAAGTTGCTGTTCTCCCTTATTCTTGCTAACTTTTGTGCCCCTGCCACAGGTTTTTAGAAAAGTTTGAGACTATTAACTTGAGATTACGAAGCTCAAAGGGCAAAATGTCACAGCTCATAGAGCAAAATAAACTATAGAGATACCTCTGTTTGAACCGTCCTCTCCAAGGATAACCCTTATCGCCGATATGATTTGTGTCGCGGAAGGAGTTGAAATTGATGTTGCGTAAAGGTGAGCCGGGCATTGGTGCTTCAAATATTGGATGAGGTCCTACCAAAAATGAAACACAATATGGTATAACGCCTTTGGTTGATTTTGAGATGAAATGTACTAGCATAAACAATCACAATGACTATTGTGTAAATACAGTTGCGCCTTAGTGTATCAGCTTTTTACTCATCTTTGCTAATGGTCGTAACTTTCTTATGCAATTCTGAAAGATCTCTTATGATTTAGTAATTTGGTTTTCTAGTTCCAAGTTTTTCTGAAAGGTCTAAATTTGATATACCAAAACTAAATAAACCAAGAAAATGTGCAAACAGAAGTAGAGTAAATGAACAAAAGTATCTAATTGCTAACCTTTGATCCGGCAATATAGCCACCACAAGACCCAAAAGATTTCGTGAAAGTTCCCATCATTATGTCCACATCAGCAGTGTCAACCCCCAGGAGTTCACAAACACCCCTTCCTGTCTTGCCAATAGCTCCAATGCTGTGAGCTTCGTCCAAGTAAACATATGCCTGAAACAAATGATATGCAAGAAAATAAGGTACACATCAGACAACCAAATTAGTCTAGACAATTTTGATGTTGCAAATGATAATTCAGTTGACTGAGCTCCTTAATCTCTCATCAATGTTGAATATGAAAGATGGTTTACCATGTTACCTCACCTTATACTTCTTGCATATTGAGACAATCTCGGGCAGATGACAAATTTCCCCTTCCATGCTGTAAATACCCTCAACAACAACAATAATTTTCTTCCACGGTCTATGCGTCCTGGGTTGTCCCTCGGCGATTTGTTCTTTCAATACTTTTTCCAGATGAGCAGGTGCTGCGAAGAATTTAACAAGATAGTATAAAGATGACATGTCACCCAGTTAATTTGCAAAAGATATGGAAAGTGAAGCATAAGAAATGCTTACTGTTGTGCTGGAAAACACGGATAGTAGCTCCTGAACCTCGAGCGCCGTTGACAATTGAAGTATGGTTCAAAGAATCGCTTATTATCAACCCTCCCTGCATAGATGGCAGCAAATAAGCTACAAAAACATAGGTTTTGGGAGTAACGTAAGTGTTCATCACAAGATATAGCAGCATACACTTACCTTTCCAATCAAGACGGGAATAATAGCCGAGTTTGTTGCGTAGCCCATGCCAAAGACAACAGCAGCAGGTTGTCCTACATATTTAGCAACACATTCCTCAAGTTCTGCATGCACAGATGTAGTTCCTGGTGGGAGAAAGAACGAATGTCAGGCAACAACAAAGAGAAAGAGATTGTTGGAGACCTAATACACAAAGACAACACTTTACCTGCATCAACGCGAGAGCTACATGTACTAGCTGAAAATTTCTTCAAAGACTCAATAACACGAGGCGTACAATATTCATCAAAAGAACCAAATCCAAGATAATTGTAGGACCCCAGATTAAGGCACCTACTAGTCTTTGTAGTTCGCCTACACAGGGTTGCAACCAAAGGTTTATTCTTTGACAACCATATGAATCCATTTGGTATCATATTCTCTTAATGTGACCATAGAAACCAAAACTGTTGAATAGAAAAAACAGAGGATGACAGACTCACTTTAACGTCTTGTTGTTATCGTCAGAAACTCTCTCAACCACATCAATCCAGGCATCAGGTGCACTTGATATGGGACGTCCAAAACAGTCCTTCACACACATATATATTTAAGAATCAAACACTAAACCACTGAAACAAAGATTCCACCAAAGAAACATTTCCTAATTCCTAGTGTATATCTTCCACCACCACCACCCAAAAGAAAACATTTCCACCATAAGCCACCAAATGCCGAGATTGAACATGATGCTAAAGAAACGCAGGGGAAAAGAATAGAGAGGTACCTGAATCCGATGATACAATCGTCTGATGTAGAAATCCTCATGCGCCAAGCAGATCGGCGCGTATCCCTAAACGAAAAGCGAAAACGTTAAGGAGAGTCTCAACACGCCACAAGCGCTTACCAATCGAGAAATTAACCTGGAGATTGTTGGTGCGCCACCAATCGAAGATAAGGCGGGAGTAATCGCGAAGCTGGCCAAAGGCGAAGAGCAAACCGTAGCTGAAATACGTTGATACAGCGGTAAGGTATGGGATCGTAATCATTGTTTCAGCTCCGTCTCGTCTTCTTCTTCTTCTCCGAATCGATTCTCTCCCTCTCTATCTCTCTCTCTCTAGCTTTGAGTTTTGAATTCAATGATGAGATCTGGAAAATTCTACGCTTCTCTCACGCGAGAGAGACAGAGAAGAAGAGAGAGATTTTGAATTCAACTTCTTCCCCTTTCGTCGAAGAAGATCATTCCATCTTCTCTTTTTTTTTTTTTTTTGCTTTTTTTTGTTTACGAGTATTTTTGGACCGTCGGAGACTATTCAATATTTTATTTTATGTCATTATGTCCAATATATATTTCGTAAAAGACTAATTTAATTCTCGACACGATTATAGATAAAATTAGTATACAGTATCACTATATTAAAAATGAATATTTATGTATAGCTTGTAAACTAGAGATATGGAAGATATTGTTTTTCTCTGATTTTGTTAAGATTTTATTATTATTGAGTTTTCAACTATTCCTTATTTAAAAATGAAAAGATTAAAAATTGATTAGGGTTCCTAAAACGTTTTCAGTTTTTTTCTCTGAGATTTCTCCATAATTATTGGGTTTGAGTGACTCTTAGATTCAAGGCAGAGTCAAGCTTTTAACCCGTGAGATCGGGTCAATTCAACGTAGAGTCAACTTGTGTTCTTCTATTTCAGAACCCGTATAAAGACGATGACCAAACTCACTTTCGTGGTATAATCATGTCTTTGTCTTCACCAAATCTATCTTGTCATCTTCTTCACTTCACGTGTTAATGGATCATAATTGAATTTGCCTTAATTAAATAGTTATCACCATTCATTAATTCGTTATTCGTCAATTTCGTATGCTTTTTTAATCCTGAAATGATAAATAACTCTCACTGACATCTTCCAACTCCATATCTTAATTGTGTCGAGTTTCTTCCAATCCTTGTGTGTTTGTTGTTTGGTCTAGTCTTCTTATCATTGATATATCCAACCGAAAATATAACTTTGAGTGGTTCGTTACTTCGTTTAAGACAATCCTTGTATATAAGAGTATATACATTTCTATTGGTGAAGTGAACATATATATATATATATATATTTGACAGTGCAGACATTTTTACTTTTTGTAGTTTACTCATCAATAATGGAGAATATTCATAAGGAAAAAGCTTTTTCACCAAATGCAAGCAATATAAAGCAAGAGAAATCTGTGCAACGTTCCACACGTCATCAGAAACAAGATTTGGCGTGGAACTATGTTAATGAAACTATTGATTCAAGAGGGAAAAAAGTTATAGCTTGTGACTTTTGTGGTAAACAATATGTTGGAAGTGAAATAAATAGAATGAAACATCACTTGGCTGGATTGACTAACAGAAGTGCATGCCAAAAGGTTTCTTCCAAGGTTCAACATTCTATGAGAAAATCATTGGAAGAAAACGAAGAGAAATCGAAGAAAATAATCGTTGTGGATCTTGATATGCAAGACGATGAAGTAAAGGTTGGTCAAAGTTCTCATCAATCTTGCAGTTCTTCAAGTCGAAAAAGAAAGGTTAGTATCGATCGACTTACATTTGTACTTTAGAAAGAGTTTAGAAGATTAACCACAATATACAATATATGATCAATTATGTATAGCAATTATCAAGAGATGATTTATGGAACGGTATGACAATTGCATTAGTTTTATAATGGCCAAAAGGTTTCTTCCAAGGTTCAACATTCGATGAGAAAATCATTGAAAGAAAACGAAGAGAAACGGAAGGAAATAATCGTTGTGGATCTTGATATGCAAGACAATGAAGTAAATGTTGGTCAAAGTTCTCATCAATTATTCAGTTCTTCAAATCGAAAAAGAAAGGTTAGTATCGACTTACATTTGTACTTCCAAAAGAGTTTAGAAGATGAACTGTGTCAAAATTAGGGGGTGTCAAAATAAGCCGTCAGCTCAGCTCGCTTTCTTATGAGCGCAAACTCGGTTTTTAAGGCTCGTTTAAGAAATGAGTTATATGATCGAATTTAATGTTGATTGCGGGATATATGAGCGAGGTTTAATGAAAATGAACTTTATAAGGTAAATATAAGTAATATAGAAATAATCCTTTTTTAGAAGAAAAAAAATAGAAATTATCCTAATTAAAAATTGTTTCAATCTTCTTATATAAGGTCATCATCTCTCTCACAAATCACAAACTTCATTGATCTCAAACTAGGGATTCGACTCTCTCACTTTGCATCTATCCTAATTTTCATCTCTAAGTAATTGAGTAAGTTTTATATGTCTCAAATTATTTGTTATTTGTTCTTTGTTATCTAAGTTGTGAATTTTGAATTACATTACCCTAAAAGATGACAATTTTTTTTTTCAAACAACTAGGAAGATCAAATTCAAAACCCACAAGATTTAATTGGGTGCACCGAAAAATATAATGAAGTAGTTGATTTGTTATCGATAATATAACCCAAGTTTTGTTCATGTCGATTACATTGTACTATCTCGTTATTAATCAAAATGAAATGAAATGGTCTGTGGAAAATCTTCATGAAGATTGGTATTTTTATACAAGTAGAGAATCGTAACTAGATAAAGATATTAGATAAAGACTAGGGTATATTACTTCATTATCTAAATCTAAATTATAGGAGTTATCTCAATAATAAACGTCGAAAATGAAAGAATTAAAAGATACTTAGATTTACGAAGCTACATAACTTTTTCCTTGTAAATGAAGAAGAACACAGTACAAGATTTGTCTTTTGGTTAGCCAATAAAATTATAGTCTTTTGGTTTTTCCGTACAAAAGAAGAGTGTCACATCATCGTTATACTTAATTCCCAAGTTTTACCTTCCCCATGAAGTTTCCTTCTTCTTCTCTTTAAATTCTCACTCTCTGTCGTTTCACTTTTGCAGAGAGAAACCAAAACTAAACCAGTAAGAGAAACAATGGCGGAATCGGCTAAGCAACATATTGATCGAATTCGTCGGACTAAGTTTTCAATCGGTGGTGCTGATAATCCGTTGACGGAGGATCTTCATCAAGCTGTGAAGAATCTCTCCGCTGAGCTTTACGCTAAGGATGTTCACTTCCTCATGGAGCTTATCCAAGTATGTTTACTCTCTCACGCCTCTATCACTTATATTTCTCTGTTTCTGTGTTTTTTTTGTGAGATTTTTTTTCAGATTTTGCTCTGTTTTCTCTAGGGTTTTGTGCTCTTTTCCTTTTGCTCTGTTTTCTTCTGTGATTTTGTGTTGTGCTTGTGATTGATACAGAACACATGTTTATGTTTTTTTGCTTAGCCTGCGATGTTTAGTATTTCAAATATATTACAGAGATCACCATTAGTTAGGAAACCTTTTGAGCAAGAAATTGGCTTCCTCCTGCAGTTTTTGCTAATGCTATAGGTATTTGTTTTTTTCTCTTGTTTTCAGAATGCTGAAGATAACGAGTATCCAGAAGGTGTGGATCCATCTCTTGAATTTGTGATAACATCTGAGGATATCACAAACACCGGAGCTCCAGCCACTCTTCTTATCTTCAACAATGAGCAAGGTTTCTCTGAGAAAAACATTGAGTCCATTTGCAGTGTCGGAAGGTCTACCAAGAAAGGCAATCGAAAACGCGGTTATATTGGAGAGAAAGGTATGTCTTTTGCCTTCTACTATATGACCTCTAGACAAACTCAAATTTCAAAGACCCTTGTTGTTCTTACATGTTTGTTCTGTTTCAATCTTGGCAGGTATCGGTTTCAAGAGTGTGTTTTTGATTACGTCACAACCCTATATCTTCAGCAATGGCTATCAGATTCGCTTCAATGAGGCACCTTGCAGCCACTGCAGCCTTGGCTACATTGTTCCTGAGTGGGTTGAGCAACATCCTTCTCTTGCTGATATACAAAGGATGTACGGTTTGGGTTCTGCTCTTCCGACCACGACCATTATCTTGCCTTTGAAGAGTGACAAAGTAAAGCCGGTGAAAGAACAGCTTTCTAATGTTCATCCTGAGGTTTTGTTGTTTCTGTCAAAGATCAAGCGCCTGTCTATCAGAGAACATTGCCTAGATCCGAAGCTCAGCACAGTGAACTCAATCGGGATTGTTAGTGAGACTAACTTTGTGACGAGGAAGAGCATTGATGCTGAGTCATACACAATACATCTTTCAGCTTCTGAGAAAGGGACAAACTCTGAGCAAGAGTGTAGTTACTACATGTGGAGGCAAAAGTTTCCAGTGAAACATGAGAACCGTGTGGACAGGAGAAGTGAAGTCGATGATTGGGTCATCACTTTGGCATTTCCATTTGGAGAGCGTCTTGGCCGAGGAAATAGCTCTCCTGGTATCTATGCGTTTCTTCCCACTGAAATGGTAACAAACTTTCCCTTCATAATTCAGGCAGATTTTATCCTTGCTTCGTCCAGGGAGACTATTCTATTGGATGATATATGGAACCAAGGGATTCTCAGCTGTGTCCCTATAGCTTTTTTGAATGCATTCACCTCTTTGGTCAAAAAGACTGATGCTCCAGTGTCTAGTGTGCTGCCTGCTTTTAGGTTCTTGCCTGTAGAGGAATCTTCTTATGCTAAGCTGAATGTGGTCCGAGAATCTATCAGGGCAAGGGTTTGTGCAGAGGAAATTGTGCCAAGCATATCTCATTTAGGACAGAAGTTCTTCCACAAGCCGTGTGAAGTTGGTCGTCTCATACCTACATTCTGGGACATCTTGGAGAAAGCAAGAAGTGAAGGTGCGAGCTTGCAAAATATATCATCACATGGTATCTACATTTTGAATTCCGCATTTGACAGAGCAGAATATGACAACGTTCTGAACTTCTTGGGTCTGAAGCAAGTCAGCAATGAATGGTATGTAAAATGCTTTCAGGGTTGTGATCTCGTGACAAGTGTATCAGAAGGTACGTATGTGGAGGTTCTGCTCTTCATCGCTGAGAAATGGCAGTCTAGGTTTCAGAGTACTAATATGGGGAAAGTTCCTCTTATCAAGTATGTTGTCCAGAAGGGAGTGAGTTCTCTTAGCAGTTTGGGTGATTTCAGTCCTCGGACACTATGCTTGTCCACAGAGAAGAACCAGGCATGGCTACTTGATTGGAGTGATGAGTTCAGATGCATGTCTAAGTTTGTTTTCATGCCACCATCAACCCGGACAGCGTTGAAAGCATGCTCCAAGAAGGAGACAATACTTAATTGGCTGAAAGAGAACGTTAAAGTCAGCACTCTTAGTGTCTCTGACTATGCCAAACGTCTCCGGGAGAATCTTAATGGAGATAAGAGGCTTGTAGTTGCATATGCACACTTTTTGCATCACTCTATCTCAAAAGAGGTTTTATCAGAAGAAGAGGCGGGTAAATGCTGCAAAGACATGCCGCTTGTGGACAACTATGGGGATGTCAACACAAGCAGGAATGGGGTTCTTGTTCCAGCTAGTGCTGGGAAATGGGTTAGCTTAGTTGGTTCCAATCCGTGGAGACATAGTGGGTACATTGAACTTTCAGAAGAGTATTTGTCGTCCAACAGGTTTGCTGGTCTTCGGTCTAACAAGAAAGACCTTCTCGTGTTCTTGAAATCTTTTGTTGAGGCTGGAGATATACCTGACATAGAACCTCCAAATGCTGCTATACCTGCGTTGTCCGGGGCTCTTAAAAAGGAGAATGTTTTTTTGCTGTTGGATTGGATTAAATGTCATAGATATTCTCTTCGTTCCAACTTTTTGCATTCTGTTAGAGGAGGCAGTTGGTTGAGAACAACAATGAATGGGATTTCTGATTATCGGCCGCCTTCTCAGTCGTTTTATCATACTTCATCATGGGGAAGTATTCTGCAGAACGGTTCAATTCTTGTTGATATTCCGCTGGTTGATCGAAGCTACTATGGGAAAGAGATTGACAACTACAAAGAAGAGTTGAAAACTGCTGGTGTTATGTTTGAGTTTAGTGAAGCATGTACATTTGTTGGCAACCACCTTATGAGTTTAGCTGAGACGTCAACACTTTCAAGCGCAAACGTGTTCTCGATACTGAAATTCATTAGGTATTTAAGAGAGAAGCGCCTCTCACCAGCTGATTTCGTAACTGCAGTCAAAGATGGTCCTTGGCTGAAGACTAGTTCTGGTTATAGATCTCCAGATGGAGCTGTTTTGTTCAGCCAAGACTGGAAAGCTGCGTCGTTGATCAGCGATATACCATTCATTGACAAAGATTTCTATGGTGAAGTTAGCCTCAATAGTTATAAGGAAGAACTTGAGTTGCTTGGAGTTGTAGTTAAGTTTCCTAATAACTACAGCCTCATCGTTTCTCATTTGAATACTGCAAAGCTGACTTACTTGACACCCGATGCAATGTTCCTAGTACTTGACTGCTTGCGTAAACTGAGTCCGCCTAGGCTGATCAATGCCCTGAGGAATTCTTCTCAATGCTTCAAGACAAAGAAGAATGGCTATAAATCTCCTGCTGAATGTTTCATAGCTGATCCAGAGTGGAGTTGTCTTCTTTCTGTTTTTGATTGCTTTCCTGTGATCAATGATGATTTTTATGGAAACAGAATCTGTACCTACAAAGAAGAACTGAAGCAGATTGGTGTTAAGCTTCAGCTTGAAGAAGCTGTGAAAGTGTTTGTGAGCACATTCAAACAGAAAGCTACCTCCTCTGGGCTAACCCGATGTACCGCCTCGTCTCTTTTATCTTGCTACAGGAAGCTGATGGGAAGTAGTTACAAATTTCCTGATGAACTTATGAAAAGCTTCAAAGAGTTTCAATGGCTGCATACCAAACTTGGTGATTTCCGTTCACCAAAGGACTGCATTCTCTTTGATTCAGACTGGGAACCTCTACGCCTCATAGCGAATCTTCCCTTTATCGATGATGGTCCAAACTGGTATGGTAAGAGCATACATGAATTCAAAAAAGAGCTCGAGAGCTTGGGAGTTACAGTTGAGCTGAGGAAAGGCATGAGCCATGTGATTAGCTCCCTAAGTCTCCCTGATCCATCTCGCATCGCTCCTTCAAGCGCCCTGTCTCTTTTGAAGTGCATCACGTTCTTGCTTGAAGACAGATTTCAGCAACTTCCTACAGAGTTTCGTGATAAGGTTTCTGTGAAATGGTTGAAGACTCATGCTGGTTACCGCTGTCCCGAGGAGTGTCTCTTGTTTGATAGCAGCTGGAAGTTAGAGCCGTGTGATGGTCCGTTTATCAACGAAGAGTATTATGGTTCAGAGATTAAATCGTTTAGAGAAGAGCTTATTGCGATAGGAGTTGGTCATAGTTTAGACAAAGCTTGCCAGTTGCTTGCAAGCAACGTCTATAAACTTTCAGAAACTGATGCTATTTCCCGGGTTTATAGATTTCTCTGTGAAGCTGAATGGAAACCTGAGAGAGGTGCATCTTCAGGTCGGATTTGGATACCAAGTGATGAGAAATGGGCTGATGTTTCTAGTTGCGTGCTCTTTGACAAAGATAAGCTCTTTGGATCAAAGTTAAACGTTCTTGAAAACTACTATGGGAGCGGTAAGGACCATGACCTTCTTGGCTTCTTCTCATCTGCGTTTGGCGTAAGAACCAACCCGTCTATTGATGATTACTGTGGTTTGTGGAAAGATTGGGAGAAAACGAAGAACAGATTGTCTAATGATGAGTGTTGTGCGTTCTGGAGCTATGTTGTGCGACACAGTGACACTGTGAAAGCAGAGAAGCTCCTTTCTGAGTCCTTTTCGCGATTGCCCGTAAAAGCACCAGATTGCAACAACAATGAAGGAGTCATGTTGTCTAACATCAGCGACGTATTCATAGCTGATGACTTGCTCTTGAAAGACATGTTCATTGATTCTCATGTTTTCGTCTGGTATCCATCTCCAAGCATACCTACATTGTCCCGAACCAGGCTTATTGAGCTTTATCGAAGAATCGGTGTCAAAGAGGTCTCCAAATGCGTGGAGATCGCAGAAGCTGACCTAACCGGAGTCAAAATTGAGCAGCAAGAGGTTGTCGATCCAAAGAATAACCTGATCGGACCGGGGCTAGTGAAGCTCATTCTCGGGTTCCTCTCTGATCCGTCTCTCAATGTAGAAGCTGCTGAACGTTTAAGAATCATACATAGCCTTGTTGACCTCGACGTTAAAGAAACATCGGAGACAATCACAACAGAGTATACTCTGGATTTACCGTCAAAGGGAGAGAAGCTGATAGCAAAAGCTAAGAGGATGATAAGATGGGAGAGAGAGAAAGGAGTTGTTTATGCAGAGAAGATGGAGAAAACTTGTGGTAAAAGAAAGCTTTTGGAGTATGCCACGTGTTTCGCTGAGGTGATTGCTAAGGGAGTGATGTGGGAGAGAGAGGATCTGATCGGACGGTTATCAGAGCTTGTGAAGATGGCTTACTTGGTTGAGTTTGATGAAGAGGCTTTAGAGTTTCTTATGAAGTCCAAGAACCTTCAGGTCTACGAAGAAGATGAGAAACTTATCTCAGATGAATTCTCCCTCAAGTAACCTAAGGTATGTCAAAAATATGGTTCTATATTTTGGTACTTGTCCTCTCTGTTAATTTAGTCGGCTTCTGAAAATGTAAATATTTTTTCTTGTTTGTTGCAGATTTCTTCTTCTACCACAAGTATTCTCTATGGCTAGTCTCTTTTATGCATCTATTTTCTCTACTCACGACAAAACCTGCAACATTTCTTGGAGTTTGGTCTTGATCAAGTATGTTTCTTCTGCCTCTCTGTGATTGAAACTCTGTTCTTTTATCTTTGCACAAATAGTAATATGATTATTACTCTGTTAGTGCAATAAAGTTTGGTCTCTCAGGTTTTATTAGTCTCAGAAATAAAGTTTTGCATTGCAGCAATTTACCTAGAACTTATTTTGAAGTCCGGTGATGATGATGATGGAATTGAGGATTCTAGCATATATCAGGTAAGACATTTTGAAAACTAGACTGAGATTTGTTTAGATGTGAATGACTCAAATCTGACTTTCATTTTAAATTTTTTGTATGTTGTAGGTTCGTCGAGTTATCATCTATTGCTGAGTATGTGAAGAGTGAAGAAGTCTTCTTGCGAACTTATGTCTCTTATGTCTTATGTTTATGTCTTAAATTTTAAGTACTTTGAAGTTTGAATAACGGTGATATTTTGGACTAAGGAAGATAACTTTGATCAGTTTGTGGTTGGCTTTTGGTGTTTCCTTTTATTAACATTTGCAGAGATACATATTATGGCTAGTTAACAACTTTAACCAATATGTAACAGAATCAAATTAACCCAATTCGTTCAATGGCTTAAAACCCTTAATTGTTGGCAAATTTTAGGAAATCTACATCAAAATAATTTCATTCATAAAATACAAACTGAATTTAGATGAATATATAACAAGATTTAGGTGTATATGAATGAGTATAATACACTAAACTCGATAGGCTCGGAACTCATCGGGTTTTTCAAATTCAGGCTTCTTGTGAGCGGTCTCAATTCGGGTTCCTGCTAGGCTTGGCTTTTTAACCTACCACAACATCCCTATTTAAAAATGAAATATTTCGGTTGTTTTCATTTTCCAGCAATTTAAAAAGCTTTTATCCTTTGAACAAATACTTTACACAAACACGTTACAATGAGGTAAATAAACAAACAAACCTGAATCACAATCTTGAGTTCCCTTACTTTTTTCAGTAACCTTTTTTTCTTAGTGTAATTGGCTTAAAACCGGAGACTATAACCGCCCTATACCAGTTCCGGTTCTTCCTCTACTTGTTACTGCATCAGATATCTCAACATGTAAATCTCTGGAAGCATCATTGTCTGAAGACTCTGAGCTGTCTTCACCGACTCTTGACACAGACTCATCTCTGGTTCTTAAATCTTCGTTAACACGGCTTGACAATTCCCAGCTCCCTCCTCTTCTTCCCCTGCTTGACTCTCTCGAATGCATAATCCCACGTCCCCTGCTTGACTCTCTTGAATGCATTATCCCGCGTCCTTCAGATTCGTCTGGAGGAAGCATTCTGCTCAAATCCCGTGATGTAACCCCTGCTTCCATGTCCTTTTCCATGTCACCGAGCTCTTCTTCTACTGTCTCGTGCCACACTGGTTTTCTCCCCATCTCTATGTCGTGGGAAACTTTCTGTAAGCTCGGGCTTGACATCCCTCCGTTTACTGTCCTTGGTGGTATTGCAGGCTCCTTTGAAACCTTTGCTCTGAAACTGTTCTGAGATACGGCAACGTTTGTGCAGAATACTTCCATAAAGTTCCCCAATATTCCTTTGTTGAAGGGGTTCTCATGTCTATCATACCGATACCTAAAGTTTTCGTAAGTTGACTGCAACAACATATCAAACAACAGAGAACCAATGTTAATAAGCAGCTAAAATATCCAACAGTTTCAGGGCATAATGAAACAAGGAGCTTTTAGAGAGTAATGATTTTACCTGATTGGTACTCATTAGGTACAAGTGGAAACAGGTAAGCCCACCAACAAACCAGACGCAAATGAAAGTGTAGATTATTAGTGCGATGGAAGCAGGAGTCTTGATAAACGATTTCCAGATGTTTATGTTTTCACTATCCATTATACGCTTGACGTAGATCCAGCAGAACACATGGACATAAATGCAGAGAAGAGTTGAGCACAACACAAACATGAAGTAGAACCTATAGTTTCTCTGCATTCACAAACCCCAAATTACTGTTAGTTACTCTTGGATCATCCAGGTATATACAATTATCCTCTTTACCAGGTTAATCATAAAACTATTTAAAAACATCTCATTTAACCCACCAGTTATTGTCTACAAAGATATTTCTAATTTCTAAATGTAGAAATCCAATGAGGCAAAATAATATCCATTACCAATCCAATGCACTGACCAAGCCAAGGACAGTGGTGATCAAACTTCTCAACGCAGTTGTTGCAAATCGAACAATGAGAAGCACGGGGTGGTCTGTAAAGCATGCATGTGTCACAGTATTTGATCTTCACAGTAATTCCATTTACAACCATATCCTTTGTCCGAGGTAACCGACTCTGAGGAGTATGAGCAAGACGTGGTTCTCCATTGCCTTCATTACCCTCTGGTTCAGGGGGATATAGATTACGTGGTATTATTCCTGGGTCTCTCGCGGAAGTTAGAAGAAGAAATATTAGATCCTGTAAACAAACAAATACTAAACTTTATTATCAAGATGCCAAGAGTAAAAGTTTGCAACCGGAATATGTAAATGCAGGAGTGAAATCGATATTAGAATCAGGGAACAAACATTCATGAGAAAGAAGAACTCACTAATAAAATCAGACCAACAGCAACAGCTAAAATTGATACTCCTCTATGGTGAGGAAAATCATCGATAAATTTTCTGCCAACAAAAATACAGAATACAATGACAGGAGCTGTAATCAAGAAGATAGTGATCAGAATAGATCGAGCATCGGGTCCAAACACGAGCCTTCCTCCAAGGAAGAACACCTGAAGAAGAAAAGAAAAAAACCAAAGATCAGTAAAATATTGACAAATGTCACAAATCTAGTTCCATACATAACTAAAACAGTTGAATTAACAACTTAAAGACAATAAAAACTCTTGTAACTATGTGATCACACATCTAAGGCAAATCTTTACTCAACCTCTGATAAACATCAAAAAGCTCTAATTTTGAAAGAGACCAGCATCGTTGACAGCTTAAACAAGACCAAATCTCATCATCTTAAGAAGACACATTATCCAAATAACTTTAGAACCTCTAGACAAGTACGGAACTAACTATGAGACGAAACCAGGTAAAACTACATGGTCTGGTCACTGGTGCTATATAGAGACTCTCTAATGGTTACATGAAAGCAAAATGGAAACTAGTTTTAACGATGAGCAAGTCAAATTCCAAATGATCACAACCCCAAAAAAAAGGGTTAATACATCTAAAAATTAGGGTATACAAGTCAAACTTATTACTCTATAAACTTCAGGAAAAATGACCAAACCCAGAAAAAAAAAAATGATTATTCCACAACTACTGAGTAATTCCACAAAAAATCTGAGGTTTTTCGAGTCAGATCTTACTCAAAGACATTAAATCTGAGCCAGGAAAAAAAAAACAAAATCAAGCATAAGAGAGATAAAGAAGAAGAAGAAGCTCACGTTATTTCCTTTCCAGGCTTTATAAGTTCTGATGAGCTCATCACCACCACTACCACCGCCGCTACTACTCGGAGCTCCATGACGCCGATCTGACGGCTGCAAATCTAACATCGGAAGAAACCCAGAAAAATCGCGTTTTTTTTTTGGCTACACAACAAAGAAAGTCTTCAAAGCAATAAATTTGGTTAAGAAAATAAAAAAGGGAAAATCAAAAAAGGAATTATTGACTTGGGGGGACAGAGAGAAGAGGATTATGTTTTTTTTCTCCGGCTACTTGGCCTCTCTTAATAATCCACCTTTCCCTTTTTACGAGTCAACTAATTTCAAGATATCAATTTTTAATGGAGTTTATGGTAATTGATTTATGATTTTTTTTTCTTTCTGTCACCAAATAATTTGATGTGTAATAGATTCAGTAAAAAAAAATTGAGGAATCAGTCTTGAGTCTTGACATTACACGTCTTTAAGTTATTTACAGTTAATAATTTTCTATATATAATTAGGTGATTAATGACAATGAAACTGATTGAAATTAATAAGTATATAGTTTTTGGGTGACATATTGCTGTTGAATTTGATTTAGTTAAAATTATTCTGATTTTATCATTAATTTGCTATTTATTTCTGTTGAATTTGATTTTTTAAGTATTTTGATTTTATTATTAATATGCTATTCTTTTAAATATAACTTTATATATTTAATTAATATTATTGTGAATGAATATATCAGTATTATTTGTGTCAAATCATTGATATTTCTAAATTTCTGTTATTTTTTTGGGGTCATTTTCAAAATTACCTTTTTTTTAGTTATCCTTTGAAAAATATCATTTTTCTATTTTTGATGAAAACTACAATCATTTATATGTAAAATGACAATTTTGTATTGGTTTAAATATAAAGCTATATTTTTAGTAAATCAAAACTAAATTCGAAATTTTGAGAAAAAAAATAAACTAAATTCGAAACAATATTAATTATAGTTATATACATATTTTTAACACAGAGATGATTTATTAATTTTATATATCAAATTTAACAAGATAATATCTAAAAATATTATAAATTTTATCACTTAATATTTGTCATGTTATCTAAAGTAAAATGCTGATTATTATGTCAACATTTAGATGGTCATCAGGTAAAGATCTGTCTACCTTCATTTTAGCTTAGATTAGATTATTGACATTTGATCTATTTCGAATTTAGACCATCTGTAAAATGTGTAATCCAAACTATCCAATACGTGTTGAATTGTTCTTCTCGTCAATTTATTTGTCGGCTTTTTCTCGTCAACTTTGGTCTCTCGTTAATGATTGGTTACTTGGACCCTCTTCTCTCATTAAAACATAAAAACTGTGCATTCTTTAAAAATATAGGAAATAAAAATGACGTCATAACTCGTAAATAAGTACTACTAATGAAATGAAGTAGTGAAAAAAATGAAAACTGAAAACCATCTAATAAAAGTCTAAAATCCTCCTAGTCAAGCAAGCTATCAGATTAAGTCTTATATTTTTGACGTTAAGTTTTGGGAAGTATAAAACTCCCTAGAAAAGATATATTTTATCAAAATTATTATTTGACTGGAAAAACAAACAAAAAACTTATCAATCTTATATATACTGTATATGAATGTATATAGTAGTATAAACAAACATTGGATTTCATAAATGGTAGTTAAAATTCACAGTGATGTTTTTTGGGATATATTTCAAAAGATCACTATATCAAGGCTCACTCGAACAGCTGAGAAGTCATTCAAGAAGGCAACTCTTGTAAACTTAATCCATATCACGCCAATAATCAAATTCATGAATCCAAATATAAAATAAGATTGATAGATGATAATCACTGCTATTAATACAGAAAAGAAGTTGCATAATATGGTCACTTTGCAAACAAAAACCATATTTCATATAGGGGAAATATTATATTCTGGGTAAAAGAAGATACAAGAAACTGATCTCAAAAGCTTAGAAGTAAAAAAACACACTCGAAATCTTCTTCTTTTTTTTTTTCGTACTAGAATATAAGTAGGAAATGAACTCATAAAAAAGAATAAACAAAACCCATTAATATTGTTGTTCTTCATTTTCTTAAGATTGAAAGATAATTATATATAGAATGAAGGAGATTACTGGTTTTATGCCTTTCTAAGGCATGACGCCAAGATCCTTGAAGTATTCATGCTCCAGGGCGGCTCTTGCGTTGATTCTTTTGGTCGGATCCATTAACAGCATTTTCTGTAACAAATCAAACAGAGACATATATTATCATCTTTCTTTGCAAAGGAGCATCAAAATCTTAGATATCCACAAGTTTGGTTTAGTCTAGGACTTTCAAGAATTCCGGTTATTGAAGGTTGTTCATGTTTCAGACCGGTTTGGTTTTGGCTTGATGTGATTTTGATGACCACTTATGGGTTTAGAAACTATGAAGGCTCACTGGACGATGGTTTTAACCACACCAAGGTTGGTTTCTAGTCCTAAAGACCAAATGAAAATATTGATGCCTTTCTAAGACAAATAAAATCTCAAATGTTAAAGGTTCAGTAGAGGAAACATGAGACCAGATCCATCACAATCAAGCATCCAGGTCTCTAATGTAGCAGAAGTAGTGTACATATATGTATATAAGCTCAAGGAACTTACAGAAAGGAGATCTACTCCATCAGGATCTAGATTGGGGACAAAACTTTCTAGGTCCTGTGGTATAAGAAAAAAAAAACAAGGGCAAAAATTATATTATGTTGTGAACTCTTGACTACTGAAGACAAGATGTACAAGGCTACAAGCGAATGAAGATATTTGTAGTACCGTTGGTTTCCATTTAGGGAAAGCAGATTTATAATCCGGCAGCGAAGTTACCCCACGCCATGTATCCTCGTACGGAGTTCCCATGATTCTAGAAGAAGACAAAAAAACATGGCAGTAACACATTAATAATCAGTTAACAGTTCAATCTCTGTGTTGTTTACTACTTCTCCAAAATGTGATATCAAGATGAAAATGTTTTCAGAATCCCTTGTGATATCATTGCAGACAAGTCTTTCCGGTTGTAATATATAGAAGAATATTGGACTGGGGAAATTAGTAATGAAACCTGAAAATCTTGAAGAGTTGATCAATCTCAGAGTCTCCAGGAAATAAGGGCTTTTGGCTGATCATCTCAGCAAATATGCATCCCACGGACCAAATATCAACAGGTGTAGAGTAATGATGAGATCCTAGGAGTATCTCTGGTGCTCGGTACCAGAGAGTAACCACCTAAAAGGAACAATATGCAAAAATTGTGTGAATATTCACGAAGAGATCTGAAATCTGAATGTAGCATTGAAATATTTTATAGTATCTTGAATCTAGCATAGTTCAACCTTCTATGTGAAATGTCTTAGTCCTTTCATCACATTTATCAGATACATAAGTGGTATAATACTCTAAGTATACACTATACTCTTAAGGAATGAAGTCAGCCAAAAGATACTTATGAACAAGGAATTAAGCTCTTTGGTACCTCATGAGTAAATGTCCTGACAGGGATACCGAATGCTCTGGCCAGTCCAAAATCTGCAAGCTTTAGTGAGTTTGTGCGGCGATCAATCAACAAATTCTGTGGCTTTAGATCACGATGGAGAACCCTGTGAGAGTGGCAGTACGCAATTCCACGGAGAATCTGGTAAAGATATGTCTGCAAATAGTGGATAAACAGCTGTGATCAGCTTGTATTGAGTACTAAAAACGCATTGAAAGGACATTACATAACTTAGATTTCACCAATACTCAGCGAAACCAAACAGATAGAGGTATTAAAGTGACCAGAGGGAAGTTTATGGCATCATGAACAACCAAATAGCTCAATAAGACAGTACTTTTAGGGGCTTCTGGTTTGTTAAAGTCCCTTCACATAAAACTGCATGAAGCACATATATAAAACAATGCCTAAAGTTTCTTAGCACTCACTTTGATCATATGTAGATCCTTGGAGAAATCAGGAGTTGAATCCATGTGCTTTTTGAGATCCAAGTCAAGATACTCAAAAACCAGATACAAACGTTTCTCGCTGTGCACCACATCCTGCAATCTGCATAGCAACAAATATCAGTCAAAATTGTTCACCAGAGTCATCATTGAATCAGTTTTTGACAATGGTATTAACTTCATACTTGACAATGTTACTGTGCTGCATTTCTTTCAAGAGGGAGATTTCTCTAATTGCTGTACTAGGTACACCTTCATCCTCCTGCTCTAGCCGGATCTTCTTCAAAGCTATCGTCTCATTAGTCACTTTGTCTCGTGCCTTATAAACCACACCGTAAGTTCCTTCACCAATCTTCTCAACTTTCTCGTACTGTATTAGTAAGAGCACATTAACAAAGACTCTCGTCAAAAGAGTAAACGGTGACTAAGAACTAAAACAACTATTACACCAACCTGATCCATCAATTCCTGAATAATCAAGCTGAAGCAACTCCACACTTATAAAATGTCACCTGTAGATTGATAATAACACATCAAAGGCTATATTAATTCAGCTATAACAGCACAAAACAATCTCAAAATTGAAGTCAAATCTGTACACAAAGACGCAAATAAACAAATCAATCTCAGATCCGAGCTACTATGATTTGATTCTTTAGATAGATTATGAAAATGAACAATCAAACAAGCCAGCTTAAATCGTTAGAGCAAACAAATCCGAAAAATAAAACAAAATCCAGAAAAGCGAACTCATATTTTATCGAATCCAGAGAAACAAGGAGCTAAAGCGAACAATCATAAACACAGACGACAAAATGCACACAAGCAAAACCAGTCTAAATCTAGTGAAACGCTAAGAAACTTCACTGCAAAATGCAAAACGGAGGAAAACAAGTAGAGATCAGCAACGAAGCAGTAAGATAATTGAAGATGGAGAGAAGAGAAAGCGTTTGATGAATTGAAACAAGTTCAAGTCAGAATTTCGAACGGAAAACAAGTTCGTCCTCTCCGGTAAGAAATTGATCGGAAGGTAACGAAATCAACTTACCGGCGACGATCGGATGTAGTGTCAGTGAGATTAGTACACACCGACGGATCCTCTCTCTCTCTTCTCAGTGGTAAAAGGCAGTAGAGAGAGAAGGGTGGTTTCTGTGAAAAGCTTGAAGAGAGGAGGACTAGGGAAGGGGATTGACTAATAGAGAGACTCAGGGTTTTTTCTTTTTCTTTTTCTTTTTTTTTGTGTGTGAGGAAAATTTTGTTCGTTATTTTTTTTTTTTCCAATAAATTGAATTTACCAAACCGCATTAATTTGGTAACAATTGTATTTTTTATACCGGGTTTGATTGGTAACCAACGATAAAAATATACCGCTAAAATGACCAAAAAAGTATGTCCGGTTTGCTCACTCGGGAAAAAAAAAAAAAAAAAAAAGTATGTCCGGTTTGCTATAACCATATGGAATCTAAGTTGGAAAAAGACGGTTTAGATCCTAAAAATGAAAATGGAGAAACATATAAGTATTTGATAAGTCTTTGGAGCACCAACCGAAACTTAAATGGGCAATAATATAAAGTTCGTTAATTAAACATATGTCAGTAAGCAACTCAACATTAAATGTAAATAATAAAGTCTGGCACCAATGACCAACACAAAGATAAGTGAACAATAATATGAAAATCATATTTTAAATTTGTATTAAGAGACTAGTCTTTTTCATGTGGATCTTCATTCTTCATCAATGCTGATTTTTTTTTTAATTGATCAATGTTGATTTTAGTATCTAAATTTAGTGGTTAGCAGTTATATTTATGTGATACTATATAGTATAACGTTCAATAAAACCGAAAAAGACGTCCCAAAACCCTCGTTTATCTCGCATTTATGTGGTGTTCACTTGCTCACATAAAAATCCCTAATTCTTCTTTTTATATACAACCAAATTCATACTTGCAAGAATATCGTGAGTAGAACGAGAAAAATTAAACCATTCATTAAATCATCCCGATATTCTAATATTTTACGGAAAAAAAACTCAAAAATTTTGTAATTAAAGATCACAAAAATTTCTATGATATATCTTCAAAACCAATTTTGTGATTTATAGAAAACTTCCCTAACTTTCACAAATACTGGAAAAAAATATCCCAAGAGTTCATGAATATTAATTATATATAAACCGATCTCGTGATCAATTTATTCAAATTATCTCTGAACATGTAACTGCCACATATTAAAAATTTTAAGTAAATAAAAATATATATATAATTGGTGAGAATTCATCCCGTTTTCAGATATTTCTTGTATTTATATATTTTTGGGACATACATAAAGTTCTTCTTTTTGATACAGAAGAAAAAAATGAGGAAAACAAAATCTTGGCCCAGTTCGAGTCGACCCCAAGTTTTTAAATGAGTCAGACATTATTGTTATCAATCGTTAAGTATTGGGTCCTAACAAAAAAAAAGAAATTAAAGGCCCAAAAACTCAATAATTGCATAATACTAATTAGTAAAAAAAGGTCCTACCGGGAGTCGAACCCAGGTCGCTGGATTCAAAGTCCAGAGTGCTAACCACTACACCATAGAACCGAGTGTTTGTTATTCGAACCTTTTATTTATATAATGTTATAAACTATAACTCTTACATATATATCTATATATGTGTATATATATATATTCTATTTTGTTAAACAAAGAAAAAGAGAAGAGAAACTTAGAGAGAGAGAGAGAGAGCGAACGTGAGAAGAGCAACATAACACTTTTCTTATTTCATCTCTCTTATTATTCATCTCACTCACATTACACATATATATAGCAACGTGACTTTGTGCCCAAGTCACTTGGAGTCCAAGTACATAAAAGATAAACATTATCAATATAATATGGATAAGTGATGGATAATCACATTTACAATTATCCATTTATAACACTCCCCCTTGAGTATCCATCACTGTTGATGAATTGCATACTGCCTCGTTAAAAACTTTATCATGGAAAAACCGTATAGGATAAAAACCATGATAAAGGAAAAAGAGTACAGTGACGCAATCTCCCCCTGGAACAGACGAATCTTGTTCTCTTCATAGCTTTCGTAAATGATACATCTCGAGTATCTTTTCGTTTCTTCTGATCTCGTCAATATATGACAAAGATTTTGGCAGAAAGTTAGACCTTCACTTTAATGTCTATCTTTTGCGTGTTATTTGCTGCCTCGTTAAAAACCTTGTCATGGAAAAACCCAGTGGGATAAAAACCATGATAAGGGAAAAAGAGTGCAGCCACGCTCACCATCATATATCTCCCCCTGGAAGCATCATCTTAAAAAGATGCATTTCGATTTGTGAAGATGCTTTCTGAATGTTGTAGCAGGAAGCGCCTTTGAACTGAAACTGCTACATTGTTACTTGGTCGGATGTACTTAACATCAACTTCTTGCTTCTTCTCAGATTCTTGAGTGCATGAGAAGAATCTTGGGAAAACATGTCTTGTCATATCGATCTTGACAGAGCTTCCTTTGAAATGAGCGACACATGATTGTCTTCAAACAATGTTGTTGGCTCTTCACTGGCGACTATATTGGTTGCTTCTTGTATATGTTGAGGGCATCAATCTGAGCTATACAGATTCTCAACGTGCTTCATGGAGCGTAATAATTTTGGCATGGCTTGAACAAGCGACGACCAAAATTTCTTGTTGAAAACGCCACGAAGTTGTTGTTTTGCGATATATATTTAGACAGATCTGATATAGATTTTCCATCTGCAAAACCAACTAAACCAAAACTCGGGGTTTCTAAAATAAAATAAACCCAAGTCAATCGTACCTTGCATATATGGAAGACACATTTGAACTCATTCAAAGTCTAGTCTGAGGAAATGAATTAATCCTGCAAGTAGATCAGTAGCAAATGCTAGGTACAATATATTCACTAGATATATAAATGCTCGTCAGCATTTATATATGCTAGCTACAATTCACAAAATATATAAATACTCGTCAGCATTTATATATAGTGCTTCATGATCAAATATATAGAGTCGACTTCCTTTAGAAGTGACTAATATAACATCTCTTTCTTTGGATGTTTAGTTGGAATATCTGGAGACACTTTTGTCTTTCCAAGATCTTTTATTCCAAATAACTCTTCAAGAGTTTAGATAATGTTCAAAAACATCATGCTTATAAGTTCCCGGGAATATAACTATAATATCATATATCTTTCAGGGATTAGTCCTACAGACATCCCATAAGACGCAATTCAAGTCATTTATTTATCAACTCAATATCGAGTGATTTTGACAAAACACGGCGTGACACACCGTCTTGTCTTAAGTATCATAATACTCTTTTGATGCTTGGACCATGTGTCCAGGAAGTACTCGTTTCTTATACGAGATTAATATAGACTTGGCTGCGTCTTTGTTTATTGGCCAATATATATCTCTTTACGCTCACAGAGCAGAGATTAATGATCCTCATTTGTGCACTAGATTATTTTTACTGTCGACATTATGTTGTCTTTGGTTCCATATTTGCCGTAATGACATGGTTATTCGAGATCTCTTAATCATTATAAATGATTTTATTCAGGTACCTGATTTCGTCTTTAACCATGCCAATCGGTCTCTTTAGTCTTCTTGAAGAGTCTTTTTGCTCCTATTTAGGAGTTTATATACTCTTCTTTAGAAGTCTATATGCTCCTCTTTAAAGAGTTTAATCCTCTTTTTAATAATAATATGCTCTTTTTTATTTTCGAGGATTTTCTTTATATATGAAACCAAAGTTGTCTATCACGTTCTTTAACGTGTTATAGACAATAGTACGTCATCCGCCAGAGACATATTTTTGTAGAGCATTTTTAGCTGGGACGAGAGGTTTCCTATGAACTTTAAGTTCATATGGATTTATACGAGGATCAATAATTTCATGAACTCTCATCCATCAGCTTTTTGCATTTGATTTGCAATTTATTATGAATAGCGATCCATTTGAACTTTTGAACTCTTAAGTTCGTGTTTAAAATAGTTATTTGTTCAAAGATCTGAACTATTCAATGATTCTCCCATAAAGATGGGGAACTTTATTATCAACATGATGATTTGCAAATCTTGCAATAGGCACATCCCTCATAAGATGGCTCAGTATTTGTAGAGCAGAGACTCATCTCCTGCATCTATATATTTCATCCTTTTTGGATGATATTTTTATGCGGTGCAGAGGAGCATTTATAACATATATCTCACACCCATAAAATTCAAAATGAGAAATATTTGATCTCCAATCATGTATATATAACATGGGAGAATATTTCTTATAAATCTTTGGCCTTGTATATAGTCATTAATACATGCAAAACTGCATGCGCCATGTAAAAACATGGAGATTAAATCACCATGAATCGTTTTGCAATCTCTTAGATTTGCGCTATGAACGATTCGCTTAAAGCTCATTTTGAGAGTGAACATCATTTTTAGATGTTCCACTTTATCAAAAAGCGATAAATTTTAGGATATGACTTCACCAGAGTTATCTCGCTCTGGGGTGTCAAACTCACCAAAATTTATCGACTTATTGTCGATGTGGGATTCCTTTAATTCTCCCCCTCGAGATGATAACTCTTCGAGTTCATTCATCTCGAACTGAATCCCACTTTAGGATCAATAACATATCCGATACGGATCATGTATTTATTCTTTGATCCTTATAAAAATGTGGGACTTGTAATAACCCCTTCTCAAGATGATGGCTTTTTAAGCCTATTTATCTTGGACCGAATCTTATTTTTAGATCGGTTATATTCGGGGATTAATTTGGAGATTATTGAGGAAATCAACCAGCATATACAATGAGCTTATTAAAAAAAAATGGTGATTTGGCCAAAGACCATATAATTCTGGAGGTTTAGCCTACTACAGAGTTAAGGAGAAGGTATATAACCTTCAACTTCTTATTTAATATAAAATTTAAATAAATATAAATGAATTTAAATAAATTAAATGTTACCTCGGAAATATGGACAGAAGCATGTAGTGCTTGAATAGGCTTCTCTTTTTTTTACATAAAATTGAAGTGATATTTAATCACTTTTTTTTTTAGTTCCAATTATGTTTAGGTCATCAACATATACAGCAAAGATCACAAATCTCGATGGAGATTTCTTAATAAAGACGCAAGAGCATATTTCATTATTAACATACTCTTTGTTTAGGAAATAATCGCTTAAGCAATATATCATATGCGTCCGGATTATTTTAATCCGTAAAGTGATCGCTGTAATTTGACCGTACATATTTCATTAGACTTTGAGTCTAATGGCTCATGAACTTTAAATCCTTCTAGGATTTTTATGTATATATTAAATCCAACGATCCATATATACATGTTGTCACTACATCCATAAGGTACAATTCTAAATGATAAGAGACCGTTAGGCTCGTTGTGTACCTGAATGTAATTGCATCTATGACTGGAGAATATGTTTCTTCATAATCAACTCCAAGTCTTTGAGAAAAACCTTGTGTAACAAGTCGGACTTTATATCGTGTGATTTTAACTTTTTCGCACGAAGACCCACTTGCACCCAATAGGTTTTATATCTTTAGATATAGTGACAAGAGATCCAAATACATCTCTTTTATTAAGGAAGAGCAATTCAATATATTGCACCCTCTTTTTTTTTTTCAATTAGGCCCTTGTTGGCACTGATACGGATCCTGGATCTGGACCATTATTATATATTGTATTTTTCTACTGGGATGGCTTGACCGGTTATACTATGCTACATCAATTAGCAAACCTCTGTTTACTATCAGAAATATTTTGCTATCTTTATATTTTTTTTGCATGATATAATCATACATTTGTGTGTCTCCATTGTGGTCGAATATTCGATACCACATTTATTTATAGTCTCAATATAATAATTATAAAGAAAAATATTTTAGAAACTACACGAGTTTCTTTGAGACTTTGGAGAACATGAAGCATCGATTATTATGAATCTGATGCATTTGGAAGTCGAGAGACTAGCTCATCTAGACCTTCCAATTAATTTGCACTGTCTAAAAATATATTGACCCGTGCTTCATATATTCTCATAAGAAAAATATATTTTTGATTTTAAAGACATATTTCAAAGTCTTTAAAACTCATATAACACATATATTTATTTTTTACGAATAAAATAAATAAAAATAATTAAACACATAAATGTACAAAATAATAATTTATGGACTATAGCCTTTTCATACAAGAATTCAGGAGGCATCGCCTTCCATTAAGAATTCAATAAGCATAGCTTTTATTTGATCGTAGAGAAGGAGGCAGAGCCTACCATATATAACGATCTATCCGGAAAAGACATAGCTTTTTATTTGATCGTAAAGAAGGCAGAGCCTACCATTTATAACGATCAAACCGGAAAAAGGCATAGTCTCACGATGTCTAAAATAATTATGTTCTATAAACATAAATTTAGATAATATAAATTTTACTTACCTCGTAAATGCTTCAGCGGTAAAGACATCGTGCTGATAACGTGTTATAAACTATAACTCTTACATATATATCTATATATGTGTATATATATATATTCTATTTTGTTAAACAAAGAAAAAGAGAAGAGAAACTTAGAGAGAGAGAGAGAGAGAGCGAACGTGAGAAGAGCAACATAACACTTTTCTTATTTCATCTCTCTTATTATTCATCTCACTCACATTACACATATATATAGCAACGTGACTTTGTGCCCAAGTCACTTGGAGTCCAAGTACATAAAAGATAAACATTATCAATATAATATGGATAAGTGATGGATAATCACATTTACAATTATCCATTTATAACATATAACACTTTTGTTCAAAGCGATTAACGAAAAATTAGAGTAGTTAAATGATGGATGAGACACCATATAACCCTTTTACGAATGGTTTTAATTTCTAGAAAACTAGTTTTTGAACAACATTTACCATTTCTTCCCATAAACTCTTTTTTTTTTAATGATACAAGAGAAGAATTACAATATATATTCATTTTTCTTGGTAATAAAAACAACATAAACATCTATATACTTTTATTGTCTTTTTTTTTTGTATTACGTTTAAATATATGAGTTTTTTTGTTTAATCTTATATATGTTCAAATTAAAATAGCAAATACTCGAACACATGTATGAAATGACATAACTTTAACACCTTAAACATCATACTAAATCTCATGCGCTTGTCAACCTTGAAAATCATATAGATATTTTGAAATTTCACCAAAATCTAGAATTTTTTCATTACATCATTATAATATATATCGAAAACAACTCTACACAAAAGGAAAAGGGAAATAAAACAAAAGAAAGGAAAAAAAAAAAAAAAAAGGGAAATGAAAGGAAGAAGAAGATTTCGATATTTCCTCTCTAGTTGCCAAAGTAAGCCCCCCTAGGCATTAGGATATGTCACTATTATTAACACTAAAAAGAGACCCTCCTTGAACTAAAAAAGAGGATTCAATCTCAAATATCCCTAAATACAATGCAAAGTCGTTGTTAGTATGAAAAATTAGCAAAAATCAACAACACAAAAAAATCATAAAATGTTTCTTTTCTTAATGATATTTCATATGAGATATATTGAGTTACATACTTACATTAATCCGTGTAAATTTGTAAAAATATAGTCCTATTACTATATACTGTTGACTACATAAGCTAACCTATGTAAGGTTTATCTAAGATTTTATGGATTATTCAATATCATACTTTTTAATTACGTGGTATTAGAGAGGTTTAATCTAAGTCGCCTTGCAACAAAGTGACAAACTCTTGTTTGGTTTCAAACCGAAGCAAACTTATATGGTTTAATCTCAAGTAGTTAATGTGAATTAGTTTACGAGTAGATAAAACTTTGTTTCTATACGATCTGCACACTTAGAAAAATATTATCGTAATGCACTTAAGAGATTACACTCTTAACTAAAATACTAATTAGAAGAATGGGATTTACGTGTAAATATGTATGATTTTATAATATTTTAGGAGATAAACTTAATAGCATAATAACAAGGGAAAAAAAGAGGGACAAAAATTGGTGCACCAAAGCTGCCGGCCAACTGTACACAAGACAAGAAATCTTTTAAACGTTTGCCCTTAATGGATGACGAGTGTGTTTTATTTATTTTAGAATTTCGTTTTTTCTAAAATTTCCTAATCATTAAAGGCAATATGATATCTGGATAATGCATAGATATAAATATTGTGTAATCTGGTTTTCCATTACTAAATTGTGAAGATTAAAAAATAAAAAAAATAAAATTAATGTTAATTTTCTTCTTTCTTAATTAATCATCTATATTAGTAATTTATTCTAGCAAATAAATATCGACAATTATTTATTATTATTCAGTGTTTATATATGTGCGCACCCAAAAAAAAATAGATTTGAAAATTAGGAAAGAGGAGTAAATAAGTATGCAACTACCCAAGTTGCCAAGTGTTGCATCAAATATGAGGAAGACCAAAAAAATCAGATATGTTCTTCTTAATATACACAAGAAGAAGAAAAAGAAAACTAAAAACAAAAGAAAAAGGAGAAAAAAGAATTGAATGGAAAGAAAAAACAAAGCTGTGATATTATCTATCTTGTTCTCTTTCAAGAAGAGTGGAATGTTCACTCATAGAAAGGCTAATAAAGCCTTCAATAATTTGTCTATCATGCGAACAACTAATAAGATAATAAAAAAAAAAACAATTTGGTACTTATATGTAAAGTCTTATCCCCAACGATAATTAATAAATCTCTTAGTAACATATTTATTTTAGATTAAGGAAAATATTGTTTTTAAATTAATTATATTTCAGTCAAATACTGCCTATGAAAACGGTATCAAATACTCCCTCCGTATTTTAATAAGTGTCATTTTAGAATTTTTATTTTTTTAAATTAGATGTCGTTTTCAAATTTCTATGCAAAATTTATTACTTTTTAATGTTTCATGATATCATAAAACATTAAAAAGTAATAAATTTTGCATAGAAATTTGAAAACGACATCCAATTTAAAAAAATGAAAATTCTAAAACGACACTTATTAAAATACGGAGGGAGTAGCAAATAGGGCTCGTTTGGGTCAGTTTAGAGCATATATGATTGTGATCGATTTGGCTTGTGCAAATTGAAGCAGCCACATTTTTATTTTTGGTGGGATAACATGGAAAAATACATATACAATTTGCAAAAAGAAGCAGAAAATGTTAGATTACATAAGTTTCTAACTCAAAACCAATTTACAATGAATAGAGAAAGGAATATCCTCTTATGTATTATTCAAGTTCTCTTTCCAATGTGGGATATTTCTCCATAGAAAGCCTTTTTCATTTTGAGTTTGATTTAACACAACTGTTATACTTCACACTAAATCAACTATTTAAATTCAAAATGTGTATTATAAATTTATAATATACAACTTTTCAAAGAAATTTCCCTCTAATGAAACCGTAATCGTGAAAAAATCAAAAACTTATACGTACGGTATCGCCGTATCGATCATGAATGTATCTAGTGTTTAGTGCAAATTCGGAAAAAAAAAACTGCTGAACTTGGTGGTTCTACACTTCTACGTATACTTATGTGGTTGCTCCACCAAAGCATAATTCTTAGTTCTAAATTATAATCATTCAGTGCAAAATTCTGCAAAGTTCTAAATTATACGTTTTCAGTGTAACTTCAGTTCCATTGGAATCTAGTAGTGTACGGATGACAATGGTCACATGACTAACATCTACGCCGTCATCATAAAAAAAGAGTCAATATGGGTACGATGTAGTAAAAGTCAATAGTACGTGTAGTATGGAATGGAAAAAAATATCATTTGATTTTAACTCTCTTTTTTATATAGGAACTTTGCTTGATTTTAAATTTTAAGAAAATAATTTGTTTGTGAAGGAAATATATAGGAACTGATCCTTTAAACTATTACCGTGATTAAAAAAAAAACTTATTTCTCAAAATAATTATCACATAAAAAAAAAACTTTATCAAATTCTTTTAAAATTTACTTTTTTTCTGTTTTAACAGACAAAGTTTGTACTAATATTGACAGATTTATCTGTTTGTATTTATGTTGGCTCTAACTAATAAGATTGTGGCATGACCTAATTTTAGAAACAAATCTATGGAACTGAATAGCGTGACCATTAAATGAAAAACCTAACCTTTTTTGGGTCAATGACGAGGAAAGCTTTAACTTATTGCAAATTCTGTGAAATTTATATCAGTCATTCAACTTATTATAATATTAAGAACTTAGCGACTCAATATTAAACATATATATTATACTAGCTCGCAAATACTGGTAAAAAATATGGTTATGTAACTTATGTTGTTTCATCATCTTTAACTATATATGTGTTATCAATCAAATTCCTTGTTCAGTTAAGGAATTTGAATAGTAATAGCAATCAGTGCAAATAAGTCTTCTCATAAACTAGTTTGATTTAGCAAAAAATATTAATAGAAAAACTAGAAAATAAAAAATAAAACGAAATAATTAGTAGTGATTCCTATTCTAATCAAAAAAAAAATCAAAAAATTTCGTAAATCCAAGACATAAAATCAATTGAATTTCTTATCCAGCTTTGTATATAAGGTTAGGGAACCGGGCCTTGTGGCCTAGTGGTAAAGGGGTCACAGCTGTGACTTCCGCCACCAGGGTTCGAGGCACGGCCACTGGCATGTTTACATAGGGGAATTGCCAGCCTCGTGGGATTAGTCCTTGGGCCTAGGAAGCCTTTGGGAGACCCGCGGTTATTCAAAAAAAAAAATATAAGGTTAGGGGCGGCATAGAAAGAAGAAGAAACTTGACACAACTCATTTTGAGAAATAAAATAAATAATGCATTTTATTAAGTGGCAATAACAAATGTGGCCAATCATATCATATCCTCTCCAATCTCTCTTTTAATCTTTCTCTTTTTATACGATCTCTAGATAAAGCCGACGTGATCGCTATCTTCATGGATGTTTGTTTCCCTTTTTGTTTGATAATTGCTTATTTTCCTTTTCATTTTCGTATCTTATGAAAACATAATTTTTCGCATGAAACGAACTCGCACAACACGAGTCTCGATGGACATGGTTAGCCATGATTTGCCAAAAAGGTTGGAGTAAAAAACCAATCATGACATCAGTCATCACTATAACAAATTAATGGAATTTCACTGTTTCGTGTAATTCTTTCCATTATATTGAATTGAAAGTAATTATATGATTTACTTTAGGTCAATCATTAATAGTTGTTTTTTTCTTGTGAATGTGATCAATCAATGTCTAATTTTCTCTTCCATCTTCACGAGTCGAGTGTTCGGCTCCTTTTGTATACAAGTATAACGAGCTGAAAATCTCTTATTTTGAAAAAAAGCTTTTGAAATTTACGAACTCAAATGCTAAAAGTTTACTGCAATAATAAGCTTTTCGGTTTGTATTTTTTCGTGTAATATTTTTAAATATAAAATTTAGAATATATACACACATTATATATGATAACCATACATTTTCTTATAGATTAAGCAGATGAAGTTTATCCTTTTAAAAAGGTAAACAATATCTGGGTTAATTAAAAATTGACATTCTCATTAGTAAGCGTTTTGCATATAGCTGTAGAAAATAATCTATTTAATTTATAGCATGCAATTTAATCAACAATGCACTTTTATTCATAAGTATTTATCTTTATATATAGCTAGAGGTGTCAAAATGGTTTAAAATTGATGGATCAATCCAAACCAATCCAACTCATGGATCTAATGAGTTGGAAATTTGGATATTAATGGATTAATGGATTAAATGGTTTAATGAGTTTAATGAGTTGGATTGAAATGGTTTGGTTTAAAATGGATTACTGGGTTATCCATAACCAAACCAATAAAAATTATATAATTGAAATCAAATATGTAAACCAAATATAACCGAATTGAATCACTAAACCGACTTTAGTAAACCGAAATAAACATAATTTTCTTAAATCGCTTAACCATCGATCTTTCTCGGCGTCAAATCTCTCACTGTCGATCCCTCTCAATCTTATGGTTTCACCGGCAAATTCATCGACAACGTTAAACGACGAAGCCAACAACGCCGTTCACCGGCAAAGCCACTGACACTCGAATCCCTCATCGTCACTCATGGAGTCCTTGGACGTCGTTTTGTGATCAATTTATGAACCAATATCATAGTTACAAGTATTTCGACGACGACGACGACGGCGGCGGCGGCGACGACGACGGCGACGACGAGGACGATGATGGTGATGGTGATGGTGATGGTGATGGTGATGATGATGGTGGTGGTGAATTGATGACGATGGAGTGATGAAGATGATGATGGAGTGATGATGATGATGGTGGTGGTAACATGATAGTTACTAATTATCAATTAATTAGAATTTAAATTATAAGAAAATTATGTTATGGATCAACTCATTAAATCCATTAATCCACTCATTTAAATGAGTTATGGGTTAATCCAAACCATTTGTTAAATGAATTGGATTGATTCATTAACCATTAAACACTAAATCAATATGGATATGGGTTGGTTTGGTTTGGTTTAACCAACTTGACACCTCTATATATAGCATGCAATTTAATCAGTAATGCACTTTTATCATAAATTATACAATTTCACAAAAGTGCAGAAAAGCTTTTTGGCAATCCACGAAAAACTTACATTCCCACTGTTTACATATTTTGTCATCAAAATCATATACATAATTATGATCTAGAATTTGGTTACGTGCATAAATAACCTTCTAAAATGATAATTAAGAATTAAATTTCAAACATATATCAAAAAAACATTTTCTAGATATTCTTTTTTATGAACGCAAACAACACCGACACCACTTATATATGTACGAATACGATGCAAGTAGGTTGATAAATTAAAAACAGAAAAATGAAAATGAAAAGATAGAGAAAGATACCGAAGGTGGAAAAAATATGGCAAGAAGGAGATTGGATGGAGGAGGCTGAGAGCAACTACGTACAATAGAAGAGCCACATTTTTGTTGTTGTGTATCTCCTCTCCTCTTCTTTTGCTTTTTCTTTTAACTAATTTCTAATTTTATTAATTCCTTTTTTTTCTGCCATTCGAATTCCGTCTTTATTAGAAGAAAAAAGTGACAAAAAGACATAATCTCGTATAAAAATCTTCACAAATAACTAGTATAACAAGCTGAAAATATCCTGTTTTGAAAATGTCCTTTAAAATTTATGAACTCAAATCCTAAGAATTAATTTCCACAACAATTGGTAACCTAATAATTCTCAGTTTTTGTTTTTTAAAAAATTGGGAGAGAAAACACAAATTCAAAAGAGCTAATAGCAAATACTAAAAATAATTAACTAAACTTTAACATTTAAACTATCAAAACTAAAAATTTAATTATTAGGATGAACTAGTCTTATTTATCATATTTAATAGTTTTTCAGCTAAAATGCTAAAGAGTAAATTTTAAGGTACTTTGTAAACAATTAATGATAAATGCTAACAATAATCATTCATGCATAAATTTGGTTATTGAATTTTTTCTTGATATTTGGGATCGTCTAAAATTAATCATATGAGTTTTTACTAAGTAAAAAAAAGCAAGGCCACTCAGAGCCAAAAATACTGACAACTCTCCAACGCTAAAATATACTTGCTCATAAATGTTTTTGACTACATAGCTATACTTAGCAACATGAACTTTTATCACTTGTGAACGGTAGTTTTCTCACCTAAAAATCTTTCCGTCAATCAAATTTGAAAATGCTAGTTACTATTTAGTAGATTATATATCAAGGGAAAATTGTCTTTAAAAGTGTTACTTACCTCATTAGCCATATTACCCTAGTTTTTACTCACTTAATTTATGTCATTATGTGATTTTTTTACATTAGCATGACAAATAAATCAGATGTAGTTAAGGCTACATGTTTTTCTTATTTTTCGTTAATGTAGTTTTGGAAAATAATACATATAAAAGATATTTTATGAAATTTCTCAAGAATAAAGAACACAATTTAATTTCTATTCTTGTAGATAAAAAAATTTATGGTCGCAATAATTTTTCTTGTAATTTATGTCTTCTATTAAAATTATGGTTTGAAAGATATTATTAGATGAGGACTAGTCCACAACATTTTAATTAATGTAGCAGAATATCTGTCATCCAAAATAATAACAATTCTAAATATCGCTATGAATTATCTTAGAATATAAAAAGAGTTTTAAAGGAAATGTGGTGTGTGACCTTTCTTTAAAGCAATGGCTCAAGTTGTATGAACTTTCCAAGTGGTGCTTGGATGGTGGAGGAGGTTGGCATTTGGAAACGTAACCAGTTATGGGACAACGATTTTTCATTTTACTTAATTTTTGCATATATATATCGGTCATCTATACATATGTGTGTTGTGTGTATTAATGAAACACAAGTTGGAAATTCATAGGTCAAATTATGCAATCTAAAAAAATTATAGTAATTATGTAACGGCAACAAGCTCTAAACCTAATTTAATAAATTATTTAAATCTAAGTTGGTTTACCATGAATTTGGATCTAGTGATACTAATTTTGTTTGTCTGAGATTCAGTCCAAATAAACTGTCTATGGAAAAAACAATTTTAAGGAATTGACAAGTGATAGAGAAAATGATTTGGTAGTTTTGTTTTCATTATTTCTTGCATAAATTTCTTAGTATTTGTGATTAATATATATCTTTTTTCCGCAGTTTACCAGTGAGTAAGAGATTAATTGACACATCATTGAACTTTTTTGATTTAGAGTGTAATGGTTTTTCATGCAATCATTTGCAAACGTGGCATTTGCGGACGTTTAACGTTTTTGACGTCAATCATAATATATAACATGGTTCTATCATTCCATATTGTTCTAAAACGTTCAAAATTAAAAGCCTTTGCTTTGCAGTAGCACGCGGTTGAAAAATATTTTATTTTAAATATTAGTTAAATAAATAAAAAAATTATTTAAAAAATCAACACGAAATTTCACCATTTTTTATTATATATTTGCTGAAATGTATTGTTAAGTAATTCCCACCCATTTTATATGTCACCGGTTCGAATAATAAGATTTAGTTTCATTTTTTTTGTTAAAATAGATTTAGTTTCATATGGATATAAAATGTATAATTATATGATTACTACTATATATGATTGAAGACTTATTAGCTATGAGATTTGACTCGAGTCTCGTGACTCAGGTGGTTAACCACAGAAAGGAAAAGACAAATAAGAATTTGCTTTTAGCTTTTCTCTAAATGAATCTAAAACGAAACAATATTTATACAGAAATAACGGAATTGTTGTCAATTCTTGTTTGTAGTGGGAACGTGAGATAATTAGATATAAATATATAACAATCTAGGAGAATCTTATACATTTGTCGTCACAGTGAGTCAGTGACTACTATTGAATAAAAATAGTATATTAAACCTTAAATTTTAATATATCGTTGTCTAAATTAAAGATCGGGATTACGTAAACCTAATCTCAAATACTTAAGCAAATAAAAAATAAACCCAGATTACAAGCTTCCAATTGGATTAAACTGAACAATCAAACCAACCCAAAAATTAAACAATATAATCAAATAATAATTTGGTTATTTTATTTTTTCAATTAAAAACACATGCGAATAGATGAAATTTACCAAAATAAAAACATAGTCATCTTTCTCCTAGAACTGTAGTTGGTTATTTGGTTCTATAGTGTTTTTTTTTTTTTTTTAAGACATACATATAGTTTTTCACTTGTATGCATACTGAAACAATTTAGTATGCATATAAAGCGTAACCATCTTACAATATTTCAGCATGCATATAAATTGCATTCCCAGATATGATCAATTAAGAAAATAAATACATTGATAACTGATCATATATATGATGGAGGATACCTTTTACCAGTTGAATAATTGGTCAAAACATACATATCACGTTTACATATACGTACGAAATATCTTAGCTTTTTGGGATAAATGACACATGTCTTGCGAACGTCAAGTTCCAAGATATATTAATACCTTTGCGGTTGATAATGGTAAAGAGAAACAGTATAGATCTGAACACATAACATTACATTTTATCAAAAAAAAAATACTGTATAACATTACAAGAGTTTAATCTGTACCGATAAAGAAGTAGTACAAGTATTGTAAGTGATATATAGATATATATATTTTTATTTTTATACAAAAATGTTACAGTGTAAGTGAATCGATAGTTCTGTTTTTGAAGCTAAATATTTTTATATTTGTAATGTTTTATAAATATTATACCGATGCTCCAAAACTACTACATTATGTTCCTTTTTAATTTTTCCGCTACCTTATTATGTTTCTCATTCGTAAAAGATTTGGCCTCTAATGGAAGCGAACCTCAAATAGATTTTCAGTAATAATAATATTATTATTATTATTATGTATATATGATGTTTAAAATTTCATTTAGGTGTTAATTACAATATTTAAAAATTGCTTATGTTTACTATCTGATACGTATTAACCTTGATTTACTACTGTGTTTTTTTTTTGGTAAATTTGATTAGTTTCTTACATTCTACTCCAATACTTATATCATCGAGCAAAACATATAGTCTAGCTAGTAGTTCGTATAAATGTCATCGTTATATATATTACTATTCTGATTCACATCAAATATTTAGACCAGCAAAAAAAATTGAATCACATAACCCAATTAATCCAGTACCTTAAATTAACTTATCAGCCATTACATATATAAATCAAACCAAAAAAAAAGAAACTTAACTAATCAGCCATTTTGGTTGATTCGATAATCTTACCAATTTGGCAATGATCATATGTTTTTGACTTGAGAGCCTTAAAATCAGTGCGATTAAAAAACCTTCCATATATGTGTGCATGTACAAAGTACGACGACAAAACAAAGGTGGTTACGTACATATCTTCTATCTACTGGCAAAATAGAAAAAGGTTTATACGTATTATTGGCACTCTGTGTCTAAAGTTTGCCACTTGTAACGCTAACAGAGCTTTTCTATCTCTAATGCGCGCGTCGGAGAGGCCTGACGTAATGAAAATGATTTTACTTTTTGTTTTCCGACAAAATATTTATTAAGCTTTTTCTCCAAACTATTTACTGTAAGAGAACATTAAAATAAAGTAAAATAGGATCTGAAAAAGGTATAATTAGTTACAAGAAATTGCATGATTCAAGATTTGTTTATCGCAAGAGAAATTGTGATTCACATTTAATTAATTAACTTGTGTTTTATATTGTATATATGTTTAATGATATGGATTCATTTTTTGCCTCTCTGCAGATTAGTTACAACTTCAACGAATCATATGTATATAACATAGTAAAGTTTAGAGTTTTATGCACATGTAATATTAAAAGATATGCTATTAATTTAGGTCTACTGATAATTACATCATTGAACAACTAATCTAATAATGGCTGTTTTGGAGGAAGATTATTATAGCAATTTCAAAACAATAAGAAAAAGTGTATGCTTTGTATTAATTGAACTAACCTAAAACCTGAACACTTCTCAAAATGATAACCATATATTGATGCAATAACTTTGCCCAAAAAAAAAAATATATTGATGCAATAACAAGTAGAGTTTATTTTTATTACGTTAATGATTGGTTATTTAAGGTATTTACCAAGATTTAGTCTCTAAATATGATCCATAGTATTTCTTATTTAGATATTCACAATATCTACTAGGACAAGCTAAGTATTTAATTATAGTTTTGTAATTTATCTAGTTTTTAATGTCCCTACGTAGCATACCAGGTGAATACAAGTAATTTTTAATGTCCATCAGGTATTTCTTTTTAATCCAACAGGTATTTACTTTTTCCTATGATAAAAAAATCGCCAAAGAGTTTCACTTTTTCGTAATGAAAATGATTTGAAAAATAAAAATTTCACGCCAATATTTAACTATCTGTTATATAAAGTACAAACTTGATATGATTATAATAGATAAAAAAAAAAACTTGACAAAATTTACTATGCACTAAAAAAAAAAAAAAAAAAAAACTATGAGCTCCTATATATGTGTAATTAAAGAAAGATCATGTTATTTATTCCGATGGTACGGAAAAAAGAATAATGATTGAGAAACGGCTAATTATTGTTTTGCTCTATAAAGAAACATGAATATCAGGATTAAAAAGAGCTAAAGTGAAAACGGCATAATAATTTGACATACAGTGTCACGTGAACTAATTTGCTTGGTAACGTAAATTTAGTGATAACTTTGTAAATCTCACTTTCTTTAAATATCTTATTAAAGCAAATTCCAGATTGTCGTAATATTTTAATGATAGAGAACTAGTGGAATTCTCAATTCATTACATTATATTTATATTAGTTGTACATCCATATATAATTAAACGCACAATAACTTTTGAATATAATTTTCCACTACATGCAAATTAATTTTGCAAAAAAAAAAAAATGAATTTGCAAAGTATATAGTCATTCGGATTGATCATTTGTAGTTACTTGGTTGGTTTTAATTAGCACTACGAAATCATCGCAAGCGTCAACATAAGGAAACATGAAGAATAAAAGTGAATGAACTAATCACTAGAAAAAATATTAGTTTAACCCGACGTTGTCAAATATACTTATTAAGTTGTGTAAATAAGTTAAATAAGAGGATTGGTGAAAACCCGCAAAATCGTAAAATGATTAGGTCATTAGTTATGTCATTGTATATATAGAGATGCATACGTAGAATCTAGACATAATCCTTAAAAAAAGAGCTTGCCTAAACTGAGATTGACAAGCATTATTAACATAACTAATTATGTTTTATTTCTTAAGCCAAAACCCAAAAAGGTTATTTTGGTTACAGAATTGTTATTTGTACGTCAAAATGTATACAATTTGGTAATTGTTTAGCGTGTGAATTATTGTTGTAGGTCTTTTTTTGTTATACATCTACAATGACCCAAACGCTTTTTAAAAAATATTTTTTTCAAAAATATTCAAAATATTATTGTTCACACAAACATTTCTCCTTTTTCCATCTCCCACACAAACCCCATTCCTCTCTTTAACCCTAACCCCTATATATACGTGAAGTCCCCGAAACACTAAGCTCGTGCCAATAGCTTTTATATTAAGAGATAACACTTACAAATCTAAGTGCTATCTCTCTTCTTCTTCCTCCTAAAAACCCTTAACAACTTATATATACCAAAGAAAAATCATGAGTCTCTTCAACACTGAAAACACATGGGCCTTTGTCTTTGGCTTGCTCGGTATGATACTAACGTTGTGTTCATTTCTTATGAATATTTTTGATCAAGTTCAGCAACCCAAATCTAAATTCTAGAGATTTAATATCGATTTATTAATATCATATTTTTGTCATATTTTTGTATAATTTTCAGGAAATCTCATCTCCTTCGCCGTGTTCCTCTCTCCTGTGTAAGTAATATGCAACAAATCAGCATATATGTATGACTACGTTACATCAATATTCTCGGTTATAATTGAGTAATTAATATTCAGATTTTTTCTGGACGCAGGCCAACGTTCTATAGGATTTGGAAGAAGAAGACAACAGAAGGGTTTCAATCTATTCCTTATGTTGTGGCGCTCTTCAGTGCGACGCTTTGGCTTTACTATGCAACACAGAAGAAAGATGTTTTCCTCCTCGTAACCATTAACGCCTTTGGATGCTTCATCGAAACCATCTACATCGCTATGTTCCTTGCCTACGCTACCAAGCCAGCCCGGGTACGTAAAAAACCTCAGTGCATATGTAAACATGCATGTGGTTAATCAAAAATCAAAGGAAGTTGCTAAATAAAACATTTCTTAATGGATGTAGATGTTGACAGTGAAGATGTTGCTTCTTATGAACTTTGGAGGATTCTGTGCGATTCTCCTTCTTTGCCAATTCTTGGTAAAAGGAGCCACACGTGCTAAGATTATCGGAGGAATCTGTGTTGGATTCTCTGTTTGTGTTTTCGCTGCTCCTCTAAGCATAATCGTGAGTACTTCGAAAGCGCTAATTAATCAAGTGATTAAATTATGATTTAGGTTCAATTACTAACAAATATATTTTATGTTTGAAATATAGAGGACGGTAATAAAGACAAGAAGTGTCGAGTACATGCCCTTTAGCCTATCCTTAACCCTTACCATCAGTGCTGTCATATGGCTCCTTTATGGTCTTGCTCTCAAGGACGTCTATGTTGCTGTAAGCCGTTTCATCGATCTCTCTATTTACTAATGAATAAATCTTTTTTGACATGATTATCATGTCTTGAAGCATCACAATCATATGTTTATCATTATCATAACGTATACTACATGAAGTGGGTGCTTTTGTTTCTAATGAACCTGAGACTTTGAGGTTCTAATCATAGATAAAAAGAGATATGGATTGGCAAAAGATAAAAAACACAATTAAAGAAAGCAAAACCCTTTTGTTTGGTATCGTCCTTTACGATTAAATAAACCAAATTATAAAGAAACTCTCGCTTTATGTTCCACAGAAACATTAAAAGATTTTGCTTTTGCAAAAGAAGTTCATTATATATTAAGTTCTTTTTATCTTTATTGTTACACAGAAATTATATTTTGTACGTAACTTCTATCGATGCCGCACAAGTTTGCCATAAACTTTACTTTATTTCATTTTTAACGTACTTTATTCATAAGCTAAAAAGTGGAAAAGTGAGTATATTAAACTATTATCATGTTATTGCCACTAATCGTATTTTTGTTGTTGTTGTTGCAGTTCCCCAATGTGATTGGTTTTGCTCTCGGTGCACTCCAAATGATACTCTACGTTGTCTATAAATACTGTAAAACGTCGCCGCATCTAGGAGAAAAAGAAGTCGAAGCTGCTAAGTTACCGGAGGTGAGCCTCGATATGCTGAAGCTAGGCACAGTTTCATCCCCTGAGCCAATCTCAGTCGTTCGTCAAGCAAACAAGTGTACCTGTGGCAATGATCGAAGGGCTGAGATTGAAGATGGACAAACCCCTAAAAGCGGCAAGCAGTCCTCTTCTGCAGCAGCTACATGAATAAAAATCCGTTAGACCATGCAATGTTGACTTTACCCCAACTTGATATACCAAACCACCACGTGTACCCGTTACGCTGTCGTATTTTTCTGAGTTTATCAAGTGTGCGAAGTAGAGAAGTAATTACGGGAACATATGTAAGCATTTTCGGATGTGATATATGTTTCTCCGGAGTTAATTTCACTACTTCTTTTTAAATTTTATGTAATTATCTATTGGTGATAATGTATATTTCCTATTTTCTGATTTAACTAAAACTATTTAAAATATCCATCAATAATTCTGCCTTTTTTCTTTACAATTACTACTACTGTGTATATGTTTGTGTTTGCTGTAATTCTACCGAAATACAATTATATTTTCAAAATAATTAGTTATTTATAGACCAAATAATCAAAAATACTTGAAAAATATATAAAAATAGTAAAAATACTCAAAAATAACCGAAATATATCCAAAAATATCCGAAAATACTCAAAAATAACCGAAATATCCGAAAATATCATAAGCAAAGTAACCGAATGGATACTAAATTTTAAAACCGAAAGAACCGAAACCGAACCGAAATTTTAAAATATCCGAATGGATACTAAATTTTGAAACCAAAAGAACCGAAACCGAATAGACCCAACCGATAACCGAACGGTTAACCGAAATCCCAGGCCTAAGATTGATAATGTTTCCCTAGCACGTTACATCGAGATCTCCATGAATAAGAACGAATCCAATTTTCTTGCTGAAGCAAAGCATAAGCTCATAATCAAGAACTCAACTTTTAAAAGTTAACAAATCTTCATAGACGTTTTGACTTTTCTTACCACATTAAATTTTGTGAGATTTCTTGCTCTCAATTGAAACTACCTTTCTCTACATCAAAAAATTTCAAATACATTCATGGTTCGCTGGAGGCTTCCAGAACATTTTAGATCCGACTTAGAACCTTCTCGGCCGCTGCGATAGTGAATTGGATGTCTTCTGAAGTATGAGCCAAGCTGGTAAAACCGGCCTCGAATTGAGAAGGTGCCAAGTAGACACCTTCTTCCAACATTCCTCTGAAAAACTTTCCAAACTTCTCTGTATCACTCTTCTTAGCATCCGAGAAATCATAGACGGGTCCTTCGGTGAAGAAGAAACCGAACATCCCACTTATGTATCCACCACACATAGCATGCCCAGTTTTCTTCCCGGCTTCTAGTATCCCATTTGTAAGCTCTTTTGTGATCTTGTCTAAGTATTCATATGTCCCAGGCTGACTCAAGCGCTTCAGTGTGTGAATACCCGCTGTCATAGCCAGTGGATTACCACTTAGCGTACCAGCTTGATACATCGGTCCTGCAGGTGCAACCTGCAAAAAGACATGAGTGATGATAAAGGCTCAGGACTTTCTCAATCTCTTCAAACAAATTCAAAGATTATTATGTTCAAATTCTAAGAGCTCAAGCTTTACCATTTCCATAATGTCTCTTCTTCCACCGTATGCTCCCACGGGAAGACCACCACCGATGATTTTCCCAAGAGTCGTTAAGTCAGGTGTGATTCCAAAGTATTCTTGAGCTCCACCATAGGCTAAACGAAAACCAGTCATGACTTCATCGAAAATAAGAAGAGCACCATTGTCTTTAGTGATCCGGCGTATTCCCTCAATGAACTCTGGTTTAGGTGTAATAAAACCAGAGTTACCAACAACAGGTTCAATAATGATGGCAGCAATCTCGCCTTTGTTTGCCTCAAAAAGCTTCTCAACAGCAGCAATATCATTGTAAGGAGCTGTAAGAGTATCTGAAGTAGCTGATTTAGGGACACCAGGCGAGTCAGGTAGACCCAAAGTAGCGACACCACTACCTGCTTTGACAAGGAAAGAGTTTGCATGACCATGATAACAACCTTCAAACTTGATGAACTTTTGCTTCCCTGTGAAGGCACGAGCAAGGCGTAGCACGCCCATACATGCCTCGGTACCCGAGTTAACAAACCGAACCATTTCAATACTTGGAACAGCTGAAATCACCATCTCAGCAAGAACATTCTCTAAGAGACAGGGAGCACCAAAGCTTGTTCCTTTCTTCATTGTCTCAGCCAAAGCTGCAAGAACCTGCACTAGACACAATAACCATATCAACTACTAAACTTTCAGCCATCTCGAAATCATCGAAATCGGAAAGAAACAAACCTCATCATCAGCATGACCAATTATAGCTGGTCCCCAAGAACCAACATAATCAATGTATTCATTTCCATCAATATCTCGTATTCGTGAACCTTTTGCAGAATCCATCACAACTGGTTGTCCACCAACAGATTTGAAAGCACGTACAGGTGAGTTCACACCTCCAGGCATTAAGTTCTACACAAAAGAACCAAACCAATTTCAATAATCAGAACACAACGAAACCAATAAAAACACAAACTTTATCTCAGATTATGATTTTATCTCATGTAATCTTATCTTGTTGGCAATGTTCCTTGAAGGGTCACAAAGATAATCAATTTAACCAACAAAAATGATCTAATTCCCCCAAAATCAAAGCAACGGGACTCAATGGAATTCATGGAAATTATAAAAGCCTAACCTTGGCAGCATTGAAAGCTTCCTCAGATTTCTGAAGAGTGAACTTCTTCGTCTTCTCTTCTACTGAAACGGACATCTTGATGCAGCGACGGTTGGATGACGAAGAAGAAGAAGAAGATCTCTTAGAGAACTTAGCGGCACACGAAAACCCTAGAGCAATCCCTGATCCTGTAAGCGTCGCCGCCATTGTTGCTATATCTCTACGTTCTCTGTTCCTCTCTCACTTGGGCTCGTAGTAGTACAGAGATAGTCAACAAGATAAGGCGGAGATGATCAGATGATGATCTTAAGATTTTAGATGGAGCCGACCCGGTGGTTTAAAATTAGACCCGGTCCGGTTTGATTCGACCCGGAATCTGAAACAAGTCAAATTTTGTTTGTTTGACTTTTTTAACCAATCCGGTCTGATAACTTAATTTGACATAGTATATTTTTATGCGAATTACATAATTTTTTGTAATTGATACAAACGAGAATTCAAACTTACATGTATAAATAATGATTAGATTATAAATTATCTTGATTTTAATTGGTTAAAATAAATCATAATTTGATTATGAAAATGTTTGTTCTTTTTCAGATCTTCTTCATAAGCTCTTCAAACACTTCCATAGCTGAAATAGGAAGCCCAAGAAACACATTGATACTCTTCATGTCGTTTCCACTTGGTAAGAACAAGATCACTTCCCTCCCTGGTAAACCAACCGGTCCAGAGAAAATTGGTTCTCCCCAACCGAAATCCAGTTTATGCAATGTCAATTTTGACCAGGATGTAATCAAAAGTGTTGCGTTCATACTCGGCCGGGTCCGGTTTACTTCGATGTAGTCCATAGCAGACCTCATGAAACCGTCTGTAACCAACTCGACTAGTCTCTTGACCAAACCCACTGAGTGAGCAAGAGGGTTCCCAACTAAATCTCCTGATGATGTCACCAAACCAGTTAACACAATCCCGTTCCCGCAATATCCTTGCGGGAGACGTGGGATGAATCTTGACCGTCCATCAGCCGCAAACAGAAGCTTAACCCGTTGGTCTGGTTTATACCGTAGAGCCTCGCATCTTGATTTCCAAAGAAACCCGGTTAAGGCTTGAAATGTTGATACCTTACTATTATTATTTTCTTCAATTGCCATGGTCTTGAGCTTCTCAAGCTTTTCGGGTTCGAAGAGGAATGATTTGTAGACGATTTTTTCTTCAGCGTAGAGTTTTCCGGTGTCGGAGATGTCTTCAATTTCGTCGAACTCGTTGTGTGGGAACTCGATTTTGGGAGGGTTTCGTGGCCGGAGAATTGTACGGTCCAAGAAAGGTGGGACGGATAAAGGAAGGCCCTTAGCCATCTCGCACCATGAGTTGAGGAACTCCGCAGCGGCGACTCCATCGAACATGTTGTGGCTCATGCCTAGTCCTAGGACAAAACCCCCACATTTGAAATTTGTCACCTGAAAAAAAGAACGGAACATAAAAATTTATCTAAACATGTTAAAAAAAATTCATGCAACATTCAAGAATGAATCAATACCGATTTAAAGAAAATGGAATGACATAATAGCCATTTAACTTAAGTAACTATTAATCGTCGTTATTTCCTTTGTTTTTGATAAAGTTATTCCCTGTGTTTCCTTACGTATGATTCTAATTAAATGGTGTAATGTACCTTAGCGTTTGAACATGATGAGAGTGACCACTCTAGTTTTTAAGATCGTAAGCGTCAGATCATTTGTTATTATTTTAGTGTGAGTTCGTTACTACATGATTTTTTTCGTAAAATTGTATCGTTAGTGCTATTCGGGGAAATTGTTATTAAAATTAACGCAAAATTAGATATATACATAGTATATTGTATAGTATAATTTTTTTGGATAATATTTAAATTAATATTTTAGTTTTACAAACAAAAAGTATTTTGTCATATATCAATAAATAAGTATATTTGAATTTTCCAAAGCAAAACTCCCATAAATCTACATTTTGGACAATAACATGTGATTGATACTCGAATGGTTAAACTCATTACTGACATTAAATGCGATCATTTATATCAATTATCAAGTGGCTAAAATAAGCAAATTACTCCCGAACATTATATAGGATAATTGCTACTCTAGTTGCTGCCTATAAGCATGTCGCCGTCATTGTAAATACGATGATTGATATTTTGAAGCAACATTATTTCCCGACAAAACCTAAGCTAATTATGTAAGCTAATAAAGAAAAAACATAATTGTTAAGCAAGAGATCGATCAAACCTCACCTGAACTACTACCGGCGGAATCTCAAGAATATTCCGGGCACCTGGAACGTCGTAAACAAGTTTCTCCAGCGTCTCCATTCTATTCTCAGAGATGGCCTCTTCGATCGTCTCTATCCCACAGTTAGCCTCAGCTTCCACAACCACTACTCCTTCTCCAGTGCAATTCACGGCGATCTTTCCTTCCGGACTGATCGTCAGCCTTCCGGCGACAGGGTAGTAATGAACAAGAACCTCAGAGAGAGATTTCTTTATCACATTGTAGGATTCTTGGTTGGTTCTTGACTCCGACTTGTAGTAATATAATGTTTTCACGATGATGGCGATATTTTGATCGAGATTCGAGAGATAGTAATGACCGTTTGGAGTTTCGGACACAGGAGGGATTAGTTCATGGTTTTTCCTTGTGACGACGAACTCAAATGAGGCCACCATTTCAAGGGTTTTCAATGAAAGAAATCGAAAAACGTGTGGAATGGCTCGAATGAAGAAAGTGATCAGAAACAGAGAATAGATCTTGATATATAGGGTTTTAACTTCTAATTAAGGGGGTCTAGTGGAGATTAGGGTTAGTGGTATCTTGAGTAGCAAGTGTATAGCTGGAGAGATAAGGTAAGGACCACTTGAGTTTTTGAATAGAATTTATGGAAAAAGTGAAAGACCAAGAATATAACGTGAAATATAGGTTTTTTAGGGAGTTTAAGTAGAGTCTGGAGATTAGGGTTTCGGTATTTAACAAGTGAAGATTATGTAGCTACAGAGATAAGGAGGTGATCGAAAACTTAACAAGGACCACTAAAGATCTGGCTACTTAAATACTTTAAGACCGGTATGGACGGCTGATTGAATAAATACATATATTTATGGGGTAATTGGTTGGTTGATCGATAAGAGTGATATCTAACCATATTTGATGTTACGGCCTACGGGTCCCTTACATGGATTTGTCACAAATGTCAAAGTTGGATGTTTTCTATATGTAATGAAGAGAATTTTAATATTAGGTTCGAAATCAATTTTTGATCATTCCTCTGATGATTTGATCATCACATATTCGGACGTCGGAGTATGAAGTTTCAATTGGTAAATATAGATATAAATCAGTGTTTTCATCCAATTTTGTTTGTTGTCATTGTGAAAGAACATGTGATAATCCTCATATGATATAGACATATAGTATTAAACGCGCGCGATTTCACAATCTTTTTACCAATTTGTTACGGAGTAATTGTTTAAAACGTATAGTGGATTAAAAATACAAACAAAAGTATATTCCACAATTCAATATGCATTTTGTACTTCTGCATCAAACTGCTGAAACTTGGTTTAACATTTAACTAAGTCTTGCACAATATAACATTTTTGTCTTCCACAATACAACTTCAATTACTACAATTTACTAATAAAATAACCAAATTTTCTGTTTTTTTTTTAAGTTAAATTTTAATAATATCTTCTTTAAAAAAAAAAAATAAAAAAAATAAAGCTAATGGTGTGATGGACTTAAATGCTCCATGGCTGTTCCAGCTTGTCTAGTTAGCATGTGCTTTTTTTTTGTCAACAGTTATTATATAACATAAAGACCACAAAAAGAAAAGGAAAAAAAATCCTTTCAAAGACATCCCAAATTAACTCAAATCCACACACTCGTGAGTGTCATACTTCGTTTCTTGGTTAAGGTCATCTTGATCTTGACTAGCTTATTACTCTTCAAGAAAATATCTTCTTTAACCATTTGTTTATTTTCCTTCTTCCATCACAACCAAATCGGTGATCGTTTTTACCTTATGGGCGTATTTCAGGTGAATCTCTGGGTTGGGTTATTTTTCTTTAGTTTTACTGTTTTAACAGAATATTAAAATTGGGCCGAAGCCCCTTAAGGCCCACAAAGAAGAGCAAAAACCCTTAAGGCCCACAAAGAAGAGCGAAAACCCTTAACGAGCATCTCTTTTCTATCGCTCTCTTCCTCTGTAAGGTATTTATAACTTATTAATTTTGCTGCTCTCAACGAACTCTTCCCGGCAAATAAACCGTCGCTGTTTTCATCTTCTCCATGGCCAGTTCCGGCGTAGTTAATTTATTGGGTTTGTTTTGGCTGGCTCTCTCTTATCGAATGTGTTAACATGTCTGGGCTACTCTAGCTGAAGAGGTTGTTGATTTTGACTTTGTCTTTTTGCTGCTCTTCATTTAGGTAAGCGAGAGGCAAAAGATGATGATTTGGAGACCAAACTGATTCTGAAGAAACATAAGAACAAATCCGAGGTAACCTAAGATGGTCGGATTCCTCTTGTTTTTTTTTTGTTTATAGAATTACACTCTGTTCTAATGGCCACACTCATGTAACAGGAGACAACGAAAGGATTTGCTGAGATCAAAGGAAGGGTCGAGTTGTTCGAGACAAAGTCTGATCAGGCTCCACTGAAGGTATAATTTTTTTAAAAATCTAAAAATATTGTACTGTTTGTTCTGTTGCATATATTATACAAGTTTATAAGCAGCATTCGGAGTGGTGATTTCATTGACGGTGATGGTGGCTTCCGGTGCAACAGTAGTCCCGTCGAGATAACCGGCCAAATCATACCCATCTAACAAGGCATGTACTTGGCGTTTCCACATCAGAAAATTGGTACTTGTGAGTTTTTGAACATTTGACATGTTGACATTGAGAAGAGAGGTTGCGTCGGGGACGGCAATCGCATCTGTTACGGCAGCCATGGTGGATACGTGAAATGAGAGAAGGAGAAGAGATACTTGAGTGACAAGTATGTGTCGAGAAGAAGAAGAAGAAGAAGTGAAAGAGTGGCGGCTGGAAAAAAAAAAAAAAAAAATTAGGTCTCTAGAAAAGGACCTGCTCTGATACCATATAAACTGAGATTGTATTATTGATTATGAGAGGAGATTTACAATATATATAGTGTTAACACTAGGGTAAAACTATAGACTAATTACAATTACATCCTTAGACTATGACTATCCTTAACAGTTTATGTCCAATTAAGCATCTCGTTCTTATTGTCTCCAAAATGGCTACTCATGTAACACAACTGTTGCCACAAACATGACTTATTTTCTGAGGATGAATCTTTATATGAGGCTACTTTTTGTTGTTAAAATCTTTTTTCTCCTTTGAGTTGTGCTTACACACTTGGCTGTTAAATTCAGGCAGTTCCCTCAAGACAAAAGACGCTCTATGTTACCTGTCTCTCTCCCCAAACTAAAATATCAGATATGTAAGTAGCACCAGCATGGCTACGAAAAAAACTCCACAAACCAAGTAAATTGATTTTCCCTGTTATATATAGAGATTTTGTTTCTGTAACACTGGTTGTAACTTATTTCTTCGGTTTTTATGCCATTACAGAATACTAATGCTATTATTTTTGTTAATTAGGTATTGCATATATCACAAGGTTTGGTAAGGGATTCAACTAGTTGCCTCTTGAGTTTGTTACCATGAGCACATTAGGTGAAGTTTTTGGTATACATGGAGAGATCACAAGGGTTTTTGATATAGCAGGTACGAAGACTACATGCAACAAAGAGACTTTTGTTAGTTATAAGACATATCTCTTAAGTTAAGAGTTGTCTTAAGAGCCTATTGATAATGGTGCTCTAAAGGTCTCTTAATTTTGGTTCTTAAGAATTTTTAGTATTAAATTTATAAATTTTGGCTCTTAACTTTTTTTTTTGTTCCTTAGCTAAGGAACCCATCTTAGATTTAATGCATTTGGAAATTAATTTTAATCAATTAAATGCTAAGATCTTCTTAAGATTTTCTTAAGAACCCATTGATAAAGATGGTCTTAGTGGTATTGTTTTCTATTAGTAATTATGGTACCGTGGTAAAGATCTTCCCTCTCTCCTGGAATAGTCTTGAGTTCAAATACTTGTAGAGTATTTTCTTTATAAAAAAAATGATTTTATTAATAATGGTCCAAAAGTTTTTTTTAGGCAACACTTTAGATTGGGTCAGCCCTGCATAACAGAATCGATTTTCGCTTGTATATAAACCCCTTCCTCTCAGCAAAATCGAATCCAGAGAGAGACCCAAGTTTCGAAATCTAAATACTATCTCTCATTTCTCTCTCGCTCATCTCCACCTCCATCTTCTGTCTCGCTCATCTCCATCTTCATCAATGGCGACCATCAAGACTCTCCAGCGCAGAAGACTATAGCAGGTGCATTTTGCTGGAAGCCTGTACGAAGTATAAAGCCCTATCCTCTCCACCAAAAAATCAGATCCAGCGAATTTGAAATTCAAAATTTCCGTCTCTATCTTTGTCATCTTCATATTCGCTCTCTCTCAATGGCAATTAAGACAATGGAGGTTGATAAGTACTAGCAAGTGCGTTTTGGTGGTGGAGTTTTCACAGTCACCGTCGCCAAGACTTGCACCGACGTACGAGACTGGATCGGTGACGTGTAATTTGATCGCTTCGAGAGGATATGTCTCTCTCTTAAAGCCATTGTGCCTTTTCACCTTGCGAGGATTGCTTGATAGATAGAGAGATATGTTTAACAACCACAAATATGTAAAATAGAAGCTATAAGTAAATAAGGTCCGTCCGATATGGCGGTATCCACTCGTTTAAGACCTAGTTGTAAAACCGAGAAAAATAAATTTTATAATCAAATATTTTTTTTAAGTATCATTTTCTCTCTCAAAGTGTTGTTCTTTTGTTGGACGAGAAGTTCTAGGTTTGATCCGAATGGTAACATCGTATTGGACGGCATGAAACAAGCAGATTGAGCAGTGCAGTGCGGTTTAAGTGCGGTACGGTTTTAAGAGAAACACATCATGTGGTACAAGTGTGGTTAATTCAGAAAAATTGATTCAAGATAATATTGAATAATGAACAAAACATCATATAAGACAAATGTTTGAATGGTGACCAGAAAGATTAATTATGAACCATAAATAAATAATTCTTTAAAAAGTTTAAAAAATCTTTGGCATTCTATAATAAAATATTTCTTGCTAAATCAAGTAAAACAATATTCCTATGATAAAATATAAAAACTAAACATGATTAATAAATTTAAAACATAATTAGAGTACTAAAAATAAAAATAATTCATAGTGAAAAGCTTTAGTTCATCACCAAAATTGCATCAAGTTATGTGACAAACTATTAAATTATGCCTTAATTTGTAAATCTTCTGGATTGACTTTATAAATTTTATAAAGTTTCTTTAATTAATTCAAACGATTATTTGCTCGACTCCTAACTCATATCAATTCCAAACTGGTCGTGTTGGAAATCGGAGAAGCCGTGTCGTGTCCGAGTTTTTGCGAGCCATCTTACAATCAATTACATTGAAAAAACATTATTTATGTAAAATGATTTTGATTTATTTAAAATAACTATATAAAATTGTGTAACTGATAAAAAGAATAATCTTAAAGATATAAGCGTTAGAGCACGATTATTGGTGTATCTTAGCAACATCTTAACACAAATCTTAGCATTAAAAGTAAATATATTTAATCAAACCAACAAATATTTGCTAAGATTGTATCTTAGTTAAGATGTTTTTCTTAAGTTTAGAAGTGCACACGTGTCACGATTTGAGTGGGAAAAAGAAAAAAACAAAACCAAATAGAATAAAAATTTGTATGTCCTTAAGAACTCCTTGCTTCTTAACCAATGGAGTAAAAATTTGTTAAGATATTGTATAACTTTTCTTAACTTACAAATAGTGAAATTTTAATTTAAAATAAGGTTAAGATCTAATGTTAAGATACACCGATAATCCTGCTCTTACAATTCCAAATTTTTAACAATACAAAAATACGGGTGTTTTTATTTTTTTGAATAAATAGTTGCTTTGAATTGAAATAAATAAATACTAGTATAAAATAATAAAAAGTAACATACAATAAAACCAAACCATGCACACTAGCTATTATTCACTATATATGAAGCATATTTGTTGTCACATACGCTTCAACTATTTGTTTGTGTTGGTGAACCGCCAATGATGTGGTTTTATTATTCAATTATAAACCACATTTATCAAATTAAGAGCATAAATGGTGACTTGTTTTAGTGATCCGCCCAAAACATTCATAGCCTTAAGCTAAAATTAGCTGGGAGAAAGATCTTTGCGAGCGAACTTCATCTCAAAGACTCTCTTGTAGACAGGTGTTCAGGTGTTCGAATGATGATTCTCAGGTGGTGAATGATGATTCTCAAGACACATGTCTCTTAATCAACGAACCCTTGGTCTCTTTGGCTCTGGTTCCTCAGGCTCCTCAGGTGGTGGTTGCATCAACCCCATTGAAGGTGATGGAAGCTGCGGCCCACAAGGTCCCAGTGGAGGGGTTACAGGCATAACAGGTATAAGCATTTGTGGTGGTGTGTTCATCATCATTTGAAGGTGTTCAGCTGGTAGCTCATCTTCCTCCATGTGAGAAAAATAATCAACACATCCCGCAAAAGCATGCAAATCACTAACTCCCTCCTCTTGATTTTCCAATCCAACATGCTCGAAAAACCCGTCAAGGACGGCCTTCCTACAAGCAGTCTTCTTGCTCAGCTTTTCGGAAGGTTTTAACACAGACATATAGGTAACAACAAGCTTAGTGAAATAAGGGAACCTGCTATCACTTTTCTGCAGAAAGTCAAACTGACGGCTCATAGCGACTCTCTTGATCAAATATCATAAAACTGCATGCCATAGCGCACCACAAACTGCGCAGTGAGCTTGACGAGAGCAAGTTCTTTAAGAGTGATCCCTTTAGGAGGTATGCATGGAAAGCGAGATTCTGGATAACCCCTGAGTGCAGGAGGACTCTTAGGAGTATCAGCTAGACGCAGAGGAGCATCAGGGCCAGGCAGAGGAGCATCAACTCGTACTCGGGTATCATATTGAGCTCCATCTTGGAATTCTTTGAGCCTCTTCTGGTAAAATGCGTGATAAGGGTCTGAGCTCCTCAAGAAGTTGAAAAGTTTTTCATCCACATTACAGTCCCTGATCTTCTTCTCCATCTCCAACCCATATTTGGAAACCATATGTGCCGTTCTCTCAAGCATAGTTCTGCACTCTGGAGGTGGCTCAGTGATAACATCAGATGTTACAGCAGATGATGGAGCTTTAGCTAAAATGATTTTCCCCAATCGCAAAGGACAAGACATTTTTTTCTACAACAAGAAAAAACATAAGAAATATTAAAATCTTAATTTTAAAAAACAGTAATCATATGGCTTGAAAAATCACCCCAACAAACTATCAAATCAGGTTTAATTAAAGAGGGGAAACTTGATGGATATCAAATTCAAAAGAAACACTAAAATCAAAATCTTCGAATCTCAGTGTTTTTTCCGACCTAAATCAATTGGCTTACAAAATCTCCCCAACAAACTATTAAAATCCAACCCATGAATATTTCTAGGCCTGGGCATAAAATCCGAAATCCGAAAACCGATCCGAAACCGATCCGAAAAATCCGGCTCCGAATCCGAACCGAATAGTTATAAAATCCGAACGGATAATGAATTCTCCTATCCGAATTATCCGAACCGAATCCGATCCGAACCGAAAACCGAAAGAATATCCGAAAACCGAAAATAAAATTATAAATCCAAAAATATTAGTTATATTTAGCTATAATTTTATAACAAATAACAAAAATATCCTAAATAACCTAGATTTCGGAAAGTTTTTAGTTATAATTGTTAAAATTATACATATTTTTGGAATACTTAACCAAATTTTAGTAAGATTAAACTATTTTTTATTTAAATTGAACATTTTTTTAGTTTTTTTCCCCCCAAAAATCAATCTAAAACCGATCCGAAACCGATCCGAATCCGACACTATCCGAACCGAACCCGATCCGAATAGTCATAAAATCCGAACGGATAATAAAATCTCCTATCCGAATTATCCGAATCCGAATAAATCCGAACCGAATCCGATCCGAAATCCGAATGCCCAGGCCTAAATATTTCCATGGGAAAAAGGCAATAAAACTGTGAGAGAAACAGATCGATAGGAAAAAGAGGACAAGTCGTTAGGGATTTAAAGAGAATATCGTACCTCAGCCGGGAAGGAAGAACCCCCGTCGCAAGAACCGCCGTGAGGTTGCGAAGAAGCAGAGAACGAACGACTTCGACGAGATCTAAATTCTAAAGCTTGGGAAACAAGGAAACGAATAAATTGCTGAGAAGAAATATATAAATCAAGCCCTAGGCGGTTTTTTAGTGGGCCTTTATTATTTGGGCTCATCATTTCGGTTCATTAAATAAAAAAAATTGACCGACTTAATTTGATAGAAAGAACTTGTTACTTTTTAAACCCATCAAAGGGTACAAGACATTATAGACTTCTTGTACTAATATCTCTGACCAAGAAATCTAGTTGCGAGAGAAAAGGAGTTAAAAGGAACATTCAAAATCTTAGTAATGTAGTAAATATTAGACATAAAAGACCCCCAAAAAAAAACAAAAAACAAAGATTGCAAGTCCTTACAAATACATGTCAAATTAATTCAAATCCACTAAGTATCCAACCATATTATAGTTGAATAAAAAGTTAACAACTTAACAGCTACAGAAGAGGGACGAACCTGATACTACATGAGCCTAACAGTTTACACAATACACCAACATACAAACATATCCCATTCTCTAAAAGTGTAAATCACTCCTATGATTCGATTCACACATCAAGGTTAAGTTAAACCGTCTCTTCGGTTATGTTTTTTTCTTATTGCAGAAAAGAGAAGAAGGACAAAACTAGTCCTTTCTCTATTTCTCACCTTCATCCTCTGTGTTTTCCTCTTTCTCATCATCATCACTCATCTCGTTAATGGCATCTGTAATGATATCCTTCACCTCTGCTTTTCTATGCATAAGATCAACTCCAAAATGGTTCCCTAGTATTATCACAACCAGGAAAAGAATGTTTCAATAAAAAAAACGTTTCCTGCAGATTTAGAAGACGATAACAATTACAGATTGAAGTTAAAGAGAAAAGCTTTACAGAAACATACCAAGCTTCCGCAAAATATCAGATAGAGTTGCCTGTTTCGAAACAAAATTCATAATGTCTTTGAGTTCAAAGGTTTTGTAAATGGTTTATAATCTGTTAAATCTCAATCTATTGAAGTCTTACCGTATTGAAGTCTACTTCCTTCAGAATTTTGGCCACCACCACATGCAGTTCTTTTTTTGTGGGTTCTTTTTTACCTTTCTTACGGGATTTTCCTGTACCGGCTATAGTCAATGAAATAGAGAGATTCAATACACTATGAAAATGTGTGATATTTAAGCTTTCAAAACAGAGCTGAGAAATCGTTCAAACCTTGATCTTTGGATCCCTTTGCCTGTGGTTTACTTGTCTGTGTCTTGCCTTTCTCTTTAGAGGAATCGTCTTTATCAACCTTTTGCTTCTTGCTTGATGATGAAGTTGATTTATCGATTTGTCTGGAGGACTTTCGACTAGATTTTGCAGAACCTTTAATAGATTTCTCCTCTTCAGCTGCTGGTTTCTCCTTCTTAGTCCTTTTTGACAAGCTTTTCTTATCGGTTGACTTAGTCTTCTCCTTGGCTTTATCTTTCTCATCTTCAGTTTCGGTATCTTCATTTTTGTTGTTTTCTTCCTCTGGAGCTACATCATCTTCTCCATGAGAGTCATTTGTTCCTTCGGAACCAACATCAGCCTCACCGTTTCCTTCAGTCTCAGTTGGCTGTTCTTGTTTCTTTCCAGAATTCTTCGCCTGCCTTCTCCTCTGTATATATCAAACAGAATAGCAGACACAGTCAGTGATTGTTTATGCAATCTTCATCAAAGACTTAAAATCAATCCACGCAGAGACAGAGACTTGTTCGTCATGAAAATGGTCAATCTTTGCTTCGAGAAATCTACACATGTTCTGTTTTCTTGTAGAATCTTACGATTTACAGAAGGTTCAAAGCCATATCACACAAGGAGCTAAATGGGGAAAACTAAATAACAAGAACATGGGAATGCCATTGAGTAAATAAAGTATAAGCTAGTGCTAAGACGATCCAAAAAACTTCACTGAGCGGCCTAATAATACCCTTGTTGACTAAAACCCAGCCAATTAAAAGTGATCAAGCCAGGGAACTTATCTTGGATTTCCTGCTATTCGCAAATTTTCTCATTATGGTATTACACATTGCTTAATAATTACTGCATACCAAATGGCAGCTATAAGTACAACTAATAAATTATGAAATATAAACACATCAGATTATAACGCATTGATGCAATCTGGAAATTCATTTACAATGTGAGTTGCAGTAACTGATAAGGGAGCGCAGACACAGCTACTCATACCATAAAGACCTACTGGTTCATAACAAAAATATTGACTACAAAACTAGAAAAGGAGCTAGTTTTACCAGCCAGGAGCTAGAATAAACAAATCAGGTCAAGGACTACAAACTAAAAAGAAAATAAAGGTTAACAATTACAAACCTTGGCAGGGAGATCTGATGATTCTCCAGAGGTCACGTTCTTTGGTGTGCTCTTCTTGCGCTTTTTAGTTTCCTATATTATGTATTCAAAGAAAGGAGATAACAATTCAAAACCCCATATTGAATAAAAAAAAAAAAACAATGGAGAACAGTCACAAGATTCAGCTGCTAAGTTAGAGTACCTTTTCACTATCGGCAAGTAGAATATCCCTTGTTGCTTTGGGACATACCAAAAATTCAAGCACTCTTACAGCCAGTTCTTCCTGAAGGATATCAGAACAGATGTATGAATATAAAATCGAGAATGACATTAATAGATAGATAGACCAAATTTTCTTATCACTTACCTTTTTCACAGTACTTTTGTTTATTGGTATATCAAGCACATCACAGAAATCAATCAACTTTTCTTTGATACATTTCTCAAGCTTCTCCTTAGCTCTTGCTCTTTGCTTCTCCTCCTGGAAAACATTTAAATACTACACTCAAAACAAGGCTGATCATCATCATACACATCCCTGTAACTAAATATCTAACAGGTGGTGTACAGTTTACCTCTTGCTCTGACCATACAAAACCCGAAAACTGACCAATGTTTTTCTTCAGCATCTGTGCCTGCACATCATTTTTCACACAACCCTTGAGTAATCAATCATGCACTCTGGCAAAAGTGAACAAAAAGTGAAACTTCAAGATAATATTCATATCATATAAACAGAGACAGCATTCTTATACATATTAAATGAAGCACCTTTCCTTTTTTGCCGTAAAGAATGGTGTGAAGTAAGAAGAGGTTGTCGTCAGGTTTTCTCTTGGACAGTTTATAAGCCACTGAAACAGTTAACAACTCTATAGACAACATTCTTATAAAAGAACTAAAATTTACACTCTCTAAGTAAACACATAAAAGAAAGATACAAAACAGTTCCTCATCTTGGAGATGAAGTTGGCTCTCAAAGAGAACACCAAATCTAAATCTAATAAGGTAACAATCCAAATCACCAAATGTGTTTAATTTACATACCATTTGGAATCTCCCTAAGCCGTGTTCCACGACCCTGAAACAACCAAAGGAAACAAGAACTAGTCATCGTCCAATTCTGGAAATTCTCTCACAATAAACCCAAAAAAAGATAAAGGAAGCAACTTTTCATATTTATACCTGCTCAATTAACACAGGCTTGTTCACAGAGGATGGAGAAGGAGTGTCTATAATGTAACGGCCAGTCCTCTTTCTCTCCCTTATAGGCCTCTCACTGACTGGAGTCACCGGCGATTTAATTCTTTCTCCATCATTTTCTTCTCCCTTCTCCTTCATGGCCTCATCTTTATCTACTTCATCCTTCTTCTTCTTCTCTGTGTCTTCAGTTACTGGAGCTTCCTTCTTCTCTGTGTCCTTCTCGGTAACAGCAACAGTATCTGCTAATTCTGGTGTTTTCAATTCTAGGGTTTCAGTCGCCATGTGGAGACGACTACTAAAACAGTGGTGAATAAAGGAGAAAGGTGATGAAGTTAAAAAAAAAAAAGGAGAATCGAATCAAAGGGTAAAGCAAAATAAACCCTAAATTTCAGAGCTTTTGAGAGAAATTCGAAAACTAAAATTTGGGGATTTCAAAAATTTTGGTGCCAAAAGATGAAACCAAAGGCTCGCTCACCAAATTTCACAGCTATCCCATAAATACATTACAGCAGGCAATGAATTTTGTCGGACTGGAACTTCGGTTCTTCGGTCCGTATGGTTAACCCAAGTAAATTAAAAGGTTGCCGAAACTAGTGGAAATAAAATTTGGTTTGGTTCGGTTCTATTTTCAAAACCAAATTAACCAAATTTTTACTCTTTTTTTTTTGTTTACAAATCCGGTTTTTTCGGTCATTTTTGGATAACTTTGACTTTTCTGTTAAATTTTGGTTTGATTATTAACGAAAACTGGTTTAAATCTGGTAAAAACAGTCTTATGGAGGCCAGGGGCGTTTGGGGTGCGCAAGAGGAGCAAATGTACAGGGTCCAATTTTTTTTGGGTAAATTTAAGGGCCCAATTTTTTTTTTTTAGTATGAAAAAGGGTAATTTTTAAAACTTTAAGATATTTTTAGCATGAAAAAGGTCCAAATATTTTATTTAGTATGAAAAAGGCTAATTTTTAAGATTTTTTTAATATGAAAAAGGCCCAATTTTTTTTTTTTATGAAAAAGGGCCAATTTTTAAGATTTGTACAGGGACTCCAAATTAATTGAGCCGGCCCTGAGGCGTTCACGTTTTGAGGTGCGTTTTCAACATTATAAACGTACAATCATGAAAAACTTTTGAGCGTTCTCAACTATCTTAATGTAAACGCAAAAATATCAAAGATATGTGGTATTGCGACTGTAGATTGTAATGGGTTTCATCCAGTAAAAAAGGTTGTCTACTTGTCTTAGCCAACCTAATATATGAAACTAGATCATCACCCGTACTAAAGTACGGGTTGAATTTTATTTATTACAAAATTTATATAATATATATATTAGAACTAAGTTTTAATATATTATAATAGTAAGTGAAAAATATTAATTTTTTTGTCAGTCCCTATATACAATATTAGAATAAATATAGAATTTTTTCTATAATACTCAATTATGGATAATTTTTTTTTTAAGATATGAAAACGGAAAATAATTTTATTTTTTAAAAAGTAATATTTTTTGAACAATGAGTTAATTTATGTTAACAACCACAAAATACGATTGCATATATTTCAGTTATATCAAAAATTAAAATATCATAAATGAATCGCATATAAAACATAGATTATTTTGAATTAATTAAGAAAATTAGTTATTATTTTGAATTAATTTAGAAAATTCTTTTTCAATTTATAATTCTTTGGTTGTTGAAATAGAGATTTGTTTGAGCTAATCTAATTACAGAATTTGTTTGAGATTTATAATTACGAAATTTACCAATTATTCGCATAATCGAATATGTTATAAACATATATTTAGTATATAATAATACCAAAATCAATCCGTGCGTGGAGTCTATATTTTTATTTTAGAATCTCAATATTTCATTTTAAAATATTGCGTGCAACTTATTTTAAATGTTGCAAATTAAAATATTTAAATTTTTATTGTAGTATATAAAATTATACATTTCAAAAAATAAATGTATGAAATCGAATATAAATATTCAAATTTTGACCCGTTGCTCATTCAGAATTTTTGTTGACTTTATTTTTGTGTAAAAGAAATATATTACTCAAGTCTGAATTTTTGACCCGTTTAATTGTTTCTTTTATAGATTGAACAATTTATATGCGTTTTTTAAAATTCAAATCTTGGCATATGCAGAAAAAATTACTTTTTTTTTTATTATGTAGACGATATGATGATTTATTTGTTTCATATTAATATAATCATATAAAGATGAGAGGTGAAGTTTAATGATTAATAACAAATTAATATGGTAAGTTAGATATCAGATCTTATATGTTCATTTTGATTGGTCATTTAAAAAAAAATAACAAATTTTCGTTTTATAATTTAATTAAATTAATTAAATGACATAAATTAGTATTTTACTTGTTTATCCTTAATAAATTGAATGAAATTTGTTCTAAAAGAAATTTTTTGTAATGGCATTCTTAAGTAAATTCTTACAAAAGGGAAGGTTAGTTAAGGGTATCTAATAAAGTGTACTCCCCAAATAATAGTATAGGATACAAAAATAGTATAAATTCATCTTTTACGCAATCTATTGTCAAAAGGGGAAATGCATATTAACGACCAAAGTTTCTCACATGCAAATGCATTTTTCTCCCCTTTTTTGTCTATATATAAGAAGGAAATAAATTGACAAAAAAAGGAAGAAAACAAAATAGAGGAATAAACATACAAAAAAAGGAAACAAAAATATGTGCAGCGTAGAATAAGATATCTCACCAAGTCAAATTCTTTACACCTACTTTGAATTGTGTGGCAAGCATATCTTCCGTGTAACGATGTCACAACTCACGTGGCTCAACCATACCAAAAATACCAATGGAGTTAAAGACTCCATTCTCAATATAAATCTCTCTCTCACACACACACCAATAATACACTCCCAACTCTCAATCTTATCATATCTCACCAACCAATCATGGATTCCGAGATCGCCGTCGACTGCTCTCCGTTGCTCAAAATCTACAAAAGTGGTCGCATCGAGCGACTCATGGGTGAAACAACCGTCCCACCTTCTTCCGAACCACAAAACGGCGTCGTCTCCAAAGACGTAGTTTACTCTCCCGACAACAACCTCTCCGTCCGCATTTACCTCCCGGAGAAAGCCGCCGAGACCGGTGAGAAACTCCCCCTCCTCGTTTACTTCCACGGAGGAGGATTCATCATTGAGACAGCTTTCTCTCCGACTTACCACACTTTCCTCACGGCGGCTGTCTCTGCTTCTAACTGTGTAGCGGTCTCTGTTGATTACCGTCGTGCACCGGAGCATCCGATTTCGGTCCCGTTCGATGATTCTTGGACAGCTCTCAAATGGGTATTTACCCATATTACCGGATCTGGTCAAGAAGCTTGGTTAAACAAACATGCTGACTTCAGCAAAGTGTTTCTCTCCGGAGACAGTGCCGGAGCCAATATCGTGCATCACATGGCGATGAGAGCTGCGAAAGAGAAACTCAGTCCTGATTTGAACGATACAGGGATCTCTGGAATCATCTTGGTTCATCCTTACTTCTGGTCAAAAACACCAATCGACGAGAAGGACACGAAGGATGAAACGTTGAGGATGAAGATAGAGGCGTTTTGGAAGATGGCTAGTCCCAATAGCAAAGATGGATCAGATGATCCGTTGCTCAACGTGGTGCAATCAGAGTCGGTGGATTTGTCAGGGTTGGGTTGTGGTAAGGTTTTGGTAATGGTGGCTGAGAAAGATGCGTTGGTGAGGCAAGGTTGGGGTTACGCGGCCAAGCTTGAGAAGTGTGGTTGGAAAGGAGAGGTTCAAGTGGTGGAGAGTGAAGGAGAAGATCATGTTTTTCATTTGTTGAAACCTGATTGTGATAATGCTATTGAAGCCATGCATAAATTCTCAGCGTTTATTAAGGGAGAGAACTAGCTTTGTGCTCTATAGATATTGGAATAATTTGGTACTACATATTTTAGTTGCGTCTCTCAGTTTCTGTTATGTTTCAGTGATTAGTATTTCGGCTAAGCAACACAATAAACATTGAAGATTAATATTTAGTAAGGGATGTTTAATTCTATTACATTATAATACTAAATTATTAACTTTTCCAATTGTTAGAGGACACAAAAGAAGTTTTTCACTTTTCAGTTTTCACCGTTATCATCTTCATAGAAAGTTTGGACACAAGGATACGAATTTAAACAAAACAAACAGAGAAGACAACATTTGAAACACAGCTCTGCTCTTTTTGTTGTTCCGCAGCTACTTTATTCAGATCAAATTCCAAAAACGAAGAAGCTTTCTTAATGAGGGAAGTAGCCAGAAACCTGGAAGAAGCTTTCTAGACGGTGATTCCAAGGGATTTCTTGAACTTCTCAACCTCTAGATAGATAGTTGAGTAAGGTAAGAACTCTGAGAAGTAATCTCCACTTAGGTGGTTAATGGCAACAGCGAGTTTCGGGATCTCTAAGGTTTCTTCATTTGTGAGAGTTCGAATAAACCTTGCTGGATTGCCTCCCCAGAGTTCACCAGATGGGATTCTTCTGCCAGGTGGCAAAACAGAACCAGCTTCTAGGATTGAGCGGGTCTCAACCAGCGAACCTTCCATTAGGATTGAGTGTTGCCCGATGATGCATTCGGGTTCGATAGTGCATGATCTTAAAAGACTGTATGCACCAACTGTCACGTACCTATCTATCAATGTCTGTGCTGGTAATCCTGAAAACTCCAAATTAGAAAAGTAACTTCTAAGGTCAGATGTTTTATCTATCATATCAAAAAAACAGCACAAAGAGATGCTCTACCCTTCAAGATGTTAAGATAGAAAATGCAGGAAGCCTGTTTGACATTACAGAGCTAATGACTAGAAAAGATGGTGATTCAAGTAATTAAGTACTAGTTGTACACTTCAAAGATAACTCGAAGTATGTCAATGTTAAACTAGAGCCTAATCAAACAAGGAGGTTTTTGTACTTAAAACATTGACATGGAATTAAACCTTGGCAAGACTACAAAGAAGCTACACTCACAAGGCTTGATGCAACTTAGAACCCCGGTTCTATCACAAAGTAGAAAGTCAATTTCGTTGAGAAATTTGTTTTGCAAATTATAAAACCTTACTGTTACATTGTTCCAGAACTTATACAGAGCATCAGAGAAACTTCCTACTACACAAGATGGTCATTTGTAGTGTTATCCACCGTACTTAACTCCTGAACAACCTAACTCTCAAGATCAAGCACAACAAGTCTTCAACGAGTTTCTTGTTTCTTGTATCACTAATCACCTAAAGACTACGCAATTCTATGCATCCTAGTCTAGTTAAACGAAAAATGCTCTGAAGAGTAACTTTACTAAACAACTATCCAAAACCAATATGCTTACTTACACTACACTACTTCAAATACAAGTGTAAAATCACCTTAAACGTGAGACTCTACATTTTATATAATCAAATTGGACGATGAAACTAAAAACCCTAAATTTCAATATCAATGATTCCAATTCACTAGCAGGTAGTAACTACAGAAATTGGATATCCAGAACTCAACCTCTAATTGAAACACACGTAACAAGCCACAATGGAATCATACAGAGACTCAAATTCCAAAAATTGACAAAGAACAAGAACCTGTTGGCGACGACCACGCAGCATGAACAACACACCGTTCCTGAACATTAGAGCAGAATCCAACGGTGATCTTGTTAAGATCTCCTCTCAAAACGGCACCGTTCCATACAGAGGAGCCGTCCCAGACGGTGACCTGACCAGCCAACACAACGTTAGGTGCCACGTAGGCATCTACAGCGACCTTCGGTAGCCACTGTCCCAGAGGAATGATCTGTCTTTGGCCTCTGTAGTCCCATTTCACCCGATCCGGCGACGGCGAGACTTGCGATTTCGGTTTAGGTGTTTCCGTCGTCGCCACCGCAACTGCTTCCGCGGCGAAGTAACGCCGAATCAGATTCGAAGACACAGCCGATGTGACGCTTCTTTTCGAGAGTCGAGCTAACGAAGTCGCCATTGTTATGGAATCGGATTCTTCAAGAATTAGTGGAGAGAGATAGAGAGAGCTTCCCGGAGGAGGAGACAGAGAGGAGTCGTCGGGAGATTCTTCGAAATCTGAAAATGAAGAGCTCGGAGGTATTATTGGGCCTTTATGGGCTAAGTTAATATAGGCCCATTAGTTATACCATAGTCTGCAACAAATTTCATGTACGATATAATCTTTTTGGTGTGTTTCATGATCGTCGTTTTTACAAATTTTAAATGCTGAAAAACTGTTGTTCTATATTGTAAGCACAATATTTTCATCAAAACTCTTAGCATTTTTTATTTAACTAAAAAATATACAGCAAAATCGTTTGGATTATTGGGCATTGTGATCACTAAAATCAATAGAAGAACTTCTTAGACCTCGAAGCTAACAACTGGCTCGCAACATTTTGATTACTTATGTAGTCTTCACTTGTGTGTTGATGATGGAGTAGTAGCAATGCGCTCGCAGTTGTTCTTGAGAAGAGGAGGGAAGAAAGGGTTCAACGGAAACATACGAGGCCAACAGTTTGTGTCTATTGCTAAAAATATTTTACAACATGCGGCTTCAATGTTTGCAAATTGACCAGAAAAGATCGAATTGTAGATTTCTTGCACACATCCTTGGACGTTAAAGAGAGATGACGAACATTTTACGATGTCAATAGGAGAACCCGGTGGGAAAATTTCAGGGATATGAGGGAGTATTTGAGCTAACCCTGGCCTCACTTCATGAAGAACAATGGCCATAGCTAAGATCACAAAGAGAATAGCTCCTGATTTGTTTTCCATCTCTCTCAGGTTGTTTTTTTTTTTTCTTCTTTTTATGTTTTTGCAATGATGCTAAAAAAATAGTTAGATGCTTGGATGATTTTGTCAAAATGGACGAAACTTAGATTTTATAGAGTCATAAGATTATAAACGGTGGCATTTAGTTTTAAAAACGTTAGCATCTAATGAAGGGGTCAATATTCAAGTTTTCCTTTGAAATGTAACTCTTGTCGAAGATTGTGTTTTTTGTTTGGTGTTGCGAGTCATTCAAATAAATCAATGTTGATCGAATGGACCAAAGTTTGTGATGACATATTACAATGATATTATGTTACATTTTATTACTCATTGTCCAGTGAGATCATACTCCTACAAATGTTACAATGAAACATCGAAACGATGCAAGACATCAAAGTTGTGTCCATTATTCACCTAAGTTCTGAGAAGAAAAACAAACAGAATCCACCAAAGTTTGATCAAACCGAACACATTTCTCTGCAAATAAAAACCGCAATGGCTTTTTATTCAGTCCCATGTCTGTCCTCTTGCAGCTGCAAAACATCAATCAAAATCCTTATGAGCAAATTATATTTGCAAAAGAAAAACATATTTTTGTTCGGTTATCAAAAAAGGTTTAAACCTTTAAGCCATTCCGCGCTTGCGTTTGGCCTTTTCCCATTGATCAAGTAAACAAGTGACACCTTCTTCAAGTGTAGCCTTCCTATCTTCTTTTAAGTTCCATAGCTCTGTTGTAATATACCTTCCACTCGGGTTATACTCGTTTATCTCCAACAAAGCTTTCGTGACTGCATTGTATGGACCATCTCCCAAATCTGCCTTTAGCTCCCTCAGCTTTTCGTCTGTATCATCTATCACTTCCTACACCCAATTACACCACAAAAAACTTTTAATCTTTCAGAGAGATTCTCAACATAACAAACCGGGTCGGTCTTACCACTTCTCTATCTTGATTTTCGAGCTTGATCCGCTTGTATGGATGCCAATCTGGATCTTTGAGATAGTCTTCCCAAAGTTGGAGAACTTCAACTGCTCTGTCCTCCACATCTTGCTGACAATACTTCTGCTGCATTGCATCCACGAACGGTTTCGTCACGAGCTCTCCCATTCTCTTAACACCGATAGTTGTTTTCCATTCTTTCATAATCTACAAAGTCACATGAAAGATGAAACAAACAAAACCAAGATTTAGGTAAATGTCAAGCTTTCTCAGAGCTTTTCGATATGATTGAAAAGAACAACACTTTGATACATACGTTTACCAATTCTTTACGAGCTTCTTGAAGCTCATCGTTGGTCCTGCGCTCTCTAAGGATAAGAGTTTGGTTAAATTTATCGAGGTCTTCGAGTTCTCCTTCCTTCTCACCTAAATCTTTATAGATGATTTCCACCTTTTTCACAATTTCAGCATCGCCGTCTGATCCCATGTGCTTCATCACATTAAGCTGTCCTTTCAACTGCTCAACCTCTAGCTCAATCGCTTGTTTCTGATCTCTTTGTCTTTCTAGTCTTATGATTTTCTCATGAAGCTCCTCCTTTTGCCTCTGTTAAGTAGACATCAACGCATGGTCATTCTCAATAATCATAAAAATAAATAAGTCCAACCATTTTTACAAAGAAGAAGAAAGTTACTAACCCTTTGGTCTTCCGCAAGTTTTTTAACTTCCTCGTCTGCCTTTTGTTGTTCCATGGCTGCTAGTTCAAGAGAACTATTCTTAGATGCGTTCTGATAAGAGAAAAACCAATTATTTCTTGAACTTTTATCTTAAAAAGAGAGATACAGAGAGTAAATGGATACCTGTTCAAGATCTTCAGTCAATTTCTTTCTCTCGGTTCCATTGTGCACTTCGCGCTTTGCCAACTCATTACCTTTGATTTCGAGCTTCTTCTTCTCTGACTCCAACAGCCTCTTCAATTTCTCATGATCATCAACTATCTTTTGAATGTGACTCATTGTTCTCTCTTGTATAGCATTCAGCTCTCGGTAATGCTTTTGTTCATTCTTCTCCTTCTCTTCCATCAACTGATTAAGTTCCTTTGACTTCACTGAACACAGCTCCTCAATCTGCTTCATGTCTTTCTTCTTTTCTTCTACAAGTTGTGTCAGATTCTGCACTAACTTTTGCTGTTTCCTCGCCTCTTCTTCCGTAAGCTCAGCTATAGTTTTGAGATCACCCGTCTTCCTCAAGTTTTCTCCGATAATATTATTACCGTTATAATCATCAGCACGAGCAATCCACGCGTAAAGACCCATCTTGGGACAGTCTTTTTTCAACCAGTCCTTCTTTCCATGACCGTCTACTCGATAAGCCTTGTCAAACAAAAGACCATTGTGAAGTCCATTCCAATCTTTGTTAAACTCCACAATAGCTGTTCCTGAATGTCCCCAGTAATTCCATAAAGGACGAACTCTAGTCGGGTTAAATCCTCTTAGAATGTACTCATCCCTTAGCTTCGATCCACTCTCACCCGCAGATCGACCATCTTGTGCCTTTGTAGTTGGAATATTAACCACAATACCTGATTCAACCACATATACACAACCAATAAACCCACATTGCAATGAAAGTAAGAACCTTTAGATACATATTCAAGAAAGTGTGTACCTTTCCAAGGATAGACAAGCTTCTCGTCCTGATCACAATCTTGAATAGGGTTTCCATTTTTCTGGCGCTTCGATGAGGGCTCTCCTTCTACAGCTGAATCAGCAAGATCCTGTTGAAGGTATTTGACAAGAGCAAGATGACTTGCTTTCTCCTTTGAACTTCTTTTATCTGAATTGCTATTACCAACTCCAGAAGCATGTTGAAGAAGATCTTTGTATTGAAAACTAGGTTTCTTCTTGTTTGGACAATAAGGACAGACAAAAGCTTGAGGAGAGAGTCTCACTTTCAGCTTCCCACCTTTAAGATTTAAGTACATTTTGTCTCCATATTCATCCATTTCAGATTCACTAATATCTGAATCTTCATCATCTGAGCTCAAAATCACAGTGCTCCCCATCTTGTTCCTTGATTAAAGTTACAATCAAAAGTGAAATTCTTAAGCAAAACTCTGATTTTGCTTTTGAATTTCAACAATGCAACACAATTCCATTACTTTTATAAACTAAATTTGATTCCTTCATCCCTCAACTGGGTTTTTGCATCATTAAGTGAATTGCATGTTTGAGTTTTACAGATATTATGAAGATGGGTTTATAATCAAAGAGTATTTCAGAGGCTTGAGTTAGAAGTGAGTTCGAAATCAGAAGAGATCGATCGTAAAACCTAAATCTATGATTTGTCTTAAAGAATGCAGAACAAAAAAACAGAGTAGTTGGGGAAACTTACAGGCAGAGGCTGGTGATGGGTGCTCACTGTTCAGTGTCCGGAAGAAGAAGAAGAAGCTCTCTCTCGTCTCTCGTCAGTCGTCACTTGTTTTAGGCCATCCTTTATTTCACCTAGGGTTGAAGTGAAATTAATTGTCCTTTTTTCATTTTTATTTTTACATCAGACATTAAAGTGAAAATAAAAAAGACAATAAAAGTGAAGATGAGAGAGAACACATCGAATATTACGTCTTTGTTCTATCCATATCAACTTTTTCTTTTTATTTTGAAAATTTAATGGATGAAACTTTACTTAAGAAAATTTGTTTTCTTGAAATAGTCAGTTTATTGTCTTGATTCTTACGTTCTTGGAATTTGTAGAAACATTGTTTATGCCATAGACTGCAATTTACAATGAGCTAATGAAAACGGTTTTTAGGATGACATGTTTTGTGTGTTCGCGTGGAGTCGACGCTCTTTACTCATACGCATAACGGGACAGGGACTGACTCACTTGCAAGTTACATCGTACGCCGTGAAACATCTTTACAGGTCCGTCCTACAACTTCTGTTTACTTTCAACGTTCAATCACATCACATAAGATGCAACCGGATCGGGTCGGCTCGGTATGAGAGTCACTTCTTCCAGGTGGATCATATGTTGGCCCATTAAGAACGTAATTTTAAAGCCCATTTTCTTTTACAAACCATTAGACGCTGCCAGAAGAAGGTTAGCAAGTTTTGTGTCTCGTTTAAATGTTTGTTACCTTAAATTGTATTCTTTGGTCAACATATTTTACTAAATGCGATAATTAATGAAAGATAGGAACGCTAATTTAACAGTCAAGCAAAATCAAAGGCCAAGCAAAAGAATCTCGACATTTGTTTCACAAAGAACCGAACCAGACTAACCAAATCCCGAAGAACTCGAGATGCAGAAATGAGTAACACAACATGTTAGTACTCAATTCCAATTTGAATTCGTATACCAATAAACCAAACTAAGGCCAAAAACGAATTCTAAACAACCTCATCCAAGTTAGTGTTATTTGACAAGGAACGGCGCCTAACTGCCTAGTGCCTACCATCACATTCAAATCAACGCTATAACCAGATTAAACCGGAGACCAAACCGAGAATCAAACAAAGCAGATTTTGAAATTAACTTAATGCATATTCAGATTCACATATTCCACAACGTTTTGACAAGACAAAGAGAAGAAAGAAAATCCAAAACAAACCATAAAATAAACAACCGGGGGAAGTTACGAATCCGGTACGGTACAATTAACCGGTATAGATATGGAGACGAATGGCGATGGTAAAGATGGTTATAAGACCGAAGAAAATGATGGTGTGGACGAGAATCGACGCACCACTAGTCTGCATATTCCCGAATTCAACAACACGACCTCTCGCCGGAATCTGAAAGAGAAGTCCCGGAGTCAAAAGCACGAACAATATCACAGCAATCACTACAGGTCCCCAATCCGCCATACTTTGCCACTAGAGAGAAAATTGACAGAGAAGTTAAAGAGAAAATGGTTTGAGAGTTTTTTTTTTGTTGTTGTTGTTTGGTTTTGTGATTTTGAAGAAACCGAAACTTCCTCGTGCGGTGTGAAAAAAAGAAACGGCCGGTGGCGATGTCACGTGCGGATACGTTGTTTTCGAAGGATGTGACACGTGAGTCCGTGACTAATGTTACAAACTTACAGTTAACGACTTGCTCGTTATGATAGAAATTGGGCTGATTTAAGACCCAGTTCAGTTTTATCTCTGGCCCAATGTTGATACCGTGTCGTCTGTTTGCAACTGTACTAGTTAGCTTCATGGCTTCTTCTCTTCTTTTGTTTCTCGAAATTTGTTCTATAATTATTATTATTTTTTTTTTTTTTTTTTTTTTTTTTTTTTTTTTTTTTTTAACATATGAATGAAATTATTTAAAAAAAAAAATTACGAGTATAGGTGTGATACACAATTCACTATGTTCTTTTTGTTAAAAAAAGTTTAGCTCCGAAGATGTGAACGCTGATCAAAATGCAAATCATATATTTAGCAAAAAAAAATTGTAACGTACCTTCAATTCAAAACCTTTGTAATTCAGTACTATGGGTGAGAGAGATTAAATATATTTTTAGAATGGGTTAGAAGACAAACTTAAAAAGCTTATGTTCAATTGACCATTATATTTATATATTATGAATGTGTTCACACGACCAAATCTAGTTGGTTGCATGAGGTTATCAGTTCACTTATTACTCACGAGCTCAGTGGTGAACTTGTGGTGGGCGATTCTTTCCAGTCCCTTGTTTTTGTCTTCTTTTTTTTTTGTAATAAGATCATGATTAAGAGCGAAGAAATGAAATTGTTCCTCAAAATCTTCTAATGTCTCATCTCACGTATAACTTTTATTGATTTCGTTTTTACGTAATTATCTAATTACAAAATATATGGTAAATTAAAAGCACTAAACTTGAGGGGAAAAAACTAAAAATACTAAACATTTTAATGGGAGAATGAAAAAGCATAAGCATTGGTTCTTCCTTTAACTGCCAAGTTCCAATTATTTTTTCCTAATGGAAGATCAGTGGGGCACATTAGATAAAAATAACTACCATGATGATGATTTTTTTTTTGGTAAAACATATTTAAAGTATACTAATACTCTTTTTCAATACTCTTGGTACAGAGAATTTATACAATACTCCTTAAAAAAAATCAGATATAAAGTTATAAACATTTTTATAGATTGTGGATCCAATTTTTGTTTTTAAAGTTATGATATACATTTGTCAAGATCTATCACAACTAGTAAACTATTTAGAACTCTAGGAATCCACTTGTAACACTAACATCTACAAGAAAACAACATCAACCCTGTGGTCATCTACGTGGTTTTCTCAAGACCAACTCTTCACGGCTTCACGTGCATATATATAGTTCCAAGTTTTAAAATTTAGCTAGAAATAATAAAATCAGCCAAAATTTCGGAATTTCATTGACCGAGTAAATCTCTGCGTTTTTTAGTTACTTTTTCTCAGTGAGAACAGAATCTTCTTTTACATATCGAGCCCACTTAAATCAAAGCAGTAGTAGTGGAAACAAATAAAGCAGTAAATAGACACCATAGCTTTTTGTTCTTGCTCTCTACACTTCACATTTACCCAAAATCTTTATAATTTTTTTATTTTTTTCACTTTTCTCTTTTTGTTTTCTGGTTACAAAGGGACAATTATCTCTTCATTGCCTTTATGTTCTTCTTTCAAGAAAGAAACCAATCTAAGGCAAAACAAAACCACAGAACAAATCCTACACCAAAAGCTTAACCAGATTTTTCTCAAGAAAAACTCATTCATGAAACCATCATCAGCTTCAAGATTTTCTTTAACTTTCTCACACTTTCTTACACTCTTTTGTCTACTCACACAAACACATGTAGCTCAAGGATCCCATCAATGGCAATCACCAATCAAAACCGTCGTCGTTTTAGTACTAGAGAATCGATCTTTCGATCATCTCTTAGGATGGATGAAGAACTCAGTAAACCCGTCAATAAACGGTGTAACGGGTCAAGAATGTAACCCGGTTCCGAATTCTACACAAACCATATGTTTCACTAGTGATGCTGAGTTTGTGGATCCGGATCCGGGTCATTCGTTTGAAGCAGTTGAGCAACAGGTTTTCGGGTCCGGGTCGGGTCAGATCCCGTCGATGATGGGTTTTGTTGAGCAAGCGCTTTCGATGCCGGGAAATTTGTCGGAGACTGTAATGAAAGGCTTTAGGCCTGAAGCTGTTCCGGTTTATGCCGAGCTGGTTAAAGAATTCGCTGTGTTCGACCGGTGGTTTTCTTCGATTCCTGGTCCGACTCAACCGAACCGGTTATTTGTTTATTCGGCTACTTCACATGGTTCAACAAGCCATGTCAAGAAACAACTCGCTCAAGGGTACATTATCAAATTCTTTCTTTATTTTTTTTGTTAAAGATAATCAAATTCTTTCCTTAAATTTTTATTTTTAATTAGTCCTTGCAAGTTTTTTTTTAACGTCTGGATTTATTATTAATTGCAAATTATGAGAACTGTTACATAGACGATTCTACAACTGACAATTCTTTCCGACCCTTATTGGATCCACGACATGCTACACTTCCTTCTTCATACACGACATGACGCACCTTCCTCTCTGCGTAGAATCCTGGCGAACGACTGCACTTCCCTCTCTGCGTAGAATCCTGGCGAACGGCTATAATTGTACATCGTTGGAGATCTCCTGCACACTTGCCTCCATTAATCTGCATATTTGTTAATAAATCGCAGTATCTGGGACTCGAACCCCAAACCTCTTGGTGTAGAAGCATTAATTAACCCTTGGTCAACCATTGGGCCGAGGGGGCTTCCACAGTCCTTGCAAGTTTAATTTCACACTTTATTACTGAATTTTTAAGACTAGTTTCCATAGCAAATATTGAGATATTAAAAACTAGTACTATATAAATTTGTGTATAGAAGACGAATTTATGTATCATCCATTGATTTCAGGTATCCACAGAAGACTATTTTCGATTCGCTCCACAGCAACGACATTGACTTCGGAATATACTTTCAGAATATTCCGACCACATTATTCTACCGTAATCTCCGACAGCTAAAATACATTTTCAATTTGCATCAATACGATCTAAAATTCAAGAAAGACGCAGCAAAAGGAAAGTTACCGAGCTTAACCGTAATCGAACCGAGGTATTTCGACCTCAAGGGCTTACCGGCCAACGATGATCACCCTTCGCATGACGTGGCTAACGGTCAAAAGCTGGTTAAAGAAGTGTACGAGGCACTTAGGGCGAGTCCACAGTGGAACGAGACGCTCCTAGTCATAACTTATGATGAGCATGGTGGGTTCTATGATCATGTCAAGACTCCTTATGTCGGCATACCAAACCCGGATGGGAATACTGGACCGGCTCCTGGTTTCTTTAAATTCGACCGGTTAGGTGTTCGGGTTCCTACCATTATGGTTTCTCCTTGGATTAAAAAAGGAACCGGTTAGTTCTCTTTTTCTTTTTATGTATTAATGTTTTCTCTATGTTTTTACAAATTTGATCTTAGTGTGCATTGCTTTTTAGAAATAAAAAATTTTCAAATTTTTTTTTATACCAAATTGACAGAAAAACACTCGGCTTTTGAACTTGATTTATTGATATATTAATAGTTTTGAAACTGTTGCCAAAAAAAGAAAGATTTATAACTTATATGTAGTATTTTATGCCCATTTCAACATACTATTTTTTTCACCTATGAGCCATAGTTAAGTTGAAAACTATTCATTTATCTAACCAAAAAAAGAAAGTCATTTGTATTTCATGTGTTTCCACTTTCTACTACTATTTCCGACAGACTTTTGACATTTGTTAACAAAATTTAAGGCTGCAAAAAAACCAAATCACATGGATGGCATTTGACAACTATAACCATTAATTATGGTGGAAAAAATAATTGAATCTATTGATTATTCCATTGAAAGATGTATATTATAATTTGTCGGCGTCGTTGCGTGCGTGACTCATGTTTTTCAACCATCCTCTGACCCCATTTGATTTAATTATCATATAGTTTAATTACATCTTATTTTATTATGTGGTTTGTTTGAAGTGGTGAGTGAAGCAAAAGGACCAACAGAGAGCTCAGAGTACGAGCATTCATCAATACCAGCAACCATCAAGAAACTATTCAATCTCTCTTCCAATTTCTTAACACATAGAGATGCTTGGGCTGCTACTTTCGAAGACGTTGTATCTCACTTAACCACTCCTCGAACCGATTGTCCCATGACTCTACCTGAAGTTGCACCCATGAGAGCCACTGAGCCTAAAGAGGACGCAGCTCTCTCTGAGTTTCAGGGTGAAGTAGTTCAGCTTGCGGCGGTTCTTAACGGTGATCATTTCCTCAGTAGCTTCCCGGACGAAGTTGGGAAGAAGATGACTGTGAAACAAGCTCATGAATATGTCAAAGGAGCTACATCTCGGTTCATTAGAGCTAGTAAAGAGGCAATGAAGCTTGGTGCCGATAAATCTGCCATTGTCGATATGCGATCTTCGCTCACTACACGGCCACGCAACCTGTGACCGATGGAAAAAATGATTAAAAATCTTGTTTGCATTCTTATTCCTCTGTTTTGATATGAAAATGTGTGGTTTGATGTTTGGAAACTGAGGAACAAAGAAATAGACAAAATTCATTGTAGTGTCTTCATAATAACTCCCAATTTAACTGAAGCCCAATTAGGCCCATTAGAAAAATTCAACAAGGCCCAAAAAGAGTTAGCGTCAATTTCTTTAGTTGGAGACATTTCTTCATTTGCTTATTGGCACTGTGGCAGTGGAGTGAAGAAGAAACAATGTCGCCAATGTCGCAGATTATCGGAGGATGCAGGACACTGATGGCGAAGGCGGTGACTAATTTGACGGCTACCGGCACCGGCTTTGATAGAAGAGGAGAGATACATAAGATTTTTCCAGTCTCAGAGTCGCTGGCTAGATTCGTCGGCCAAAGCGAAATCTCTTTTTCCACCGCCATGGAGAAAGTGGAGCAGTATACCGATGATCACGATCTCTGGGTTAGGGATTTCTAAACTCATCTCGATTTTTCTTTTGTTCTACTGTTTTTGGTTATTTCTAGGTCTTTTGGTTAGCTTTTGATCTGATTCTTGTGTTGGAACAATGTATCTGATTTCTAGGTCTTTGATTTTGTAGAATCCGGATAATCTAGAGGAGATACTGTGCGATGATAACTTGAAGACGATATTCGATGGCAAAGACAAAGTCGTCGGGGTCAGAGAGATGACGGAGCTCTTGTTGCGACATTTTCCTAACGTTAGGAATATGTCGGCGAAGGTGAAGGCTACCGGTGGAGGTACTATAGAAAAATGGGGGTTCAATGACATTGTGAAAGTCTCAGAGCCGCTGGCTAGATTCGTCGGGAGAAGCGAAATCTCTTTTGTCGCCGCCTTGAGAAAATTGCTAGAGTATGCCATTGATCACAACCTCTTAGATGAGGGTGTCACTCTACTCGAGTTTCCTTGGGTTAGCTTTTTTTACTTTCCTTAAGATCGTCTTTACATGTTTATGCATTTAGGGTTGGAGTCTATAGAGACTGTAGAATGGTATTGAACTAATTGTTGCATGTAAAGTATGTGAACAATCACTTAATCACTGAAATGTTTTGGTTTTGTTTGTGGAATTGGTCTGTTCTAATTGCATATTTTGAAAACTTAGCTTGTGAAATCAAGAACACACCAGTTATGAATATAGAGTGTCTTTAGGTGGCTTTGTACAATGTGCTTGCTTCTCTGTTTTCATGGTCATGGATTGCCATTTTCATGTATAGAGATTATGATTTCTTTAGACCTCACTTGTTTTGTCTGTAGATTACAAAGTGTAGTAAATGGCGGATACGATGTGATGATAACTTGAAGACGATATTCGATGGCAAAGACAAAGTCGGAAACAAAGAGCTCTCTTCACTCTTGATGCGACATTTTCCTGACAGACGAGACGACTGATTTGGTGAGGTTTCTCTCCTAGTAAACCAATCCAAGAATCAAGTTTGGTTTCTTTTGGTTCATTTCAAATGCAAATGAAAAACTCTAATCCGATTAAACTTTGGTATGTGTAAAAAACCAAAACTAACTCTTTGATCCATCTGCTAGAGAATACTTTGTATATTGACAGTTATGGTAAGATGGTTTAACTTTTGGAAAATTTTCTTACACTTAAACAATTCACATAGTAATAAAAAAAATCATTAAATAAAGAGATACCAACGTGCATTTTATTTAATAATTAATTAAGGGAAAATCAGCTACATCGCTGTCCACCTTATCCACTTGTACCCCAATCCCTTTGGCAAAAACTTGTCACAACCCTTTTGATCCAAAAACCACAAATCCAAAACCGACCAATGGACACCAACAACAACCAGCAACCACCTCCCTCCGCCGCCGGAATCCCTCCTCCTCCACCTGGAACCACCATCTCCGCCGCAGGAGGAGGAGCTTCTTACCACCACCTTCTCCAACAACAACAACAACAGCTCCAACTATTCTGGACCTACCAACGCCAAGAGATCGAACAAGTTAACGATTTCAAAAACCATCAGCTTCCACTAGCTCGGATCAAAAAGATCATGAAAGCCGATGAAGATGTTCGTATGATCTCCGCAGAAGCACCGATTCTCTTCGCCAAAGCTTGTGAGCTTTTCATTCTCGAGCTCACGATCAGATCTTGGCTTCACGCTGAGGAGAATAAACGTCGTACGCTTCAGAAAAACGATATCGCTGCTGCGATTACTAGGACTGATATCTTCGATTTCCTTGTTGATATTGTTCCTAGAGATGAGATTAAGGACGAAGCCGCCGTGCTCGGCGGTGGGATGGTGGTGGCTCCCACCGCGAGTGGCGTGCCTTACTATTATCCGCCGATGGGACAACCAGCTGGTCCTGGAGGGATGATGATTGGGAGACCAGCTATGGATCCGAGTGGTGTTTATGTGCAGCCTCCGTCTCAGGCGTGGCAGAGCGTTTGGCAGACTTCGGCGGGGACTGGAGATGATGTCTCTTACGGCAGTGGTGGAAGCACCGGTCTCGACGGCCAAGGGTAAGTTTCATTTTATGTGCAATGTAGATACATTGATTGATTACATGATTATTTAGGGTTTTAGGATTTGGAATGATAAACAATCTCTAAGTCTGGTTTGATTGGGATATAATCATGTCACCATTTTCAATCTCTAGTCCAAGATTTGAATCTGCTGATTTAGGTTCTCTTGCTCCCTAGCTGAATCTGAATGGATCAATGAACTATGACTCATTTAAAACTTACCTTTCAATGTTTTTGTATCATTTTTGCAGTTAAGCTCAGAGTATTCCAGATGATGCTTGAAGACAGCAGATATTAGTCGACTTTGCCTTGAATTTTGGATGTGTTTGATAGATTATTCCTGAATTCAATTTAAAAGGCTTAAAAAGAGTAAAAAAACTCTTATTTCTCTCTGTTAACTTATATGTTATTGCAGCAAACCATCATTGCTGTGACTTTGCCTAACTATATAATCTAATGTGCAGTTTCTAGTTGTATGCTTCTTTTTTCGATTTTTTCTCGTATTTTAATCTTCCTCTTTCACTTCTTGGGATGAACATATCTGAGAAAATGCAGTCTTGTAAATTGTAAGGTTCTTTTCAGAGGTTTCAGTGCTTGGAAGCCTCAAGCAAACCCAGTCTGAACCAACTTGGTTCTGTGTAAATGTGTATCTGTATATGAACTCGTGACATAGCAATGTAGCTAGCAGCGATGACAATAGTGTTGTTATTATAGTTGATGATTAGTATTTGATAGAAAAATCTTATTACAAAGCATCTTACAGTAGCGTAAGTTATTTTTATCAATATTTTTGCTTTGTAAGGCTTAACCCTGTGACAGGTATTGATCTTTCTCTAACTGTAACTTCCGCATTCTTGAGGAACCTTTGGATACCGCTGTCTGTCCGAACAATAGTCATAATCCAGGTACATCTTCTTTGCGTTTATATACAGTTCCTTCTCTTTAGAGCTTAGCTGTTTGCGATTCCACCAGAATTTAGGATCAGTGCATTTCTCGATTCCCGTGAACTCAGTTTGACACCCTTCAATCTTTGATGCCTGGAACTTAGCAATGTAAGGCATCTGCTTCGGGTCAATTATCGATCCGTTTTGCACACTTCCCATTAGGAACATTGTCTGCACTGATGGGTAGTAAACATCTGGATTCTTCCTGTAAACCCTGATCGGTGTATCGTCAACATAAAACCTGAAAATGTTGAAATACCTTTTCTTTTGTTACTGATGTTAATCAATGGATGATCTGATAAAAGTCTTATATGATGATACTCACACAAGTTGATTTGGGTTCCAAAGAAAACTGTAGGAATGGTAATCTTTGGTTGGATCAAACCAGAGACGAAACCTCTGATCTTTGCCTCCTTCACCGTACAGATACATATTCGTATTCAGCAAATACGGTGGCCCATTCTTTCCCAAGATCTGGAAACAGAGCTCATCATGGCGGCTTGAACGGGAGATTAACTGTCACATAGCAGAAAAACATATTTCAAGAAGCTATTCAGGTACCTAATCTCATCATCTTTATTTCAAACAAACATAAGTTTAATGTCATTTACGTACGTAGAAAGAAGTAATGACTCCCGTAGACGTAGTTTGAGGTGCCTTGATTCTTACGTTGAAGTATCCTGATCCGTAAATCAATTGGGATTCAAACCCTGACCCTGTAAGGAACATGGACCAATCACAATCAGCGACTAGACACATATAGACAGAGAGAAAGAGAGAGATAGAAAGAAACCAGAGTTATTATCGAGTGTGAGCTGGAGCTCAGAGGTTTTATTAATAACCAAAGCTTGATGTCCCCATGTCTGGTAGTAATTGTTGGCCCATGTCACGAATCCAGTAGTCTCTTGACCTCGAGCCGCCGCTAAAACCGCTACAACCACCAGAACCATCAGTAGAATCTTCTGATCATATCCTCTCATCTTGATCTCTCTCTCTCTCTATCTCTCTTTGCTTCTTCCTCACTTTACTTAATCACATTAGAACACGACTCTCTTGGGCTACGTTATATAGGCTTAGAGCAGCCACGTACGTTACGTTGTTTTGTTTCACCAAATAGTCTATATTCACTACATCATCCTAAAATCCCATTCAATTAATTAAAATTTTTTGAGTTTAATCCATCTAAATTTTGAGCTGTTTGTTTTTTAGTATGGTGAAAGCTGTTTCCAACTCGTTTTATACGAATCAAGCATTGCATCTCAAAAAGCTTTACTATTTTCACGATTTCAATACTTTGGTTTTATTAGCCTATAAAGTTTTCCATACAAAGTAAGCTCTAAAAAGAAAAAACTTTTGAATAAATCATTTAGTAATCATAGGTTTTAATGTTCCAAAATTTTATTCTGCTAATCATTGATATTGTGTTTGAATTTCTAGTTATTATTCCCTCTGTCCCATTTTATTAGATTTTTTGGCTAAAATAAAATGCTTTTTTCTATTATATAATTGTAATCAATAGAAAAAAATATTGCACAATTTAAATTGTCATAAACTATTAAATTAATCTAATTTATGCATAGAAACTAAAAAAAATCCAATAAATTAGAATAAAAGAAAAAGCTTTAAACATCTTATACTATATTGGAAGAGATAACTACTCTTATTTAAACTGTTGTCACTAATCAAATTAATACTACAGTATCCAAATATTTCATTTCATCCACACTGCCTTATTTTTTCAATATAAAAATTGGTTACTGCATTTCCCTTTTCCTTCGTTCTAATCCGTTTATCACGAGAATTCCGTGTTTGTTTCTTGCAGTAGTCTCAGGGAAAAAATGACTTATAGTGTGAAAGCCGTTATCTGGACAAGTGTTATATACTTGTACTTTACATGACCACACCACTACCGGTCTTACTTCGACCTTATGGCCGATATTATTATAATCATTTCGCTGTCAATTTCAGTTAAGTAACGAGTCTTGTCGCTTTGTATTTAGTGATAAAATGAGAAAACATTCTTTAAGTTTAGATGATTAGAAGTAGAGATTTGTCGAAAAGGATGGTGTCTAATTGTCTATTGGTTGAATTGACTCATTAATCAAGTTTAGCAAAAACGTGCACCCAACTCTCTAAGTTTTTATATTTGGATCCATTGTGGTAAATGTGGAAAGAGATAGGGAATGCCAAAAAGTTGCCACCAAGGTGACAGCTCATTTCACAACATGTCAATACGACATTTACGTGTCTAAGTAATGTATTTCCACTTTCATTAACAATATAATCACGTATAAATGAAAATCTTTTTTCAGGATAATATTTTGAATGGTTTGAAATCTCATATTAGTAGACAATGCCAAAAAAAATAGATTAATAAGTTTTTCTTCCATTTAATTATTTTTTTGTTATTGTAAAAAAGGGAAACCAGAAAAACAATCTACTTTACGTATATTGCATGTTCATATGTTGTAGTTATGTCGTGATACCGGACGGTTATAGACGCCGTAACATGAATGTTCAGTTGAAGACAGATCAAAACATGTGTTTCACTAGAAAATCCTCACAATAAAAGTGTTAGAATTTGTAAACCTCTTTCAAAGAAAAAGTATTAGAATCCCAAGATTCTATCATAATCCGGAATCTTGGCTGAAAATGTATTAAAAAAGAGACTGATGTTAATGTAGTAACAAGGACTCTTGTCGTCGTTCTCAGATTTTAGGGTTCTTGCAGTTTACAAGAGTCTTACTTTGATGAGTGAGACATTTGTTTTTTAGGGTTTATTTTCTATAATTACATAGCATCAACATCATTAAATTATATAACGTTTTCTTATAATCTCTTAAAGATGTTTTAGAAAAATTTATATTGGTAATAACTAATATACATGAAAAATAATCGGTACGAATAAGACATATACAAAGAAGACCAAAAAGAAACCAAACCGGACTTTTGTGTTCAGACCGAATCAATCTGAATTGGAGAATTATGGTTGAGGGGAAGTCAACGGAACAAAAGTATAAAAACTAAATGTCAAATAAAAGAGACCCAAATTTCATCTTAAACGACGAAGCTCCTGAAACCCTAATTTGAATTACCAATTCCGATCTAAGAAGTCATGGAAGCCATTGATTCCGCAATCGATCCGCTCAGAGATTTCGCTAAGAGCAGTGTTCGTCTTGTCCAGCGCTGTCACAAACCCGATCGCAAAGGTACGCCAATTTTTCAAAAATTCTCATTTCTGATTTTGATGTTAATTTTGGATCTGGAGATTTGGATTTCTGAAATTGTTGTGATTTTGATTGATTCTCAGAATTCACAAAAGTTGCTGTGCGTACGGCGATTGGATTTGTGGTGATGGGATTTGTTGGCTTCTTTGTGAAGCTCGTATTCATCCCAATCAACAACATCATCGTTGGATCTGCTTAGGATATACTTTACGAGGTAATAATTGCTTTAAAGAGATCATTGACTAGACCACATTCTTGTTTCATTGCTCAAGGATTTGTAATCATATTGGTGGCTAGAAGTTGATGTTATAGATTTAGGATGAAATTCAGCTAGTTTTTTGGCTTATTGCCTCAAAAGATTAGTGGTTTGCTCTGTTTCCATTGTTTCTGCTACCTATTTGTCCCATGAGTTTTGGTTTGTTCTGAATTCTTTAGTCATATTTGTGTCCTGGAGTCTGTGTTTCCTCTTGCTTAGTCATATTTGTGTAAAACATTTTGGTTTCATGCATGAAATCTTGAGAAAAATACGCATTTGTGAAAGTTTCTAAACTCTGAATCGCGCTACAGGCAATGCGCCGAGGAGTAGGAGAAGAAGAAGAACGACATTATCAGCCTTTGGGGAAGCTCCTTTGTTTTGCTATGTTTTTGTAGCCAAATTCTCTGTTCTTTATTCGTTTTTCACCTATATATTTTACTCTCTTATTCCTTATATATTTTCATCATATTTTTATTCATGTATACAAATTATATTGTTTATCAAGAAGCACCCTTAAAATCTAAAATCTCAAATGGAAAACTCAAATCATCATAACTATGTTTCTACCCCAATTCTTCAAACCAACTTGCAGCTTATGTTCAGAACTCACAGTCAAGATATCCACTTGTATGTATCCATTCATTCTCTTAACCAAAAAAAAAAAGATAAATTTGATATATTTGTCAGCCACAAATTCTACATTTAGGTTTTAGCATATTGATGGCTCTTTTTTTTTTTTGTCATACATATTGATGGCTCTTTTAATATCAAGGGTGATTTGCAGATATAGCACTTTTTCAATAAATAATTAACTAACTAACACCATAAATATGTAAATGTAGTAAGTAACCTTCATGGAGAGTAAAAAGACAACATTGTCCTGGTGTTACACTTCGTGAGAGAGAGAGGAGAATGATTCGTAGGCTGACATGGCTTTACTATTGGTGTTCCGGTGAGAATAAAAATGAGATGGCAGGAGAGAGAATTTCTCTTTTAAAAAAAATTCTTTACCACTTTCTAATTGTAAATCGTATTTTCTTATTTTAAAAAATTGATTTCAAGTTCATGATATTTGTATTAAAAAGCTGTATAATTTTTTCATATATCACAACTTGAATTTTTTAAAACAGACAAAAAAATATTCAGATGTGAATAATATTATCAATGGATAACATAACTATCTATATAGACACATATAGTATAAAATAGTATACTATATACTATTTACTCAAACCTTAAATAGTTTGCTCTAAATAAAAATTAGTAAACCCTAAATCAAATATTCAACCCTCAAATACCAATAAAATATGAGAAATCCTAATAAACAAATTATAAGAAAAACTTTCTTGTATATATATGACACATAAATAAAATAGTATAAAACAAAATAAAATAGTATGTAATAAGATTTAATAGAGTGGAGGGCTGGAGGCAGTAGTATTGGTGATGCGGGTGACGACGGTGTTGACGATGGTGATGGCAGTGATAGCGGCGGTGATAAATGATGGTGGTGATGGCGGTGGCGATGCCGATAGTGGTGGCGGTGGTGGTTGTCGTGATGCTAGTGGTTGTGATGGTGGTGATCGTCGCTAGTGGTGGTGGTTGTAGTAGCGGTGGTGGTAGTCGTGGTTAGTGAATTTATGGTAGAGAAGTGAAGTTGTTGAGTGATGATAGAGAGATGAAGAAAAAGGATGGAAAACAAATAATGAAAAATTAAGTAGAAAGAAAAAAATGTATGTATCTATGCTATATGTGGAAGGGTAAAATGGTATTATTATAGATAATACACCCTTATTTTTGTTTTAGGTTAGTTAGTGAATTTATAAATTTTTGTTGGTTATACACTCCAATTTCTCTAATATCAAAACCAAAGGGCATTTTCGTAATTACAACACAACCCTTAACTTCGAGTCTCATTTTTTAAACGATTCAGGTTCACACAAAGTCTCTCTTCTCTCTCTCTCTCTCTCTCTCTCTCGCTTCTCTTCTCCTGAAACATCAACCATGGCGGCGGCAACATCTTCTTCGATCTCCTTCTCCACCAAACCTTCCTCCTCCAAATCTCCATTACCAATCTCCAGATTCTCCCTCCCATTCGCACTAAACCCCAACAAATCATCATCCTCCTCCTCTTCCTCCCGCCGCCGCGGTATCAAATCAAGCTCTCTCTCCTCCATCTCCGCCGTGCTCAACACAACCAACAATGTCACAACCACTCTCTCTCCAACAAAACCTACCAAAACCGAAAAATTCATCTCCCGATTTGCTCCAGATCAACCACGCAAAGGCGCTGATATCCTCGTCGAAGCTTTAGAACGTCAAGGCGTAGAAACCGTCTTCGCTTACCCCGGAGGTGCATCAATGGAGATTCACCAAGCCCTAACTCGCTCCTCCTCAATCCGTAACGTCCTTCCTCGTCACGAACAAGGAGGTGTTTTCGCCGCCGAAGGATACGCTCGATCCTCAGGTAAACCAGGTATCTGTATGGCCACTTCAGGTCCCGGAGCTACGAATCTCGTTAGCGGATTAGCCGACGCGTTGTTAGATAGTGTTCCTCTTGTAGCAATCACAGGTCAAGTCCCTCGTAGGATGATTGGTACTGATGCGTTTCAAGAAACTCCGATTGTTGAGGTTACGCGTTCGATTACGAAGCATAACTATCTTGTGATGGATGTTGAAGATATTCCTAGGATTATTGAGGAAGCTTTCTTTTTAGCTACTTCTGGTAGACCTGGACCTGTTTTGGTTGATGTTCCTAAAGATATTCAACAACAGCTTGCGATTCCTAATTGGGAACAGGCTATGAGGTTACCTGGTTATATGTCTAGGATGCCTAAACCTCCTGAAGATTCTCATTTGGAGCAGATTGTTAGGTTGATTTCGGAGTCTAAGAAGCCTGTGTTGTATGTTGGTGGTGGTTGTTTGAATTCCAGCGACGAATTGGGTAGGTTTGTTGAACTTACGGGGATTCCTGTTGCGAGTACGTTGATGGGGCTGGGTTCTTATCCTTGTGATGATGAGTTGTCGTTGCATATGCTTGGAATGCATGGGACGGTGTATGCGAATTACGCTGTGGAGCATAGTGATTTGTTGTTGGCGTTTGGGGTGAGGTTTGATGATCGTGTTACGGGTAAGCTTGAGGCTTTTGCTAGTAGGGCCAAGATTGTTCATATTGATATTGACTCGGCTGAGATTGGGAAGAATAAGACTCCTCATGTGTCTGTGTGTGGAGATGTTAAGCTGGCTTTGCAAGGGATGAACAAGGTTCTTGAGAACCGAGCAGAGGAACTTAAGCTTGATTTTGGAGTTTGGAGGAATGAGTTGAACGTACAGAAGCAAAAGTTTCCGTTGAGCTTCAAGACGTTTGGGGAAGCAATTCCTCCACAGTATGCGATTCAGCTCCTTGATGAGCTGACTGATGGAAAAGCCATTATAAGCACCGGTGTCGGGCAACATCAAATGTGGGCGGCGCAGTTTTACAAGTACAAGAAACCAAGGCAGTGGCTATCATCAGGAGGCCTTGGAGCTATGGGTTTTGGACTTCCTGCTGCGATTGGAGCGTCTGTCGCCAACCCTGATGCGATTGTTGTGGATATTGACGGAGATGGAAGCTTCATAATGAATGTGCAAGAGCTGGCCACAATCCGTGTAGAGCAACTTCCAGTGAAGATACTTTTATTAAACAACCAGCATCTTGGCATGGTTATGCAATGGGAAGATCGGTTCTACAAAGCTAACCGAGCTCACACATATCTCGGGGACCCGGCACAGGAGGACGAGATATTCCCGAACATGCTGCAGTTTGCATCAGCTTGCGGGATTCCAGCGGCGAGGGTGACAAAGAAAGCAGATCTCCGAGAAGCTATTCAGACAATGCTGGATACACCAGGACCATACTTGTTGGATGTTATTTGTCCGCACCAAGAACATGTGTTGCCGATGATCCCGAGTGGTGGCACTTTCAACGATGTCATAACGGAAGGAGATGGCCGAACTAAATACTGAGAGATGAAACCGGTGATTATCAGAACCTTTCTTGGTATTGTATGCATATGGTAAAAACTTAGTTTGCAATTTCCAGTTTGTTTTGGTAATTTGAGTTTCTTAGTTGTTGAACTGCTTTTTGGTTTACCTCAGACTCTACTACTGCTGTTGTTGTTTGGTTTCCTTTTTTTTCAGTTTATAGATAAATAATCCGGTTCGGTTTACCTGTTGTGAATGCCTCGGTTTGGTTATTGCGAAATGCGAATGGAGAATTGAGTAATTGAATTTCATTCTCAGAATTCTAAGCTCTTTTAGCACTCACTGGGTCCACGAGGTCACTCATCGATAAAGTGTCCACATTTTGAGTTTTTATACGATGAAATAGGGTTAATGTAAAATCCAGATTGATATGCGTTTGGTTCATTTTTTTTAAGTTAGTGTTTAGTTTTGTAAACATTTTTCAGATTTAGAACAAGTAAATCCAAAAAATTTTTTAAAAAAATCTCTTATAATGCTTAAAACATTGGCTAAAAAGAAAGAAGCTATAAACATAGAGAACTCTTATAAATTGAAGTATGAAAATATACTGAATTAGGTATTATATGGATTTTCTTATTTAGGATTCACATGATCCAAAAAGGAAATCCAGAAGCACTAATCAGACATTGGAAGTAGGAATATTTTCGAAAAGATTTTTTTTTTTTTTTGTAAGTGACAAATGCTTTTAATAAACAGAAAAGAAATTAGTATTAAAGTTGTAATTTAATAAACAAAAAGAAATATTTTCATTTCTTTTTCAAGCATGAGGTTATGATGGCAAGATGTGGATTTCATTTTCCCCCTTTTGTAGCCTTTTAATTGATCTATTATAATTGACGAAATTTTATTAGTTTATTATAGATATTTTAGTTAGCAATTGTTTGACAAAAAAAAAAAAGTTAGCAATTAACACTTTCAAAAGACTATGTAACACCTTTTTGGTGATCAATAATGCGTCCCATTCATATATCTTAATGCGTTGATGCTCTCTTCATTCACTGGTTAGTCAACTAATAAATATTTTTGTTTAATTACATTTGAAAATTAAAATTTATAGTAACACTCATTGTTTTAGATTAAGTGTCCTTTTTAAAAAAATTCCCGCACGCCAAAATTATTTAATATATACTGTATAATTTTTAGTACAAAATCATTTTCAAGCAATTTCTATGAAATGACTTCTGTGCTAATAATTAAAAATTATAATTTAGTTTAAAACGACAATTTATTTGAAACGAGAATAAAAAAATTAAAAATACTTCTTTTTAGTGACAGGAGCATGATTTTTTTTTCAGACTATGAATTTTTTCTTTTCTTTAAATCCGCTATATTGTAAAATAAAATTAGGTTTATTTCTCATCTACGAATTTCTTTGATATTTTAAAGATGAGTTACACAAAACTAATAAAGATCGAGATTTTATCGAAAACTGAAATAATTTAGTAGATGGTGTTTTATCATTTATGTGCATGTTAGAAATTTCTAGTGACGATGATGGTGTAATAGAATAATAAAGAACATATACCTGATCAGTAGTTACTAATATTTGGGTCTATATGGAAACTGAAATTAATTTAGTTATAATGAACAAAGTACAAACTGCATAAAGCTAATTTTAATCGAAACTACATACTCATAATCTATAGGTTCTATACGAAGAAATTGAATGCAGTTGATAAAGAAAAGTAGATCCAAAATGACAATTTAAATAAATAGTTATGTTACTTTCAACGTTACATACTTACATTACATGTAAGATCAGAATCAAGCTTTATTTTCCATAGCACGTTCATAAAAAAAAAATCTATCATATATATAGCAACTAGCAACCAATCATATTAATTATATAAATTGGTCAACCTTCAAATTTGTAATTGGTGAGTTGTTCAAAGAGTGAGACTCTTTCGCCTTTCTCAGACATTTAAAAGTAAGACTCTCACTTTCTCTCTTTTTTACTTTTGGCCCATTTATATACAAAATAAAATCTCTTGACTTGGGATTTTCTTTTCTAATTTTTTCACTTTTTCTTTCTTTTGTCAATGAGAAAAATATTCACAATAAGTATAGGTATATAATACATATATTTCTGTCTACTTGGGCCATCTGTATAGTACTGAATTCTGAATATACTATTATTGTCTCAAAATTATACACGAACATCAATGAAATTGTACTTCCATAAGATTTTTTTTTGCGTGCAACTATTGAAATGTTTGCTTTGTAATTTTATGGATCCGAGACTTTTTTTTTTTTTTGGGTAACCGAGTGTTCAACCTCTTATTAAATTTTTTTTGTTAAACTCTTATTAAAAAAATTCATTCGAATATGGGCATGTCCAACGTTGACAAATGACAATTATTACTCTCTATGTTCCTAATTGTTTGATGTTTTAAAATTTTCACACATATTAAGAATTCAATCATTGTTTAATCATTTTAACATTGTTTTTAATTTTAAATATTTTTAATAATTATCAACCAATAGTAGTCTAAGAAAATTAATGATTTATAATCATTATATCTTGAAATTTACAATTCACTTATTATAAATCAATAAAAATAAAATAAAATGCTAGAAAATCAATATTTGTGGAACAAATAACCAAATCTATAACATCAATCTTTTAGGAACAGAGGGAGTAGTAATTAACTCGATCATGGTTTTTCTAGTCTTTAGAACAAAACTATTACGTATCTCTCAAAATGGTTTCCAAGACTATTTAGATGGTTTATATACTCTATAGTTTTTGTTACCTCATAGAACACTAGTTTTCAGTTTTTAAAAGCATAAACATAAAAGATTAAATTACAAATGAATACACATACACTCATATATATGTATATATATTTATCTCAAAATAAAATAAATCAATTACACTTTTACATAATAAAAGATTATCTTATTATATAAACAACCACTATTTCATCTACCATATAACATTCATTTTTTTGTAATTAATTATTTTGAAATTATGTCGCTTAATTTGACTGGATATTGATTTTGGAAATAAACTTTAGTTCTAATTTATCTCTTTCATTTACTATATATTTCATCCTATAAATTATTATTGTTTTGAGAATCCTAAAATAAATATAAATTGGTAAATATTTTTGGCTATTAAATGAAATATATGTAAAATTAGATATAAGGTAGTGATGGATCACATGATGAGAGTAACTTCCATCATCCATTGTCCCCTCTTCCTTCCCCTAACACTGTCTTTTCATTCCCTTCCATTCTAAGGGCATTGTCCCTTTCTCTTTTAAATCCAACCAAACTTGGCTTCTTCTTCTTGTTTCATTTTCTCCCAATTATTAGAACTTGTTAATACTTCCATTTATATGAATAGCTAATCTATCATCAAAGATCCAATATTTTCCAAAACATTATTTAAAAATTATGGATCATGTAGGTTCATATCGACGTACGGGTTACAGGATTGGTATTGATTCAAATCCATGATTAAGAGACCTAATTACTAAATTAAAATATATACTTATATTTTTTTAGGTGGTGGAAGGGAAAGAGATAAACATGCATAATAATAATGAGCTAACTTGTGTAAGGACCACAAAATATATAGACATCGAAACTAAAACAAATCTCTGTCATAAGGATATAAACTATAAGAGAGTACAACACAATTATTTTTAAATAGTTTATATTGTAGAAAGAATTAGAATTGAGATTTATTATATAATTTAAGGAAAAAAATCTAACTAGAGGGGACAAGCAAAGATCCATCCCACATGGGATTCAGAAAATATATAAATTTGTGAAAAAGCTGAACAAAGGAAAACAACATTTGGAAAATGATGGCTCTCTTTGATACCAATATGACTGATTCTATATGCACTGATGATACACATATGTATGCATGTAAGTATGTATGTGTGTGCATACAACATTTATGCACAGATACACTTATGATACATATATGTGTATATATATATGTATGTATCTATGTGTGTGTACATCTACAAATTAAATTTTGAGTATAAAGACAAATGTGAAAAGACAAATGTTAAGGTTGTGTCACAATGGGCAAGATTGCTATGTATTGATGTATCTTATCAGTTTCCATTATCTTCCAATTTCGCAGACACATCTCTTTCCTTCTGGTGAATTCAACATTGTGATTATACATTTCCCTTTTTTTGTATGTACGTAGAGCCACAATCATAATATTCATACGCGTACTACATCAAATATATGTATCTTTGTATATAACTATATATACATTCTGCAATATGCTGAATTATATTAATTGATTATTTTACCCCTATACATTTGATTGGTTTATAATAATTAACTAAAATTAGAAGTTGTACATGTAATTATTATATTACGTACCTACTACAAGGAAATCATCTGGAATTACAAAAAGAGTATTCAAAAGGCTTTAAGGAGAAGTAGTTCATTGAATTAGTTGATTTTAAACAAAGAATATAGATGTCTTTTAGTTATCTAATATATTATTTTTTCTTCTTAAGAAAAAGTAATTGTTTTTTATGAAAAAGATAAATTAAGTCAATAATATGAAATTTAATTAGTTAAAAGTTGGACAATGAGAGCATGCAGTAGGGGTGATCCGAGGAAACGAATTCGATCAAGTTCAGCCAAGTTTTTGTTTTAAATTTATTAAGCTGTTAATTAATCAAAGTATATATATTCTTCTGTCATTAGGGTAGCAATTCAGAATCATAAATTAGCATATGTTTAAATTATGTAGAAGCATAGCAAGAGTTTTTTTTTTTTTTTTTTTTTTGTTCAAAAAGCATAGCAAGAGTTTAGGAAGCCGAATTGGGTGGTTTTGGGTAATGAGTGAAGAGAGGCGATATTTTGTAAGCACTAAGCAACAATATTTTTGAATTTAAATTTGATAAACGATTTGTAAATCTAATTTTTTGGAGTTTGTGTATAGAGAGAAAGGTCTAAGAAGAAGAAGTTGAAAACAAGTGGATACTCCGACTCCTTCCCACCCCTTGTTGTCTTGCAATTCTCTCATCAATTATTCATCTCTCTTTTTTTCACATAAATTGATTGTGGTCTTTTTTGTTTTGATCCATTTGCTTCTATCTTTCATTATCAAAGGTTCCTATCATAAAAAATATGAGTCCATGGCCCCTCCTGTTTCACTCCATTTTGTTACTATTTTTATAAATTGCATAATAGCATGCATAGTGATTATAGTCAGTATGATTTCTGAGCCATTTCTTTGTTGACTTGATCATTGATTCTCAAGGATTAACACATGTATACATTCGATAGCATTAGAAATCACATATTTTACATTATTTTATTTTTTTGATAAAAGGTTTGCAAGTATTTTACATTAATTGTCCCATAGAGCAACCCTCTCCCGTCTGATGATTGCCAAAAATAAATAAAAAAATAATTATATGCCTATAAAATATGATATTTTACTTTATTTTTTTTAAATATTAGTAATAAGATCTAAAAATTCTAAAATATCACAAACTTTGCAATATCTGTAAAACAACGAGTTTTGGTTAAGTTTATGCGTAATATTTACTTAAAGATAACAATATTATTTCTGCTCGAAGCTGCACCAGATAAAACCGAAATAGTCATTTTCTAACTAGTTGAACTATCACTCCAAATTCATTTAGTTGTTGAAGAAATTTACGAAATCTCCCTGAGAAAAATAAATCACTAAGAGATTGCAATGATCAGACACATTTAAGAAAAGTACTGTACCAAGTGCTACACATATATATCAATAACTATATATTTGGCATTAGACAGTACCCAAATTGGAATCTTGATTACTATACTATTTCTTTATAAAAAAATACCTACAAGGCTACAAGTACATTGTACATGTGTGTTTACGCATGTGAATGGACCTGTGTTTGTGTGTGGTAATAATAGAAATTAAAGGGTATTTTGTTATTTAAATTTTTTTATGTATTGAATATAAAAGATCTTTATGTTGATAAGAAAATATATCTTTATATTATTATATATATCCAAAGAGCAAAAGGAAGCTCTCTAGGGTTTCATTCTCTTCATATATTAGATGTTATTTGCAGCAATTTCACGCATTCATTAGATATAGTTTTCTAGATCTATTTTATATTGTAATGTCTCTTACCATAAGAGTTTGGTCCGTCAAGCTATACATTATATTGCGAAACAATAAATTTGCATAGAAAAAAAAAAAAAATTTCAACAAAATAGTAACGAAAAAATTAAACAGTTTGAAAACGTATATTCAGTTCCAAAATACTAAAGATTGTCATAGAAATGACAAAATGGATAACAATGTGCTTTAATTATTTTCTATATTTTCAAAATATATATATATATATATTCTATATATTGTCATAATCTTTAGTATAGTTTACATATCATTTTCTATAGAATATGACAACCAACCGAATAGATCAGCCGAGATGATTAACATTTTTAGGGTATGATCGTAAACTCGGCATTTTTTAGGATTCTAAACTTCAACATATTATTTTTAATTAGTACTTGATTATTCGTTTCAGTCATAGTCTACTACATAATTTTATGTATTTTTCTACTACGAAGTACATAATTAAAATTAATCTTATCTCTTATCAAAAAAACTTATACATTTATCGAGTTTCCGTAAATAAATGTGCGTATATGCACAAACACATAATAATAGTACACATATATCTAATATTTTAAAGCGACCTAGAAATTAAAGTGGATGAAATGAGCATGGTATTGGTAATGCAATAATTATACCCATCATCTCCATGCATATATCTTTACGTATGTGTTTGATTATTTGTTTTCAGAATAATCATCAATTTTCATTGAACGAACATTTTCAAAGATGATATTACAAAAAATAAAATGAACCATATATATATATATGGGTCAGCCAATTATATTCAAATCATGCAAATCGTCCATTCTTTTTCTATTTACCACGTTCCTCTATTATGAATGTCACTCTATCTCTTGTTACTTTAATATCAAGCATTTAACTAACTGATCACTGAAATTAGGTTTTGTTCTGTTGGTTAATGAATGTCATTGTTAGATTTTGATAATCCATATAGTTTACCATATAATAGCTGATTAGCTGATGTTGCAGAATTGACATAGCTAATGTTGACACCGTAACTAATTTGAATTTTATCCATAATTCCCAAGTAATTCATTAAATGGTATTCATGAAGTTTCTTTTTGTTTTTTTGGTTGGCAAAGAAGAGGAAGTTAAGTAGCTGGAAACATAAATCATTTCTAATCTGAGCATATCATTGTTTCCCTTCGATTTCAAGAAAGGAAAAAGAAAGGACTAAATATTACCAAACTCCAAACTCGAAAATGAAACATAACTAAATTTAACTACAAAATACCATTTAAAACAAAATAATGAATTCTTTCTTGTTTTTTTTTTTTTTCAAATTATTTTCTCAAACTAATTAAATCAACATTCTCTTTCTCTTCAAATTTCCATATATAATAACAATAATTAAGAGAAACAATTAAATACTTAAATTATGGCCTAAACCTTTGCCTGCAAGAGTGGCAAGTGATCTCCAAGCATGCCGTATCCATCTTCGTCATTGATCTCTCCTTCAACCTCTCAGCTCTCTCCACTTCTTCCCTTGCCTTCTGCCACATCACCCTGGTTACAATCCAAAACCGTTAGCCAAACCGAACCGAATCGAACCAAACCAAACCGGAATTATTACTTGATCGAGCTAGCTTTAATTACCTTGCACGAGCAAACTCAGACTGAGCCATCTCCATCTCACGGCGAGTCAACTCTCTAACCCTCTCGGCGTAAGCCTTCTCTATAGCCGCAAGCCTTATCTGCTCCGCCGCCTGCCACTTCAGCGCCTCCACACCTCCTCCACCACCGCTTGGAAGGTCCTCCGCGGTTGAGATCGAGCTGAGGCTGATGGAGAGTTTGAGGTCAAGATCGTGATGGATCATGGAAGAGGAACGGTTGTGGTGGTGATGGTCTGTTGTTATAACTGTTGGTCGGTGTTTCCTTACCGGAGATTCCGTAGACGGTGGAGAAGGTAAAAGCTGAAGCTCTTTGTGATGATCTTGTTGTTCAGCCATTTTTGTTTTCTTGTTTGTTTTTTTTGGTTAGAAGGCTGCACTTCTCAATAAGTGTGGGGGTGGCAATTACCAATCACTTTATATGTAAGCAGCTTCGTGTCTGTATATATTATCTACTTGAAATTACGCTTATAACCCCTTATTTGAATATTTTTTTTTTTTTTTTTTTTTTTGAAAAAGGCTTTATATTTGTATTATTTGATAATTAGGTTTTATATATTTATTTCCTATAAGTTAACTAACGACCACCGTACCGCCATTATGTGAATTTGTTGTCAAGTGTGGTTCCATGATAAGACGAAATGATGTGATTGTACAACAATCAACTAAAGTTAAAAATAGGTTAAATATATAAGGTTTTTTTTTATAAAAATTTTTGTTGAGTAACAAAATAAATAGTCACCAAAAACCAAAATTTTAAAAATGGGTTTTTGATGAATTTCATGCCCACTAGTTTAAGATTAGACAAATTAATTAAATATGATTGTCACACTATAACAATATCGATATCATCAATCCAAATGATTTCCTGAAGCTAGATTATCGGGTTTTTTTTTTTTTCTGCGTTTATGTTGAAATAATATAAGTATAAACATGTAAATGCAAACGCCATTAGTTTTTTTTTTTGTAGGACCTTAATATTTCAACATAGGCACAATCTCATATTTGTAAAGCAAATAACATAGAACAAGTATCAAATATCAACAATACCAAAAGGATTATTGAAGAACGGAGATTGACGGTGATAAACAGAGTCGAGAACGTTGATGATCTCTCTCCTTAACTCAAAAATCGCCCTGTAGTGTGCCGGTTTGATGACAATTAGAGTCCCAGGATAAAACTGTTTCTTCTTTTGATTGCAACACTCAAATCAAAAGCTAAACGAACACTAGTCTTGTGTTGTACTCTCAGACACAAACAAAAAAGAAGAAAAGAGAAGAGAGGGATTTTTTATGCTTTGATCGATGATCCGAATGAGAAGACAAACGCTTGACTTTATACAAAAAGCTCAACGTCTATGCCATAAAGAGGAGGATACGTGAGTTATGAGAATTTGATTCTCTAACGTCAATGTCGTAAATTGATTTCAACCTTAATTCATGAGACTTAATTAGGTTGTTACAAAATCAATCAAGGAGATATTTCTTTGAATTAGTCAACAACATAATTCAATATGGATTAGGGCAAACAAGAATAAACTAATGGGTTACAAGCCCATATTATTAATCTCAAATCCCAAATCCAACCCATATGTGTTTGGGTTTCTCCTTTGACCTCCAAAGTGGTCCAATTAACATTTAGTTAAAAATTCCAAGCTTAGCAAGCTAACCACTTTGGACCTCCATTTCTCATTCAAACGAACTCTGTTTTTGACATTCCAATACACCACCACGTAGTGCTCGCAGCAACGATTCCATCGTGCCCAAGAACCGGTCATTCCGATGAACGTCTTCACCGGAAACTCCACCGTAACAATGGTCAAAACCATTTTGTCAAAAACAAGTTCCAACATTTTTTACGTTAAAAACTATAATTACGACCTGAGTTCCAATGACCAAAATTTTGTTTAGTTTTTATTTCAAAACATAGGAGCACTTGTAAAGTGAAAGTAATGGATCGGAATCGGATAGTTTAGTAAAACAAAGAGAAATCGAAAAAAAAATAGTTGAGGTGTGGAGAAAATCTCCGTTGAAGAAAAGACAGAGAAGATGGGATATAAGTAACGGATCACGTTATTGAAGCATGAGAGGCTTTTTAAAGAAACCCTTTTCACTTTTTCATAATCTATCTCATTTTATATGGTTTTGTAACTAATAACTTTGCGATTGTTTATATATATGAGTTAACGTATCCGTTCTTTTATAAGGATGTGAAAATGTGGATGTGGGTTGTGTAATAATTGGGGATGCACGTGGCTTAATGGATTCCAAAAGCTAACTACTAGCTCCCTTACTATGTGCTTACTGCTTAGTACGAATATTTTGGTTATTTAATCAATTTCTTCTTCTTTTTTGAATTTAATCAATTTCTTCTCATATAACAGTTTATATTCAAAATAAATAGGTGATTTTGTAGTTGCAAGATTTATTTTAGGATTGAGAATTCGGAAACTAGGGTCTGAGTAGTCTTTCAACTGCAATCTCAATTGTCATTAACTAGTAATCTAGTATGGACTCTTTAACTGACAAAAACAAAATTTTCATAGGTTCAAGAGACTAATCTGAATTTTGATCTACTATTGCCTGGTCGTCAAAAACGTTCCTTTTTAATAAGGTAAAAATTGTAATGCTTTCTATGTTTTTTACTACTCCTGGAGTATATTGTTTTTGGGTAACAAATATATATAATTTTTAATTGTTTCTTTATGTTTCATAGTTTTTATGTGTGTAATATATGACTCTATTCCAATTATCTGTTATTTTCAAATTTAATTCGTTTCCTCTTCCTCTATTTTTTTCTTCAGTATATCCATTAATCCGCATTACAGTACTACATTATTCATATAGCCAAACAAGAGAAAAATTTATAAAGAATGAAAACTAAATTTACAACTAGCTCACAGTAGTAAAAACAATATTAAATAAATAACAAAAAAAACAACTGAATGGATGATTTAACAAAAAAACGAAAGACATAATGATCCCAGTAAGTCAGTAACACATAATTTCTTTGAGATTTATTTGAGAATTTAAAATTAACTAAAATCTAATACTAGTAACATTTGGTTAGTTCCAATTGCCAAAATTTTCTGCTGAGAAGAGAAAGCACAATCAGTAAACCAATATTGTTATTAACCGAACCATAACCAACAATTATATGGACCGAACCGAACGATAGACCTACCTAAACCGGAATGGCGGGGATGTTCACTCTCCTATAGTTTCCCGCTACAATTTATTAGTGAAGAAGAGAGAAGAGCAACGATTTCTGTGGATAAATTTTTGATTTTGAAGCTCCCAATGAACTCTCGAGATCTTACACTCGTCTCTACTTCTGCAATTTTCGGTGCTTTGATTTCAGCTCTAGCATTTCGCTTCTTCTCATCAAACCCTAAAAACCCCAAATCTCGAAGATTTACTTGCACCGAAATCACCGCAATTCCCAGAAAATTCCAGGATCTAGATCCTTTCAGTCCTTTGAAACGAAATGGGTTTGTCATAATTCCATCGAATTTCGTTGTTACATAGCTAAATTTTCAAACTTTCAGAAAATAGAATCTGCTTTGATTTATAATGTTGGAATTTGGTTTGAATTGTTGTGAAGGTACTTATCATGGGATGATTATTTCATGGCGATTGCTTTCCTTTCTGCAGAACGATCCAAGGATCCTAACAGGCAGGTAATTTTGTTGATGATATAGTTTTATATCTTTATGTTCTTCCGTGGAAGCTGCTCAAATGTTATGGTTGTGCAGGTTGGTGCGTGTTTGGTGAGCCAAAATGGTGTCATTCTGGGTAAGATAATATGATCACACTTGTCTTTTGATCTCTTTTGAACAATATTATGAAGTGTGGTTGTAATAGCTCTCAGCCTCTCACTTAACTGGTACAAGTATAAACGACTCAAAAAATTTCATCTTTCATTTAGGGATTGGCTATAATGGTTTTCCAAGAGGCTGCTCTGATGACAAACTTCCTTGGGCCAAGGTATTACATTCATCGGAAATCCTAGAATATATACACAAGTTGTCTACGAAAACTCATTACTAGTAAGGAATGAATCTCTAGAGATAATGTAAGGAACTTTCTCCCCTAGATTTATTTTGGATCATTTTCTCTTAATTTGCTCCCAACGATTTTGCAGAAATCAAGAACTGGGGACCCATTAGAGACCAAGTATCCGTAAGTACTAATCTTAGTGATGCAAACTACGGCTGAACCTTTTAACTTCTTGTTTTGATGAGTATTGTGCGCACTTTCTTTGGGGATCTTTAATACCGTGACATGTTACGGTTCTCATCCGTTTAGGCTCACTGCTATGCTCTGATGTTTATGACTCTGATTTTGTAGATATGTTTGTCACGCTGAAGTCAATGCCATACTAAACACAAACCACGCTTCTGCAGCCGGCCAGGTTTGTTTCTTTGGAGTTTCTTGCTTAAGCGAAAAGTTTAAAACTTTTTAGATGGCTGTTAGAATTTGCTATCTGTGGTTTCTTCGCAAAAGTCAATAAGTTGAATATGCTATCTACTACAGAAAAGCTAAGGAACTCTGCTGTTATATGAGTTTGTTTTGTCCTCCTCTAATCTCTTGCAGAAGCTTTATGTGACAATGTTCCCTTGCAATGAATGTGCCAAGATTATTTTACAGGTTTGTTCTATATACGATTGGCTTGATTTGTCAAATTTGGATCCTTAATAAGCTACTCTAGTAATCTTTTACGGTTAATGTCTTCAGCTAAGCGGTCATTTTAAGACCGAATGCTATAGTTAGACCGATTAACCAATTCGATGCAAGTAGATCATCACAATCATATGGACTTGTTTCATTTCGCTTTTCTTTCTTGCAGTCTGGTGTTGCTGAGGTAATCTATTTTGTGGAAAAGAGACTAAATGACACAGATGTTGCCTATGTAGCTTCTCACAAGCTCTTATCCATGGCCAACGTTAAAGTAATTAAAGCCACTTTCATATGAATTTTTCTCTACAATGGTTGTAATGGGAAGTCTCGTTTTGGTATCTAAATCTTTCCGAAACCAAAATTTTCAGGTCAGGAAACACCAACCAGAGATGGACCAGATCTTGATCAAGTTCGAAGAAGACTTACTCCAACCAGGGACCTAATTGTTCCAAATTTCCAATTCAAAATGTAGGGCCAAATTCAGACATATTCACTCAAAGACGGGCTCTTTCTTCTTTTCTTATTTCTGTTATAACTTTTAATAACACAAATTCGAGAACTTTAGCACAAACAGACAGAAGCATTATAACCAAACAAAAGACAATTTACAGAAGAAAGACACCATTTTCTCAGACTCGGTAGTTCTCGGGAAGAGGTATGACGCCATCAAAGAAATCCCCAAAATAGCCAGATGGCTCATGGACAAGTCTTGCGATGATGTCTCTGAGGGTGATGAGTCCTTCAAGGTTACCAGAATCATCCACCACATATATCCTATGGATCTTCTCGGCGTCTAGCATCAAGATCAGTTCCTTTAGTGTATGGTTCTTCGTGCAAGCAATCACACCGCTCATGATAGGAGCTGATGTATCCCCGGACTTCTCAAGATGCTCTCTAACAGATACTAAGAAGTTCTTCGTTGTGATTGACCTAAAATAAAGTTAAAGAGAAAGTATTGAAGATTGACAATGCTGCGAAGCTCGGTGTATCATCACAAGGATTTGTGAAGTATTAACCTGTAGTCATGGTAGATCTCTGGTGCAGTGAGGAGAAATTGAACATCTCTAAGGCTTATGTTGCCTACTGGTTTCTCGCTTTTTCTTTCAATTACAGGTATGCCTCCGATTCTCTTTCTCCTCATCAGCTTGAATGCCTGAAGAACTGGTTCATCCTCATAGATCTGAAACAGAAATGATGATCTGTTAGAAAAGAAAAAAAAACTCTCAATGGAGCTATGAGTTTGATTACAAACTGACCTTTATGATATGATCCTTTGACATAATGGGAAGACCGACTTCAGAGAGAGTTTTAATTCCCCAATCCTCAAACCAGAGAAGCCCTGCGCATTCTGCCAGCATATGAATAACTCCTGATTGTGTGATAATGTTCTCGATCTTTGCTACACCTAAATCAACCACCGGGATGCTCTTCATTTTGTATTTAGAAAGAAGCAACAGCATGGTCAAAAAGGAGTTCTCTTTCTGCAGAGCCAGGAACGGTGCCCAGCGGAATGTTCCAGAGATATCTCGAACCTGTCAGAGAGGATATCCAATGCATTTCAGAAGCCGTAATCACAAAATAAATCTATGGAAGTCAGGTCCTTAATAGAGATAGAAGCTTCACCTTGGTGTTCTTGTATAGCTCTGAAGAAGTAAGGACCTCAAAGAAGTTTCCAGAAGTTACTGCTGAATCTCCGTTATCCAGAACATCGGTGGTGAAATCATGAGAAAATCCATTTGAAGCTGCAACAGCAGGGCTCCTTGGAGATGGTGGCTCCAACTGTTTTTAAAGTAGACAAGTAGAGTAAAGACATGAACTATAGTTCACAAGGTACCACAATCCAATTGATCACGACAAACCAGTCGCCTCTCGTATTAAAAGAGAACAATTACCTGATGCAAAAGCCAGACAACAATGCCTGGAAACTCCACAATACCGATGTAGCGATCAATCCAGCTGGCATCTTCAGGCGCATCAACATCTACAACAGGCGCGCTCAAGACCTTGAATTTCGATAGTGTCTGAACAGCTTCAGCCAAACTTGTGTCTGATCTTATCTCAATATCTAAATAGAGAAACCACAAAAAAGATATTAGCACAAATTAGAGACAGCAGAGCTGAAGCATTTTCTAAAAAAACACTCTGATATGAAAATATGCAAGATGTAATATTTCAAGCGACAGAGATGCGAAAACAACAACTTTTATTCTACCTTTCAAGAATATACCACAAGGAGGCTATGAAAGTAAAACCATCATGAACTAGTTCTGATTCCCTAAATCGAATTCCAAATTCTTAGTTCTACAACTTTCTATAACTTGAATTTAAATCTAGATCACATATTCCTACTACAATTCATCAACAAACGCATACCAAGAACTCACGGAACCCATCAATAATTGCATCTCAAAAATCACAAACAATCTCCATATCTTCCACAGATCAGTCAACCATCCAAATCCAACACACGAACATGATCATCCTCAAATTCAACACTATCACCAATCCCAACTAAAGATCAGCTCATGATCAAATACCCACATCATCAAATCCTCATTCATACCTTGTGAATCAGAAGAGAGAGGGAAAGCAGAGACAGGGATGCTCTCGAAGCAAGCGTTGAGCTTCTCGTTAGGACTAAGCTGTGGTTTCTGCTCATCCCAGAGATCTTCCACACGCATCCCTAGCTTCGCTTCCGGGCTCGACACGTCACTACGATGCCCTAAGCTCTCGCTTCTCATTATCTTAATCTCCGGCACAGTCGCCATCTTTTCCGGTAAGTCAACAGTGAAAAAGGTACCGTCTTTATTATCCGGTAACTCGAAAAGATCAAAAAAATCCTCTCTTTTTGTTTTCCGTCAGAAGTTTTCTAAAATTGGCAGTGATGATCTTTGTACTGAGAACTATCAAGATTGAAATATACACCATAGTAGAGAGATCTTGAAGCAGAGACAAATTCATAAACCCTGTTGTCTTAAATCTTATGAATAAAACCCTATATGTTTTTAATTTATCAAAAACATCCACAAATTTTCAATTTCATTATAAAGATCCGGGGTTATTTTGAAACAAAATTGATTTCATTGGGTGGAACTGTGATTTGTTATAAATTTGTTCAAGTGTAAAGGGTAGCCTGTGACTGTATGTACCATACTCCTTCGAGTAGACTCAAGATCTCAGCCGTTGAATTCAGCGCTTTCGACACGTGGAAAGAGTAGGGGAGATCGTTTGGGTATTGGTCAGGAAAAGCGAAAGATAATGATTATAATAATAATAATATATCTCCATTTGTCGAAGTCGTACTTATCTCTATCCTTTATATAGTTTCGACGACATATATTTTATTTATTTGAATTGGCTTTTATATAATAAGATTAGAAGGATCCGCCCAAAAATTAGCAGCCGACCTATGAAATGGATAACTATCTTCTTCTTTTTTTCAATTTTTTTTAAAATACAGTACAACACTATAGGATCCGAATGGTAACTGCGTTTTGCGGTGCGGGAGAAGTGCGGTGCGGTTCAAATAGTAACGAAAATATATAGATACATATATATTTATAGAGATTTTGACACTGTTGCGGTGCGGTTTTAAGTGCGGGATTTGTCACCAATCATGGCCTATATTTGTTCCAAAAAAACACAATTCCGAAAAATTATCTACTCTAATATTTATTTTCCTTTAAACACGCTTAACTGAAATAATCATGTATAATAAAAAATTACTAACTAATGTTCGATAAATTAATCATGTATAATAAAAAATTACTAACTGCAATATAGGAGGTTCTTTTGCTACTGTCTTTCTTTGCTCTTCATCGTCTTACAATTAAACATGATGTCTGTATATGCTAGCACGACTAAAATTTTATTTTGTTAATTTTAGGGCAAGGTAATTATATTGGTTATTAAATTGCTCTATTAGACTTTAATGAATTTCTCATATTTTTTGTTTGTGTTTGATCAAAAATTTTATTTTTTAAACCGTTTTGTCTACCGATAAATAAGTTCTGAATTTTTCCATGAACTTACAATCAAATTTCTCATGTTTTTGTGAGTTGATCATAGAAGTCTTGTATTACATTACATGAACAACAAAATGTTGGCAAAATATGTATCTCGTGTATAACCCATGAGTTCTTTGGACGGTGAAGTTGACAAGAATGTTTTGTGCTATCAATTAAATTATCTTCGCTCAGATAATTCATAGAACGGCGCCGTTATTTTTGTTCATTTCTGTCATGGATTTGTGCACAATCATGCACGAGCAAGAGAAGACGGTATCCACACGACCACAACGTGAGTGGCTGAAATCAGTTTCATACCTTCTTTTTGTCTCAAGATCATATATTGAAGAAAAAAACAAAATATAGAAATGGGTTTTTGGTTTACAATCACAAAATGTGGAACTTGGAAGTAGATGCTCTCGTATAAAACTGACTTTACTGATTAAATTCAAGCCTAAAGAAACACGTGCTCTTGTTCGAGTGGGAACAGTTTTGTCAGTCTTCCAATCAGGCTCTCTTGCCTGTATTTGTTTTCTTCTTTTCAATGTCTACTTTTCTACATTTCGGCTCCTTATTTATATGACACCCGACCATTTTATCAAAACTATAAATCGCTTAATTTTTTTTAAGACATAATTAGAATAGGATACACATATAATGTAAACCTGAGCTAAATTCATGTTTTCAAGCTACCATTCAAATTTCAACTACCATTATATTCTAGAAACCACTGTTAGATTCAAATTTGGACCAATATTATAAACTCTGGATGTTTCATAGTATTATTCTAACCATTAATGGAGATGTCGTATATCATTTGAGTGTTTTTTGTTAACCATTTAAAGTACAGTAGAATATAGTTACTTGATACTATAGGTCTATTTTCCTGGCGTCATATATAGTCTCTATCTTGGTTTTGTCGGAGTATTTGCCACGTGCTTAACTTTTGACTTCTGCGTCTCCAAAGCGTTTGCAACACGTCAATTTTGGAAAACAAATGCGGCTTGGATAGCTAAAACGATAAATAAAGGGTCAAGTAAGCCAACAAATATATAATAAACAAATTAATTAATTAAAAAATGTTTTATATCCTTTTAGTCTATGAATTACTTATTATATACAAATGAGTTTTTTTCCAAAAAAAGTTGTACAATGTATTTATTATAATATTATCCATTTGATGATATTCATACTCACTACGACAGTACAATATCGTGATGGGTGGAGCCTATTACTAAAATAGAAAACATATTTTACATTATTAGGAACTCATTATCATTCAAAATTTAAAAGTAACCTGATTAAATATCCTTATAGTATTTCGTTAGAACAATTCCCAATAAAAGAAGAAACGAACCAGTAACAGTAAAGACAAAAGCGAATACCGTGTTATGTCAATCAAAATGTAATATAAGAAATAAAATTTGTACTAAAAGCGATATTTTTGGTGACGAAAAAAAATAAAAAAAGCGATATTTTTGGGACCGAGTGGTCGGACCCGCCACTTTTACCCTCTCCTATATACACACACACGCAATACCCACCAAGAACACACACACACTTGGCAATTTAAAATCACATTCACAAACTCTCTCCAACACAACAAACAAAAAGAAAAAAGAAAAAACAAGAACAAAAACAATGGCATTTCTTCTGGGGTTTTTGATACTAGTGTTTCTTATAATCATCATCTTCTTTTTATCTTCATCTTCAACTAAAAAAGTCCAAGAAACCACCACCTATGGACCACCATCGTATCCACTCATTGGCTCAATACTCTCCTTCAACAAAAACCGTCACCGTCTTCTCCAATGGTACACCGAACTTCTCCGTATCTCTCCTTCTCAAACCATCTTAGTTCCTCTCCTCGGAAACCGTCGCACCATTGTCACAACAAACCCAGAAAACGTCGAATACATTCTCAAAACAAACTTCTTCAACTTCCCTAAAGGTAAACCATTTACTGATCTTCTTGGTGATCTCCTCGGCGGAGGCATTTTCAACGTCGACGGTCACTCATGGAGCTCACAACGTAAACTCGCTAGCCACGAGTTCTCGACTCGTTCTCTTAGGAGTTTTGCTTTTGAGGTTCTTAAAGACGAAGTAGAAAACCGTCTCGTTCCCGTGCTATCTGCGGCGGCTGATGTTGGCACGACCGTGGATTTGCAAGATGTTTTGAAACGTTTTGCTTTTGATGTTGTTTGTAAAGTCTCGTTGGGTTGGGATCCGGATTGTTTGGATCTAACCCGACCGGTTAATCCTCTTGTGGAGGCTTTTGACACCGCGGCTGAGATTAGTGCTCGCCGTGCTACAGAGCCGGTTTACGCTGTTTGGATGGTGAAGCGTGTGTTGAACGTGGGAAGCGAGAGGAGGCTAAGAGAAGCGATCAGGACCGTACACGTGTTGGTATCTGAGATTGTCAGAGCTAAGAAGAAGAGTCTTGAGATCGGAATTGGAGAAGAAGCGAAGCAAGATCTTTTGTCGAGGTTTCTAGCCGCCGGCCACAACGGTGAAGCAGTGAGGGACATGGTTATTAGTTTTATCATGGCGGGAAGAGATACGACGTCAGCAGCGATGACGTGGCTGTTTTGGTTGTTGACTGAGAACGATGACGTGGAGAGGAAGATTTTAGAAGAAGTTGACCCGTTGGTTAGTTTAGGGTTAGGGTTTGAGGATTTAAAAGAGATGAATTATACAAAGGCTTGTCTGTGTGAAGCCATGAGGCTTTATCCTCCAGTGTCGTGGGACTCTAAACATGCTGCAAACGACGACGTTTTACCAGACGGGACACGTGTGAAGAGAGGAGACAAGGTGACTTATTTCCCATACGGTATGGGGAGGATGGAGACGTTATGGGGGACGGATTCAGAAGAGTTTAAACCAAACCGGTGGTTTGATTCTGAACCGGGTAGTACACGACCGGTTTTGAAACCCATTAGTCCTTACAAATTTCCGGTTTTTCAAGCCGGACCGAGGGTTTGTGTAGGAAAGGAGATGGCGTTTATGCAGATGAAATACGTGGTTGGCTCTGTATTGAGTCGGTTTGAGATTATACCGGTTAATCAAGACCGGCCGGTTTTTGTTCCTCTTTTAACGGCTCATATGGCTGGTGGGCTCAAGGTGAAGATCAAGAGAAGAAGTCACATCCTTAACAACGTTTAATAGAATATGTGATAATATAAAACGAGTTATTTATAGAAAATCAGTGTGGCAATACTCCTGCGAAATCAAAATGTGTACATTTGTAAAACATACCAAAACCGAATATAATCAGGTAATTTTTGTTGGTGTTTTTGCTCTTGTATAATTGTAGAAGCCATTGCTTCAAATACAGAGCATGGTAGAGAAAACAAAGAATTGAAAAGTGGAAAAACTTCTTTATTATTCTCGACAACGTTTTACAATAATACACATACACTTATATAGATGCCTTACGGTCGTAACCGTTCGGTACAGTTGTGTCTTAACAAACAAGTCACCACTCTTACACACACACCCTTTGACTTAACATATTTTTGTATAATTAAATAATATAGACCAAACTCAATTATAATCTAACACTCCCCCTTAATTGAGTTTCTGTCTTACTCCTAGCTTCCTCCTTCGTTCTTCAAACCTTGACCTTGTTTACTTCTTCTTCACTGGAAAGTAAAGCACTTGTGTCCGACTTTCTCCATCTCAATGGAAAACTCTTATGCTTCATGTTAATATCCAATATCCTTCTTCCTTGACGATCGTTGATGAGACATTTATTGTCTTCAAATAAGACTGTATCCATTGGATATCATTTGAGAAACACTCAACTCGCTAAACCCGGCACTAGAAATACCTCTTTGATGATCTTCTCTCCTTGGCTTGTCATCACTTGGATATTTCCTTTTCCTGCCGTCATTACATGTTGACCATTCCCCAGAAAGTCTTCTCCAAGTCACTTTCAAGTTTACCCGTGATCTCTCTCACGTTTTTCTTGAAGTCGCCATGAACTTTCCTCACGTCTCGTTGACGACATCGGTTCCCTTAAACCTTTTTGCTGAGTAGCCTTGCACTGTTCTCCCAACAGAAGCTTACTCCGTGTTGCAGTGTTCTTCACAACTCAACAACACCTTTTGATACTAAGCCTTGCCCTGTTTCTTACAACAGGCGGCTTCCCCGTGTGAACATCATTCTCAACGACTCCACACCACTTTTTGCTAACAAGCCTTGCTCTGTTTCTTAAAACAGGTAGCTTCCTCCGTGAGATTGTGTTTTTTTACATCACACCACTTTTATTGATTTTCTGGTTTAAAACCAGAATCCCTTCTTCTTGGTCGAGCACCGAACACACCTTCATACGTGTTCTAATTCTGTGAAAAGACATGAGCTTCATGTGCTTCACAGTGTCCTTAATTCCTCCATTGACGCTTCCTTCCTTTGATTTCTTAATTGCACCCCTTCGGATGTCTCTTCGGATTGCGTCAGTTTGTTAGGAACACCTTTCACCACCAGCCACAGTTATGTCGATAGTAAGATGGTCTTCATCTTGTTACACACCAGATTCCATCGTTTCTCCATCAACCATGTGAATCACTTGCTGCAACGTCTTGCCATGATCTCTGTTTTGACTTGAACCTTTTTGCAGATTCTTTTTATGCTTCTCTTAATGCTTCGATTGGTCCTTGAATCATTAAAGCTCTGCTACCATGTTGGTGTTTTTGCTCTTGTATAATTGTAGAAGCCATTGCTTCAAATACAGAGCATGGTAGAGAAAACAAAGAATTGAAAAGTGGAAAAACTTCTTTATTATTCTCGACAACGTTTTACAATAATACACATACACTTATATAGATGCCTTACGGTCGTAACCGTTCGGTACAGTTGTGTCTTAACAAACAAGTCACCACTCTTACAATTTTTGGTTCAATTCCTTGAAACGTAAAAAATTGGATCGAGTTAGAAACAGAGCTTGTAGTCTTGCCGCTTACCCAAACCACAGACGAAATTGGATTAAGCAAACCGAAAATAACCAAATAAGCAAAAAAAAATCAATAATCTAGTTAGGAACTGGCCATTATTGTAGCTAAATGATATGTGAACAGTGAGAACCAAACCAGTGCATTGTTGTAGGCATGTAATTTAACAAAGCACACGTAGTGCATCATCCGACCTTAGCTCAGTTGGTAGAGCGGAAGACTGTAGTCTGTGACAGAAAATCTTTAGGTCGCTGGTTCGATTCCGGCAGGTCGGATTTTTTTGTTATTTTTTTTTCTGGGATTAACTTATCAATTAGTAAAATTTTTATTTAGCCCAACATATTAAGCCCAAAACTATACCGAGCCCACAATATAATTCTAATTATAACCCAAATATACCCTTCAAGGTAGTATAAATAAGCATCTTACTTCAAAAATCTCATCACTCTCTCATTCTCCACAATTTTTATTAGTTCACAGACTTAATCTAACTATGTAGAATCAACCTAACTTACAATGGCACACACCGATCGCTTTTAGATGTCAAGTAGTCAAAAATGTTCATTGATCTATCTTTATCAGTGTTCTAAAATACGCCCTAGACGGCCATATATACGGTAGCTATACGCTATACGGCAGACTACTGAACTGTTTTTAAGCTATGCGTTTAACAAATACGGTTGAGTTCAATACGGCCACTTATACGGCGTTATAACAAATACGGTTGAGTTCAATACGGCCACTTATACGGCGCTATACGGCTCAATACGGCCATTATACGGTGTTATACGGCTCAATACGGTCATTATATGGCGTTATAAAGCTCAATACGGCCTCTTATACGGTGCTTCTTATCTAAATACGGTTGTCATTATGTTTTCATTTTTTTAGAGTTAGAGTTTAACGTGAGACTCCTTTTATTTTTTTTGACAATTATTTTTTTATGATATTATATATATTTGCAATATATTTTTATTATATATATATATATATTTTTATAAAAATATATTCACCGTATATACCCCGCATATACAGCCGCATATACAGTTATACGGTGATCCACCGCCCGACTACCGCCTAGCGTATTTTAGAAAACTGATCTTTATATTATTAAAAGAGAAATACATTTTGAACATTGTCCAAAATCATTCATTTATTTATTTTAATTTCCAATAATTATAACTAGAAAGGGTTATTTTATAGTTAAAATAATTAATACCAAAATCATTTGTTTAAGGAAAAGATTTTTTTTTATTTCTCCTCTGATTTATCAACAAAATTCTTTTCTTTAATTAATTTAGAAATATTTTGAAGATTATATTAACATGTCTCATCTCATATTTGTTTGATCATATTTTAGAAACAGTAGAAAATACATAAATACATAATTCATATAACAAATAAAAATCTAGATATTTTTCGAATATATTGTGATTCAAATTTTAATAATGGTAATACTCCCTCCGTTTCAGTTTAGTTGTCGTTTTAGGATTAAAATTTTGTTTCATAATAGTTGTCGTTTTAGGTTTTCAATGCAAATGTTTGGTGAAAATTAATGTTTTGTCATTAATGTTTTAATGTTTTGACCAATGAAAAAATTATAAAATATATTAATAAAGGATAAAACAAAAAAATTAATGATTTTCTTAATTTGTGTGCAAAAACCTTAAACGACAACTAAAACGAAACGGAGGGAGTAATATTTACTAGAATGTTCTTCCAACTGTCTTTTAAAAGGCTTGAGCGAATTCTCTTGATTCTTTAGCTAATTAAGTTCATATATAGCTTTTCAATCATAATTTAAAAATTACTCTTATATAAGCTTCCGAATTATGCTTTATCAATTCAAAAAACCAAAGATTTTTTCTATAAATTATAAGCTAATTGCTACATTTTAAATCACGACAAATTTTATATGACTTCTATTAATTATTGAATAAATAACAAGGGATGTAATTTATTATAAAGTATTAAAGTAAATTATATGTTCAATAACACCAGATTTGGGAAGACATTTTCTAATAATAAATTGAATAACAGAATTTTGTTAGAAAATCTAAGTCTTCAAAAATCATCTCCAATACATTTCCTTAGTATTATACTATCATTACCTAGGTGAGTGGGTCATTTAAAATTTCAATAACCAAAATTTTCCAATTGTGCTAGTAATTTTTCTCAACCTTCAGTGGGACCGCCCTTGTATGCATATATAACTATATAACAGTGTTCTAAAATACGCCTTAAGCGGCCGTATATACGGTAATTATACGCTATACGGCAGACTACTGTACTGTTTTTAAGCTATGCGTTTAACAAATACGGTTGGGTTCAATACGGCCACTTATACGGCTCAATACGGCCATTATACGGCTCAATACGGTCATTATACGGCGTTATACGGCTCAATACGGCCACTTATACGGTGCTGCTTATCTAAATATGGTTGTCATTATGTTTTCATTTTTTTTAGAGTTGGAGTTTAACGTGAGACTCATTTTATTTTTTTTGACAATTATTTTTTTATGATATTATATATATTTATATTATATATATATATATATATATTTATATATATTATTTATAAAAATATATTCACCGTATATACCCCATATATACAGTTAGACACTATACGGTGATCTATCGCCCGATTACCGCCTAGCATATTTTAGAACACTGCTATATAAGCACATAATTTGTGGATATGTATACGTATAAGCCTATAAACGGTAACCATTATGAGTTTTGGGAGTAGAAACATAAAATAAAAAAACAAATGGAGAAGTGGTCTAGTCATGGCTACTTTGGTATAATTGGAGCAAAAGACATCTACCTATCTAGTAGTGACTATTGTCCTAAAGGGGACAATAGCTTGGTGACTCATCCTAGTTCTGCCAACCAGATTACAAGCCACACCCATTTCGTCATTTTTCCAAGTTAGGATTCTAGGGTTATGGGACTTTTGCGGCCTTCAAGACGAACCTAATTCTTATATTCTCACAAATTCTTTAAACCCTAAATATCTTAACTTGAGTTGGCTTACTTTCATTGGTCGAACATGCCTGCTTTTGTTCCCTTGTGATTATTAAAAGCCTCTCCAGTGGTTTTATGTAATAATCAATAAAATTTGCAGATAATAGTAGTATTTGTTACGAAAACTGTTGGCGAACTATGTACTATTACTGTATCAGATACTAATTAATTATACAATTAGGTATCAAAGCAGCAGGTGAGATTAGAGAACGTAATCAATGTTTTTCCTCCTATGTATCTTTTTTTTAGTCAATATCTTATAAAAATGAAAAGCATATGTTATATTCTAAGGATAAGAGATTGTCCGTGTTCTACTTTTAGCAAGTAAATCGGCCTGTTTCGTTTTTATAATCACTATTCTTAGGGACTTCTCTAAAGGGAAACCCTCTAATTATCATCTATTATTTATCAACACCATATACTATATATAGATAAAGCATATTATTTAGAAAAATTTAGGTTTTTAGACTATCTCCAATGTATTTCTCTATTTTTAGTTTTATCTTCATAAATATGAGTTTTCTCTATTTTTATTCCAATATGTTCTTCTATTTTTCCTCTAAAAAGTTTAATTCTATTTATAGGAGAAAAATAGAGATTCTCTATATGATCCTCTATATATAAGCATCTCCAACCCACCTCTATTTTTTTTGTCTATACTCTATTATAGAGTAAAATTCACTCCAACAAACCTCTATTTTCACTTCTAAAATAGAGATCTCTATTTTTTGTTTTATATATATATAGAGGATCTCTATTTTTTCTTTTATATTTTTCCTCTATAATAGAATTAAAATTTTTAGAGGAAAAATTAGAGAAACATATTGGAATAAAACTTACCTCTATTATAGAATTCCTCTATTTTAAAAACAAAAATAAAGAAATACATTTGAGATGACCTTATATGCTATATATAGATAGAGCATATTATTTAGGAAATGTATTTACTTTTTATACATTATATACAAGAGGAGTGACGTAAATCTTGGTCAATTCATATTATATACCTTTGGAACCTCCAATTATCATGTATAAATTATATGTAATGTTATGGAATTGCACATGGCTACTTTTTAATCTTTTTTCCCAGAATTTCATTTAAGAATTACGTGTATGTGTGTATCAAAGTTCAAGATAGTCACCTGGCACGCTCCAAAGATATGAAAATAATCTTTTTTTTAGAAAACTATTGGTAATTGGTTGGCAGTAACATTGCAATTGAGGCTCATATATGTACACAATCAATCGATACTCAAAGAATATTGTTTATTATTTAGTATTTAGGTGTTTATTTTACGTTTTCCGCGAGCATAATTTTCTGTAATAAGAAATATAAACGATTATAATCAGCTTGTGTTGGTGTAATTTTAGATTTAGTTAATTATTATTTTCTTAGGACTTTGAGCCGTATAATTTGGTTTTCAAAACTTAAGGATTCTCCTCTTATATAGTAAAAGATATATAGCATGCTTCAATACAGAACTATCTTGAAGTTAATCTTGACGCGGGATATAGTATATATGATCCTCAGAACAACTGTCTTCATCTGAAGATCAACACAAAATTATAGGATGCAATCATATTTTATCTCGCTATATGAACTGATAAGATTTGTGAAACTTATCTGATGATGATAATATCAAATCTTTGAAGTGTGTAGGTATTGTGGGTGGCAACCTATATGAGACGTGCCACGTGTTCGAGGAGGCATACTTAAAAGAGGGTGAGCATTTTTGTTACTGTATTTTATGGAAGCAAAAAGCAATGCAACGTTTGATCTTGAATGCAAGATATATGGTCCACGTCTCATATTTGAATGAAATGATGATTCCACATATTAAACCAAATGATGTTATTTTTTGGTTTTTCAAAAATATATATTATTTTAAAAAATATATTAATTTTGTTTTGAACTACAATTGCAAATGTTTATATTCCACAACTCCATTGGAAAAAAAAATTAATAGTATCATTTTAGCTAGCCATATTAAACCAAATGATATTTTTTTTTCTTCCGATCAAGTTTGTAGTTCACAAACTAAAAAGATTTCAAATACTTCAAAAAAATTGGAAAACCAAAGTGTGGACGGAGTCACAAAGTCTAAAACCCGATATTTCTAAGAAAACATGCTAACATAATATTATAGTGACTTATACCAAATTAGATTTGAATATTTGAGTACATGATGTCTTAGTCGAGAAAAAGATTCTGGTTCTAGAGTGAAAACATTTCCAGCGATACATGTGCTGTACTTAAAACATATAAAAAATAAAACTGATGAGTTTATGCTTAATTACTTGTTTTGGTTAATTTAATATGATTAAGTAAACAAATACAGTACAGTTTATAATTATATACTGATTATTATAAACATAAGCTAATGAATTGTCTGTACGTGTCCTGATGCGTGTTCTCATGCAAAGCTCAACTCGGACCACTCGTAATACTTTCTAGATTCCCTCGCACCTTGGAACACTATCCCAAATCTAACGTTAAATATTTTTCTACAAGATTTGTTTGGTTAGAACTCTAGTCTAAGTTTAAGATTCTTGAATTTTATTCATTAATTCACAGAATGACGAAATTTGTATAGTGATATTAAGATATTTGTTTGTTTGTATTTTACTCATACATTTTTCTCGAATAGTAAACTTTATTTTTCCGTCGACGACTCTAACTCGAGTTATGAAACGACAACAGATAATACCAACCAATTGTAAATTTTGAGTGGTTAATATTCAGTCATTTTATCATTCATATACCAAAGGATTAAATGGAATTTCATCGAAGTTAAATAAATTGTTTTATTTCTTTCTACATGAATTTATAATTTCATATGATTCCATTATTCTATGATATTTTCTATCATATTATCTATCTAATAACATCCAAATTATTCTAGAATAACTGTTGGTGCATATGATTTTGGTTTGAACTCTTGAGACATCTTTTCTTAGGTGGATGAATGAATTCGTTTGTTGATCTGTATGATTCTTTGGGCAAACCAGATTTTACAGGTGTAAGATGTTTATTATTCTACGGTAAAACAAAAGTTCTCATTGGTAATATTGCATAGTCGCATAATAATATAAGTTGCAGAATAAAACTCAAAATAAAAATTTGCAGAATGAAAAATCGCAGAATGAAATTACTTAAAAAAATATGTTGATAGGATACATTTTACGAAATGTCATAATATAATATTATATCACCAATATATACTTATATTTTATAAACAAAATACTGTTTTTAATAATTTTAAGTAATATTTGATAATAAAAATATATAAATATTAAAAATTGTTAAAATGTTGTGAAATTTTCAAATATTATTCGAAAAATTATAAGTTTTGTTTTTTTGACATCTAGATTTATTATTTATTGCAAATTATGAGAACTGTTACATAGACGATTCTACAACAGACAATTTCTTCCGACCCATATTAGATCCACGACAGACGACACTTCCCTCTCCATGCTCTTGACGGACACCTTCAATGATCCACGACCTGACGACACTTCTCTCTCTGCGTTTAATCCTGGCGAACGGCTATAATTGTACTTCGCTGGAGATCTCCTGCACACTTGCCTCCTTTAATCTGCAAATTTATTAATAAATCGTAATATTTGGGGACACGAATCCCAGAGCTCTTGGTGTAGAAGCATTAATTAACCCTTGGTCAACCAATGAGCCAAGGGGGCTTCCACAAATTATAAGTTTCATATTAATTAAACAATTATTTTCTTACCTTTTTAATTGCTAATATTTAAATAAAAATTCATTATGAAAATAAACAACTATATTCCCACTTATATGCATAATGAATTCTTACTTTTAGTTATTTTTTTGCGTTTTTTGCGATTTCTAATGCGAATATGTACTTTTTTAATTGGCAAATCTTTTGCATAATCGCATTAGAAAACGTCATTATGTGGTTACCAATAGAATAAAAAATATAGACTTCAAACAGATTGAATAATGTCTATATGTGTAAGAATGCTTTTATCTCATCAGAGTTTTAAAATGGTTTGGACAGTAATATGTATATGAAGCTAAAGAAGATTAAAACTAATTACAATCACTTGAGAAAATAAACTTACACAATCAAACTCTTTTTTGTTTAATTGGCATATATATGTCCACTGGCTTATAATTTTTTTTATTCCCATTTGCAAAAATTAGGATCGAACATGCCAGTAAAAGCGACCAGGTCTCTTATAGCTATCAAACTCATTTGCTTGTCAAACTATAAATGTTATTTATCATATCCATTATTGGTTAAATATATATATCCTCAACAGAAGATCTTGAAGCTCAAGTACAATATGTATACCAAATTTTGTCCATATTTCATCCATAAGAATTCCTCTACTTATGGAAACACATATACACCAAATATAAATGATTAAACTTATTATAATCATGTACTAAAAATAGGTAATAGGAGAAACGACCAAAAAAAATAAATAGGTAATAGGAGTATATTTGATTAATCAATATTCCTTCTTTATGTCAATAACGATTACCTAACTCCATTGGCACTAATCTTTTCTTTTTGTCACCTTCATTGTCACTAAATCTTTAAGGTCATTTACGCATGAGATCATCTTGTCCCCTTTCAGATCTAATTTGTCACAATCACTTTAAATTTTGTTAAAGATGCTATTCGATTAAATTTAGACTTGGTCAATGATTATAATTATAATCGATCGCTCCTCATCTTTTGGGTCGTGACTCGTGCGTATAAAACCATTTTTCTTGTGTTTTAACCTGATTTTGGCATCACTTAATTATTGTATCGTTTCGTGAGTGGAGATTAATATGCAAACGTTGGAACTAATTACTGACCAGTGATCCACTATATGGTTGTAGTACACTTGATTGCCAAATTACAAAATAAAAACTCAAAAAGCTATGTTATTCTTGAATTTATAGAGTGTGGATTAGTTTTAATAGTGTGATTGGAAAATATATATGAAAGTCCAAGAATCTTGACAAGTGTATAATAGGGATGTTGTCATTTTAACCAAATTATACTCTTTTTAAGCTTTTGCCTAACATTTTTTTGACGTTGCTCCAAAACAAAGCAATGAAATGAGGGTTAATTAGTAGTAAAATAATACGTAGAACCTAAAATTCGATGAGCTTAGCCTAAACCTATGCATAGAAAAAGTCTATCAGTTGTTGTTTTATAAGATGTTTGTAATAATTATACATTAAAAAAAAAAAAAATTATACATAAAAAATTTCAAATCATCCATCTTTTGTGTTTCTTCTTGAATCGTATACCCCTAAACTCTGACCACTACTCATTAGAAATACACAGCTTTCAAACTTGAAATATCCATATAACTAATTAAAAATATTTCATAAAAAATAATTAAAAATATATAGAAACATGCTTCTCTCACCAATTCATGTCAAAACAAGTATTTATTAACTATTAGCCATTAAGCTTTATTTTGTCATGAACAAGATTATTAAGTTCAAGTATGGCAAACAAGATTATTAAGTTCAAGTATGAACAAGGGTCAAAGTGACCAATATTTTATTAAATTAAATTATTTATTTTCTTACAATACGGAGATTTTGTAATTTCAATTATTGAATGAAACGGAATCTGCAAAAAGTATAGGTATAAAAAACAAAAACAAAAAACCTCCAAAATACAAAATGTAAAATATTTCAAACACCCAAGTTAAATAATGAAAGGCAATCTTTAAGCTAACAAAACAAAAAACTTTATCCAAAATACATAATCTCAACAAGAGCTATATGTTTTTCTTCTTGCAACGTACAGTACTTTGATATCCATATAAATATAATGATATATATATACAATATACTTGCATGTAACCGAAGCCGTCTTACTTCAAAACTTTTTAAGACACCTAGTTAAGTTACAAATGCTAGATATATTTTGTTCTTTTTGAAGAAAACATAATTATATATAATCGAGTTATATAAAATCACTCTTGAACCAAAAATTCTTTTTCACCTACACTAATATATATAAGAAATTTACAATTTAAAACCCAAAAAAAAAGAAATCTACAATTCTTTTCACATAACAGTAAAATTGATGGTTAGAGTTGGGAGAATAACTTAGGAAAAAAAAAAAAGAAAGAGAGAATAACTTTCCATGTGCAACCCAAACCCTTATTTAGTGTCTTCTAGACCTAACAGTACAACCACAAGCGTCAGGCTACGACACGTGTCCATATCACAATCAGTGTAGACTGCAACACGTGTCCAGATCACAGACGTTATAAAACCCTTCCAATCTCTGTTCAGTGTTTCTCAGCCCAAGTAAAGCTTTTTAGCTAATTCTCAAACATTCTATACACAAAAATCTCAAGAGTGATAGATTGAGAGAAAAATGGACGGTAGGGGAGGGTGTTGCATAGCTAGGTACGCCATTGGCTCTGGACCGTACGATCTTTCCAAAGCAGATCGTATCATGCTTCGATTTCGTCCCATCGCTCCTAAACCGGCCAGCCCCGGCGGAGTAACTCCCGTATCCAGCGGAGATAGCGGCGGCGGAAGCTCCGACGTTTCCTTTAGATCAGCTGGTAGAAGAAAGAGGAAATGTCATCAGCAGAAGGAGAATGGTGGTAACGCCAAGAGGTGCACCCGGCGGAAGACGTCGGATAAACCCGTCGTTCACGGCGGTGCTAATGCGGTGACTCTTTCTCTGTTACCGGAGAAACCTATAGATCTGAATGCGGCGGTGGAGAAGCAGAAGCGGCAGGGTCCGTTATGGTTGAGTTTCAGCGACGGCGGAGGGTTGCTCACGCCGGCTTATCAGACAGCGGAGGTTGTGCGGAGGACGGTGGTGATTTCGTCGTGTATGACGGTGGAGCGTGTAACGGACGCTTGGATTGATGGTTACGGTTTAGGGAGGTCAGATGAAGAAAGGAAGATGAATCTTGTGAGAGACACGTGTCCTGGTTTCATATCCGACGGTTCAGGGAGAGTCACGTGGACTAATGACGCGTATCGGAGGATGGCGAGGGATAATATTCCCGTGGAAGAAGGTACACCGGAGATAATAAGCGGCGATAGTTTTCACGTGTTCGTACGGTTGGTGATGAGGGAGAGGCCGATGCTATCGTCCCCTGGATTCACATGCAGAGTAAAACTACAGTACACGTGTCAGAATCGTGAGAGAGGCTCAGTCACGGTGCCTTGCGACGTGTGGAGAATGGACGGTGGTGGTTTTGCTTGGAGGCTTGACGTTAAGGCCGCTTTGTGCCTTTGACACCGTTTGATCAACTATAGTCACTAATTCCACTATCAGACACCGTTTGATCAACTTAGATTTTTATTTAAGAGTTTTTTTTTTTTGTAAAAATGCATCTTTCTTTTGTTTGTTCTTGACGCATTAATTGTGATGCTAAATTTCGAGCTGACTGTTTAAAGATAATTAATGAAGGAAAGTTTGTAAGTAATGCGTTTATCGTCGGTGCGTTTCCCACATAAGTATAATGGACGCATTTTTGTCAGATTTCACGGCAAGGACGGTTTGAAATTACGGTCCGAGCTAGTGATCGTCCAACCATGCAAAATCCAAAATGGTCTAAAACGTGAAACATACTAATATACTATCTTGATCGCTACAAAAAGTGTGAGGTTTTTGAAAACAATGGTATATGGTTGAACCGGAACATAATTTTTCTCGATTGGCATAGCCATGCCAAACGCTCTATTATCTTAACTAATTCAACAAAAAAAAATTTACCATTCGAAACGAAATTTATCATGTCATAGCTTTGTATCTTTCTTTATTTGAATTTGAATACCCTTTTATCAAAAGAGAAAGAAAAAAACAAGAAATGTGGAAATAGTCTCTCTTTTTTTTTTTTTTTTTTCTGTGCGCTTATTTTTAGCTAGTTACTTACTAGAAGAGACATTTCAGTCGAACTCACATTTTGATTTTGATTTTTTCTTTTATTTTTGTCGGCACTCACGTTTTGAGGAAACAATATAACAAAGTAAACGATCCAATAGAAACGTGATACGTCTAAGCAAAAGAAAACAAAAAAGGAGGGTGGAGAATAAATGTTGTACTACAGTTTTGAATGTACTACAGTCTACACCTGCGGTAAAAGTGCGAATATCTAATGATACGTGGGACATCTATGATCTATCTATATCATCTAGTATGCAATAATAGAAATGCCACATGGACCAGTGTTTTACTATGTGTAGCTGTGTTTTTGGAACTTAAACATCAGTTCCATTCTTTGACAAACATATTCGGCCGTTCATTATATTTTGGGAAAAAACCCGAAAAATACCTCATCTATTTTTTATTTGGACGTTTAATACCTAACTTTTTTTTGTTGGAAGAAAAATACCTTCTTTAATTATAATTGGTCGAAAAATATCTTATCTTTAAATTGTTGGTAGATTCAAACCTCTGATTTAACGGTCGTTAACGGACGTAACGATAGCAGTAAACGACGTTAAATTATAACAGAAAAATAGCCGAAAAATACCCAATCTATTTATTTTTGGAATTTTAATACCCCAACTTTTTGGTTAGAAGAAAAATAACTCATGTAAAATATCTTTGTCTAAAAATACTTCATTTTAAATTATTAGTGGATTCAAGTCTGCGACTTAACAATCGTTAACAATATTACAGAAACATTTAACGACGTTAAATATTAACCCTGTGTATATAAATAGATATATACAATTTATTTTCAAAATTTTACAAATATATTGGTGTGATCAAAACTCAATATTACTTCGTTAATACGATCAAAACTCAATCTTTCTCGAACCATTTCTTTCATCTCTCCACTTTTACCTAAATTCTTCTCCACTTCCGCAACTATGCTACTCCACGACCACAAAAATGACAAATCTATCGTCGTCGTCATCTTTGTCACAATCTCTCATTTGTTAGTTGCAGAATCGTTACATTCCATCATCAAAATCACTATCACAAAAACCCTTCTAACTCCAACGATGCCTTTAGGAATGAAAAAATGATGTATTTAAATTTGTAGGAGTGAAGCAAATGATGTATTTAAATTCGTATGTCATTCATTAAAGAAAATAGGAGATCAAAAGAAGTTCTATGCGGGTTAAAAATCATACGTGTTACCATTAGATCAAGTAATATATTTGTAAAAGTTTGTATAAATATTGTATATACTAACAATTCAAAAAATAGGTCTTTTTAGACAAAAATATTTAAATGAAGTATTTTTCTTCCAACCAAAAAGTTTGGGTATTAAAAATCCAAAAATAAATAGATGAAGCATTTTTCGGCTATTTGTTTTGTTATAATATAACGTCGTTTACTGATACCGTAACGTCCGTTAACGACCGTTAAATCAGAGGTTTGAATTTACCAATAATATAAAGATAAAGTATTTTTCGACCAATTATAATTAAAGAAGGTATTTTTCTTCCAACAAAAAAAAGTTAGGTATTAAACGTCCAAATTAAAAATAGATGGGGTATTTTTCGGGTTTTTTCCCATTATATTTTTGACAAACAAATCTATTATACAATGCCAATTATCATATTAAGCAAGTGCTTTCTTCAATTAACAATAAACGAAAGTCAACAACCTCAACAATTCTTATTTTTACTTTCGTTTAAACATCAGTCTGTCAAGACTTGAGTACCGTTAACAAGAGGTTGCTGTTCTGAGTAACCAATACTACTCTCATCACTCAGAATGCTATAGTCAAAATCGTCAAAATCATCATCATCACCGTCTTCTTCTTCTTCCTCTGACTCTGTTTCTTCTTCTTGACTCGCCACGGTAGACCCTTGTTTTCTTTTCTCTATTGTCTGTTTAATGGCATCATCATAAGACATGTCATACCACACATTGCCTTTCCCAACAATGGATTTGTTGTGTGCATCCTTCATTCTCTCTTGCTTGCTAATCTCTGAGTTCTTTGGCTCTCCCCAGTAGTCATACTGATATAGTGCACTTGTTGGATCGTACTGGTCTTTCCCAAAGAAGCTTCCTGGCTTATACCTCCCTGGTTCCTCCAATGGTAAACCAAGTGCTTGACGACTGAAACATAAATCTTAATCATCTAAACACTTTCTTTGAAAAACATGCTCCATCACTTTGATAAGTGAACTTTTTTATACTTACGAGCTGATATCTCTGAGCAATGCTTCTCTTTCCTCCAAAGATCGGCGCCAGTGTAAGAAATCATACTCGTCCATCTCTATATTCCGTCTTAGCTTGTCGATTTTGTATCCTTCTCCTCTTGCTTTAGCTTCCATCATTAGTTTATTGTGGTGCTGCAGAAGACAACAGGAGAGTATTAACCACTGTCAGTATAAAAGATTCATACAACGATGTGAGTCTCACAATTCAATTACAAAGTGCAAAGCCTTAAAATGGAATTGTGACGACAAGTATATCGGAGTTACCAAGACAGTGTGAAATGGAAAACTACTGAAAATAAAGAAATACAAACGAGATATTGCCATAGCAGTGTGTTAAGGGAAATTGGAGACGACACGTAGGGAAGAGAATTTAAACCTGGCGCTCGGTCAATGCAGCCTCTAAGTCAAGTTCCTTGACACTGGTTTTCTGCCAGAAAGAGAACATTTAATCACGAACCGTAAGACAATATGCTTCACGAAACACACCGGAAGAAACTCTCACCAGAATCACTTTTGGCAATTTGGTTTTCTTATAATAAGCTTCGCCATACTCGATATCCTTTTGTTCATCAAAGCCTTCATCATCAGATAATTCTGATAGTTTTTTGCCTTCGTATTTTCCAGGGTTAGCTTCGTAATCATCCAAAATCATTTGCTCAGCTACATGTATCTGCCACAACTGCAAACGGGAAAGAAATTTGCTCAAGGTTTCACAAAAACTAGAAAGTCAATAAACTTAATGAGTACACAAAGCAGAAATCACATAACCAACCCTTTTGCTCAGGAAAATACCTTGTCGACATACGGGTGATCAGAGAGCAGCCCTTCCTCCTCTGGTTTTGATCCTGGATCTTTTCTAGGTTCTGGAGGTCTTCCACAATCTCGCTGTACAAACAATGTATTAGATAAGAGGGAGAGACTTCTAGAGAACAAGAAATGGATTGAAAGGATTCTACTAACCCGTATCTCATCTGGATTAGTATCCCCATCACGATGGAATATTGGTGGGAAGTCAAATTTATTAAATCTGGAGCAGGAATGTAAAAACAGTCAACACACATACAATAACCAAGACCATTTGAGGAAAGAACCAAAATGTCAATTTTTACTGGATATGAAAACGGAAAGAAAGACATGTGAGTTACATACATCATGTGATCTATATTAGGATGGACGAAGCGCAACTCTAACGGAAACCGAAACCGGTATGGATCTCTTTTTGCCTGAAAGAACAAAAGAAACTCGAGAATGAAACAATTTCCATTCAGCTTTTATAAATGTGAAAGAGGAATCTGCCTCAAGATTACCGTGATCTCAACAATAACATGCATCCCAACTTTTATGAAATGCCGGATCCAAAACCAGTCATTACCTTTTATAGGTACCCACCTGCCAACCAATAGACACATAAACTGGAACCTTTCAAAAAGAGCATATGAAACTTCAATTCATTGACAAGAGACAACCTTTGATCAGGTTAAATACCCTAAGTACAACAATCAAGGTAAGTTTTAACAATATTTACAAAGTAACGGGACATAGATATACCCTTCGTGAACACCACCAATGTCAACAAATGCTCCCTGATACAGATGTAAAGTGGTAACTGTGCCTTCACAAATCTGCATGGACATTACGATATTGCTCATATTACCAATCACCTAACCATTCATTAGTTACAATAAACAAGGCCTAGAATAAGGATTCTTACCATCCCTGGATAGTAAAAGGGAAGCTCATACTGCATAGAAAGATAAAGCAATTAACTTCAAACAGTTCAACACCTAGCAAACTAGTCAAACAATCAAAACCAGTAGTATAATGTTTACCATCCCGTCTTCGTAATCCTTCCCTCTTTTCCTTCTACCCGGATAAAAATCCTGATCGAGCTGGATAAATAAAAACATCATCTTGATTAGAATCCTTCTCTTAGCCATTAAGCTAATAATGTCTCATTTTTCAAACCACTCAGCAAGACCTAACAATGAAGCTAAGCAAAAAGCTATAAAAAAACAAACCTTGTAAGATTCTTCCTCCAACCTATCTTTATTTTCTTCAACCCATTCATTGTATTGTTTCAAGAAAACCTTAAACCTCTCCAAACACATCTTATCAACAGCAGCATCTTCACCAGTTCTCAAATCCTTATCCAAATCCTCTAGCCAAACCCTTTCAGCCATTAACTTATGAGCTTCCCTAATAAACTCGAGCTCCTTCCTATCAACTTCCCAACCTCTAGGAGGCCAATCACGGGGCGGAATTTGCCTAAGAACCATCGGACCAGCCCAAGATGTTTCTAAAGGCGGTGGTTTATCACCTCTAATCTCAAACTGTTTAGCATACCATTCATCTTCCGTTATCCCCATCTCCTTAATCTTCTTCTTCCGATACGACGGTCTCAGCATCTTAAACGCTTCGATCGCCTCCGGTGATTGAAGCGGAACTTCTTCACCTTCGTTAAGCGATTTACGAGCGAAATCAGCTTCTGGTGTGAGAATCTCTTCCCATGGAGCCCAACCACGTTCGATCCAGTTACGTCTTCGAGCTTCATCTTCTGTGTCTTTGTCCTTTGGTCCGAATTTCTCGAGGAAGGTTTCGTCAACGGGGAATTCATCGGAGCTGAATCCACGGCAAGGCGGCAAGGAAATGCGGCGAGGTGGTGACCATTGAATAGATTTGGGTTTGCAGAAATTAGGGTTTGTGGGATTAGGGAAAGTGAAATTGAGCTTGGTTTGGCAAATCTGCATGATTCATTCGCACCTCTTCAGGGTTTTGGAGGGTTTAAGAGAGTGAAGAAGTTGAGTGTGTGTGGATAAGCTTATTTCATTTTACAGTGAAGAAGAAAGGTTAAGTTTTTGATGAATCCCCATATTTATCCAATATTTTTATTTTGACCCCAAGTGTTTTTAATTTAATAGTTAGACCCATACTAATTCACAGTAGCTCAAATTCTTTCTTCGATAAGGAGCAATGCATGGCTGTCATCAGTTGATTTAAATCGTACTTGATTATGCAAGTACTTTGGTTCAAATTCAAGAGGTTCTTGGATTATGATTTATATATCTGGTCCATAAAAAGTTTTTTTGGCTTGGATATATGCTGACATTTTCAAATTCAAGAGGTTCTACTTGCAGGAATTGCACATTGAAAAAATTACAAATCATTCTGAGTATTTTCTATAGACTCCTTACAAACAGAGTTGTCTAGTTAAATTGTACATAATCAAAGTACAACACACATGAACTTGAGTTATGTGTTTACAAATCATTCTGAGTCTCTGTCTTCATGTTCCGTGCTTGAGCTTGATTCTTGTACTTGCTAAACATGGATGGTACTGATGGGTTCTTGTTCTTTAGCTGTTTCGAGCTTTCACACGAATCTATAGCCATTGCATCATGAGTGTCTCCTAATTGTGTATCCGAAGACAAGACATGAGACGATGATAGCAGATTTACCTCACCCTCAGTTTCTGGTGAAATGTCCAGTCTTGTTGACCCATGCTTAAGCTTCAACAGTGTTGACTCTACAATGCCATCAAAATAAACCAAGGATTTCAAAACCTAGAGATTTCTCACTTCTAATGACCTCTAAACCTACGATTCGTCTTGGTTTTATTTTCCAGGATCTTGTTTTTATTGGTCAATCAAATCAAATGAAATTGGAAAGAGTGTGAATTTATACCGTAGACGGAGAGAGCATCGTCTTTGATGATCTTCGCCGGATATCTCTCCAGACAATCCGGCGGCGACGGCGGTGGTCTCAGCCTCCCAAACATTCTTCTCTCTTTTTCTCAATTCGATTAGATCTGTGAGACTGTGATCGTCTTCTTTGTGTTAAAAATCTAAAAGATGATGATTTGTTTTTTTTTTTGTTTTGTTTTGGCGCCTCCATTGATAAAAAAGAGCGGGAACCCGAGACCATACCAGGTCAGGTCGGGTCGGGTCGGACCAGTTTCCTTTAAAGCCGAGACCAACATCGGCCCAAATAAATGCTATTATACTGGGTCCTTCGCTCTTATTATGATTTATCATTAACCACGTTACTCTATATGCAACCAAAAAAACTTCTCTATAATAACTAAAAATAGAGAAATTTTCCATCAAATCTAGAACTAATTGAGAAAAATATATTAAATGTAAATATGGTTTAAGATATTATTATTTTCATTAAGAGAAATTCCTAAAAATAGCACTAAAACAAGTTTTATGGACAATAATAGCACACACTCCATTAATTTCCAAAAATAGCACTAGTTGACTTACTATGAAGTTTTTGTTCTAAACATATTATCATTAGTTTATTTTTTTTAATAATACAACAATTTTTATATAAAAGCTATTCAACCAAAATAAATTAGAAATTAATTTTAAATATTATATTTGGGTTCTCTATTTTCAATTTAGGGTATATATTTCAATCATTTAAAAGAAATTTTGATTCATTTTAATATTAGTTTATAGTATTCTATTTGGGTTCCCTAATTCCAATTTAGGGTATATATTTCCACTATTTAAAAGAGATTTTTCATTTTTAATATTAGTTTGTGGTATTATATTTGGGGTTCCCTATTTCCAATTTAGGGTATATATTTCTACTATTTAAAAGAAATTTTGATTCAATTTAATATTAGCTTAGTGTTTTCTCTCATTTTTATTTCTACCTATATATATTCATATTTATAATCTACTTTTTTACATACCATTACATTATGTAGATTTACCAGAAAAAGCTAGATATTATTGAGAAATAAATTTATGTGAAATTCAGTATTTAAATACACCTAAGTAAATCCCAAAAAAACAGATGAATAAGAATATGGATTTCTTCACAGATGATCTATGGACAATTATACTTGCACAATTACCACTAAAAATGATCACAACTTCTAAACTGGTTTGTAAGCAGTGGAAATCTATTATCGAGTCTCCACATTTCCGTGTTATGTTCATGTCTCTGCACCATTCTTCTTCATGGTCTCTCATGTGTAGGTATTACAAGACAGAAGTGGTGGCTCATAATAAATGCAACACTTGGGGACTTAACCGTACCATAGGCTTTTACATCTCGTCTTTCATAACCGATAAATTCGAAACTCAAAGGAACAAATACCGACAAGTCAACGTTGTTGCTTACAACACCGATATTGGGTTTATTTTGATTGATGTCGAGTCTATCCTCGGGGATCAATTGTTATACCTGGCTAATCCTATTTCACATCAATGCTTAGAGATCATTCCTTGTGCTCTTCTGCATGATTTTTTCTGTCCCTTGGAAATAGTAACACAAACTAAGAACGGCGTCGTTTTGGGTTACAAAGTTGTTACGTTTGATGGAAAGCAAAGAGGTCCCATAATAACGAAAATAACTTTTCTGATATATTCATCCGAGACACAGTTGTGGAGTCTCAACACCGTCCATTTTCCTTTCTCTTTTTCGTTCAATCGTGATTTTCACCATCCCATTAGCTTAAACGGAAATCTTCATTGGCTCATTCGCAATAGTGAGGATACAGAAGTTGTTGTATCCATCGACTTTTACGATATAGGAACGAGTTCCTATAGATGTCGTGTTACTCCTTTCCCTGATTTAGAAAAGCATCCCAAATTCATAAGAACATGCACAACTAGTCAAGGGTTTCTCATGTATATGAACATAGTCTCTGATGAAGGTTTAGATGATAAGTTATGTGTATGGAGGCTAAAGAGTGGAGAATGGCAATTAGTATTTGAGATCTCCCCGACTTTTATTGAGACCGGTTTCAATTATATACCGTTGGCAAGTAACCCTTTTGATGCTAATATAGTATACTTTTGGAGTTCGAAACACCGAAATTTGCTTTATATTAACTTACTCAATGGAAACTTTGTGATCCACAATCAATTAGAATACGACAAGGAGACTGGCATTATAATTTCTGTTAACCGTCCGGTAGTTATGGAACACCTCATCAAAAATGTAGGATGTTGCTTGTTCTTTCTCCCACAATGGCTGTATCGGATCCCCGACCCATGATGACAACAAAAGTTTAGATATGTAATATTTACAATACTTCACTTGTTTACTTTTGTCATTATTATTAATGTACGTTTCTTATGAAAAGAGGAAGAAGATGGTTCTTGGTTTACTTTTTGAGTGTTCTAGTTGTTACAAAAAAAACAAAAAGAAAGAAAATGGTTATAGGGCAAAACAAAAATATATCTAAGATTTAGAAAAAAAAAAAAAAGAGAATTACGATAAGGGTTTGATTCTATATTTTCCCAAAGCACCCGAACAGAAATATTCTTTAGAAGAAAAAAAGATTAAGACAAAACTTAAAGAAAGGGTTCAATAAATTCTCTCTACAGAAGCCAAAGAGACATTAAATCATCTTGACCATTGAATCGTTGACTATAAAACAGTAAGTAAAATCAACGGCCAAAAGAGCCTTTACGTAATCGGTCTGCTAATAATATTAAGCGAAACAAAAAGTTTACAAGAGAAGAGGGAAAATAAATAGCAAGAGAAGAGAAACACTCAGAGCTCTCTCTACCAAATTTCAATGTCAAGAAGACGAAGTAATCGTGTTCGAAATACTAATAGTAAATACGTCACCAGTCCTGTTCGTGTTACTATTATTGATGGTAAATTCCAATTTCCTTCTCGTTTTTATTCAATTTTTTTTTTTCTGGGGTTTTTGAAAGATTTTTAATTTCTTGGTTTCCGCAATTTTGGGGATTAGGGTTTTGCGGATTCGATTAAAGTTTGTGTTTTTCTTTTCTTTCTGGAATTTTCATAGTGACGAGATTGTTTCTATTCCTGTGTCGTGGTGATGCTTACTACTTTACCATGTGTATTTTTGAAGTTCTCTGTAGTAATTGGCTTAAATTTGGGATTTTTATGACAATGAATCTATGGTTCTTGAAATGTATATATATACTTAGTACTGGTTTTGTAGTTGGTGAAGTTTTTGGGTTTCATATTTTGGTTCTGGTTGTGGAGTTTGATCAACATGTCTATAATTTAACAGATTGTGAGGAAGATGAGTTTTTACACCACAGGACGTGTTGGAAGCATATTGCTGCTGCATTGAATAAGTGTGGTTCGAAACCGAAGCGAGCCAAGGAGTTGGAGATGTTCAAATTGAGTGCCCCTTGTTTCTATGACGAATGCACACGCCGTGGGAGGTCAGAAAGAAGAATCAAGTGCAAGTATTTAGCCTCCAAGCTACGGAAAAAACTTAATTCTAAAGCATTTGTAGGTTACCTAGAGTAAGCAATATCTCTTTTTACTCGAAAAAAGAAGGAATTGTGCTTGTTGTGATTCTATTTTTGGTTAGTTGGTTTGCTAACATTTTTGAGTAATGTGAATAGGGATGTCTGGAGTGGCTTCTCTGATGAGAAAAAGAACTCTTTTGTCTACTTAGATTGTCTTTGGTTTAGTATGTACAAAAGTGAAAACCATAACATGAGAAGCAGTGTTTTCGATTCCATTAAGGCAAAGCAGATCTTCTCGAAGAAATACGTTTTTCTTCCTATCGTCTACTGGTGAGTTCATTTTGCCTTATATTCTTGTAATGGTTTCGAATGTAACTATTTATGTCTTTTTTTCTTTAATTCCTCCAGGAGCCATTGGACTTTGTTGATCTTTTGCAATTTTGGGGAGGATCTTGATTCTGATAACACATGCATGTTGTTTCTTGATTCACTACAAACAACTGACTCTTCGCAGCGGCTTGAACCAGATATAAGAAAGCGAGTACTCTTTCTTTGTTCTTTTTCAATCATCATTAAAGAAGAATGATATAAAAGCTTGTGTGATAATATGTTTGTGCTTCTTCTTTGATTTCAGGTTTGTGTTGGACATATATAGAGCCGAGGGAAGAACTGAAGACACAAGACTGGTTGATGAAATCCCGTTCCATGTGCCAGTGGTAATTGAGTGCATCTACCAAGTTATTTATATTTCTTGATTCTTATATCTTAGAATTGGATCGGCGTATCATAATTTCAGGTTCCACAGCAGACAAATGATGTGGAATGTGGAAGCTTTGTCCTCTACTACATTCAGCGGTTCATAGAAGATGCCCCTGAGAACTTCATCGTCGATGATATGCCATATTTTGTAAGTTTATCATTCAACAAACATTTTATCGTTGTTCACGTTAAGTGGCTTTTTGTTTGTGGTGAATCTTGAAATGCCCGCCCGGGTTTCGCTTAAAATTTGCAGATGAAAGAGGATTGGTTTAGCCATAAAGAGTTGGAAAAGTTCTGTGAGACGCTTCATTCTTTGGGAACCATTCATTGATCAAAGTGATAACTTCTAATGGCTTTAACACATCAGCATAGCGCAGAAGATTAGGTCCAGCTTGGAAGTGAACTTGGAAAGATTCAAGTTATTAGTTGGTATGGAATCTCTAAGAGTTTTCTTCTTCTATGCGTAGAATTCTTTCTTTTTACGGGTTCTTTGATTTATCTATCAAACTGTTGTTCTGGTTTTTCTCGGGGGCTGCCTGTTGTTAATCATGTTTAGTGGCAACCAATTGATTTTTCGCTTCATCATTGACTAGTTCAGAAATCTGAATGGAAATTTTCTCAACCTTTGGAAGATGAAAAGTATCTATTTTTAGCAACTGTAATCGTATCTAAAGTTGAATAATCGTCAGCTACTGAATTGGATTTGTTTAATCTGTTTTTCACTCATAATTAGAGAGATCAATTTGGTTTCTGGCTCTGTAAATCACTAATCAGGAACAAGGCCACTTATCACAAATCTCAAAACTTTGTAATAGATATTAAAAATCTATTAACACATGAATTCTTTAGTGAAGAAATGTTACTATACAGAGGTGACTAGAGCCGAATTAATGGGAATGAAGTTTCTAGAGATGAACATTTGAAGAAGGAAGTTTGATTGATGTCAGCTTAGAGATACCAGAAGGTAGACTTATGTTTATCCGTCCAGTGCTGCTGCTGCTACTTCCACCGGTTGATTCTAAAGCTCGGGAAGTTTGAAGAGCCATCTCGGCATGGAGTTGGAGACATGACAAAGCCATCTAACACAACATAACACAGCAAAACACATAAGCTAAATTGTAACTTTCAATCACGTTGTTAGCTAATCAAAAACCGCAGACTCTTTATTTCCTTAAAAGCTATAATCAAAATCTAATAAGAGATGGATCCGGGCTGGCCCATGGGAGAATGTATGACTTACAGTGTAACAGTCTCGGTCAATGTCTGAGTCAGCTATTTGAAGAGCCCACGTTCTGATCCATTCAAGAGCTCTGGAAAGATCAAGATTTCCTTCAACCAAGGTTGAGACTATGTAAGACGGGTGAAGAGCAACCAAAACAGAAGAGGCTGCAAAAAGGACTGCTCTTCGGACATAGGCTTCGGGGTGATTGGATACTTCCCTGTATTGAGTTTGTCAAGTATACAAATACTCAGTATATATGCAAAAGCTTGGATATAAGATATATAATATAAAAAGTGATTATGTACCTTCGTTGTAACATATCTAGAAGAGAGATAGCTAACGCAGATGCTTCTGGATGCATCGATGCACACTGCATACAGACGCCGAGCATGTGAACAAGTTTCCCAAGGACAACAAAGTCCCTGCCAAGTAAGTCAACACCATGTCGTTTCTTGTCAAACTCTTTCATGGCTGGAAGCATAAATGCTGCTGCATATAGTGGAAATTTATTCTGAGACCAGTCACTACTGTTTTGATCTCTGTCTGCTGATTTGAGGCTCCACCTTCGAGATTTTCCTTTCTTCGTCTGTCCAGGCTTTGACTGTAGCTCTCTCTCAAATCGATTTGCCCAGTTCAGATGAAAAGATCCCGTCTCGGGGACCTTTTTCCATGGAGTACTCGCATTGCTAGGCAAATACCAGGGTTGAGGATCTGAGATATTTGATATCAAAGGTCCCCGTGCTTCATGTTTAGGTTTCAGGGTCTTGGAATTAGCAAGCTCCCGAGCTGCTTCGGACATGACATCAAGTATCATTATGCGCTGACTTACATCTACATTAGGCGAATACAAAATTTTGTTTAGAGTTTCAAGGGATTCAAATGGACGGGTCACAAGCAACGCAATTAGAGCTCTTTGCCGCTTCTCTTCTGCTGAATCTTCTTCACCTTCGATTGTTATATCAGAGCAGCGAACCTGTACCAGAGTTCGAGCAAGGTCACCAGCTATATGAGTCAATTCATCAGGTGATGCTCGCACAAGTTTCTCTGCAACATATATTGCTTTCTCCACCTGCAACACGTAATATACACAAAGATTACTATCTTGTGTCTTTTTAATAAAAGAATATCAGCATCATCAGGTTAATGTCCCAGACAATTCTCTCTAGCTACGTACCCCATCAGCATCATCGGTTTTCCGAAGAGCTCCAACAACATCCACCAAATGTGTAAATTGTTTCCCTAAATCCTTGTCATCATCCATTAGATCATATGGCTCCAAAGAAGTGACACTTGAATTATCAGAGCTGACACTTGCATTATCATCAACATCATCTTTATCACTCTCTGTTTCACAGTTTAAGGTAGCCAAATCAACTATTTCATCGGGATCAGCCAATACAAAATCAGATATGTTCTTGCTCTTGCGATTTTTTTCCTTGTTTCTGCGGCTAGAGTCATTTACTTGAGTTAAGGCGGCTGATGTTTTGTTTTCACCATCTTCATTTTCCATTGAATTTGTGATTGACCGGACCCCTCCGACAGCCATTTGCAATCCAAATTCCCAGTCAATTGCATTCCCAGTGAATGAATCATCGAGGTACAGAGGATTCTTCGGGTCAATTACTTTAGAGAACATAAACGCAATAGAGCTAGCCATTTTTCGTACCAGATCTCCTGGGTTCTCCAGTCTACCTGTTGGCAACAATAAGCACAAGAAATAAGATCGCAGAAGCTTTTAAGTTCCTTACCAAAGATACCAAAAGAGATAAGTTTATACAGCTAACTCCTTGAAGAATACTGTGCATTACATCCTTCGTTCTATCTAGTTCTTCCTTTGACATGTTCTCCAGGCAAAGCCCAAGAGCTGCAGTTATATCTGCAATATCTGTTACGGGAAACAGGAACTGAAAGTCTAAACCAGTAGCAGGAAGGTTAAAGCATTGCTTCACCATCTAAATATTGATAAAACAAAAAACCTATTACAACAGTGATCTATACATAGCATAAATCAAATTTAAAAGCCAGAAGAGGATACAAGCTTGCTGCTCCAATGGGACGGACTGCAGAAACTCCCGTTTTGACCAAACTGAGGCTAGTCGCTGCGTTGTTTCAAGCAGTCCTTGTGTGACATCACCTTTAGCAAGTGTATTAGTAACCGGTGGGCACTCAAGAACTGAAAATTGTAAGATCCATCGCAGACAACGGATAGGAAACACTTTCCATAGCAAAAATTTGTCAACAAATATGGACCTGAAAAACAAATTACAGACAATTATTTGCAAAGTAGACTAAACTGGCAATAAAATCAAAAGACAGCAAATCTGTTTCCTTGAAACAAAAAACAAATCACAGTTACAGTTACATGCTCACTTCTGTCGAACCGCATTATCTCATTAGGATGGAAATAATCGAAGAAAAAGGGGTATCTAAACAAAGAATCAAGCTGCCATAGAAAACATTTTGCTTGCCTCACTGATGCCTGATGTATCACATTGCGATGAAACAGAGACCAAATAGTCCAGAAAGCTTCAACATCACTTGCATGCTCAGCATATAGCTGATGTAAAAGTTGTTCAGCCATTTTCTCAACAGCATACGGATCTGTCACTTCTTCCATAGTTTTCGACCAAATCTGGGGTGTAGGGTCCAACTGAAATGTTTCCATCTCAATGGAACCCATCTTTGAGTTTAGTAACCTCCTAACATGAGCTAGGACATGAGGTGTTACTTCACTTAACAGCAAATCTGCAGATTAAAAAACATAATTTAAAGTATATCATGAACTGTGTCATGAAAATAACTTCAATAAAAAAAACATTGTCACACCATCTAGAGCTTATCAGTCAATTACAGAGTGCAAGGTAATTATATTCTGGCACATCCTTTTTCATGTCTGTCACGAGGATCAAATCTACATCCTCACAACTTTCCATTACAGGGGAAAGATAATGAATACAAGCAAGTCCATGGTAAATCACAACGCACAGAGAAAAAATGGAGCTGAAATTATTGAACAACACAGTAGGATGAGAAGTATATTGCTCGGAGCATATATACCTGATAATCCGCGTCGACAGATGCGGGAAAAAATTTCCCCGACAAATGATAAAACGATAACTGTGCTATTGGCCTCAGTGCTGGAAGCTCTGTCGTCCAATATTTGTAGAAGCTGATTGGTAATGTTCTTGAAGTACAAGCTTTATGACTTATGTAAAAGATAAACACTGACCTCAAAGAAATTAATAAGTAACAATAAAAGGTATCTAATTACTTATGGAAGGTAAAAGACATCAAATTGACGGCGCTAGAATCTGTATTCATAGAGAAAAGGATACTGAGAAGAAAGTAGTGGTGGGGCTTTTAACCGTGCTTTATCAGGAATGGAGGTCAATATCTGTGATAGCCTGGATAACAATGGCTTGAGACTTCCATTCTTAAAATTCTCTCCTTGATAACCATCACCAATTTCTTTAGTTATCTTGAGCACTCCAGCATTTTCAAGCAAACACAATATAAGCAATCTGTCATTAAAGCAAAATGATATCACCACAGGCTAACAAAATACTAATAGTAGCATTTGCATCAGCTACAGGCAAAATATATCACTGGACACAGATTTATACGCAGATAAATAGTCAAGATGGAAAATTGCTGTTTGGTCCATTAAGTAAAGTGTTATACTGTCTACATCTTCAGATTTTCCAGTGGGGTCAAACAGAAATTGTTATTCTTAATACTCAGGACACGCCCAAACATGAAAGCAAAAAACTTGTAGAGAAGCAGGGATTTATAATTACTAGTTCTCAAACAGAAACCTAATGGAAAAAAACAAAGGAAAACAAAGTATGTGTTTGGGCACCTTTCCACATTAGTCTGGACAGAATTAGGATCAACGCCACCATCTCCCACATGATGTAGAAATGGAACCAAGACTTGAACAACCTCAATAACAGGTCCATCTAAAAAGAACACATCATACAAATGTTTCTGCACTGAGATAGGGAAACAGGACAGCCAATCGGAAGCAACATCTGCGATAAAACAAGAACTACTTAAACATAACCTCCAAATTAAAATCAAGGAAAGAACTAGTGATACAACTCAAATCAACAAGGGCTACCAAAAAATCACACTAAAACAATCATAAAATGTAGATTTGACAAAAACTTACCAAGCAACAAAACCCGAGCAAACGTTGGAAACGCAGCCCCTCTGTAGAACGTCTCCAACCAATCATTTCTCTCATCTGCAGAAGGAACTACAGAGCTAGGGACCTACGCGGCGACCAAATACAGAAGCATTAGTAAGAAAAAAGTTCCTAATTTCAAATTCCCCAAAGATACAGTAAAAATACAAACCCTTTCCCTGTACTTGTCACCAATACTCCCTGCAATTGAATTGGGAAAATCAGTAAGTTTCGTAACGAAAAAACAGCCCAAAATCTGAACTTTTGATTGGAGAAGGGACTGAGGTTAAGTAAGAATAGATGAACAAGTGACTGTTGATTACCGGAAAACAACGATGGATCGACCGGGAAGAGAAGAACAGCGACGGAATGAATAGCGGAGATCACTTGGTCTACGTGCTTCGCATCAGATATAGCAGAGATGGCTTCTGCGACCTTGTTGAGCAAATTGTTTTCAAGTGTTCTCTCTTGCTCAGTCGCTTCCGCCATGGAAAGTTTTGGAGAGAGCGAAATTAGAAGAATTCGTCCGTAGACTCTAAATTTAAGAAGAAGATTAAAACGTTGTCGTTTCGTTATTTTTTAAAGGACGACGTTTTTGAGGAGCAAATCTGCAAATGTTGTAATTTGATTTGGGGAATCACTTTGGGCCTCTATCAACCTTTTCAACCTCATTTGATTTTATTTTTATTTCTAGTAGATGAATGCTTCCTAGAAAAAAAGGTACTAAAATATGAGAAATTAAAACGATCAGGCCATTTAATTTTTATAAGTCTCATGTCATAACCAAATTTAAATACACTAGTATACAAAAAAAAAAAAAACCAAAAAAAGAAGAAGAAAATGAATGTCCGCTTTATACTGAAAATTATGACTTTAAAAGTATTTTATGCAGAAACACCTGATTTATCATTTAGTGATTTACAGATCTACCACATTTTTCATTTTTCCTCATACAAAAATGAAAGATAGTTGGCATTATTTACCTCATACATGGCGTACTCATTAGTTACAACACATATTTTATTTATAACATACTAGTTAGTTGATGATTTTGTTTTTTTATATCCATTTATTCATATATGATCACACATTAGTCCAAGTTTGAGAAAAACTAGAATCGACTAAAAGTTATATAACTGCAAATAATTGGATAAAATTTTAATTTTCTTTTCCTTTGTCATACAATATATTTTTAATTTCGGATGACAAAAAAAAAATAAGGATCTCAGACCTTACTTAAATTGTTTTGTCTTGTGTGATTTAAGTTCCGATCATAAAATTTCTTGAGGCTTCCGATCGAAAAACCAAGAAACAATATATTAAACAACTCCAAAACCATTCAATCTTAAAAGGAAAAAATCAGTAAAACAATTCTTTTATAAACTGTTTAGTTTCTTGAACAACAAGTTACTAAATCTAGGACGAGTGAAAGTGCCGTCAAGGAACATATCGGCCATAACCTTATACATAGCCTCGGTCAAGTGGACTCCGTCCCAATTGATGTATTGATTCGGATCCTTACACGCCGTAGCTGCAGCCGTCCCACAAGTCTGAAACACCTGGAAGTTGTACGGCTCTCCGGTTCCACAGCACGCCTTGAACTTCTCGGTAATACCGTACTTGCTAGGGTTTTGAATCACCGCACGGTACGCGTTCCAATAATCTGCATAGACTATTGTGGCAGTCGGATACTTGATCCTGCATTTATCAAATATGTTTAAAATATGGTCTACTAAATACCATCAAAGTATTAGCTATCTTTAAACAACTGACCTAAGTTGTTTAAGTTTGGATTGAAGAGCAAGATTGTGAGTGTAACTTTGGTTATTGGCACTCTGCACACATCCTAGACTGTCCCGATCATCTTCTGCGGCCAGCGACATTGCTAACGTCAAGCATCCAGTTGCCGGATGTCCTTGTACCAACATATATTTCACACCTTTGTTCAACAATGTCTGCAGTTATGATTTAAACAAATGTTATTAACGAAACCGGTCGGTTAGATCCATGACCACCAGATTTATTTCTGCCATGATCCGGTTAACTTCAAAGCCAGACTGTTTATCATTAAATGCCTATTTTGTTATGGTCTTTAACAAAAACAAAAGCATATTTTGTAATGAGAAAAAAGCATATTTGGTTAGAGAGCCAAAAATAAAAAAATAAACATGTCAATCTTGAATTGTTTAATAATATTTGTAGATCTAAAAGCGTAATATATATGTTAATTATGCACATAATTTAGCAGAAAATTACCTCCAAAAACCTTGTAAAAGTTGAGATACTAAGTTCTCTAATGGTGTCACTTGACACAGTAGATCCAAGGGTATACGCATAATCATTCACTCCAATTTCTCCAATCCAAAAGAGAGAATCTTTAAACAACGAAACCTTCTGATTCGTTCCAAGTGTCTCTAAATACTTCTCAAACCAAGCAAGCTCTGTTTCTATAGACTGAGGAGTCATATCAAGCGATAGATTGTTCTTCACGAAAAACGCGTGTTTAATCACCGTTGCTCCAGAGACGGCGAAATTAACGCCGTGAGTATCTGTAGCTGTGCCGTTACCGTTAGTGGATTTGAGGCTGAGGTACGGTGGTAGAAACGGTAAATTCATTGACTCTGCCACGAAGTCGATGGTGAGACGACCGTCGGAGTAACGGTTTGTTGGTCGCCGGAAGAAAGTCATGCCGTACGGAGGACTTGACAAGTGTCCGAATCCGGCTGGTCCTTCACCGGAGCGTGAGTTTCCGGTGTCGGTAAAAGAATCGCCGAAGGCGTAGATTTTGTTGAATGGATGGTGGATATTTGGAATTGTCGCCGCGGTGGAGATGGTGGAGAAGAGGAGGATTGTGACGGAGACGGTGGTTGTGAGGAGGAGAGAGATGGAGGATGACATTGTGGAGGAAGTGAGATTTAAAATTTGAGCTTTCATGAAAATGGTCGTGTGTTATATATGTAGTGGTGACTGGTGAGAATAAAATTGAGAAAAAAATGTATTTAATTTATTAACTTGTGTATTTTAATTTACCGAATTTTTGCAGATGAGATCCAAAGTTTTTGAAATAAAATTTAATTTAATGTTGTGAAGAATTATTTAAGCTTTAAATAGTTTATTTCGTACCACAAAATATAATGTCGTTTTTGGTAAGTTTTATTGGCCCCGCTAAATCCAGAGTTAACCATTTAGAGCCTTAGAAGAAAATTGTGGTGATTGTATTTTTAACAAAAAAAAAAAAAACATGTGTAAGCTTAAAGCTCACAAATATTTGGGAATTGGATGATTGTATTTTTGTGGGAGGATAATTTGTTTATGTGGTGTATACATGTATACAGTATACCTTCTAGTATGATTGATTTTTAAGTTTCTTTTTGTTTATGTTTATATATATGTTAAACTAGATTTTAAAACCATAATATTTTTGTATTTTTCCAATTTACAAAATGTACAAATGGTTGTCACTTAGAGGAATAAACTGGATTAGATGAATTAAATCATTGAAATAAAATAGCACAACCATTTGCACCGAAACTAAATGTAATTTTGTTTGCACTTGTAAAATCTGTAATTGATATTTAACAAGGTAATCAAAAAAAAATATTTCTCTGAAATGTAAAGATAAGTTTTAACTTTTAACTAGTAATTTTTGTTTTGTTTGATATCACCCAACACATAATGAAGATTTCATTATTAATGCATGTTAAAAAGTGTCATCGCTTTTACTTAGGTTTGGACCTAGCGTTCAGTTATATATATATATATATATATATATATATATATATATATATATATATGTGAATGATTATAGCTATTACATGAATACAGTAATATGGGAAAACATATTGGATAAAACTCATAAAATATAAACGAAGTAACTAGAAGATAAAGTAGGTGAGGCATGCATGGAGGTGTTTAATGTAGTTGGCTGTGGAGAGATTTTTAGTTAGCCATTAAATGTCTCAGCAGCCATCTCTCATGAGAATTCTTGCAACGTGCGGCAGCTAAGAAGTTCGGCAATTGAAAATGTACTCCATGGTCGGTTTATAAATAGTTAAGTTTCCAATGTTTAACAAATTAGTTTCTTAATTAGAAAAATGTTTCACTTGATGGAAAAATTTATTGTACGTCATTAGAACTTTGGAGTATACACTTGATGAAATAATTGTGGGTTTGAATTGTAAAACAAATATTACTAAATTACTTATAATCTCTCAAATGCAAAGTTTTTAACATTTTTATGAATTCATTATCGTGCCATTTTGATCACATAAATTCGTTTATCTTATTTTGTTCGTTTCCTCTAAAGTATCTAAGATTTAAGTACTCGTAGCATCTAACTAATTTTGAATAAATAATCATCTTTATCATCAACAAATTTATTTTCAAAACTGAATAATTAATTAATGTTTTCGTTTTCATTTTCATTTTCACATATATGTGGTGTTTTATTTTGTGAAGTTACATACCTAGCTATAATTGTATCATGACAATGATTGTAATACTCATAAGACGTTAGAATTCATTTATATCTTGATGTTAGTAGGCTATAGCAACATACAATGTACTAAAAGACAATTCCAAATTCCAATAGACCAATATCATCTATCTTTTTGTGGATGCTATATTAATCATATAAGAAACCATATGTTGGACCATTTTTTTTGCCTCTTTAGTCGGTTACATTTTGCTGTCATAATTTATTTTCTTAGCGACCGTAAGGGTTCATAATCTACACGTGTTGGCGCAGTGTGTACATTAAATGTGAACCCATTAATCTTGTTACATTTTTTTTTTAAAAAGTTGAAGCTGTTAGCTGAATGATAATGACCGTAATAATAGCTACGTCAAAGGGAGAAAATCTAGAGAGGTTCCTTACTGGTGTTAATGCATTGCCTTGTCTTTTTAATTAATCCTTTAAGTGTAATGGTCACTTTGCCAGTTTCTTAACTTGTAAGTATGGAGTTTCGAACCCATTCAGATTGGAAACAACATGGAGCATTTAAGACCACTGTCGGTGTTATGCAGTGTTTTACATTCTCGAGGGGGTCATCAAGTAGTAATTGCTTCTTCCTTTTTACAATATGAGTTAATGTTTTTTCAATTATAGGGCTCACTAAAATATACTTACTCCTTTTCATAACAACCGTCGTTTTAGATTTAAAATTTTGTTTCAAAATAATAATCGTTTTATACTTTTAATATAGATGTTTAATAAAATTTTCAATTTTATCTATACTACTACTAAAATTTATTGACCAATAAAAAAGATTGTATGATATATTAATAAGAGGTAAAACAGAAATTTAATTGATTGGTTAATATGCGTAAATTAAAAAACCTTAAACAATATTTATAATATAACAAAAATAATTAATACTTAATTACTTATGTTCTGTTTTGTTAAAATCTCACTTAAATAGTTTATTCTTAATGAGCGAATATTCAAAATTTATTTAATTATGTAAGTCGACATCATAATTTTTTCAAAATATGAAATGGTTTAAATTGAAATTAATATCAAGTGTTTACACTAATTTGTTTTCAATACAAAATAATATGAAAAGACTTTTAACAAAAAACTAATATGAAAAAGACTTACAAGAAAATAATCAAATATTGAAGTAGTGATATGAGCATATCATTCATTAATCATGACCGACATAAATGGGTTAGCTTCTTCATGTTAGTTTACTTGAAAGTTGGCACATCTTTTTCTTATTTAACTCCGACTTGTTTATTTTTTTCCATTCAAAAATAAGGGTTTAAAATCGATTGTGAAACATGTTTTCTGAATCCAAATTTCATGTTATATATTGGTTTTATTTTATTTAACTCGATCATAGAAGTTGAGCCTTGATTTAATTTTATTTTTTAAAAAAAATTATACATATGATTACAAGTTAGGATTTTGATTTTGGGTTATTCTTGATGTATTCCAAATTGAAAGTCTACTAAATAATTAACAAAAGTCAACATTTTAACAATTAATGTTTTTTTTCACAACTACATTTAAAACTTAATTTTGATATTTAGTAACAATAATTCATAAAATACAGTAAAACTGAAGAAAATATATATATACATTTTATCAGTTACTTATGAATATTCACTTATATTAAGTTTCATTTGTATCTAAAATTTGTGTTTACAATTGATAGCTATTTTATTTCATGATTATTTATTTAACTATTGCGAATTGCAATATACATTAACCATTGTGTTTGCGAAAATGTGGCGAAGAATTGCAAAACTTTTAAAAAGTAAAATATACATTGAATAAATCTTATCATGGGCCTAGAGAAACATGACCCAATGATACCTCGGTCTTTAAAGTATGGTTTGGTCTTTTGGAAACTTTGCTTCTAGGCCCCAATTACGCTGTTAGTATTTGACGATCATTATTTGGCGTCTTTGTTTTAAGTTGAAAAGTTAACAATACAAATTAGTTGACGAAATTGAACGCCAACCATCTTAGAACGCAGTATAGTAATAATGTAATATTAGCACACATGACATGACACAAAGCTAGGTTGAATATATTCTATAGTTTAAAAGAAAAAGAGCTAGAGCCTAGAATTATTATACAATAGCAAGAGAAATGTCAAAACTCAAAAAAATTTGCATGGTTAATACGAAAGCTTGTGTATTTCATTTGTAAATATATGAATCTAATTTTTTTATTTTCACATAAATATATAAATCCACTTGGATAAACCACAATATATATATATATATTTTTTTTGTGCACCAAATATATTTATATTTAGAATATTATTGATAAAAATACTGAATAGGGTAGGTGGAAAAGGCAAGAACTTTGGGCATGATCCACGTTTTTAGTCTTTTGCTCTCAATGACTTTTTTTTTTAATATGAATTTACTAAATAAGTTTAGGTATTTCTGTTGGGAAAGCCGCGGGAAGGAAGAAAGGTGAGAATATGAAAAAAGGAGATTTGTGTTGTTTTCAACGACGACCTCTTCTCCTCTCTCTTCCTCTTCTTCTTCTTCTATATTACAATTTCATCTCTCATTTTTCCAGATCACCATCATCCTCATCATCAAGCTCTCTATTTCTCTAGATTTTCGACAATTCCTCGTATCGTATTCGAAATCCTCTGTTTTAATTCCAACAATGGCAACGGTAAGAACAATAACCATCTCTTATATCGATTTCTGATTCATCTTGCATTTGTTGATATGATTTCAATATTCCAAATCTCTTATCTTGAAAAAAGTCTCAAACTTTGGCCAAGAAAGAGAGGCTATTGTTACCATTGCCAATGTTTAAGAATTCTGCATTTTTTATGATGAACAATTCTGTTTCTTTTTGGTGGTGTGTAGGGAAATAGAGCGAGACCATTACCAAAATTTGGGGAATGGGATGCGACTAATCCTGCCTCGGCTGAAGGATTCACTGTTATTTTCAATAAAGCTCGTGATGACAAGAAGACCAAGAAAACCGCTGTCGCAGGACCTGAGAGTATTGTTTCACCTCCAAGAAATGAGGAACCTCCAAAAAACAATAACAACCATCACAACCGTAATTCCCAAACCCCACGATCAAAGGTACTTTCTTTATCCAGATAGAACTCAATCTTGATAAGAGTAGACTACTCACGGATATTAGGTATTTCTCTGCTTAACTTGCTTTTGTTCTTTGGTTGTGCAGAAGAAATGGCTTTGTTTTCGTTAACTCTCTGGTAGTGGCTCTGTTCTGAAAAACTCAACGATAAGCAAGCAGAATCGTGTAGCCGAGTAATCTCCAACAGATTATAGCGACCAAACCTGTGATCGTCAAAGATGTTGTTGCAAACTTGTCTTCTTCTTCTTGCTCGTTGAGTTTATTTTTTCCACTTTGTTTTGGCCACATTTGGGTATATGAATATACGTTATTCTTGCTGCTTCTTAGTTACATAAGTATATAAAGATTGAGACATGTCCCTTGTAGACATGTCATAATGCATAATCGAAGTATTATACGAATACTTACAGGCTTACAGCTTGCGAAAACCGCTTCAAAACCCGGGATTGCAGATTCAGCAGCTGAATCTGGAATCGAGCAACTCTGTTCTAGAGTTTAGCTCCCATCACATCCAATATGAACCAAGCAGGGTGAAATTCAGGAATTAGGTTTAAGACAAGTAAACAAATGAAAGAAACAGGGCAGGCTCCATTTAACCTCAAGAGTCAAACGGTAGTTACAGATTACAAAGTTTTGTGGTGCAAACTTGTCAAAAGCATTGAGGATAGGCTTGCCACATAGATATTGTTTGGAGAGTATAATTTAACTAAAAGTTTTGTAAAGAAATTACAAACCCATGATAGCTAGAGACAAAAGGTATCAATTATGTCAGCTCCGGAATGTTTGGTTGTCAATTCCAACCGTCACTTTCATTCCCATTTGCACTGACCTGAGGAGGTTCTACAATGGCCTGGGAGCTTTCTGTCGAATATGACGGCTGGACGGAATGGTCGAATCTACAAGCTGGACCGAATTTGCAGATGCCGTACCGACTGTAATATGTGCAGATGTTTTGATCCTGGATTTCAGTCAAGCAATCAGTCAAAACCCGAGGGACTTCTATTTTAAACATTTCATATCGGGTCACTTCTAGATTGATTCACTATGTAATTTATGGCTGTTACAAAGAGCCAAAAGGTTCATCAAACATTCAAGAATCAACACAAAGCATGCAACTTTGTAATACTAGCACACAAGAACAGACAACGGAAGGTAAAAACCGATCTTACAGGTCTAAGGGGTAAACCCTTGTCATTGAGAGCATAAGGAGGCAGCTTCGGCAATCGATTCTTAGGATGATGGTATTTGCAATTGAATTTGAACTTACAGTCCCCAGTTTTCATATAATAACTACACTCAGGTTGGTCTGGGCGTTCTGGAAATTCTTCAGCAGGAATTTGATGCCGGTATTGTGACAACATACTTGTTTCAGCTGATAAATTGTTCATAAGGTATGTGGTGGAAGGCGAAAACACACCCCTTTCAGATGAATACACAGAAGCCTACGCAAATATGAAGACAAGATAAAATCATCATAGATAATTCGAATAGATATAGATATTATTAAGATCCAGAGCTGAAGTACATACTACCTGATAGCCATTCGGCCCATTCCATTCCGGAGTTTGAGATGGAACTCCATGAGTTTGTGACAGCATGACTGGAATAAAAGGAGATGTACCATTCACATGCCTTGGTGAAGTCCAGGAAGTTGAACTTGCTTGGAATGCGGACTTTGGAGAAAATGTTCCAATGGATACACCATTATTACCATGAAATGATGGGGAGTCGGTTCCTCCGATGGTTGTAGGATCAGGATGATTAAATTTGCACTCAGCTCCAAATTTGCAGGAGCCATTGCGCATGTAATAAGGGCATTCTACCTCTCCCTACCGATGGTTAACAACATTATATAGCTTTGAAAAGACTAGCAACAGAATTTCAAAAACTAGCGAACAAATATCAACTAAATGGCAATACCGGTCTGATAGGAAGGCCAAGGAAGTTAAGCTCGGGTGCTGAGGCCAGACAAGACTTTGGTAAGGTATGGTTGAATCTACAAGTTTCTCCATATTTGCACCCTCCAGTCCTAAAGTAATACTGTAAAATCTCATGCAAGAAAATGGAGCACATGAACTGGATATCAGTAAGAGCATAAACTATAAAAAGCTTTGCCAATTCCCAATGCAGATCAATACAATAGAATGCAACTTCATAAAACAACCGACTGATACACAACGAGCGTATGTATCAAGGTTAAAAAATGAAGTAAATTAACCTTGCAATCTATCAGTCCCAGTTTACCACCATCCTCTTCCTTTTCTCTCAGTTTATTATCCCTAGCAATCTTCAAAACAATGAAACATAAGAAAATGAAAAAAAAAAACAAAGTTCAGATTTTTTTTCATTTAAACTGATGATTCTTCTACTAAAGCAACATATTAAAGCTTTGTCCTTTGGTCTAGCAATGAAGTACATACAAAGCAAAACTTCTCTAAACGCATGTGCCACTGATTTAAAAATGGTTTCTTTTATAAACAAATCTTCCCTAAGATCAATAAAAAAACACAATTAAGAACCAAATATCCTTGTCAGAAGCAAACGTGCACGAATGGGGAAAATAATCTCATCAGCCACCTAAACAACATTGAGAAAGTGTAAGAAGTAAAGTTTACTTGGATTTTTCTGGCAAGAGGATGATTGAATTTGCAACTGGATCCGAATTTGCAGCTCCCTGTTCTCATATAAAAAGAACAATCCTCTGCTCCTGGCCTCACTGGATACACAGTTTCTTCTTCTTCCTCGCTCCAACCATAACCATCTTCTTCTTCTTCTACCTCCTGATTGGTGACTACTGCATTCGAATCTAAAGCTCCATTACTCTCAGAGACACTCATAATCGTCTCACTCTGCTCTTTCGTAACCTCATCCAAACCCACATTCTTAAGCTTATCACTCAAGTCCTCAGCTGCGTTGTTGAGATCAGAAAGAGATCGATCAGCAGATGAATCACCAGAATAAGATTGAGAAACAGGTTTTGGCTCAAACCCATCTGCAGTTTCTTCGGAATTGACCATTTTTTTTTTGTCTTCTCACAAATCACATTACAAAAACCCTAATTTCAGGGAGGTAACTGAAGAAGATCAAAGGGTGAAAGTAGAAGAAGAAGAATAAAGTTGTTTCCTTTATGAATACTTTTATAACATTTGTCGTTTATAGCGTCACGAATGAGAATCCCAAAGAAACCGTTGCTTTAATATGTTGACAAGTTCCAATAGTTTACATGCACAGTTTTAACTTAAGATTATGCGTTTCAGATATTTCCCTAAATTTGCAATCAAGTCCTCATCATATATGTTTTAAGATTTTCTTGATTTCGGACCTTAACTTTCTAATCGTACAAGCAGCTCCTTTATTTATCAAAGTAACAGTAAAGAATACAACAAAGGGAGAAGAATCTGTTAAGCAACAACAATGGATTGATCTCTTCATGATAGATTCCATGTTAAGGCCTAAGTAAGTCACCTTTTCTTGGTTTTTTTAACTGAATGACCGGTTTTTCGTTTGTGCCGGCTGAAGTCAGAGACGAATCTGAAAGTTTGACCACAACCCGGTTCAGCGCAAACATAAGGCCTAGCGCCTGTGTGAACTCTTATGTGCTCAGTTCTAGACCATGCCCACTTAAATGTCATGTTACAGCCCTTCCATGGACATTTCAGAGGACGGTCGTCTGAGTGAACTCGCTGGTGTTGAACCAAATACTTGTGTGAGAAGAAGTTTTTACCACAGCCTTTAACAGGGCAGATGTTTCTTTTATGCAATGTCAACTGTTTTTCCGAACTAAAACTCATTGTGCAACCCTCCATGTCACATTGGTACGCCGGGCATTCCTCTCCCTCATTCTCTTCTTCTTCTTCTTCATCTTCCTCTACATCTTCTTCAGTTGCAACTCTGGAGAAGGAAGCATTACGACTTTCTTTCTTACCAATTTTCTTTGGTTTCGTTTCTGAAGACACTCTTGAGGGCTTTGGGATTCTCACCCTAAGCCGTGTGCTAGGTCCTTCCATGTATGAATCGAAATCTTGATTCGTCTCTCTCGGACCCTGAACTATCTCGGTTTTTACTTTTCGTTTAGCTGTGGACCTTGTTTGTCTTTTCCTTGTACTGCAAAATTCCAGTTCCTCCAGAGAATCCTCTTCTGACTCATACTCACCACCTATTCGACTAGCTTGAATATTTCCCCTTCGCTGATAAACATCATTTTCCTCTGAATGATATGAAACCGGATTCCTAAACACTTTAGTCCGTTTGCTCCTTGGAAGACCCTTAGGGTGCCTGTAGAGTTTTTCATCATCATGACCATATACAGAGTCCTCGAAAGCATTTTCGTCGATTGAATGTCCATGTAGCTGAAAGCTATTCTCCGTTGAGCTCTCTGAAACTGCACGTTCCCTTACAGCATATTCTTCTCCAAGTGAACGATCTGAAACCTCATCATCGGACTCAAATTCTTTAACACCCCTGTGTCGACGAATTCCCTTGAGCTGCTGATCAGACATTTGATTTGACGAATCACCAGAAGCTGTGTTCCCTGTCTCAAAATAAGACTCTTCCTCATTCCCGGAAGCCCTCCATTGTTGCTTATAAGAATGGTCTTCTGATGTGTCATCAGAAACTCCATCTTCCCTCTTAAAAGAAGTAAGCTTCTTGCGTGGCACAGCCTTTGCCCTGACCTTTCTCTTCCTACAATACTTTCTTCCAAACATTGTTGTTGCATCTCTAGAAACATTATTAGGAAAAAATCTCTTTCCATCGGCATCCTCATCCATAGCAGCTCGGAGATGAGTACTTCTTTCAGATTCTTCCCCCTCTAAGTCCTGCTCCAGCAAAAAGGGATGCACCTGAAGAAAGAAAAGAAAAAGCAGTCTGAATATTGAACCAAACCAAGCAGAAACAGAAGTGTACTAATGTCTGAATGAGTATGGATTCAGGTTAGCAAATTGTACCTGATGCGACATCCAAACCTTACCACACCATTTTCCAACAACATATTTCCTCTGTCTGGAAGATCTTCTACCAAAGACTTCGGGTTTCAAGGGTGAGCTTTTTGCTGGAGAGCTGCGACCGAATGCATTGTATATGACAGAGTTGTAAGGCATCTGCTTACTGTACAGCGGAGAGCGACTGAGAATAGCGCTGTAAGAAAGGTTAATACCCAATTTTACAGTCCAATCACTGTTCCCACCCTTAGCCTCAACATTATCCAACGCTGCTTGAATCGTTTCCTCATCCTCTCGGGTCACATTCCTGAATTCAGTATCATTCCATTCGTGATTGATAACGAGCTCTTCGGCAACTATCTTTGCTTCAGCCTCTATCCTGGGATACTCTGAAAATATCGTGCGCCTTAGAGGTGAAAACACATAAAAAATGTCGCAAGACTAATAAAAATGATTCTTGTAGTTTTGCTGTTACCTGGATGGCATAGTAGCATTATGTGAATCCCCCCAAAAGGACGAAGTTGTTGTTCCACTTCTGCAGCATGCTCAAGACAAAACACGTGCAACCGCGAAGAATCGTCATCAGATCTTGGAACAAAGGGTAGAGATGTATTGCTGCCTTTGCTTAGCCTACTATGTTCAGTGGTGCAAGAAAGCGTCGAACAAGTTGAAGTAGCATTTGAGCCCTCAACAACCCCTGTCTCTTTCCTACAAACAAGTCTTTGTCTGTTAGAATCAGAAGATCGACCATCTCTAGCCTCCTCTTTGCCATCTGTGTCAAAAGATGATGCTTCATATGCACAAGAACCACTTTGGTCATACTTTCTATCTTCCGAGAGAATAGCATCTAAGACTTTGTGATCTTCTTCCTCAGAATCAGAAGAATCTCCATACGCTGAAGCTAACAAACTAAGAGCACCATCTTTTTTATGAGCTGTTGTTAGAGACGCTGTTGAAGTTTTTTGATCACCTGTATTCATTGAGTGATCCGTAGTTTGAGAAGGAACATTGTAGAAGTAATCTACATCATGCTTTTCCGTGCTTTCTGCATGGTGAAACAAAGTTGGTTAATGTTAAATAACAGCCATTAACAGGAAAAGCGACTTGTAACTAATGCAGATGAAGTGATCTAGCAGCCTAACCAAGATTTGCAGACCCGGAAACAACTGTCCAATCATTGAAGAAGCTACAATCTGCAGACATGAGATATCTAGCTGCTGCTTCTGTAGGTTGAACAATAGCTACACAATCAAAGCTTAAGACTCCACATGTAACACAAGAGAAAAGCCTTTGATCAGAAAGCGCAACAGCTCCATCATTTTTCCTCTTTTCAGCATCAGACAGAGTTTCTTGAGTTTCCTTCTCACTGCTTGCCAGATGATTTCTGTTCCTTTCACATAAAGATGTAAACTTTTCTTTTACTGAAACTGTATCCTTTAAACCGTTGTTGAGACCGACCATAAACTTATCAGAACTTAAGTCCTCAGACTTTAATTGGATTGGCTTTTCCTGGTTAGTTATCAAATTGGATCCAATTCGTACGTCAGAACAAACTGATATATCTGAAGAACTCTGTGGGAGAAGGGCCACTGGGGATCCTTTTCCGAGAGAAGAAAGCAATTCATTGTTGTGGATAATGTTTTGCACAAACAGCTTTTTGGTCAATCTTTCTCCTTCGCTTCTTTTCTTATCTTTCAATCTAGAACTCCGTGGTTTGGTGTTGATGCTTGTTGGCATTCTGCAATGAGTGAAACACACCTTATATGAATTTTCCAAGCAGTTTAAAAGTTGGAGAGTGTTGATGAAAAAGAAACAAGTACCTAGAACCTAGAGCCAATGCATAGTCATATAGTAACTGGAGATGAGAAACCATTGGAGGGTAATTTATAGCAGCTCGACGGATAGCAGCATCTTTAGCCACTTTCAACCATTCGGGAGTTGCAATGTTAGATGCTTCTCCACAATTGAATCCTAAAACCCCCAAAGTTTTTTTTATTATTTTCCGGATAATATAAGTTAGTTTCAACATGTGAAGCCTTGAATGATTGACTTGAAGAGACTTAATGTCTTTCGCTCACCGTGACTAAACCCTGAATGATATGCTCTTGGAAAAGTGACGACAAACTCTCCAGGATTTTGTACTAACCTGATAACAAGCAAATAACTTGAGTGGAAACCAAGAGATAGTGCCTCTGGATGTTTCTAATCAACTGAAACGAGTAGAATAGAATTAAGCAGAAAGAGATAACAGAGGTATCAAAACATTACCTGCAACAAGGTATTCCAGCTTTAACAAAAACTTCAGGTGACATCACAGTTGTCTTCTCACCAAGAGTAGAAATGGTCACTGAGAAGACAGCAATAGAGTCATTAACATCTTCTTCTTGGTCAACTTTTGGAAAAAAGCAGTTAAAAGCAACACACAAGGATAGAGACTCAAACATGCCAACAATCAGAACAATGAATTTAAATTAAGCTCCCAGAGTCGCAGAATCATTCAAAAGTAGACTCAAGCTTGAAACAAAAACCAATCAAGCACAAGCCTTTCCCGACATTTTCTTTACACAACTGACAATGTAACAGAGTATCCCATAGCAATAAGCATTTTGAGGAAAAGTAAACTCACCAAGAGGATTAAGCTCTCCCCCATAACCATGAACCCTAACCACCTCCTCAAAAGCCACAGCAGCATCCTTTGGCACACCGTACCAAGTCTTACCAGCACCCATATGCAAGTAATTAAGACTATGAAGGTCATGGTCCTCCACATGCCAAGCAAACCAGCTAAACATCATAGCAATATACACCATTGGTGATGTAACTCCAGGGATCTCCTCTTTCATGAACTTAAGCAATGATCCTTCGGCTCTAGACATTGCCCTCATGTTCCAAGCTGTCTCACCAACTGTTCCTCCATCGCCACCATACTCTCTCCTCCTCGCAGCTGCCAGACTCAGAGGGATAAAAGCCGAACCTGGCATGTCATTGGCATACTCAACAGAGAAGGGTTTATCCACTGTTGCTCTCCAATAAAGTGTTTCGATTTCTAGGGCAGAGAGTTGACTCTTTTTGCCACATTTCTTCAGATAATTCTTCTCAAAGGTCTTAGCTTGGGCCTCAAACTCACCAAAACTATAATGCTCTCCGCTCTGCCACACAGGTCTCTGCACGGGACGCTGCTTCCTAGGGCAAAAACCGATCTGCTGTTGCCGCGTGGCGAATGTGGGACCACCGTCGTAATCAAACGAACTCTCACCGCCGTCACGAGCCCTCGCCGCCGCTCTTGCCGCCAGAGAACGGTTGAGGTTAGAAATCGAGGTTTTCTTAGAAGGAGGAGGCACTGGAGGCAGAATTTTACAGATTCCGTATCTAGAAGCTTCTTCTTCGATCTTAAAAATGTAAGCAATCGGATCTTGAAACTCTGCTAAAGTAGGTCTGAACTCTGGAGCAACCGGTAACGATTTAAGCCATGGAAACACGTCTTGACTCTGCTCTGAAACCGCCATCGAAAGCACAAAAAGTTATAACCTTTCACTCAAAATTAGTTCGCTTTTAGGCTTTTAGCTTCTGGGTACACATGTAAACGCCATTACAGAGAAAACAGAACAAAAAAATGGACGAAAAGGAAGCAGAGTTAATAAAAGAGATTCGATGAGTCTCTCTTCTCCAAAAGGGTTTTTAGTTTTGGTTAAAGGGTCATCTATCTACTTTAAGGACCTCGAACAAAACGACAGGCTTGATCTCTCGTTTCTTTTGTGACTCTGTTTTTAATTTGGATTAAAGAAACAGAGGAAAAATTGTATTTTTTGGGAGGTTTGGGCAGAGCAAGTCTCTCTGAGATTGTGATTTCTCTCATTTCTCTGTTTTGTTTTATTGCTTTTTTAAATTAATCTCATTGCACCAAACAAGTTGAAACAGCAATGAGTAGACTTTTTTTTTTTTTTTACTATTTACGATTCTGCCATTTCGTGAGTTATACACACATTTCTTGTTGTCTTGCTTTCCCGTTTTGCGCAAAAGCTACTCTTTTTCTGGTTTAACATTTTTGTTTAACAAAAAAAACGAAAACATTTTTTCATTTTAACTAGTACTGATTTTAACTATAATTTTATTTCGGTAATTCCTATATTTTTGGTAATTTTTCTTATATTTTGTATTATTCGGTTTTAACTATAAGTTCCGAATAATACAAAATATAAGAAAAATTACCAAAAATATAGGAATTACCGAAATAAAATTTATATTTTATTTCGGTAATTCCTATATTTTTGGTATTATTCGGTTTTTTTTGGTATTATTCGGTTTTAACTATAAGTTCCATAAAAAAAATTAAAAAAAAAAAAAAAAAAAAAAAAAAAAAAAAAAAAAAAAAAAAAAACTATAAGTTCCATAACGCTAGTTGACATAGGTAATGTCATTCATTAGCAATTTGGTAGGTTGAGTCTTTATCAAGGTCAAATGAAGTCCACGGCGATGCACATAATCAACCAACAAAGATAAGCCACGTAGACAACCATATATGTCAAATTTATTTAAGTAACAGTAACACAATACTTTTCCTACACCAGGATTTGCTACAGATTCATTCAATTGCAAAGTAGACAATAATACAACAAATAGATAATCTGTCTGAAAGTGAAAATCCTGCAACAAACAATGGCTCTTCCAAATGTTAAGACTTTTGACTGAATAATAATCCCAAATAGACAAAGGACCAGAGAGACATACACACTTAGAAAACCCCTAAAACCCCTAAAATCCAATTTTCTTCTAATAGATCAATGGAGTAATCTCTTCATGAAAGTTTCCATGTTAGAGCCTAAATTACCTTTTCTTGGTCTTCTTTACCGAATGACCCGTCTTCCTTTTATGCCGGCTAAAATCTGAGACAAACCGGAATGTCTGACCACAACCTGGTTCAGCGCAAACATAAGGCCTAGCGCCTGTGTGAACCCTTATGTGCTCGGTTCTAGACCAAGCCCACTTGAACGTCATCTTACAGCCTTTCCATGGACATTTCAGAGGACGGTCGTCTGAGTGAACACGCTGGTGTTGAACCAAATACTTGTGTGAGAAGAAGTTTTTACCACAGCCTTTAACAGGGCAGGTGTTTCTTTTATGCAAAGTCAACTGTTTTTCCGAACTGAAACTCATTGTGCAACCCTCCATGTCACATTGGTACGCCGCACATTCCTCTTCCTCATTCTCTGCTTCTTCATCTTCCTCCACATCTTCTTCAGTTGCAACTCTGGAGAAGGAAGCATTACCACTTCTCTTCTTACCAATCTTCTTTGGTTTTGTTTCTGACGCCCCTCTCAACGGCTTCAGGTTTCTCACCCTAAGCCGTGTGCTAGGTCCCTCCATGTATGAATCCAATTCTTCATTCTTCTTTCCAGATGCAAATTCTTGCAAAGTGCGACCTTTTGTGTCTCTCGGACTCCGAACTGTCTCGATTTTAACTTTTCGTTTGGCTGTGGACCTGGTTTGCCTTTTCCCTGTACTGCAAAAGTCTTGTTCCTCCAAAGAATTCTCTTCTGAATCATATTCACCACCCATTCGATTAGCTTGCCTATTACTTCGGGATACTCTTGCCCTTTGATGATAAATGCCATTTTCTTCTGAATCATATGAAACTGGATTCCTAAAAACTGTAATCCGTTCGCTCCTTGGAACTCCCCTAGGGTGCCTGTCGATATCATCATCATCATCATCATCATACATTGACTGCTGAAAGCCATTCTCCATTGAGCTCTCTGAAGCTGCACATCCCCTTACCGTATATTCTTCACCAAGTGAACGGTCTGAAACCTCATCATCCGACTCAAATTCTTTGACACCCCTGTGTCGACGAATTCCTTTGAGCTGCTGATCAGACATTTGATTTGACGAATCACCAGAAACTGTATTCCCTGTCTCAAAATAAGACTCTTCCTCATTCCCGGAAGCCCTCCATTGCTGCTTATAAGAATGATCTTCTGATGTGTCATCAGAAACTCCATCTTCCCTCTTAAAAGAAGTAAGCTTCTTGCGTGGCACAGCCTTTGCCCTGACCTTTCTCTTCCTACAATACTTTCTTCCAAACATTGTAGTTGCATCTCTAGAGACATTACAAGGAAACAATCCCGTTCTAGTGACATCCTCAACTAAAGCACCTCGCAGATGGCTATTCCTTTCAGATTCTTCCCCCTCTAAGTCCTGCTCCAGCAAAAAGGGATGCACCTGAAGAAAGAAAAGAAAAAGCAGTCTTAATATTGAGCCAAACCAAGCAGAAATAGAAGTGTACTAATGTCTGAATTAGTATGGTTTCAGGTTAGACAATAGTACCTGATGCGACATCCAAACCTTACCACACCATTTTCCAACAACATATTTCCTCTGTCTGGAAGATCTTTTACCAGAGACTTCGGGTTTCAAGGGTGAGCTTGTTGATGGAGAGCTGCGACCGAATGCATTGTATATGACGGAGTTGTACGGCATCTGCTTACTGTACAGAGGAGAGCGACTGAGAATAGCGCTGTAAGAAAGGTTAATACCCAATTTTACAGTCCAATCACTGTTCCCACCCTTAGGTTCAACATTATCCAAGGCTGCCTGAATCGTTTCCTCATCCTCTCGGGTCACATTCCTGAATTCAGTATCATTCCATTCGTGATTTATGACTAGCTCTTCGGCAACTATCTTTGCTTCAGCCTCTATCCTGGGGTACTCTGCAAATATTGTGACTCTAAATGATGAAAAAGACTCAAGAATTTGCATTATTAATAATGAAAAACCCAAACAAAGTCACAAGACTAATAAAAATGATTCTTGTAGTTTTGCTGTTACCTGGATGGCATAGTAGCATTATGTGAATCCCCCCAAAAGGACGAAGTTGTTGTTCCACTTCCGCAGCATGCTCAAGACAAAACACGTGCAACCGACATGAATCATCGTCAGATCTTGGAATAAATGGTAAAGCTATTTCCAGAAGTGATGAATTTCCGCCTTTGCTTAACCTATTCTGTTCGCTGGTAAGTCTCTGGCTGTTAAAATCAGAAGTTCGACCATCTCTAGCCTCCTCATTGCCATCTGCATCTTCTTTATCATAATTTTTAGTTTCCCCTTCGAAAGTAGGGACATCTAAGCCTTTTTGACCTTCTTCCTCGGAATCAGAAGAGTCTCCATATGCTGAAGCTAACAGCCCAAGAGCACCATTATCTTTATGCGCCATTGTCAGGGAAGTTGTTGAAGTTCTTTGATCGCCAGTCTTCATTGAATGATCCATAGTTTGAACAGGAACATTGTAGAAGTAATTTACATCATGCTTTTCGGTGCTTACTGCACGATGAAACAAAGTTAGTAAATGCTAAAATAACAGCCATTTTACAGAAAGTGCGACATGTAACTTACGCGGATGAAGTGATCTAGCAGCCTGACCAAGATTTGCAGATCCGGAAGCAGCTGTCCAATCATTGAAGAAGCTACAATCTGCAGACATGAGATATCTAGCTGCTGCTTCTTTAGGTTGAACAATAGCTACACAATCAAAGCTTAAGACTCCACATGTAACACAAGAGAAAAGCCTTTGATCAGAAAGCGCAACAGGTCCATCATTTTTCCTCCTTTCAGCATCAGACAGAGTTTCTTGAGTGTCCTTCTCCCTGCTTGCTAGGTGATTTCTGCTCCTTTCACATAAAGATGTAAATTTTTCTTTCACTGAAACTGTATCCTTTAAACCGTTACTGAGACTAACCATAACACTATCAGAACTTAAGTCCTCAGACTTTAATTGGATTGGGTTTTCCTGGTTGGTTATCAAATGGGATCCGATTCGCAGGTCAGAACAAACTGATATATCTGAGGAACTCTGTGGGAGAAGGGCTACTGGGGATCCTTTTCCGAGAGAAGAAAGCAATTCGTTGTTGTGGATAATGTTTTGCACAAATAGCTTTTTGGTCAATCTTTCTCCTTCGCTTCTTAACTTATCTTTTAATCTAGAACTCCGTGGTTTCGCATTGATGCTTGTTGGCACTCTGCAATGAGTGAAACAAACCTTATATGAGCCCTTCAAGCAGCTTAAAAAGTTTGAGTGTGTCTATAAAAAAAGAAAGAGTACCTAGAACGTAGAGCCAATGCAAAGTCATAAAGTAGCTGGAGATGTGAAACCATAGGAGGGTAACTTATTGCAGCTCGCCGGATAGCAGCATCTTTGGCCATTCTCAACCATTCGGGAGTTGCAATGTTAGATGCTTCTCCAAAATTGAATCCTGTATAACACCGAAGATTGTTTTTTTGGATAATATAAGTTATTTCAACTTCTTAAGCCTTGAATGGTTAACTTGAAGATACTAAATAAAGGTTGCTTACTCACCATGACTAAATCCCGAATGATAAGCTCCCGGAAAGGTGACGACAAAATCTCCGGGATTTTGCACTAACCTGATACAAACAAACCACTTGCGTGAAAAACCAGGAGAAAAAAAAAATGTGCCTCTGGATTTTCCAATCAATTAAAAGAGACTAAAGAAGAGAAATGCAAACAACAAGAAGATAAACAGAGCACAAACATCAAAAACCATTACCTGCAACAGGGTATTCCGGCTTTAACAAATACTTCAGGAGACATCACAGTTGTCTTCTCACCAAGAGTAGAAAATGTCACTGATAAGACAACAACATAAGAGGCATAACCATTTAGTTTGCTTGCATACAGCTACATAAGCAGCTTCTTCCCCAGACAACTTTTGGAGGAAAAAAAAAACAGTTAAAAGCAACAAAAAGGACAGAGACACACCAAAGCCAACAATCAGAACAAGGAATTGAAATATTGAGTAACTATGAGTCACTCACACATAATATTAATTAACATTTCACAAAATACTCACCAAGAGGATTGAGCTCTCCACCATAACCATGAACCCTAACCACCTCCTCAAAAGCCACAGCAGCATCCTTTGGCACGCCATACCAAGTCTTACCAGCACCCATATGCAAGTAATTGAGACTATGAAGGTCATGGTCCTCCACATGCCAAGCAAACCAACTAAACATCATAGCAATATACACCATTGGTGATGTAACTCCAGGGATCTCCTCTTTCATGAACTTCAGCAATGATCCTTCGGCTCTAGACATCGCCCTCATGTTCCAAGCGGTCTCACCAACTGTTCCTCCTTCACCACCAGACTCTCTCCTCCTGGCAGCAGCCAAACTCAGAGGGATAAAAGCAGAGCCAGGCATATCATTGGCATACTCAACAGAGAAGGGTTTATCCACTGTTGCTCTCCAGTAAAGGGTTTCAATTTCTAGGGCAGAGAGTTGACTCTTTTTACCACATTTCTTGAGATAATTCTTCTCAAAGTTCTTAGCTTTAAACTCGAACTCACCAAAAGAGTACTCCTCTCCACTCTGCCACACAGGTCTCTGCACGGGACGCTGCTTCCTAGGGCAAAACCCGATCTGCTGTTGCCGCGTGGCGAATGTGGGACCACCGTCATAATCACACGCGCCTAAGCCGCCGTCACGAACCCTCGCCGCCGCTCTTGCCGCCAGAGAACGGTTAAGGTTAGAAATGGAGGTTTTCTTAGAAGGAGGAGGCAGTGGAGGCAGAATTTTACAGATTCCATATCTAGAAGCTTCTTCTTCAATCTTCAAAATGTAAGCGATCGGATCTTGAAACTCTGCTAAAGTAGGTCTGAACTCTGGAGCAACCGGTAACGATTTAAGCCATGGAAAAACGTCTTGACTCTGCTCTGAAACCGCCATATCTCTCTCTCTCTCACACACGGGAAAGAAAAAAAAAAGAGTCTTTCTCTCAAAATTTGTTCACTTTAACTTCTGGGTATCAAATTAAAACGCCATTACAGAGCATAAACAGAACAAAACTTTGAAGAGAAAAAAAAAACAAATTTTTAAGAGAATCGACGAGTCTCCACCATTTCTCCGGCCAATAGAGTTATTTTCTTAAAGGGGTCATTCACTTTTCCTCGGAAAAAACGACGAGGCTTTGATCTCGTTTCTTAGGTCTCTCTCTGTTTTTTATTGGATTAAAGAAACAGAGGAAAAAAATTGTATTTTTTTTAGGGGGTTGGGATGGGTTTGGGCAGAGCAAGAGATTGTGATATCTCTCAGTATTAAAACTAGTAAAGAACACTTAGTAGAGAGAGAGAGAGAGAGTTTTTGTTTTTAAAAGGGTAGTGATTTGTTACTATTTACGATTCTGCCATTTCACACACACATTTGTTGTTGTCCTCTCTGTAAATCCGTTTGCACATTCAAAAACTCCTTTTTTAAACCAAACAAAATTCCCAATTTTAATAGTAAAATTTATTATGGATTTAAACTGTTTTTAAATAGATTTTTCTCATTAAACATTTATTTTAGTCTTTGGTATTTAATGAAATTATTACATAATTTAAATGTTTATATATATTGTGTTTGTTTTGTTGAATCCAAATTTGATTTTTATGAATATGATCCATTGATTTAACGAATGTTGCCTCTACCCACTGACTAGACAATAAAGCAAAGGGTATAATATGCTTAAAATACACCAACAAAAGCTCTAAATCTTTAGAAATGAGCACTTATCAAAAGTTAATAAATAAAAAAAATAAATGAAGATTCACAATTAAAAATGTATACATTTCTAAGGAAAATAAAGCATATTAAGATAAGCACAACAATAATTATAAGTACCTTTGAGAGTTCATCAGAGTAACAAGGCCAAATAAGTGTCTCAATCACATTAAATCAACTCTGATAACATAAGCTTTGGCTTGAGTCGAAGAAGGCTTATGTTCTGATACAGAAGAAGATGATTTTAGTTAGAAACGTGGTTCTGTTCCGTTTCTGAAGATGGCTTTGAAAGCTCGAGTGTAACCGGACAATGATCACTCCCATAGAAACCTGAAACAAATCAAGAACCAAGTTGTTGCAAAATAGCTAAATGATAGTCTTCTATGAATCTGTGTGATGAACAGGTTTATCTATGGCACCTTCAAGTTCTATCCCACGACCGTGCATCTTACAAGAAACTATACGGTCTTTGAGTTGTTCAGAGACCAGAAAATAGTCGATCCTCATCCTCTTTCCCCGGTACCTATGGCAATCAAAAATAAAAAATCAATATACAGCTTTAGAAACATGCGGAGGTTCTAGACTCCATGCCATGTGAAAACCGTGACATTTGATGTTGGTCATGTAAAATAAATCTAAAATATGTAGTATCCACTCACTTTCCAATGGGATTCCCAGACCATGAGAAGCCACTTTCCATGTCTTGCTCCTTGTGTAGATACCGGTATGCATCAACAAGCCTTCCTCTGTAACAGTTCCCATGAATATAATTCAGTATTACATGTCCAATAACTATAATCTCTATTCTAGAAAGTACTACTACTAAGAATTCGCAGTGCAAAGACATATTATGCATACTCTTTCATAGTTGCCCCGAAGCGTACTCTCTCAGATGGTGTAAATCCAGGCTGTCCGCAGTCCTGCATAATCAGAAAAATCAAAACCACTGTAGTCATTGTATGATTCTAAGGTACATTTCACAGGCGTAGTAAAGTCATCTACAATAAGAGGGTCACAATGCAGATGTAGAGACAAGAAAGGAAGAGAAAGGCCGAAAAAAACATAACATTATTGAGAGCCAGCTCTGTTTTTCGATAAAATCTATATTGAATGATAATGAATAAATCGTACAAATTCTAGTATTCCTTACCTCTTTGTTTGGAGGAACATAACCATTAAGCTTTGCTGTTGCGAAAAATTCTGGGTGGCTAACATCTATCTCCTCATGACTTGATATTACAAAAATCGAATCGAGGAAATAACATCAACTTTTATTCTGTAATTCTGAGAGGGCTTAAAGAAAAGATTTTAGCAAGAGAAGAGGTAGAAAAAAAATCTCATTACCTGACATTTAAGTCGCCACACCATATTAGAGGTTTATCAGAAGTTTTGTTGAGGAACTCAACAATCCTCTTGTCCCATTTTCTTCTCCTCTGAAACGAGTTCTCCTCATCTTTCCAACCATTGTTGGGCGAATACGTGTTCAAAAGACGAAATGTCTCAAATTCAGCTAAGATAACACGACCATCAGGTTCATGTTTAGATGCTGAATGAGAGCAACAAGTATATAAGTTAGTCATCAATCTGATCTAGCTATGATATATATATCATTTCTGCCAAGTACATAAACTTTGAGGTCAAGAATATGGCAGAACCATAACAAGACAGATAAAAGAACATGGTTCCAAACTGCTAGTGTGCAAGAGATTTATGTGATGATAAGGAACAGCAACAAGGTTTTCAAATATACCTAATTTGTCCAGGTTAAAGTAAACTTTCTTGGGCTTGAAACATTTTTTCATTAACAAAGCTGTCCCTGCATACTTTGAGTCTGCGAGAGACCACCAAACTCTATAATTTCCAAAAGGTGGACTTGAGAGAGCCCTTGTCAAAATCTGCAGTTAGGACAACAAGTTAAGTTCCTAACTGCAATGTTGATTCTAACTCATACACCAAAATCTCCTATGAATTGAAAAGGCATCAAAATACAGAGCTATGAAAATTCTTGTTCCGTTGATATTATAATAAAGATATTAACAGATAAAACAAGCCAGTCAATACAGAACTATGGTACCTGTTTTTCCTCTCGCAGAACTTTCGTGTCATCGCTCAACTCTTCAGGATTTTTAGGTTTTCCCTTCCCACCAGCAGCAGGCATTCTTACTTCCTAACATTAAGAACACAGTCAACCACTAAGCTCATAATCTGACCGCAGAACACAATGACACTAAAAGAATCAACAGCACCATCATAGTCACAAACAAATTGAAGTAAAGACTGATCCTTTGCACCACCAACAATTTTCAATGTCAGAAATGACTGAGTTTTGCATTAACAAGTTGAACTCAAACCACTTCAATGAAACCCTAGAAGATTTAGAGGGTTTTAAAGTTCTACACACAAACACCTAAGCCCATTTACCCACATTGCTTGAAATCAACCCAGAGAATCCAAAAAAGAAGCAAAAGAAATCACCTGTACGGCGATGACATCCGGGTCGAAATCAGTGATGAACTTTGAGAACTGAGACCAGTCGTTTTTCACCCGAAGGAGGAAGCTATTAGCGTTCCACGTCACAAACTTGGACGGCTCTTTCTGGTTCTTTTCTTCTTCTTCAACTCCATCTCTGTCTCCGTCACGCTTTTCCGGCGAGAGGCAGGGTTTCTTAGCCGCCGTTGAACCCTCCTTCTCTATGGGCTTAAAGAATCGCTTCATAGCTATAGCAATTTCACGGCTTTATGGAGATAAAACTCAATTCATCAAAATTTAGATACTAATTTGAACAAAAAGGAACCAACTTTACGTCGTACCGTCAAAAAAGACTCAGCCTTTGTGTTTCGGCGTTTGTTGTATTCTCGAAGAAGTTCACATAGAAATTTGCAAAGATGGTCAAGCCAAACCATTTACATAATAAACCCAGCATAACAATACTCGCAAGCCCAATAAATTGTAACGCTTTTGTTCATAATGTATAATCGAATTATATAATATGGTTTTACAAGAATGTTTTTCTTCAATGACTATACACATCAATGTTGAGATAGAAACAATTTTCTCAATGTGGTTTGTGTTTTTTTAACTAACGAACTGTTTCTGGAGAAGACTTCCACAGAATGCCAAATCAAATCTCTCTTCCGGAGGGTCTCCAATGCAGTCGAAAACCGCATCTGCGTTCTCGAAATCTTCATCCGCCGTGTATCTACAATTCCAAAGATGAATGAACGAATGATCATTTAAATTCTGATTGATATGGAATTATGAATATGATTCTTATTTCAGACTAAAACTCACCCACTCTTTGTAACTATACAAGTCATTCCCGCAGCTTTTGCAGCTGCTAGCCCAATCGCGCTGTCTTCAACCACTACACATCTGCACATACACAAATCCAAATCTTTAGAGAGATTCTAAACTGAGTAATTTTCTCCTGTAAAGAATCTTAGTAACACTTTACTTTGAGGGATCAACTCCAAGGGTTTCAGCTGCTAAGTTGTAGATGGCCTGTTAAGAAACAAATAGTTCGATAACTCGGTCTTTAACCAAGATGAAGTAAGCAAAACATGTTGTGATCGAATGGAAAGTGGTAACTTACCGGGTCAGGCTTCTTTTTGGGGACTACATCTCCTGCGAATATCTTGATTTTCTCTGCTCGTTCTGGTCCAAGCAAGCATGAAACTATAGCAGAAACCTGAAATCAGGCAAGAAATGAGAAAAAGTATTTCCCATTATACAATTCTTCTAAGCTAGACGATTCTCGCATATTCATGTTAACGATGCAGCTGCGCGTAGTCTTGTTTAAGAAACCTCATCAGGACAAGATACTGAGATATATGGTTATGGTCTCAAGAAACTGAAGTTGTAGAACCTGATTGATCATACCGCCTTCTCATTTGAAGTGCTGCACACCGCTACTTTTACTCCGTTCGTTAAAGCTTGATCAACCAACCTGCAAAGTTTTAGCAAGAGGGATCAATTAACCTAAAACCTACTAGATCAATAAACTTACAAAACAAACTAGAACATGTATATGATTACTAGAAGATATAACTAGCCTTACAAAATAAGTTAGCTAAGCATTGTTTTTGGGTTAAAGTTTTAAACTTTTAACAAAATCAATTTCTAGAGCAAGTGATAGCATCAAGATTATAGATTAGAAGTGACACTAACTTTGCAACACCGGGTCGAAGCGGAAGCAGCTTTTTCTCGATGAGAACCATGAAAAGCTCAGTCTTCTGCTTGTGAAGTCCAGCTATGAACTCTTTTCTTTCTGCTTCATCTTTAGGAGCTTTCTCTGGCCAACCAACCTTGTTAAAATACGCCGTCATCCTACACAAAAACAAAGCCACTCCAATTTCATTCAACCTAGACTAACTTGATAACTCAAATCTTGGTATTAGTAAATGCAATTTTTGATTTGTATACCTTTCTTTACCACCACCGATTTTAAGTAGCTCGCCGTATAAATCAACATCCCAAGTAACATCCAATTCTCTCTGCAAAAGATTCCAAAAATCATCACCGAAGCTAAGAGCTAAATGAACAAAAGTCGAAGGAAAAATAAAAACTGAGAAACCTCTTTGAAAGTGTCGTTGAAGGAGATTCTGTGACCGTCCTTCTCAGTATCAACAAGAACGCCATCGCAATCGAAGAGAAGAGCAGAGGGAAGAGTACTCGTCGGAGATGATGAAGCAGAGCAGGTGATTCCACCGGAGCGAGATCCTCTGTGTACCATTGGTTTTGCTCTTAGGCACTTACCATGGAATCGCAACTTTGCCACCTTTGCCGGTGCCGCATTGGGGATGAAAGACGGCGATAACTTAGATTGTGTTGAAGAAGAAGAAGAAGATGGTGATAGTGAAGCCAAGGAAAGAGAGATTTTCACAGTGGCCATTGTTTTGATTCTCTCTCTCTATCTCTCCGAAATAAATAACGGTCGCGAATTTCTCTCTTCAACTTATCCGGTCTTGTGTTAACGACCACAAAATAAGAAAGAACCACCCGGTACGGGTCGGATAAGCTAAGAGCTAAATAAAACCGGGTCGGATCGGGTCGGTTTTGTGACGTGTATAGTTTTTGGTTAAAATTATTTCAATGAGTCAAATCAATTTTATTTTGGTAAAATCACACTTTTAACATTTTAAAACTAATCAAATATAGGAATATCTTTTATTAATACTAGGTGATCGATTACCTCTGCTAGCGGCAGGTTTTTTATGTTTTTTTTTATGTTTTTTTATTTGATTTCATCTTTTGATAAAGGTAAATTTTAATTTTTTAATTATTCACTCATGCAATTATTAACTATCAAAATAATTTTTCTACCGATCTTTTCAATAATGTATCATTCACACAATCTTTGGAAAAAATTTTGGTGAAAAAAAAGGGAAGCCCGCCTAACCTGGTTCGTCTCCTTCCACGATACGCATTTGGTAATATCTCGCTCAGTCGTATATCTAACTTCGAGAAAACCAATTTTATATATGATAATATTGAGATTTTAAAACCTCAAAAATTTGATGATGGAGCTCTTCTTATGTATTCTTTACCCTCTGTAATATATTATTTCGATAGAGATTAATGCGAATAACTTACTAAAACCATTAGATAACTCACTATATTATTTACACATATTTTAAGTTAAGAGTACAAAAAATTAGTAAAGCGAAGAAACTCTAAACGAGTATAAAAAATCCCAAAAAAATAATTTTATTGAAAAACATATAAATAATAAAATAAAATTAGTATTGGGACGATTAAATATGAACAATTAATACTAAATTTATTATTAACCTTTGAAATAGAAGATATAGAGTTTGAACCCGATACAGGTTAAACCCCTCATAATGCTCTTGGTGCTAATATGCACTCATTTCCCCCCCCCCCCCCCCCCCCCGGTTTAGATATCTTCTGATAGATCGATTAGGTTTGTTAGTTATATGGGCTCCCGAGTAACAAAGTACCAATATTGATCATGAGGATAGTACGGCTGGAAGGCATGGCGGTGATCCTCTGGTTCACAAGAGAAAATTTCAAACACCCGAATTATGTCGGATCAACGGTTCCATTCACTATTGGTCGTAGGTACACATCAGTAAAGTCTTCATCAGTGGCGTAGAAACGCACGCTCCTGGGAAGTTGGTTGGGATTTTGTACACCGGTCTATTAAAGAAGAAACAAAACTAATCAACTACAAATCTATCGCAAAACAACACAAACAAAACAACACAGATCGATACCTCCGAAATGAAAAGAAATAACGATGGTAATATTGAGATATAGAAACCTCAAAAATTTGATGATGGAGCTCCTTTTATGTACTCCTCACCCTGTGTAATATATTATTTAAATAACGATTAATGAGAATCACTTATTCAAACCATTAGATACCTCACTATATTTTTTACTCATATTTTAAGTTAAGAGTACAAAAATTTAGCGAAGCGAAAAAACTCTAAACGAGTATGAAAGAAAAAAATAATAATTTTATTAAAAAAACATAAACATAATAAAAGAAAATTAGTACTGATACAATTAAATATGAAAAATTAATAATAAATTTATTATTAACCTTTGAAATGAAAGATATAGAACTTACATTAATTATTTAGTGGATACATAGCATATGCCCTAATGATGACGTGACACTCATATCGAGAGAGTGGACCAATTTTTATATACATAATTGATATTTGCATATTAATATTCCCCAAAAAAAACTATATATATATATATATATATATATTTATCTATTAGATATCTCCATTCACGATATGATATTTAAATACATGCCCTCCACATTTATCCAATTCAAGAATCTCAAAATTGTCTCATGTCTATAAGGAACATATCTTGCACCCTCGTCAATAAGATATGGAACACATTATTACTCTAATCTAATATACATGGTTGATCTTAAAGTGTGTTCTAAATGAGTTAATCGAATGGTAACATGAGAAACCTTATGGAAAGTAAATTGAAAATCACAAAATTAAAGCAATGATTAAACCGTCATCCAAAAATCCAAATTCTCCTAACAACATTTTTAGAAGTTTTCTAGAAAAATATTTTTACTATATTAAATTATATTACGATTACATATCCAAAAAATCGGTATTATCCCTATATTAAGGTTTAGATAAACATATTCCGAAAAATTAAATAGATAAGTCAATGATATACACTTCTTCTGGTGGTTCTCAACTAAATTTTCATCTATCAAATTTGTGTCATTCGACAAATTTCTATTTTTCACTTCCAGCCTTCCACAGTGTTCCCATCTTTCTGGGAAAGTATTGATTACATACCATAATCCTTAGTATTCTTTTTTCTTACTCGTTTTTCTTTCGATGTACATATCGATAGATTACACATGGTGTTAACTGATCTTCCCGTTTTGGCCCTAATTTTTTTGGTTCTGCCCAAAAACTCCAATCATGCTTCTAATTATCTTTTGATGTGAAATGACTCCATAAAACCTAAAAAATAATGGATAAGACACTAAAAACATTTTGAAAACTAAAATCGACAATGGTAAAAATTTCAACACATCAATGCGTATGCATAACAGCTAGCCATGAGCAAAAATAATATTTTGGCATCGCATGAGTGAACCAAACGCCTTTTTACCAAACCACCTGATTTGATGTTGTTCTAATATGCTATGTATCTTTGGTGGAGAAACAAGCCTTAAAAACATCCCCCTTACCTCTCCATATATAACACAACATCGACCCTTTAGTAATATTTTGGCAAATGAAACTTGACATCTTTTTGCTAGATAATAAACATATCTATATACATAGTTTGAGGACAAGTTGTATACACAACACAATGACTTTGAATGGATGACATGTAAAAAGTGGACTAAACCGGTAATAGACTAGACCACTCTATTTATGAATCGGACAACAAACTGCCGCGGATCAAACTTATCTCCACGTAAAAGTGGTTCGTAGTTAGTCCGCCGTGGTCTTGTTCTAACTTTTTCAATCTGCACTAGTACATATTTTAATTTATAAATGGTAAACAAAAAGCGTCTAAACCGCAAACAGATTTGTCCGTCCTAACCGCCGTAACCATTCGAACCTAATATCTAGAAAATTGTTTTGGTTGAATGGAAAACTAAAATTTGCCTATTTCTCTTTCTTCTCACCCAGGAAACGACTGGCCTAGTCGTTGCCTACTTCTCTCTTTTCTTGAAGACACAAAAACTAGATATAAGATCAACTTTTAAAATTTTGTTGTATAATCTGTTTTTAATTGTTGGTGGTGAGTAGTTCAATGAAACGGTGGTAGGAGTTTCCTCCTTTTCCGGCGATGATGAAGGGTGGTGGTTTCGCTCGCCGATGCGGTTATGTGGCTTCTTTTCGGCACATTGAGGAGCTTTCTTAGTTGTCCATGCTGGTTGAGGACTCTGGCGAGGTCCTAGAGGAAGCGGCCCGTGGCTAGATGTGCTGGTTTCTACAGGGTCGCAGTGGGAGTCGGCAAGCGAAACGGTGATAGTCGCTGCTAGTCGAAGATGTTAACAGTGGATCCTCCTTTGGATCTGTCTGGCTAGTTTCGGGTTTGGCTAAGCGGAGGTTGAGTCAAGCTATCATCTCTCGAGGCTGCCGTTGATGGTGTCTCCCGAGTACCGGATTAGGTTGGTTTCATCCTCGGAGGAAGCTTTTGAAGGCAAAATGGCGGCAGAGTGGTGTTGATCAGTTTTTTGTTTCTTCTCTTTGCTTGGTATGGGAGGAGGTGATTGCAGATCGGAGACTTCGGGTGGTCATCTCTCCGGTTGGAAGCCGCACGGATTGAAGGATGGTGACTCGACGGCCGAATATGGTTATTCCGGTCAGAGTTTTCATTGTGGCTACTTCGCCGTGTACGGCTCCCTTTTAACCGTCGGAGATGCATGCGGTGGCTTATGTCGTTCTCCTTCCCGCCCAGTTACCGCTTCTTCTCCGATCAATGTTTTCGCCGGGTTTTTCTTCTTTTTTTTTAACTTCTGAAAACTTTATTATTTTTTTTTTTTTTGAATAACCGCGAGTCTCCCAAAGGCTTCCTAGGCCCAAGGACTAATCCCACGAGACTGGCAATTCCCCTATGTAAACCTGCCAGTGGCCGTGCCTCGAACCCTGGTGGCGGAAGTCACAGCTGTGAACCCTTTACCACTAGGCCACAAGGCCCGGTTGAAAACTTTATTAATGATCGGAGTTATCATTGTTTACAAGAGACCATAGATAAAATGGACAAGAGTTATACAAACACCAGGATTGGTTCGATGTTATCGCTTTCTTGGCTAATGTATCCGCGCAGGCCTTTTGCTCACGGTGTTTGAACGTGAAACTTGTTTTTGTAAAGCACTGGCGCCATAGGTTGACGCCGGGTTTTTCTTCAGCTGTGTTTTGTAACCCGTTTATTTGTCCGGGCCATTACCCAAGCCCATGTGGGCCAAAAATCGTAGAATGAAGCATGTTTTTTTTTTTTTTTTTTTTTTTTTGAAGCATGTTTTTGGGTTTCCCATTACTCTTCGAGTCGTCCAAGTTCCTAACGCAATTACAAATTTATTAAACTCGTCATGGGAATGGGAAAGTCATCTACGTACACACGTCTCTTTACTTGTTTGCTGCCAATGATAAATTTCTAATATTTTAAAAACAAAAATAAATTAAAATACAAGTTAATCATTAATTTCATGTTTATATATAAGGACAAAAAACCATAAAGAAAATAGCTCTCAAACAAAGATATTGCTACTGCCTCACCAAATTTTCCTCCGGAAAGAGAGTGAGAAAATTTTCCAAGAGAAAGAGAGAGAGAGAATGGCTGGAGAAGAAACCGAGGAGGAGAAGAAATCTGCAGCTTCTGGAAGAACTCACACCAGAAACAACACTCAACAAAGTTCTTCTTCTGGTAATTAAAAATCTTGGTTATGTTTTTTCATCTTTCTTATGTTCTTGTTTATGTTCGATCTCACTTTTGCAATAAAATCTGAGACTGTCTCTCTTTTGCTAGGCTTAGGATAATTGTGGAAGTTGAAAAAAGACATCTATCTTATTTCCCTCAATTTTTCTGGCTTTATTTTCTGAAGAAAGATACATTTTTTTATATACAATTATAGCAAATGACATAATTTTATAGATTTCTTTAATTGATTTTAGAGCTCACTCTTTTTCTTGCTTGGATGATTGATGAATTAGATCAGAAAGCTAGTGTTCTTTGTTCATTTCATATTTTAATCCAAATTGAACCAAACCAATCGGTTAGTTTTGATCGGACCAAATTCGATTTTGACAAAAGCTGTAATTGATTGTACAAATGTAAACAGATTCTTTTCGGTTTCGATTCAGATATTTTAGTTTAGTTTCAATTCATTAAAGTTGAAACGGTTTCTTGGTAACACCAACTTAAAATTTAAAGCATGTGTTGTGTTATGTTCTTCTTTTTTTTCAAATATATATATTTATATTACTAAAACCCCTTAATGGGCTGGGCTAATGGGCCGAAAACGGTTTACCAAATGTTCTTAGAAGACTTGCTTCTTCAATTATGAAGGTTATCTGAAAACGATTCTCCTGGTAACGTTCGTGGGAGTTTTAGCATGGATTTATCAAACTATCCAACCACCACCGGCCAAACTCGTCGGCTCTCCCGGTGGAGCCACCGTGACATCACCGAGGATCAATCTGAGAGACGGAAGACATCTGGCTTACACAGAATTCGGAATCCCTAGAGATGAAGCCAAGTTCAAGATCATATACATCCACGGCTTCGATTCTTGTATGCGAGACTCGCATTTCGCCAATTTCTTGTCGCCGGTAAGTTTTCCGGTCAAATATCTCATCGCCCATTTGTTCAATCATCGATAGCATGTAGAAAAAAGGACAAAGTTTGTGTCTTTGGTGAAGCTATTGAGTAAAAATGGTGTCTTTGTGCATGATTTTAGGCTCTTGTGGAGGAATTGAGGATCTACATTGTGTCTTTTGATCGTCCTGGTTATGGAGAGAGTGATCCTAACCTGAATGGGTCACCAAGAAGCATAGCATTGGATATAGAAGAGCTTGCTGATGGGTTAGGACTAGGACCTAAGTTCTATCTCTTTGGTCTCTCCATGGGTGGGGAAATTACATGGGCATGCCTTAACTACATTCCTCACAGGTACTGCAGTTGAGCCTGTGTTGTTTGTTTTCGAAATGTTTACGATGTATCGAAAAGGATTTCAACTTTGATCTTGAAACTTTAGCTAAGATGTGTTGTGAAGTGTGGTTTTTTGGTTATGGACTTTGGTAATAGGATAGCAGGAGCTGCGCTTGTTGCTCCGGCGATTAACTACTGGTGGAGAAACTTACCGGGAGACATAACAAGAGAAGCTTTCTCTCTTATGCATCCTGCAGATCAATGGTCACTTCGAGTAGCTCATTATGCTCCTTGGCTTACATATTGGTGGAACACTCAGAAATGGTTCCCTGTCTCCAATGTGATTGCGGGTAATCCCATTATTTTCTCCCGGCAGGACATGGAGATTTTGTCTAAGCTCGGATTCGTCAATCCAAATCAGGTACAAGCACATCTATAGACGTTCGGTTTGATTTGTTTTGATTTTTGGTTTCTTTTCAAAAAAAATTGTGCCATATGGTTCAGTTTCCATATCATAAGTTTCATACCTCTGAAATTAGAAGATGATTTGGAATCAAATGCTGTGTATATATATATATATTTTTTTCTCTCAGGCATACATAAGACAACAAGGTGAATATGTAAGCCTACACCGAGATTTGAATGTCGGATTTTCAAGCTGGGAATTTGATCCGTTAGACCTTCAAGATCCATTCCCAAACAACAATGGCTCAGTTCACATATGGAACGGTGATGAGGATAAGTTTGTGCCAGTAAAGCTTCAACGTTATATCGCGTCAAAGCTGCCATGGATTCGTTACCATGAAATCTCTGGATCAGGACATTTGTTACCATTTGTGGAAGGTATGACTGATAAGATCATCAAGTCACTTTTGGTTGGGGAAGAAAATGTAAGTGAGAGTAGAGAAGCCTCTGTTTAAGTTAATGTGGTGTTTAAGGATAATTAGCTGCTTGGACTATTTTCGCTAAATTTCAGACATTATATGCTTGCAATGCCTATAAACTAATTATGATCAACGATCAAATAAAACTGAAGCCTCGAGCTAAAACCAAATCGAAACCCATCTTGAATTATGTATGAGAGCAAGATGTTAATATAAGTGTACTAATGTCTCAACTGAAAGGGCTGTCGATTTGCGACAAGTGTAGGTAGTAGTTTTCTCGCACAAGCTATATCGATATGAAAGTCGCAATGTCGCATAGAGAACAATGATAGGTAGGACCAAACAAGAAAGCTCCAACAAAAAGCTCACTCACCACTTCCCCTATAGTCGATTAAGCGGAGTGGATGCTCGAGATAGGAAGGGTAACTGATCTCTGCTAATGACTCGCCACATTCTTTGTGATACCAAATATGGTTACAATCAGAATCATTGCAACGGTAGCCACCATAACTGGAAGAGATTTTCTTGCAACCGCGACAACGACCATTTATAAACCGTGATGAATGGTATAATGGATGCTTGTGAATCGGTAAATCTACTGATCTCTCCATTGTGGTTTTGTGATTCAGATCTCTTTCTTTTTTGGTCAACCCTTGTTTATTATTTTCATGTGTTTGGTGTTCTTGAGATGCTCAATATCTGTGCCTGAATAAACAAATGATAAGCTACATCACAACGCCATCGAATATGTGGCTATAATGTTCAATTATTTGAATGATAAATGGATAAAATTTATTTTGATTGAAAGATTTGCAAACATTATTAAGTAACCTCTTGTAAGAATCATTGCTGGGAAAGTTTCAGAGAACATATACATGTGAGTAAAAGAATAACTTAAAAAAAGACTTGTAAAAAGTACATGGAATGATCTTTCGTCAGAAACCAGTAAGATCAGTACATAGAACAATTTGAAGAACACCCAAAACCAACCAACTCCATATTTCTCTATATATGTAGAGATTCAGAATCAGTCAAGAATCTGTAAAACACCAGAATCGTGGTGTAGCCAACCGTTCTCTTCAGCGTGCGCAACATATGAGTTAAATTTATCTTCTGCGTTTGGAATATCCAACGATAAGTCATCAAGACTATCTTTGGTTCGACCAAACCCTTTTGTCATTTGGTTAGTAGTAATGATCCCTTCAGCAAAACACTCCTGCAAGAGATTAAGCATCCGATCGTTCTTCTTCTCCATTGCCATTACCAAAGCTTTTTTAACCACCTCGTGGTTAAAAAACGGCATCCCTAGATCGCGTATGCATCGACAAGCCTCTGATATTACTCCTCCTGATTCGTATTCTTCTAGAAGTTTCCAGATCTTGTCTTTAGCGTCTTCCACCGCCCAGCCAGTTCCGCCACCCCAGCTTCTCAGGAGTCTTTCTCCTGCGTGTCGAGCGGATATCAGTGACCGAGCTGAGCGGATAGTTTCGCTTCCGACTGATTTTGGTGGTAAGCTGTTTGAGATCTCTTCGAGATCAAGCGGAGCCAAGACATCATCGATCACAGCTCTAGCTAGAAACAAAGCAAGCTCGTCCGATGCTTCTAAGATGTCTAATGCTGTGTCATCTGCAGATTCGAGGAGCATGATGAATCCGTTTATGAAATCTTTTGTTGAGAACATCTCCATGTGAAGAGCAGAGAGAAGAACAGAAGCCATTTCTTTCTCTTTGTTCTTCCTGTCCATAGCAAGAGTGATGAGTTTCTTCAAGAATACCGGGTTATATTCAGGTGATCCTATATCTACAAGACTGCGGATTAGCTCGGGAATGTCATCAGAAAGGAAATACTCCTGAACTATAGTTACCACATCTTTCTTGTAACGTCTGAGTTTTTCGTTTTCAATTGGTAAGCCTCCATTTTGATCAGAACGTTCATTAAATGTATCTTCGTCGAGCCAACCTCCGGTTATAGCCTTGGGAACTATTGATTCAAACAGAGTTTTAGCAGATGGGATGTCAAGAGAAAGGTCATCAAGACTCTCTGCTACTCGGGAGAACCCTTTCGCCATTTGACTCGAACTAATGAGACCTTCTTCTGAAGCTTCTTTCAACAGTTTTAGTATCAGCGGCTCAGATGTTCTAGACTCCATCACTAGAACCAAACCTTTCTTCACAACCTCGTGATGGAAAAACGAGACACCTAACTCCCTGATGCATCTACAGGCTTCACGAGTGTCACCATTCTCTACATATTCCTTCAAAAATTCGGATATCTTTCTCTTTGTTTCTTCTACCGTTATGTGAGTACTCCCACCCCACTTTTTCTCCACTAGCTCTGCGTGGTGAGGAGCTGAGAGATAGCTTTTATCTGCAGTTAAAATAACCTGAAACCCTTCAGAGGATTCCGGTAGAGTCTTCTTTGCTCTAGCTAGAAAAACCGGGGGAAGAATTTCATCTACGATGGCCCGAGCAATAAACAAAGCAAGGACATTAACAGCATCAGGTATGTCCAAAGCAAGATCACCAACGGACTCAAGCAGTCTAATAAACCCAACCCTGATCTGATCAGGTGAAACAACATCAACGTACAACCGCGAGAGCAACACCGAAGCCTTCTCCTTCTCCTTATCTCCCTTGTCCATGGCCATTGAAACAAGCCTCTTGACAAAATAAGGATGGTATTCGCTCAAACCAAGTTCCATAAGGTCAGAAGCAGCCACTTCAACATCCCCAGAGCTAAAATAATATTCTTCGATGATGGAAACTACTTCTCTTTTGTAATCTTCCAAAGGGTCTAACACCAGTGAATCAACAAGTGCATAAGGTTCCTGTTTAAATCAAATACAAAATCATCAAAAAGAGTACACACATTAAAACAAAGTAGCACAACATGATTAAACCGACGAAATACCTCTCCAGTATCACAATTAGGATCTTTCTCATCTATACAAGAAGAGTCTTCTTCTATGTCAAGAACCTTTCCCCAAGTTCCTTTCCCAAAAGCAGTACCATCTGTTGAAACGGTGGAAGATGAATCCAATAAACATCTAATATTCAAGTTTGAAAGCAAGAAAAAGTATTAATTTACTAAGAAATTGAATAAAGTATTAACCTTTCTTTACAGCAAAAGGAGGAGGAGACTTTGGAGATGACGTCAGATTCTGATTTGCTAATTCCAGTTTCTTCTGTTGTCCATTCATGAAAAACCACTCCCTCGTTGCCATCTAACATGTTCAAGATTTATGAATGATTTAGAAAAAAAAATCCCAAAACAACAAGTTAAGAGCAAAGCAGACCACTGATTGAACAATCTACAACATCATAGAACATGAGAAAGCAAATAACATTATAGATTTCACAAAGTGGAACCAATTTGGCTTCATAACATTAAGTAAACAGAAACTAATACAAAACCAGCAAACAATTCTTATTAACATTCATTCAAATTTTAGAAAACTAAAAAAGTTGATCACTTTTTAGGTTTACACAAGCCTAGTCTTTTAGCTTGTCAACACGAAACAACTCTTCTAAGATACAAACACTGGCTCAAGAACTCTTTACGAGTGTATTTAACGATAGTATCAAATAAATCAACATATAAAACCTAAATCCAGTAAATAGAATAATACATACCAGCGATTAATTCGAAACGAATCCAAACCAAATCGTGTGAATCGAAAATCTTCTGTACTTGGCTCGGATCTCAAGCCAAGACAGGAAGAAAAAGCGATCAGAGCTCCACTACAGAAACTAAAACTCCGAACGTAGTAAAAATAATATCACCACCAGAGTCTTAGAAGATTCAATGTCGCCGATTTCCAAGCTCGACGAGACTATAAATACTTGATGAGAATCGGCGATTTACAAAATTGGAAAAAGGAAAACAAAAAAAAAGTTAAGCGAAGGTACACGTCATCAAAGAAAGTTTTTTAAATTGTGGAGAAGCCATTAAATCTATCTTTATTCGAAACCAAACCTATACTTTTGATTGGTTCATTTAGGTCCAAATTACTTTTACTGGTTGACGTGTTTTGAAATATCTTCTTTTTTTCCAAAGACACACATAACTTTTTCTTATAGAAATTCAATCAACTAAATCGAGTTATATTTCTTTTTCCAATTTTACGCCCAAGCCTCTGTGGTCTAGTGGCAGAGGAAGCTTTGGTGAAGGGTGAAACTCCCAGACCCGAGTTCGATTCTCCCTGGAAACAAAAACACATTTGTTTGGGAAGTCTGTCAGTTGGGCCTTGGCCCAATTGGTTTACCTGGTAGTCAGAAATGCAGGCGGCCTGACTACCCCCTGGCATTAGTCGGAAGGCATTCCAAACTCGGATCAGGCAGTGTGGTGGCCCAATTCTACCTGGATCGGGAGAAGTCCACTCTGTAGCACTTCGGTGCGTTCCTACCGAGGCCGACCGGATCAGCCGATAGGGTTTATCAAAAAAAAAAAAAAAAAAAAAAAAAAAAAAAAAAAAAAAAAACCCAATTAGGATTTATACGGAACATACAAAATATTAGGCTAATTGTGGGGGTTTTATGTAGTATTGAAAGTTTTGGTAATTATCTATTTCTGTTGATTCTATTCCACGTGCTCCACACTCCCGCACGTAATCGTTCCTATCGATGCTTTTTTCCATAACACCGACTCTAAAAGTCGATAAAGTAATTGGATTTTTTTTTTTTGTACATACACTAACCCGAAAAAAGAAACAAAAATTAAACTGACATTAAAATTTCTTTAAACTCCATTTTAAACACTAAAACTGTGATAAGACAAACAAAAAAAAAAGGTGTAATTGTTGGTTTGTAGAAAAATGATAATTAAACCATGTTTGGACGTTGAGGAAGAAGAAGATTGTAAAACTTGTTGTGCAAGAAAAAGCTCTTTCCTTTGCTATCAACAGCTTTTTTCCACCCACACCATCCACCATTGACGATCTTCTTGTGATCCTCACTCCCTGTATAATGCGGGTCCAGGATCAGGAACGCGCAATCCCCGCTTCCTTCATCGTAATCTACTCCCAAAAGTGTGTATGCAAGAACCCCACCTCCTGCAAAAAACCAATACACAAGAAACAGTTTATGATGTCAGAGCCAAGGTTCAGGTGTTCACTGGTTTGGAACTTATCGGCCTCATCTCACATTGAATACAAGTCAAGTGATCCTTTATATATAGGGTTTATGCTTCACTTATGCTCTCAATTACAGACTATCTAGGCTATTCACACCAGTGCTTTTGTTTTCATTCCCAATAGGATAAGCTTGTGTAAGGTTAAGTATCAGAGTGATTTGGCTTGACTTACCAATCATTATTGGAGTTCCTTGGTTCTCAAAGTGCATAGCTAACTCACGGCATTTCTCTGGGAGCTCTGATCCGGATCTGAAGTTCATAATTTTGCAACTTACCTGTAAAATTAAGACCTTTAGAGTTCTTTTTTTCAATGTCGATAACATATGCTGGAATGCAGGGTTTCCATTATAATAGTATCTGAAAGATTTAGAGTTTTACATCGTGAAATTCTATGATCAGATTCTTGTCTTGTTGAGATGACTGAGATATAAAAATATAATTAAACAAGGAAGCTAGAGTAGAGGACTTACACCAAGAAGTTTATCCAGCACAAAACTCAACTCTATGGCACCAATCCACTCGCGAGATCCTATAAACGAAGGATCCTTGTCACCTATTTCCACAAGTGTCTGCTGTATTTCCCTGAGAATCCAAAAAGTATTACTTGACAGACCGAGAGATGGAAGAGGATCCCTGAGTTTCACTCATGAGAAAGTCTTTCATACCTATGTGAAGGAACAGCAACGGATGTATAGTGCTGAAGTCTGAACCACGAGATGATAGTTTGCAGTGATCGGTAAGCACAGCCCCATCCCTGGCACAACAAAAGAAAAATCGTAGCAGAAGTAGAGTCACTATTTCCAACTTTCTACAATGAGATAGCAAAACATGAAGCGCAACCAAATGTCATGCCAGTAATTAGTGAAGAACTCTGATTTCCAGTGAAAGGACTGCAAACGATTCCAGTTACATAACACAAAGCGAGTGGTCCCTATTTTCTGCTTTAGTTTTCACTTCCCAGATCATCAGATAGTATCAGGTTTTTGAATTAACACAGTATTTTGAAGCCTTGAAGGAATGAGAAATGATGTACCGAGTCATCAAAGCTATCCTGGAGATAATGATAATACTCATAAGAACCTTGGATAATTGATGCCACACCCTCCGCAACTGCATTAAAAATGCATAATTAATAGAATGAATAGCTAGAACAAAGAATGACCGACAAAAACAAAAGGCATACGTAGTGCTAACCTCCACTGCTAGGGATTCCAATATGCACATCTTTGAGCAAGAAGGAACCTGGCAGTGCCCACGTAACTTATCAATTAGAGTCATTGCAAATATTGAGATACAAAGGGAAAATGAAAAAAAAAAAACACTAGGCAGATCTATGTACCCCTTTTCTTTATGTTACCCCTCGAATCATCATTCACAGACAAATCCAAGGCATTAGCAGTTCTTAGGAGTGGACGATCCAGTGGCAAACCCAGCCTTAAGTGTAGAGATTTTCTAACATCGACTGCAAAGAAAGTCAAAAGCAAGAACAATATTTCATATATCATAAATCAGACGGCAAAAAAAGTTTTAGAGGATCAAAATTTGTGTGTAAGTGCTAGTTCAAAAGCACAGCAGAATGCTAAGCTGATATCTAAGGCATTCCTATAGATACCTTCAACTCTACTCGAAGAAAGGAATATGTATCGTTTCAATCTTAGCATGACTCTACCTAGTCCTCTTTTAAAGGTAAATACAATAGTTACCTTGCTTCATTTCAGTCTCCCCATAGTTAAGCTCGTATATAATCGTTATTGGATGTAATACTCCAGGTGGATTGAAGTGATATATTCGTAACTGTAAGAACAAAGCGATTCTTGAGATAATCAGGGAAACTATGGATAATGCAAAGAGGGATGAAATTGCTTAAGAAGACTATAAAACATCATCTCACTGCCTATGGTGGCACCACCTGATCCAACAAAATGGTACTATGGGAAATATACTTCGGAAAATTGTGTTACAAAACAAAAGGAAGAAATTGTAGCCCTACCTGAGGATGTACCATCAAGAGGTAAGGTAAGATAATCTTCTTCAAGGAATATAACTGATCAACCAAAGCAGGTATAACTAAATTTGAGACAGCGTGCATAAGTGGAAGATCCTTGGGTGCATAAGTAAGTACATCAAGATTCAAATCAACAACAATGAGCCTTGCTTCTTCCATAGCTGTGAGAATAGTAACAGTTTAAGATATAAGAGCACAGCACAGGCGTATTCGAAGTGGCTTGAACACATTTTTAGTAAAAAATTTATCTTTGATGTGATTACCTGGAAAATATTCCGCAACAGGGGCACCAGAGGTCGGAGATTTTTCAGATCTATTAAGCATAACAGATATGTGGATTTTATCTGCATTCTAAGAAGAAGAAATATTAGGGGAGGAGAAACAACAAGAAGGCCAGGTGGTAGCGACATGGACATCGATATCAAGTTTAAAACTCTTGGTTTACTTACCTCAGCTGAATTAACTGCTGCAGCAGTTTTGCTGTTCAGAAAAAAATGGGAACATGACAACATTTTAGTGTCAGATACTTGGTCAGTAGCAGGAAGACGGTTAATGTTTGATGCATCAGCACCAAAACCCAAATCTTTACCGCGGAGGACAACTGGCTTTGGAACATCTCCAGAAGCTTTCTTTAAGGTCTCGGCTATGTATACAACATAAGGCTCTTTAAACTGAGTAATAACTGCATCAATTGCATCTGAAAACTTCTCCTTCGAATCTGGAAAAAGGATACCAGTAAACTTGAGAAAAAGAACACACACAACCAAAAACTGAAGACAAATAACAGAAATCTGAGATCATACCAGAGGGCGAGCTTGCGGGAAAGTAGAATGGCAACTTAATTGGAAGCTCACAGTGAAGCAAGCAACCGTTCTCCCATAAATATTTCCCAGACTTCTCCTCATACACAACGGAACCAACAGGCTCTAGCTTTGTTAAGTTTTCACTTTTAGAGATGAAAAAGTGAATGGTACCAGTTCCTGCATCGCAACTAGCCCCAACTATCTTTTCATCATCTAACTCTCCACCTTCAGATAAATGCTTTCGCAATCTACGAGCAGCTCGCACCGCCTCAAATGCGGTTTTCTCAGCATCAGAATACCCAACTAACAGACCTCCAATGACTTCAAAACCTTTTGGTAACAACTTCCGGAGATCATCTGCGTACAAATCCCAAAAGAGCTATCTTTGTGAACAATCAATGGCCTAATAAGAATCATTAAAGACAAGTTTAAAGATGGCTACTTGGTTTTCTTAATTCCTCACTCTATAACAACAGTTACAAAACAATTGATCCATGAATAAAGACTTAAACTTTCGTAATTGAAAACATGATTCATGCAATTGAACATTCTGATTCCATTAATCGACATAATCTAAAAGTAGAAACGGTTTCTCTTTACCAGATTCTTGCTGGAAATCAGGAGAGTGATGGATACAACGGAAAGTGGAGACGACGGTGAAAGGCGGGAAAAATGGGGAACCAATGAGCCATTGAAGAGTTCCAGGTTGGTTCCCTGAGAGAAGCAGCTTTTGGCAAAGGACTCGTACGGTCGCTGTCTCGCTCGAAGGAACCATCTCGGATCCAAAACCAAACAGCCAAAATCAGTGTTTTTTTTTTTTTACTTTCCGTTCGGTCTTCGATGACTTCTCTCGTGTCGTGAGACTTATTTGACCCATGTGGCGACCATTATATGGGCGTAGCCCAATATAGAGTCGTATTAGCCCATTTAAGTGGTCTATTATCCTTTTTAAAATCATGCCTAACAAACTTAAAACCCAATTCAATCTGATCTATATTAGTATTTTTGAAATACATTTTTATACTTTGATCAGATCAAAGCATATCCAAAATTGTGGTCTATTATCCTTTTTCTTTTTAAATGAAACATAGTTTTAAGATAAGTCCATTTAAGTGGTCTACTATCCTTTTTTACTAAACTATTTGTATTAATCATAGTTTTAAATAAATATTAATAATATATGCATGATAATTTTTAGCTTAATATAAAAAAAAACGTTCTAAAATACATGATAATAATTTTTGTGTGTCCATAGCAAAATAAAGAATGTTATCTCATTAGGCAGTAAAATCTAGGAGGAAAGAAGCCTAGTGTTGTTAGTATTTTACTATTTTATATATTACGATCATGAGTAAAGAAATTATTCAGATAATCGAAATTGCCTATGTGGGCGTCACTTACTCCGTAGACCAAGGGAGAAAAAGTCAATGGCCAACCAGATAGGATTTGATCAGGAATAAAGTTTGATGTTAGCTAGATTTGGTCAAAATTTAAGAGTGTAAGACTCAATTTCGAATTCTCGACAATGCAACCTTAGTTTGAATAGAATAATAATCCATGTATACAAATACATTTTTAAAACCTAAGAATATGGACATTTTAGACCAAAACTGATATCCACAATCATCATAAAATTGTTCTTCCACATCAAAGCTGATATTTGGTGATAAAATAAGTGAAAGCAAATCATGATAACTAGCAAATATATTTTTGCATGAAAAATATTTGATGACATTGGCTTTAAATATTTTAATGCAAATTGGTAAATAACATCACAATTGAACCAAACATATTTCTTTTATCAACTTACTATTGCAATCTAATGATATATTGATACATCGTATATTAGTATGTTGCCGATAGAAATTTTGTTATTAGTAAATAGTAATACATAGATATTTCATCAATAACCCACTTCTGATGTCCCACTAATAATTAACAACTAGTACTATATGTTATCGTGTGTAGAATATTTTATTTTGGTTTTGTACACGAGTAGACCCTAAAGCAATCGATCTAGTTAAATTACAATATAATTTAGTTAAAATCTCCAAGAAACCACTTTTGTTGTTTAATCTCCCAACTAGTGAATAATATAATTAAGGTAGAAGAAATCGATTAACGTCAAATATAAAGGAACGAACATTTTGTAAATTTATATCTCCCATAAGGACGAGTGAGTCCAAATGAAACCTTTTGGTTCTCCACATATCATGCGGACGGATTATTATTGATTAGTATAATGAAGATGGCTTTTAGATAAAGTAAGCAACCAATAATATGGGAAATGGACATCTCCGACCAACGACCTTGATTTTTTTTCTTACTAACAATGAGGAAGAATTTTAATCAAATCTATTTATGGGACGGACCGACCACTATTTTTTTTTTTTTAAATGCGGAAACTTATCAACAAACTTTGAATTTTTTAGCTTTTTGTATTATAATGAGCCATTTTCTTTTTGACATCAAATATTCAGGTTTAATAATGAGCCATTTGTGAATACTTATGTGAATGGTGAATTGGTGATACATCAATATGACTAACATCACAATATGTCAAGAGTTACAGCTCACGACACTAAATTCTTTATGTGATTTGTAGAAAACGAATTGGAAAACCATGAATTTTAAAACTAATGTTTATAATTAAACAAAAAAATGGTTTTAAATTATGAATTAATTGGCCTAGGACGTGAGATCAAAAAGCCAACTTCAAATCCAACCAAGACAGTTCCAATGTTCATTTCTCTACGTGGCGTCGTTTGAATGGATTAAAATCATTGCACGAAACCTAATTTTCTGACACATCAGCATTTATGCGGCGAACTTGCTCCCCAAATCTAAACGTAACAATCGGCCTATACATTATACATTTTTTTTTTAATTCCTAAATTTCATAGTTCTGTTTTTTCGCCAAATTTATAATTGTTTATTTGTAACCAATAACCATTTTGTGGTTCATTATAAACGTTGGGTCCATAATGTTTCGTGCATATTAATTAAATCAAGAATACTTATTATTCAAAAACAATATAATATAGGTCATTTACCTAAAAACAGGATTTTTCTTTGAAGAAAATACTATAAATGGTAGGTTTCTCTACCAAAATAAAACAAAAACACTACTATTTGATCGTTTATAGTCCTACCTAGATTGTTTGAAATTTTATTAAATACTTTTCTTCAAAAATACCATGAAATATAAGTGATTGCTAAAGTTAAAGATCTATATATGATTATAAAGAAAATGTTCGAAATTGAAAGCTGTTACGAATCGAAGAAGTTAAGTGGACTGCTACAAGAATGGTTTCGATCGAGACTAGCCGTTAGCTTCAGTTCGTCTCTCTGTTCTATGTCTTGCTATGTTTTTTTGTTTCTATTTGGCTTTAATAAAACATTTTTGTAAAGCTTTATTATGATCAATCAATTTTACATTTTATCAAAAACAGAAGAAATTGAAAGCTATTACTTAGATAGTTAGATAGTTAGATTGTGTCACACAATGGATAAACAAGAGGATCACAAGTGGGCTATACAAGAGGGCTTGTATGATTGGATGAGAACAAAATGCCACGAGGGATGAGGAGAGGAGAGGAGAGGAGAGGTGGCTCTTGGGAAGAGGCAAAGGTCGGTTTATTGCAATAACTGGCTTTTCTAGATTTTAATAAACGTAGCCCTTTGACGCAAAGCCAAATTTTGGTCCCGTTTATTTCATTCACTTTCCACATAGGATTGATAAGAAAACATAAATCTGCCTACATGGAACAAAAGGTTGTCTTGTTTTTTGGGATCACAAACAAAAGCAACCTTATAATAGTCACTTTTTTTTCTTTCAGGAACGTAATTATACAAATATGTTCTCATTTTATATTCATAATGCTGGGAATATATAATACGGACAGAGGTGCACCGTTGGTCCAACTCAATACACAAAGGTCCAACTCAATACACAAATCAAATAGAACATTATCTATGTAGATTCTTATGTTACACCAAGTCGGTGATATTAAAATGTTTCAAACAAATATAAGCTATTGAAATTAAATACATACTTGAGCTTGTTAGTGGGCAGTGCGCGACTATTAGAAAACGCTTGAGGCATTGTTTAGCTAAGTCCTCTAATTCAATTTAATTACGTTCTGGTGGTTATCTTTTTTGTCTTCCTGGCGGAGATTTAATAGTCGGCGATGTGGCAGCTGTTTCAGCGGCTTATCGAGTTAGATAGGCTAGATACCATATTACCATAGAAAGAAACACATGCGAGTTTTCTTTTCGTGTCACTTATCAGTTATCATGAAATTAAGGAACAAGTTGAACCTAATCACTAAAGAAAAAAAAAAAAAGTTGAACCTAGTCCTCTTATCAATATCTTTCATTGTCTTAAAGTTTTTTTTTTTTTTTTGATAAGTGCATTGTCTTAACTCTTAAAGTTCATGGTTGCATACTAACTTTATCCCAAAATTTCATGATCTCCACGGACCCAAAAAAAAAAAAAAAAACTTACGAAGAGTTTACCAAAACTCCAACTACTTCAAATTTCAGATATTTGTCACTAGTCAAATACTAGAGTAGGAGATTTCGTTCGACTATAATATTCTTAATTCGTTATTGATGACACATGGAAGATAAATTTGGATATGAACTCTCTCCTGTTCGTTATAAAGTATTGTATAAAGAGTGATCCAGCTTCATCTCTTTATCCAAAAATGCTATTTCCGTCACATAACAATACCAAAAAAAGAAAAAAAAAAGAGTGATAATCTAAGTGAAAAACAGATCACGAGCGTGTGAGATAAGAATAGAGAGACGCAAAAACAACTAAGATATTTGCGAAACGCCACGTAAGCTATCAAAAGGTTACGGTAGGACCCACCTAAGCTAATGTCTATATAACCAGAAATGTACCAAAGCCTTTCTTCTTCAAACGACCACCAAACCTACACATATCTCCCTCTTCTTCTTCTTCTCTGCAAAATTTAATGGAAGCTGTTCTTGTCGCGATGTCCCTACCCGCCACAACGGAAGATGACGGATTTTCGTTAATCAGCGATAAACTTTCTTATAATCTAACGACGATGTCGGACGTTGAGATCGTTACCTCCGATAACCGTCGGATTCCGGCACACTCCGGCGTTCTGGTAACTTATTAGGTTTTTTGTTTTCGGTTTAAACTTTTTTCGGTTTGGTTTGGTTTAGCTGAAATTTGTGGATAATGCAGGCTTCAGCTTCACCGGTACTAATGAAGATCATGAAGAAACCAGTGAGACGTTACAGAGGCTGTGGATCTAAAAGAGTCATCAAGATTCTTGGCGTTCCATGCGACGCCGTTTCGGTTTTTATCAAATTCCTCTACTCTTCTAGGTTGGTTTGGTTCTTCTTCTTTTTCTTGAATTTCAAATGTAGAAAAATCAAACCGATCATATTTTTATACACGGATTTGAAACTCTGTTTTTTTTTGTTGGCTAATTTATCGAGGAAACAATAGCTGTCCGAAAATGACCAAAATACCCTTTTGTGTCTCTGTTTTAGATTGACGGAGGATGAGATGGAGAGATATGGAATCCATCTTTTAGCTTTGTCTCATGTCTACATGGTCACGCAGCTGAAGCAACGGTGCTCAAAAGGCGTTGTACAGCGGTTAACGACAGAGAACGTAGTCGACGTTCTCCAGCTAGCTCGGCTTTGTGATGCACCTGATGTTTGCCTTCGATCTATGCGCCTGATACATTTGAAGTTTAAGACCGTCGAGCAGACTGAAGGATGGAAGTTTATTCAGGAACATGATCCTTTCCTCGAACTCGACATTCTCCAGTTCATGGATGACGCCGAATCGGTAAACTTTTGATATGTTTTGAAAACACAAAATCTCTGTTTTTCTTATTACCATTTGCTTACTATAATATCATACAAAATTAAAACAATATTTTTTGTTTGGTGTTAGATAAATGATAATAAAAAACAAAAAAAAAAATTAGTTTGGTATGTTGTCTCATGTTTGATTATATTTGGTTAATCTACCTAATTAATTAGCCCAAAACATTTGGTCATTTTCTGATTGTGTGTTGGATGTAATTTAATGCAGAGGAAGAAAAGAAGACGACGACATAGAAAGGAGCAGGATCTTTACATGCAACTAAGCGAGGCAATGGAGTGTATAGAGCACATATGCACACAAGGTTGTACATTGGTCGGTCCATCAAACGTAGTAGACAACAACAAGTCATTGGTTGCGGAAAAGTCAAAGCCTTGTAAGGCGTTTTCCACGTGTTATGGTCTTCAGCTTTTGATACGTCACTTTGCCGTATGCAAGAGGAGGAATAACGATAAGGGTTGTCTTCGTTGCAAGCGGATGCTTCAACTCTTTAGACTCCATTCTTTGATTTGTGATCAACCTGATTCTTGTCGCGTCCCTCTTTGCAGGTATGTCCCAACGTTTTGTTAGGAAATTCACATTTGAAATAAAAATATATTTACACAAAAGTATGAGCGAATCCATTCAATCTTAATATATTAGTATAAGTTTGAAGTTAATGATTTCTTAGTATGTTTATGAATAAAATCCAATTTAGTTGATACTTGATAGTGAAAAAGTTCCATTTTTTTGTAAGAGACAAGGATTGTTTAGCTTTTTGTTGACACTTTTGTGTTGAACCCACCTTTAGAAAAGTTTGCAAATTGCTATGAGAATTGATGATGGGTCGTAATCCGACGGCTGCAAATCTTTGGCACTTTTTGAAATTTGTAGAGATATTTAGAATCTCATGAGTCATTTTCAATTTTTTTTTTGGAGCAGGCAATTTAAGAAAAGGGGAGAACAAGACAAGAAAATGGGTGAAGACACCAAGTGGAAGCTTCTGGTGACAAGGGTTGTGTCTGCAAAAGCTATGTCTTCGTTGTGTCAGTCAAAGAAGAACAAATGTGAAGAAGCACATGAGGTTTAATCAAAACCAGGAAGGAGCTTGTTGAGTTTGTAGATAATAATGAAGATTAAGCAAGAAGCTTTCTTATAATCGTATTAGTTAATTCGATTCTTTTTGTAGTATAATAGTATTTGTTAGTTCGATTCTTTCTTAGAGGGTTTAGTTTGTATAGGAGTAAACCCTTTTAAATTGGTTGTGTGTACGTAGGTCACATTTAAATTAATTGTTTGTTCATTTTATCTCAAAATGTCAGCATGTAATACAAAATAAATCATTGTTCTCGAATTAAAGGGATGGTTACAAGAGGGTTTTTAACGTAATTGACTATCTTTGGCGAAAATTTTGAAATTTAGATATTCAATCCGTTGTTTCGCGATTACAAAAATAGTTGAATTCAACGTGTATTACAAAAAAGTGTTTAGCGTGACTACATTGCTTCAAATATGTTCGATAATATTTGTAAGATATTAAGAACATAAACCAATGATCGACCTTAAAACATTTTCACGATATTTCGGCTTTGGTGCGACTTTGTGGCTTGGCGAGCCGTTTTACCTATTTGGGAACATGAGCATCTCCTCCGTTAGGCTTGTTACCCTTTTTGGTTTGGCTTTTTTTGTTTTTTTGTGTTTAATTTATGTCTTTAATTTTTGTTATCATTTGTAAAAGCTAAGCGCAATATGTTTGCTAAAAAATGTCAATAAATATGAAAACCTTTTAACAAAAAAAAAACATCTTCGGGATTACAAAATGTCCATCTTTGAGAATTGAATTGTAACTTTTGTAATAGCGAAAATGTTTTACGGTCCATTATTGTTTTATGATCTTAATATTTACAAACATTATCCTCAAAAAGTACAATTCTAGGCCATTTTGTAATTGAATTAAACTTACACAAAGTAAAGTATTTAACACCATCTTTCCGCAAAGCAATATATGCTGGCCGATATTACAAGGAGTGAAGGAGATAAAACTCGTCTCCATTTAAGATGAATACACGATAAATTTGAAACCCATGAACCTCAATCCATAAAATAATAAACTCATTGTAAGATCCTTAGAAGAATCGTTGAAATCCAGTTTTCAATGACTTAGAGTCTCTAGAGTTCGTCTTTAATATCATCGCGAACTACTGACTCAGAAGTAGAGGGAGTGGAAGAAACCTTGGTGGGATAAGAAGCCTCCATGGCTATACCGCAACGTCCTTCATTCTCAGATATTCCTCTTTCTATCCGAACATAGCCTCCTTCTCCCCATTCCTGTCCCCATGAGTTTCTCACTATCCAATATTTTGTTCCATTTTTAGTCTCTCCATACCCGACAATCACCACCCCGTGGTTTAACTGAGTCCCGCACTCTCCGATAAACACACCCTACAATAGAATACATGCACGTTTTCTATCGTAAAACAATGTTCGGAAATTGTTGTCTCACTAAGATTGATGTTTTTAGATTATGTTCACCATAATTCAAAATATCTAAAACATTTGCTTCTTTTTTATATATATAATATGCTTTATTTTCTTAGACAAATATCAATGATTGTACATACCAAAAACATCTTGATTAAGAGAGGCTTGCATACTAAACCAAAGACTATGAGTTGCTGATTAATTAACATTGATATGTAATTTTCTATAACTAGTTTCTGACGCAAAGTCAAACTAAAAGTAGTGTTTAGTAATATTAACAAAGGTATATCTACTTAATTATGACTAAAGATTACCTCAGAGTAAAGCTGGAAATCTGAGCTCCCAGCATCAATGGCTACAGAGACAGGCTGGTGAGCAACAGCTTTGAGAAGTGCTTCCTCATCATTCTCAGGGACGTGTTCATGTCCATCGATCGTTATAGTTTCTCCATCAATACTCTTAGCTCTGCAGAATTGAACATCATTGGAGTCGTAAGGGTAAGTCTCTTCGGTTTTGATGCCACCATTGTTCTTGATGAATTCAAACGCAGGTTCCATAAGACCTCCTGCACAACCTTGATTCTCTTCAGTGTCACAATCAACTAGCTCTTGTTCAGACAATGAAACCAGTTTGTTTGTTCTGATCTTGTTTATCCCTTCTACTGCTGCAACCGTCGAAAACGCCCAGCAACTTCCTACAGATTTTAGTATTTAAATTAGTGACTTAATAAAGATTAAGATTTTGAAGAAGTATGTTTGATCAAGATCTAACCAGATAAAATAATCTATGTACTTTTGAAATTTTCCGAGATAGCCTAAATCCACTCAGAAACAGAGCAAAAACAGAGCATATGAAGAATCATCAAGAAAAGAGCCTCTTACCACAATCTTGTTGATTCTTGACTTCAGTGACAGCTCCTTTCTCTCTCCAATCAACAGAACTCGGAACTCTTGTTACATTCTCATACATGAAACCACCAGATCCGCGCTTCGGTCCACGAAGCATCCGGTGATGCTTAACATTAGAGCCAGCGTAGGAGCTTCTAAACTCGTGGTGAGTTATGTCCGCGAATCTGTTGACCTTGAGTTTGTAAGGCTTGTTCTTCTTGTTCGTTCTGTGGACATGAAGCACATTGTGTCTAAAAACGTTGAACCGCTTTAGTGCCTCGTGGGAGGCTCTCGATACAGAGTGGTGGCTTCTCCACCTCTCATAGAGCTTCCATACGTTCTCTTCGGTCTCTAATTCTTTTTCGTCGAAATCGAATCCTTTTGATGCTTGGAGGAGGCAAAGAAAATAGAGAACAATAAAGAAAAGTTTCATGACTTTTAGATTCTTCTTGTTGGTTTTTTGGTTCTGTTTATGCCTTTTATGGTATATGATTGAGGAAATGATTAGAGACGGGAACATAAATATATTGTTTCCTTGGAATATTGACTGATTTGCATTGTTTTTAATTTAAACGTACATGTAATTGTTGACATGGTACATATAAAACTTGTTTTCTCCAAGGACATTGCTAAAAATTACATGTACGTTTTGAGAGTTATAGAGTCTTTCCAAAAATAATAAACTCGTAACAACATCTAAGTTATAGTCATTCCAGAAATATTACACTGTAAATTTCTTATAACATTCTGATTATCTATATAATTCGTTTTTATGGTGGACTTAGCCGCGTGGCCGGATATAATATGTGTGAGATCGACTAATTGAGAAAGTATGGATAAAAAGATCGTGCGTGGGACTAAAAGCAAGAACGGGTACGTTTCATAAAACACGTGAAACACGACAAAACTATATGAATATATAACCAATTTGAGAATTTAGATTTGGTAGAAACAGTTGAAAGATATTAAAACGAAAAAAGATTTGGTAGAAACACAATAATAGAACACGTACGTCCATTCCCATTTTCTGTGGATTTAAATGGTAAAGATAAGATGAAGATGGGTTGGGTCCTCTTCATTAAAGTATAGATATTTCAATGGAAAATTTTATACTCAAAGTAATGCTAAAGCAAATAAGCTCGAGCTGGCATGACTCTACGTGCCTTAGGCTATAGGACAATAAGTCAATAATTCACGTTAAACTACGTCGTGTTTATAATCGAGTTCAAGACTAAGAAACCACCTTATTTAATCGTGTTTTATCATTTACCTTTCTATGTCGTGAACTAGTGCACGGCCAACAATATCTTCTATACATAATTTTTTGGGTAAATTTCACGGCAGAGTATTTGACATGTTTTTTTAAGGCGAGTACGAGACAAGTAACGGGTACGGGACGAGTAATGAGTAATCATGTCCAGTCCCCTGCCTAACCATACAAATCATGTAAGCTAATATAACCAAACAAAAAAAAACAAAAAAGAAAACTATATATAAGATTCAAAAATGCAGCCACTAGTAGTATGTATAAGTTTCATCGAATGCAAGTTGTCGACAATTCTAGGCTTCTCTAGCTATATCATTACGTGCTGCCGTTTTGATCATTCAAGGAGTTGTTACATGGCAACCGCCTTCACCGCATAATGCATGCATGCCTTTTTCCTCCAAGTTCTCAGATTGATCTTAAAATGTTGTTGGTCATCTTTCTTCAGTGTCCCAAGATCTACACATGACACATCAATATTTTTCTGGCAAGTATATGAAAACGCTGGAGCCACAAGTTGCAAAGCCTTCTCAAACTTAAACTTAAACTCAAAGAGCAATCCATGTTTCCAATAAATCGGTTGTTCACTCCTCTTTCCAAAGAAAATTTCGACCGTATATTTCCCTTAATTTTTTTCCGGACACCAATGAAGAAGATCGTCAGCTTATTTTATTGCTATTTTTCATTCTTCATGTAGTGTTAGGAAAACTTACTCAGTCTCTTATTTCTCTTTTGTACTTAATTAATAAACAAGGATAGAGAAACACAAGACATTTTTATTCAAATTCAAATCCAAAACCAACAACAAAATCAAATCATGAAGACAAAACTAACAACATAAATCAACAAGGAATTGGGATCACCATTGATATGGTTTACACAATGTGCACACATATCTAGAGCTCATCTTTGACATCACCGTCTTTTGGGGTAGGATTATAAGATGATAGCTTGATCGGATACGATGCCTCCATTGCAATACCACAACGTCCTTCAGCACCATCAATCCCTCTCTCAATCTTTATATAGCCTCCCGCTTTTTTTTTCCCGTAAAACCTCACAAAAACCCAATATTATATTTTATTGAACTAGTGATTTATAAAAGTACTTTAAAATTCACAAAACATTTTAACCATTGAATTTTTATGACTTTAACAGATTTTAGATTATTTACTTAGTTAAAAATACAAAGATCCAAATCGCATGATTTTAATTGAGATTTAACAAAAAATCATAATAAATTTCCAAATTCATTGCAAACCATCAAAGTCATCTAAAAATTCATTAAAATTCAAATTTATTTAAAATATAGGATTGCATGTTATATCAAAGAATCCATCGGAGAGAGATATTATTTACATGTATATGTATAAATATATATGTAAAACTTAACAAATAAATTAAAATTAAAAATTTTTGTTTGTTAACAATATGACATGGCATCAACGTAACTGTACATGTGGCGTCCATGTCATCAATATTTAATAGTTTATTGCCACTGTTATACGGCATATGTATGATTTTGCAAAAACTCATAAGTTTGGGAAGTAAATTTCAATTAATGCTTTGTTGAGGTATGAATTTGCACGGTGATATACTTAATGTATGAATCGAACATACCTCTATAGTTGAGATATGAAAAAGCCTTTATTCCGTGGTTTTGTAGTACTCATATTATGAGCTTATTCGAGGAGCCGGTTGCAGAATTTCTCTGCCACACTATGCACCCTCTGCGTTCTTGGTCCTCTACTATATCAAACAAAGCCAGCTTTCCTTTGTACTCACCAAGAGTAGCTACCTCATGCACGGCCTCTGACAACTCCACAATAGTCAGTGAGCGATCCTCTATATCGATGGTGAGCATAACATGCTGAACAACTCCCCTCTTTTCACCGAGGCAGTAAAAAATTCTTCCCAACAACATGTTCTTCAAAGACATTTTATGGTTGCCTTTCAACTGCTATGCCAATTTTCTCCCACAGCTCCTCGGATAAGCTGATAATCTGACCCTCTAAATTTCCTTGGCATGTATAAAAATGCCAATAAGCACAGTATTCGTAATAACTGTTTCATATTAATCATTCTTATTAAGAAAGTTATAATTATTTTACATGATTAGATTAAAAACTATTACAATTATAGTTTGAAACTATTAATCACTCTATATCTTCACTTTGATTGAATTTTGTATTTGTATTTCAAATATTTGTTCAATTCGTGTACATACTCCCCACTATAACCAAACAAATACCCAAACCTTTTATCATATATCAATCAAAGGCCAAACATTAATTTGACCTCACATCTCAACAGTAATATCAAACCTATTGCGTTTGGTGCGGCTAAAACACAAACGCCGTTTGTGTGTAATCATTTATATCCCATCACTTCGTCTCTTATTACAACCATAAATACTTTTGTACTTTATTTATTGCAAATGTAGTTAATTTTCCCGTTCTGAGATTGAGACCAAACTTACTATAATCAATTCAAGTTTACGTGAAATTTACAACACAAAAAGAGTTTAAAACGGTTTAACAGTCAACTTAAATTGATATGTTGCCTATGTTATATTTTAATTAATGTCATTTTGTTTTTTCTGATCACAACATGAAAGTATGTAACTTAGTAGTTTGTGTTAGTAACGTCCATGCATCACCATCCATATACATAATTGACACAAGAAAATTTCTATTGCTATTTTGCATTCTTCATGTAGTGTTAGGAAAACTTATTCGCTATATTGCTCTTTTGTACTTAATTAATAAACAAGGATAGAGAAACCCGAAACATTTTTATTCAAATTCAAATCCAAAACCAACAACAAAATCAAATCATGAAGATGAAACTAACAACATGAATCAACAAGGAATTGGGATCACCATTGATATGGTTTTACACAATGTGTACACATATCTAGAGCTCATCTTTGACATCACCGTCTTTCGGGGTAGGATTAGAAGACGATAGCTTGATGGGATACGATGCCTCCATCGCAATACCGCAACGCCCTTCCGATTCATCAATCCCTCTTTCAATCTTTATATAGCCTCCCTCTCCCCATTCAGCCCCCCATGAGTTTCTCACTATCCAATACTTTTTCCCACCCTCAGATCCATACCCGACCGTTGCCACACCATGGTTCAGCTCTGTTCCACAATCTCCCGTAAACACTCCCTACAACATGTTACCAACGATATAACCAAATGTTATATACATGACATATGGCTTGGAGTTAATTTTTTTTTCTTTGGTTCAAATCTAAAGCATAATAACGATATTATTTTTTAGATATGATATTTCTAGTATAAGAAAACACGATTTAATTGATTTTCGTTTTACCTCTGAATAAAACTGGAAATCTGAACTTCCAGCATCAATTGCAACAGATACAGGTTGGTTTGCAACAGCCTTAAGAAGAGCATTTTCGTCGTTTTCGGGTACATTTTCATGCCCATCTATCGTCACAAGCACACCGTTATCCTTTGAAGCATCGCATTTTCCATCGATACCTTCGTAAGGATAGCTATCTTCGGTGGTGATACCACCGTTCTTCTTGATGAAATCAAATGCAATCTCCATAAGACCTCCGTTACAACCTTCATTCTGCTTTGTATCACAATCCACTAATTCTTGTTCAGACAGTGAGACTAGCTTGTTCGTCTTGATCTTGTTGATTCCCTCAACAGCTGCTACGGTAGAGAATGCCCAACAACTTCCTAGTAATGATTAAGCAGTTTTAAATCATTAGAATTCTATCAACAAAAAGATTACGTTAAGATTAAATTTTAATATATTTTTTTTAAAAGATGAGGCCGTAAAAATAATAGGACTATTGCAACGTTACTTCTAGCATTTCTCACTAATCGAACTATCTTTATAATACTTACCACATTTTCCTTGATTCTTGATTTCAGTGACAGCACCTTTCTTTCTCCAATCAACGGAGGACGGTAATTTGGATAAATTCTCATGATCATACATGAACTGTTTTGAGCCGCGTTTTGGTCCTTGCAACATCCTGTGATGCTTGATTTTAGAACCGGTGTAGGCATTCTTGAACTCGTGAATCGTTAAATCTGCAAACTTGTTGAGCTTAAGTTTGTAGGATCTGTTCTTCTTGTTGGTGTTATGAACATGCATGACATTGTGTCTGAAAACGTTGAATCTCTTCTCCCTTTCATGGAGACTCCTAGGAACTGAATGGTGGCTCCTCCATCTATCATAAAGCGTTGATAAGCCCTCTTCGCTCTCTACTTCTTTGTCGTCGTAATCGAATCCACAAGCAGTTTGGAGAATGACAAGAGAAAAGAGAAATATCAAAAGAAGTTGCTTCATTGTTTTTTTTTTTTTTGGTTGAGATATTATTTGTTTGAGGTTGAAAGTTTCATGAAATGGTGTCGGAAATATATAGCCAATGGAGAAAATATTTTTCTGTAGAGACTTGAAATGACTAAAATACCATCAATGTTTGTAAAATGAATTATTATTGTGTATACGTCTTGGTTAGACTTGTGGAACACTTTTAGGACACGCATCTGAGAGGATTAAGGAAACCATCATAGGTGTAATCTCTTTTTAAATAGATCATAATTCGCATTACATGGACATGATTATGTAAGATTCTGACCATTTCTAAGATTTTTGAGAAAATATTGTTTTTATAAATTGCATGCTGATGACCTGATGTATGTGTATATATTTTGTATGAATGTTAATTTGAGTAATTTAGATGACATGCATTGAAAGAAAACTGAATGAATCCTTAAAAAAAATCAACATGGTTTCCTTAATTCAGGCTTTCATTGTTTGGACTTTCGATGATTATAATGCTATATATTGATAATTGTCATTGTTGATGGATAGGTTTATACAATAATGGAAAATTAAAATGAAGCAACAAGTTGCTTAGGGAAATAATGAAAGCAATAATTAGATTAAGATATGTCCCCAAAAATGTGGAGACAAAAGCTGTTCACACCATGGCATTGTTGACCTAATGCCTTGTACAATAAAAAAACTTCTTTTGTAAAGGCTTTAAAATGGGGAATTAAATACTTCGATGGTTTTAAGAAAACTTTTTATATGATCATATCTTTTATTTGTATAGAAATATTTTGGTCATGTGTAGACGAAAATGGTGATGAGTATATTACATGAAAAAGACGAAAATTATGATGGTTCGACAATTTCTAAGATTTTTGAAATGCTTGAATCCCCAAACGATAATCATCTGCATTTTGTGAAGATTAAATTACGAGCTTTTGTTTTCTTTTTATTAACCACTACGCATCAAAAACTTTTGATTTCCACCACATGAAAGCAACATAATTAGCTTTTAAAAACACACGTCTTAAACCATTCACCGAGAAATTACGTACCGAAGTAATTTACTAATATCGACCATTTAATGACTAAGTATACTGGTCTTATAGAAAACATTTAATGCCATGTGTTAATGCGAGAGAGGATCTCGTGGCGATTTATTTACATTTCCACACCTTAACCTCTAATTATTTGTTATTCTGATTTCTAAATTCTCAAGGCAAGATGAGTGAACATGTGGCGCAGCCCATTTGTTAAAAGTTTCTACTACATAGATATTCAAAATAAAAAATAATAACAAACTCAGGCCAAATATAACAACGGGCAAGTAGTTTTCTAAAAATACAATAAAACACAATTAATTATGGCAGTTTTATGATAAGTTGTTAGGCAAAACATTGGTGTTTTACAACAAGTTTGAGATTTAAAATGAACAATAAACAATCTTAAACTATCGTGGGTTAAGACTTTTCTTTATAAAAAGCTAATGTCGTTTTACGTAGTGGATATGAATGAATAATTGGAATGGATCTTGGCTTAATACCCGGCATCGTGGTTGGATAATGATGCTTCCTAATGCAAGGAAACATATGTTTATAATTTTTGTTATTAAATAATTTACTTTGATCTCGTAATCCTAGGCCAATTGATGAATATTCATATGTACGAAAGAGATTCTACTTTTCTGATTATACATATATTTTTTTTCGTATGACTAAACTCCCACGGATAATTGATGAAGTTAAGAAAATATTGTAGCTTTCATGCAAAAAAAGTAAAGGCTATCTTATAGCTTTTATGATTGACGTATGAGTTTCTATTTCTAATTGTTATTTAATAATTGTTTCACCTCTATAAGGAGATTGAATAATTTCAACATGTACCGATCTTATCTTGGTTTTAGGCCTATGTAATTAATATCTTTAAGTTTTTAAATTTTTTTTTTTGCATAAGCTTGTGTGTCTCATAAGATCCCCAAAATGCAACGACGTGGTTTGATGTTTCCTAGTTGCTTGCAAGTGACTCTACTATTTTATTGGTTATGACTTATGAGTATTATACGTTCGAAACCCAATAATTTAAACTTACAATAACGTGTTCTTTGTCTAGGGATCGTGGACCGATCCACACAGCTAGCGTTCCTTAACTGTCCTTAAAACCTTATCCAATTTAATATCCAAAACGTTATAAGATTCCCAAATCTTTTGAAAGATTCAAATAATTGAAGTCTGAAGAGGATTCCAGAAAAAAGTCCGATACAAACATTTGTTGCTCAAAGGCTTACAATAATCTTAGGCTACAAATGGATGACATGTAGATGAATGATCCTACATTTTTGTAATCCTATAATTGTTTGTTGATGATCTTAACAAAATCCGAACCCTTTTTATGAGCTCAAAAAATTTCTTCCCAAGGATACCTAATCAATTTTTTTGGTCAACAACATGCTATATACGGATTTGAACTTAAATGGTGAATGAAACAATAACGAGACTAAAATTACAAGTGACAGTTGATTTGTGTTATTGGTGCAATAGATGTGGTAAACCAAATTGTCTAATTTAAGTTTGGTATGATTCAATTTCTTTGGCTAAAAGAGTTTTTTTTTCCCACCTCTAAACTTGATACTTTTTTTTTTATTTTATTTTTAATATTTAGTAATTATTTAGTAAATAACCTATCTATATAATTTTGTATTGTTTACCATCTAAATTTTTATAGTCTATACTATTGCAAAAGCATTTATAAAAATATTATGTTATTAACATATTTCAGAACTAATAATTATAGTGAATTACCTAGTAATAAAATGGAAACGAAACAAAAATAACAATTGAGAAAGCAGAAGAATCATGCGTCTCAAGAAACGGTCTAAGGATGATTGTTGAAAATTAGGTCAGACTAATTAACCTCGGATTAGTACCCACCCACTCAACTGATTTGGAACAAGTTATCTCAATTGTATAAGCAAGAAACTCTACATGCCAGTTAAATCTAGACGACCATTGCCGAAGCAACCCCATTGAAGAATATATTTCAAATTTAGTAATCACTAATTCACACTGTTTGTGAATTCCTCCATTAAAATTTTGTTCATGATTGCTAATCCTCATTCTGGCTAAAGAAACTAAGCAATAAATCAGCTGGTTTTCGATCTAATATCAAGTCAATATTTGCAACAACAACAATATGGCACAAACCCGCCATCCGATGCTAAAACCAGTTCTTAAACGATCTAATGATACCACCCTGATCTCATTGAGGGACTAGAAAACAATCAGACTTTAAACCTACAATTTCTCAGGATCTAGGTCTCTTAAATGAGTAAGTAATATCATGTAACACAATTAGCTTTAGATTCCAAAGCATATAACACCATCCTAAGTGGATTTCCAGAATCAAGATACTTAAGAGAAACTAGCGGATCAAAAGCAACCAAGTAAAGACAATGCAGGAACTAGCGGATCAAAGCAACCAAGTTAAGCCGATATGATCACAAACTCAAGCATATAAAAATCTTATCTTTTCTGATAAGGCAAAGACCTGACGAAGGAACCACACACACAGGGACAATGCAAGATAGGAAATGCACAAACTTGGAACATCACCATTTATAAGCACACTCAGTTGAAGCTATATAACACAGAGCAAACATTGCAACGGTGTTCTTTGTAACTATTGAGGAAAACAAACAATTAACACTAATTTATAGAGATTCCTCAGTACTTTGCAACATTTATCGATCTAATTCAATACTACTAATATGGTTCGAACTTGAAATCCCCAACATTTAGAAGAAGACAAAGTTTTCATTTTTCTCACCGGAATATGGAAACTCTACGATTTGCGTCCAAGACTCTTCCTGAGTTTCCTATACTTGTGCTTATTCATCTTCTTCTTCCTCTTCTTCTTCACACTATCTGCATAAAGCACCGTCTCCTTCTCTTCTTTCTCCTCCACCACCACGTCCGGGAACGACACCGTTTCGATTAGACTCCAATCACCATGAATCAGAGTCGGGTTAAACCCGTACCCGATTGGGAAACTAGGGTAAAACCGGAGAGCTTTATCGGCGACGTTAATCACGGGATTGGTAATAGGAACTGAATCGAATTCTACAGAAATAGACTCGTTGTTGCTGATGCAAGGCTTCTGCTGAGTTATAAGACTCGGAGTAAGCCTTTGGATTGATCTTAAACAGGATTGGTTCCTGAGAAATCTGTGCATAAGATTCGCCATTTTCAGGTTAAAACCCTAAGCGAAGCCGACGATGGTCGTGCCTCGTGCGTATCCGATTCAGAGAGGTTTTTGTGGTCTTGTGGAGTCCGAACGTTATAAACTCCTAACGACGTCGTTTAGGTTTCACTTTGGTTATGAGAAATTTAAAAAAGGTGCCCTCACGCAGGATCGAACTACGGACCTTCAGTTTACAAGACTGACGCTCTACCACTGATCTATAAGGGCAACCTTGCTTAGTTAATTAACATGTATAAAATTCAAAACTCGAGAATAGACATTTTGGTCCAAACTGATACGGAGAAAAATATTGGACAAATACTAAAATATGATAGAAAGCTGTGGGGAACGTTGCAATTAATCCCAAAAATTATGCGCATGATAATGATTCCTTTCACTCACTCATGTTGCGTGCAACTTCCGCTATTATACGCATTCGTCATCACTTTCCCCATTCCTCTCCGATCAGTTCTTCTCTCTTCTCACCGGAAGCTTTCACTTGCAGAAGATGAAGGTACTCTTTCTCTCCGCTGTGTAATCGTTTTGATTCGAATCAAGAGATGTAACTGCGATTTCCATTGCCCAATCGATTCAATACTTTGAGATTTTTCGATTGAGATCACCACGATCAGTAATCGAATAGTCAGATTTAAAATCATCGAATGGATAATTTCAATAATTGTTTATGTTTTGTGATCGATGTTGTAGCAATTTTGGAGTCCAAGCAGTATCAATAAGAACAAAGCTATGGTGGAGAAGCTGCAAAATCATGGTATAGTTACTTCAGATGAAGTTGCTAAAGCTATGGAGGCTGTGGATAGAGGCGTATTTGTACCAGATCGTTCCTCTGCTTATATTGATAGTCCCATGTCTATTGGGTATAATGTGACTATATCAGCACCTCATATGCACGCAATGTGTCTTCAACTTCTTGAAAAACATTTGAAACCGGGAATGCGTGTTCTTGATGTCGGCTCGGGTTTGTTTTGTCTTCTGTTCTTCAACTGATTTCGTACAGTTTATAGTATTTATGATCATTCTTGCTTTTGAATAAGCATTAGATTAAATTTTGATAGGGACCGGGTACTTAACGGCTTGCTTTGCGGTTATGGTTGGGTCGGAAGGGCGTGCTATTGGTGTGGAACACATTCCTGAATTGGTGGCTTCTTCTGTTAAGAATATTGAAGCGAGTGCTGCTTCGCCATTGCTGAAAGAAGGGTCTCTTGCTGTTCATGTTGGCGGTGAGCTTTAGTTCAAGTTATTGAGATTTGTTTGGTGTTTCTTTTTTTTGAATTGTTGGTTTAGTGAGTTTATTGTTCGTTTTAAATAGATGGGAGGCAAGGATGGGCTGAGTTTGCTCCTTATGATGCTATTCATGTCGGAGCAGCAGCACCGGAGATCCCAGAGGCGTTGATTGATCAGTTGAAGCCCGGTGGGAGACTGGTGATCCCGGTTGGGAACATATTCCAAGATCTGCAAGTGGTGGACAAGAACTCAGATGGTTCGGTTAGCATCAAGAATGAAACTTCAGTTCGTTATGTTCCTTTGACTAGCCGTGAAGCCCAGCTGAGAGGGGACTGATGAATATGCCGTTGTACAGAAGAATGAATCAAGTAAGCTCAGTCTACTTTTTAATTTAGCGTAGTTAGTCAAGAAATCAAATCTTAAAGATCTCTTTGTGAGTAAAACTTTCAAATGAGTAAACTTGTTTGTGTACTCGTAAACATAATAAACCATTTATAGAAACTGCCTCCATCAAGTAGTAGATGATGCAATGGCGTAAAGAGGGAACAAGCGGTGAATCACCATACCGGTTGATTCAGCGACATTGGTTTGATCTTCTGTATATTCAACTGGTAATCTCCAATCATACCGATGCACTAAGTTAGCCAAAGCCACCTCAATCAAGACCACTGCGAATGATATTGCTGGACAAATCCTTCTCCCTGCTCCAAATGGAATCAGCTCAAAATTGTGACCCCGGAAATCAACAGATGAATTTAAATGTCTCTCCGGTCTAAACTCCTCCGCATCTGGTCCCCACGTCGCAACCTCTCTCCCGATCGCCCAAGCATTGATCATTACCTGTGTACCGGCAGGTATGTGGTAATCTCCTAATCTGACATCTTGTGTCGATTCGTGAGGAACCATCAATGGAAGTGGAGGATGTAGCCTAAGTGTCTCTTTAATGACAGCTTTTAAGTAGTTCATATCTTTGATGTCATCTTCTGATACACTCGAATTACCCTTACAAATCGTACGGACTTCTTCTTGGAGTCTGTTCAGACACTCTGGGCGATGAAGAAGCTCTGTCATTGCCCACTCCATAAGTGCATACGATGTATCCGTACCACCAACAACAACATCCTGAAAAGTGATCAAAAACCAAAACACAAGAACTACAGTTATATACTAAAACATCAATGAAGATGAATTTGATTTCTTCTTAGCCCTTTACCAAGACGATAGCCTTTATGCTTAACCGGTCGATTTCAAACCCGACGCTCTTCTCTCTCTGAATTGCGAGCAACACATCCACAAAATCAGTCCTTTGTCCGTTGCCATCTACATGATCTTGGACAACTTTCTCCAAGAATTCATCAAGATCATTCCCTGTCTTTTTTAGCTGTCCATCCAAACCACTGATCCAGTCAATCCATGCAAGCCACGGTACATAAGTACCCACACTAAACTCGCCCAGTAGCCTCGTGAGCCTTTTCATTAACTCCTTAAAATCCGTTTCAACGCTGTATTTCCGTCCCAAAGCAACTCTAGATATCACATCGTTAGTTAAACTCACCAAGAGCTCGCACTACAAGAAAAACGGTTATTATTAGCACCACAAAAACGCTATCTAATGATACGATAGCGTTATTAAAAACGCTATCTCATCGCCCGCGACAATAGGTCGGTCAATTGTGTATCGATCGATAAAAGTTATTAGAAATGTATGTCAACCATAGCAAAAGACATAAAACGCTATATTACACTGCTATCAATACTCTAATTTCCTGTAGTGTCGCTTAGATTCACCCGCGATGAACTTGATTTCTGGATCTTCTCCATCATTAGACTGATCTCTTCTTGTCTCACGTTTCGAAAGGACCTGACCATTTTGTTGCTGAGGAGCTGGAGGACGCACACGCTCTTCATTTGCCTCCAATACTCTCCATAAGGAGCTAAGGCCACATCACGAGCGTTATAAAAAAGCTTCCCAAACACTTTTGACCGTGGAGCAGAGCCGTGGCCACGTTAACAAATTTGAAACACTCGCCTACGGCCTCCTTCTATGAAAAACAAACATTAAGGCCTTAATTTTTTATAAGCTTAAATGTATGTAACGATAATTGTGCGCAGATGATATTGCATGGATTCATGATATTACCAATTATGTAATAAGTAATAAAAGGAAGTAAAAAGAAGAAGAAATGGAAACATTGTGAAACAACACCCACTAACCATGCTCTTAAAATAAACAATTAAATTTCTTCTTATTTTACTTCCATTTCTTACTCAATTTCTACATTTTATTTTGTTTATTTTATATCTAAAAATTTAGACTCTTTGATGTAATGTTCTTCATATTTAAAATTTGTCTTTTTTCTTTAGTATTTTTTTTTGTCTACAACCTCTCTAATTAATTTAAACAGAAATGTTTTCTGTAAATATAAAATGTTTATAGATTATATTGAACATATTACATATTATATTATAATTTTAGAACCAATTGAACACTAAATCTCATTAAAAAAAAAAAGAATTTTGGTATGTAAGAATAAAATTTCTATTTTCTATAATATTTTAGTAACTATGATTTCTTTAGCGTAATAAAATTTTATTATTTTGAATAAATAGAAATTAGATTTTTGTTCGAGTTACAAAATTGCACGATCTACGTTTAGTCGCTTATGGCCTCTAAAACGCTAGGAACGGCTCTGCGTGGACGGCTAGCAAAAACACGGTCATGCGTCTTCAAAATATCTAGAGCCATGTCTGCGGAAGAGACTACAAGAACAGGTACACGTCCAAAGTGGAGGAGCATGAGAGGACCGTAACGGTGGCTGAGAGAGAATAGTGATCGGTGAGGGTAGCGGCCAAGTTGATGAAGGTTTCCGATCAACGGAAATCTCGGTGGTGACGTTGGTGTGTTGGTTTTCTTCCCTCTTTTCTGTTTTTTGAAAAATAGGATGGTAATAAAGATTATTAAGCTTAGCAGAAGTATCATGATCGTCAATTCCATGTTTGGATTCTTCAAGTTCGTCAAGATTTTCTTGTAAAGAGTTTTTAAGAATTTTGTGGTCCTCTTTTTGAACGTAGATGATATGAGTCTTGATTCAAGAGCCCATATAGAAATAGAGATTGCATACAGAATGAACCACAAAATACCTCTAGTAATTAAGCCAGATTTTTGTGTTCCTCTTTTGGAATTATGTATACAAGTCTAGTGTCCACTCAATTTTTTTCTTATTTTCTGCCTCACATAAATAATGAAATATGACTAATTATCATTCTTCTCAAAATTCAATTATTTAAACGTTGAATTGAATCTTTCAAATTGTCTTAGTGAACAAGTTCTCTTTCACTCTCTGCACGCAATGTGCCTTCAACTTCTTGGAAAGAATTTGAAACCGGGAATGCGTGTTCGTGATATCGTCTCGTGTTCTTGAAGTCCACTTGAGAAGGGACTAATTAATGATGCTTGTTGTACAGAACAATGATTAAAGTAAGCTCACTTGGCTTTCTAAATTAGTTTAGGAACTCGAGACTTTAAAATCTCAAACATCTCTTTGCTAGCAACATTTTCAAATGAACAAACATGTTTATTGTAGACATAACATAATAGTAAGCATTAATATATAATGCCTTAATCAAGTAGTAGATGTTGCAATGACGTAAAGAGGGTACATGCGACGAATCACACTACCGATTGATTCAGGAACATCGGTCTCATCTTCTATAGATTGCCAGTCAAACCCATGCACTAAGTTAGCCAAAACCACCTCATTCAACACCACAGCAAAAGATATTCCTGGACACATCCTCCTCCCTGCTCCGAACGGAATCAGATCAAAATCCTGACCCCGGAAATCAGAAGACGACTCTAAATGCCTCTCCGGTCTAAACTCATTCGCGTCTGGTCCCCATGTCGCAGCCTCTCTCCCGACCGCCCAAAGATTGACTATAACCTGCGTACCAGCCGGTATGTGGTTATCTCTTAACCTGACATCTTCTATTGATTGGTGAGGAACCATCAATGGAACTGGAGGATGTAGCCTTAGTGCCTCTTTGACCACAGCTTTTAAGTATTTCATTTCTTTAATGTCATCTTCTGATACACTTGATTTGCCACTACAAATTGTACGGACTTCTTCTTGAAGTCTTTTTAGACACGTTGGGTGTCGTAGAAGCTCTGTCATTTCCCATTCCACAAGCGTGGAGGATGTGTCTGTACCACCCACAAAAGCATCCTGAAAAGTGAAATCAAGACCAAAACAATTAATGGTTATATACTAAAACATTGGATGTGAATTTGATATATATATATTTTCCTTTACCAAGACGATAGCCTTTATGCTTAACCGGTCGATCTCTATCCCGACACTCTTATCTCTCTGAGCTGCAAGTAAGATATCGACAAAATCAGTCTTATCGCCGTCTCCATCTTCATGATCCTGCACAATTCTCTCCAAGAGCTTATCAAAATCATTAGCGGTCTTCTCCAGTCGAGCCTCCAAACCGCTGACCCAATCAGTCCACGCAAGCCACGATACATAACTCCCGATAGTAAACGTACCAAGTTGCCTCATGAGCCTGTCTATTAACTCCTTAAAATCTGTTCCAACACCGTATTTCCGTCCCAAAGCGACTCTACATATAACATCGTTAGTTAAACTCGACAAGATCTTGCTAAGATTTACCGGTTTAGAACTCGACTTCCGGATCTTTTCCATCATCAGAGTGATCTCCTCTTGTCTCACGTCTCGAAAAGACCGTACCATTTTGTTGCTGAGGAGATGGATAACACTAACACTCTTCATTTGTCTCCAATACTCTCCATAAGGAGCTGAGGCCATATTACGGCTGTTGTAAAGAAGCTTTTCGAAGATTTTCGACCGTGGACGGCTTGCAAAAACGCTATCATGCGTCTTTAAAATGTCTCTTGCTGCTTCTGCGGTAGAGGCTACAATAACGGGGACACTTCCGAAGTGGAGGAGCATGAGAGGACCGTAACGGTGGCTGAGATAGCATAGTGATCGGTGAGGATGTTGGCCGAGCTGATGAAGGTTTCCGATCAACGGTAGTCTCGGTGGGGATGGAAATGTGATCGATGTCTTCTGTTTTTTGAAGAAGAGAATGGCTATGAACAATACTAAGCATAAGAAAAGTATCATGATCATATTTTGTAAATTGGGATTCTTCAAGTTTTTCTCGTGAAGAGTTTCTTAAGATTTTTGTGTTCTTCTTGTGAACTTGGCCAGTTGGGTCATATATAAGCCAAGTTTCTTCTATGCGTTACGTGACTAGTGTCCACTCAAATTTTCTTCTGTTTTGCCTAAATAGGAAAATAAATTTGATTTAAATAGATTCTCTCAAATCTTATATATTAAAGGTAAAAAATCTCTCCATATACAATTAAGTTGACCAAACAAAAAAAAAATCTTTTACTTTTGTAATTTTTGAGATACCTATTTCGTTAGATTTTTTAATAGGTATACAAGGTCCACAAAAACTATTTATCTCCTAAAAGATATAGTCCTTATTTGTATATTCAAAATAACTTTTCAAATTTGGTTATGATTTCGATTTCATCAACAAAGCTTTTTACTGCCTTTCATTTTCCTCAATTAGATTGTCTAGTTCTACCTCAAGTCTTCTAGACAAGCTTTTGTAATCAAACTCTTCCTTTAATTTAACCATATATTATATACTTCCGTAGCCTATAAATATTCGGATAAAACAGCAAAAAAACTTATTAAACAAACATTTATTGATTAACCCATATATCAAACGGGTCCAAATCTAGTAACATACTAATATAAAGCCTTAGTCAAGTAGTAGATGATGCAATGGCATAAAGAGGGAACATGCGGTGAATGGCAACTCCGGTTGATTCAGCAACAACACTTGTTTGATCTTCCGTAGATTCATCCGGTAATCTCCAATCAAACCGATGCACTAAGTTAGCCAAAACTTCTTCATTCAATGCTACAGCAAATGATATTGCTGGGCATATTCTTCTCCCTGCTCCAAACGGAATCAGCTCAAAATCCTGACCCCGGAAATCAACCAACGAATTTAAATGTCTCTCCGGTGTAAACTCCTCCGCGTCTGGTCCCCATGTCGCAGCCTCTCTCCCGATCGCCCATGCATTGATCATAACCACTGTTCCGGCTGGTATGTGGTAGTCTCTTAATTTAACATCTTGTGTTGATTCATGAGGAACCATCAATGGAAGTGGAGGATGTAGCCTCAATGTCTCTTTGATCACAGCTTTTAAGTAGTTCATGTCTTTAATGTCTTCTTCTGATACACTTGATTTGCCCTTACAAATCGTACGGACTTCTTCTTGTAGACTCTTCAGACACTCTGGGTGATGTAAAAGCTCTGTCATTACCCATTCCATAAGTGTGTACGATGTGTCCGTACCACCCACAAAAATATCCTGAAAACCAAAACAAGAACTACAGTTTTATGCATGCTAAAACATCATTGAATATGAATTTGTTTTCTTGTTTTTCCCCTTTACCAAGATGATTGCCTTTATGCTGACGCGGTCGATCTCAAACCCCACACTCTTCTCTCTCTGAATGGCGAGCAATACATCGACGAAATCAGTCCTATCTCCGTTGACATCTACATGATCTTGCACAACTCTCTCAAGAAACTCATCAAGATCATTTCTCGTCTTTTCTAGCTGACCATCCAAACCGCAGAGCCAATCAATCCATGCAAGCCATGGTACATGATTCCCCACACTAACCGCCCCTAAAAGCCTTGTAAGCCTCTTCATTAACTCCTTAAAATCTGTTTCACCGCCATATTTCCGTCCCAAAGCAATCCTACATATCACATCATTCGTTAAACTCGCCAATATCTCGCTTAGATTCACCTGCAAAGAACTCGATAGCCCGATCTTCTCCATCATCAGACTGATCTCTTGTTGTCTCACATCTCGAAAGGATCGTACCATTTTGTTGCTGAGCAAACTGAGGACGCACACACTCTTCATTTGCCTCCAGTACTCTCCATAAGGAGCTAAGGCCACATCACGCCCGTCGTAAAGAAGCTTCTCGGTATTTTTAGACCATGGACGGCTAGCAAAAACGCGATCATGCGTCTTCAAAACGTCTCGAGCCACGTCAGCGGAAGAGACCACAAGAACCGGGACACGGCCCAAGTGGAGGAGCATAAGAGGACCATAACGGTGGCTGAGAGAGCATAGTGATCGGTGAGGGTGACGGCCGAGCTGGTGAAGGTTTCCTATCAAAGGAAGTCTCGGTGGTGACGGAGGTGTGCTGCTTTTCTTCCTTGAATTTTGGTTTATGAAGAAGAGAGTGGTAATAAAGATTATTGAGCACATGAGAAGTATCATGATCATCATTTCCATGTTTTGATACTTCAAGTTCTTGAAGATTTTTCTTGTAAAGAGTTTTAAAGATTTAATTTTGTGTTCCTCGTTTGGACTTTATATACAAAGCCAAGTTTCTCCAGAGACCAAAGATACTGTCGAAGCCAAGTTTTTCGAGATTGTTTTGTGTGCCTCTTTTGGACTTTATGTATAAAGCCAAGTTTATCCAGGGAAGACCAAAACTACTAGTGTCCACTAAATTTTTGTTATTTTCTGCCTAACATGAATAATAAAATTCGATGAAATATTATTCCTCTCGAAAATGACTATTAAACGTTGAATATTATAAAGTGCCGTCTAGTTTGAATAAGAACTTGATGTACAAGTTCTCTTTGAAGATCAGGGTTCCTTATTTACATTCTCTCCACAGTAATCAATGACATCACTCACAAAACAGTAATTATCAACAATGTGTTTTTCTAAATTATACGGTGATTTAGGGTTGATATATTCCATTTTTTCAACTTTTTAATATATAGTCTTAAAATAGGAACATGAAAAACTTTAAAAAATTTACAAGATCGGAAAGATATCCTAAAGTTCCAAAAGTTTTAATCTGATTCCACCATAAAAATATATAAATGATTACTATTTTTTTTTAAAAAAAGTTTTGCATGCCTGGTCTCTATCTATATCTTTTATTCACTCATTTATGTCTACAGTGGAACATATACTGAGCATATAATTGAGAGGGAAACATCAGTCTGTTATGTTCCTTTGACAATTGCGAGGGAACTGATTATGCTCACTTGGCTTTCTTAATTAGTGTAGTTATTTTTTTGGGGTCAATTTAGTGTAGTTACTTAAGAACTCAAATCTTAAAGATCTCTTTACCAGTAACATGCTTATTGTACACTTCTAACAAAGAGTGGGAACATGCGGTGAACCGCAATACCGGTTGATTCTGATTAGGAGGTTTTCTATCAATTAATATTTCCTCAAGGTCCAAAAACCACAATCTAATGGTTATCGTTTATAGCACTTAAGGGTCGAATCCAAAGAGAACTAGAGATCTAAGACACTAATAATACACAAAATTTCTTAATCTAAGCAAATATAGGATTGGTTTTAAACTAACAACCTAAGTGAAATGAAAAGAAAAGGAACTAAAATGCAAATGAAATAAACAAACCAAAAGCAACTGACAAAGCTAAACAAGTGTCTAAGCTAAGCAATAACCCATAAACATAAAGCAATAGCAAAATAAATGAGAAAGATGCAATTTATAAAAGTCAACAAAAAGTCAAAGACGAAAATGCTAAATGAATAAGCCTTTGGGTTAAGGTTATTGACTTGGGTGGTCAAATGATAATCTATGATGCTAATACAACCAATCATTTGCTAATCCTTAGGTCTAAGATCACTATTTTAAGCTAATCCACTTCCATGGCAATAACTCTACACTAATCAAGCAATTAACAACAATTTCCATTGGCAATCACAAGACTAATATGCATTAATTTCAAGCCTAACTAACCACCTAGCACCCTAATCATCAATTTCCATTGGCTAGGAATGCTAAGCACTCACTAAGTTCTTTCGGGAATTTCATCGAACACCTTCCGGGCATGAAACTTCCTATGATCTAGACTAGCTTAATCAAGACTAATCTAGCACTAAGAGCACTTAGAGAGTAAGGATATATTAAGACTAAGTCCTAAGCATCACAAATCATCACCTAATCACCCTAATCTACTTGACCCAAAAGCTCTAAGAAGACTACTCACTTAAAGCCATGAAAATCCAAGGAGTTGACACTAATCCTTGAAGATTCATGTTAGAAGAAGAGTATAAGAGAAAGATAGAAGTTGAATCTAAAGAAATACTTATATAAAAGCAAGAATCACAAAGGTTTAAACTTGATTACAAAGAGAAATTAAGAAAACTAGGCTTAGGTAGCATCAGAAATCTATAAATTAGGTTTAGACATATTTATATAGAAAGAAAACGAACCGGGTCAACCCGGAACAAACCGGGTTTTGACCCGGTTGTAATTTGGATCTTGACTGCTTAAATGACTCGTAGCAAGGAGCAGACGTCCATATGGTTGCCTGATATAAACTCTGGAAACGTGTCCATCTTCAGGAGAATCTGTAGCAAGGAGCATACGTCCATATGGTTGCTTGATATAAACTCTGGAAACGTCTCCATCTTCAGGGGAATCCATAGCAAGCAAGATACCCTGCTACAATTGGTCGCTATGGCTCTTTTCTTCCTCTTCTCTCTTGATCAATTCTTAGGTTCTTATGGTCCAAAACTCCTCTTTTAGCTCCATTCTTCATGTCTCTACTCCAAACACCTAAAGAAAAAGAACTTGATGCAAATGCAATCTAAACAACCTAAATCACATGAAAATGCAAGGACTTAAAGGTAAAAGAAGGCTCAAAAACCGTTAAAATCATAAGATATCAGATTCAGCGACATCGGTCTGATATTATGTAGATTCCACTGGTAGTCTCCAATCAAACTGCTGCATTAAGTTAGCCAAAACCACCTCATCCAATAACACAGCAAATGATATTGCTGGGCAAATCCTTCTCCCTGCTCCAAACGGAACCAGCTCCGTATCCACGTGAAGGCCGAGCTGATGAAGGATATCTCAATTATTAAAGGGGAAAAAAAAAATTTAAAAGGGATTGATTTTTGCAAGAATAATAGACAGTTCCACATGTTTATAAACACTACATTGCCCTTGTCTTTAATTCCCTCCACTAATAAGCCCAAGCTTTTATTTAGTTGATGCCAATTAAGTGCCTAAGTGAACGAAATTGTGGACGTGAATTAAAATTATTTAGCGTAACAAACATAACAACGGAAAAAAAAAAACGAGTCATGTGGGCAATATTGAATTTTCCTTGAAACCTAACTTGGATGTCAATTGTAGAGGCTTGCATGAGAGATTCTATTCGTAGTAAGACAATGGGGTTTTCAATCCTTTAATTACTCACATGCCTAACGATTTATGGCATTTCTAACGCAAGTGCATTATTGTCACTTTGATTTGTGAATTGTGATAGCAGCATGGCATATTTAATTTATTCATCATGTGGTTGTTTTGGTGGTTATTAGAAAACATATTTCACACTGCATTCTCTTAATCTTTTTATATATAATGTTCATTTTCCAACATTTTTTCCGTTTCAAAGACATAGTTTTTTTTTTTTGAAATAAACATAGTTTCGTTGGAGTGATCCACAACTTCCGTGACCAAAGCATGAACAGGTTTTGGCTTAGTAAATTCCTTGAAGAACAGTTTCTAGCATTGAAATTTATATATATATATATATATATATATATATATATATATATATATATATATAAGAATAAAGAATTGGACAAGAATGGTAACACTTTACAAATTTTACAAAACGTGTTCTTGAACTTTAGAGAAAAAACGACGTAACCTCTAGTAGAGGTAGTTTTGCTGTAGGAATTTTGACCGATAACGCTATTCAATAGTCGATTTCATAACAAATGCTTAACTAATTACATACGTTTGTTGAACGAGCACAATGGATATATCACACCTTCCATGAAAATCCCCAAAACGTTACGTTATGCCGATGTCGAAACGCAAGCTCTAGTAAAATGAAAAGAAGCTTTCGTAAAATGAAAAGAGTAGTAAAAGAGCAAATATCTAGAAGAGTGAGAAGAACTTGATAAATTGATGAGAGTAAAGAACACAAAAGTGTTTAGGAAGAATTATAATAGACTCTCATAAGAATAAAGTTATAAATTACATTCTCTTATATAGAGATGAGATTTCCTAATCTAAGATAAATATAAATGTAAATAATATATTTAGAGATAATGTTAAACTTCCTAAACTTAATATATGATAACTTCTAGATCCTTCTCGATCTTCATGATTTCCATAATCTTGGACGATCATCTCGACCGTCGATCTCGGTAGATCTCCGGTTCTCCCAATACCCCCCGGCAAGCTCATACGTGGTAACACGTGTGAGATTGGACAAGTCTTCAAAATAGCGGCTTTATACCCGGCCGTCGGGTCATCATCAACGTTTATACCCGGTCGTGGGGTTCAAAGCGGCTATAAAACCCAGCCGTTAGTTCATCGACGTTTATACCCGGTCGTAGGGTTCAAAGCGGCTATAAAACCCAGCCGTTGGGTCATCGAAGTTTATACCCGATTGTAGGGTTCAAGTAATAAAAATAACACCCGCGATTGTGAGGTTCGGATGTTGCTCGCGATGGCGAGACTAAAAAAAAACAACTCACGAGGGCGAGTAGTTTAATCAAAAGGAGAAGTTAAACTCGCGAGGGCGAGAAAACATCATTGTTCCCGAAACTGATTTTTTTTTTTCTTTGCGGAAGCTAACGTAACGGATCCAAAATCCACAGAAAGGATCTTGGCTCTGATACCATGATAAATTGATGAGAGTAAAAAACACAAAAGTGTTTAGGAAGAATTATAATAGACTCTCATAAGAATAAAGTTATAAATTACATTCTCTTATATAGAGATGAGATTTCCTAATCTAAGATAAATATAAATGTAAATAATATATTTAGAGATAATGTTAAACTTCCTAAACTTAAGATATGATAACTTCTAGATCCTTCTCGATCTTCATGATTTCCATAATCTTGGACGATCATCTCGACCGTCGATCTCGGTAGATCTCCGGTTCTCCCAATAGAACTACGTTACTTATGAGAGCGAGAAAGCAAAGTTGATTTGACTAAAATAACCAAAATCACATAACAATTAACGAAAACAACTTAGAGAAGAAAACACATAAACCACAATCCATGACGAGAAAAAAAAGAACGATCCACAACATAACATAACAAAGCATTAATATATATAAATGCCTAAGTTAAGTAAGGTGATGCAATGGCATAAAGAGGGAACTCGCGGTGAACCGAAAAACCGCAGGATTCAGCGACATCGGTTTTATCTTCTTTAGATTCCTCCGGTAATTTCCAATCAAACCCATGCACTAAGTTCGCCAAAACCACCTCATTCAACACCACAGCGAATGATACTGCTGGACAAATCCTTCTCCCTGCTCCAAATGGAAGCAGCTCAAAGTTCTGACCTCGGAAATCAACAGCCGTATCTAAATGCCTCTCCGGTTTAAACTCATCCGCGTCTGGTCCCCATGTCGCAACCTCTCTCCCGATAGCCCAAGCATTCATCATCACTTGTGTACCGGCAGGTATGTGGTATTCTCTTAATTTGACATCATGTGTTGATTCGTGAGGAGCCATCATTGGAAATGGAGGATGTAGCCTGAGTGCCTCTTTGATCACAGCTTTTAAGTATTTCATTTCTTTAATGTCATCTTCTGATACACTTGATTTGCCCTTACAAATCGTACGGACTTCTTCTTGGAGTCTTTTCAGACTCTCTGGGTGACGTAGAAGCTCTGTCATTGCCCATTCCAAAAGCGTGAACGATGTGTCCGAACCACCCACAAAAACATCCTGAAAAAAAAAAACAAGAACTACAGTTCCATATGCTAAAACATCATAAAATCTGATTGGTATCATCCAAAAGTGTGTATTGGTCCTTACCAACGTGATTGCCTTTATGCTGACTCGCTCTATCTCAAACCCGGGACTCTTCTCTCTTTTAACTTTGAGCAATGCATCGATCAAGTCAAACCTATCTCGGTTGTCGCCATCTTCATGATCTTGCACAACTTTCTCAAAGAAGTCATCAAGATCCTTTCCCATCTTATCTAGCTGAGCATCCCAACCGCGGATCCAATCAATCCACGCGAGCCACGGGACAAAACTCCCTATACTAAACGTTCCCAATAGCTCGCTTAGTCTATCCGTTAACTTCTTAAAGTCGGTTTCGCCACCGTATTTCCGTCCTAAAGCCACTCTACATATCACATCGTTAGTTAAACTTTCCAAGACCTTGCTTACATTAAACGGCAAAGAACTCGATTTCCGGATTTTCTCCATCATCAAAGTGATTTCTTCTTCTCTTACATCTCGAAAAGATCGTACCATTTTGTTGCTTAAGAGATGAATGGTGCACACAGCCTTCATTTGCCTCCAATACTCTCCATAAGGAGCTGAGGCCACATCACGGTTGTTGTAAAGAAGCTTCTGGGAGAGTTTCGACCGTGGCCGGTTTGCGAAAGCTTGGTCGTGCGTCTTCAAGATTTCTTGAGCCATGTCCGCGGAAGAGACTATAAGAACGGGGACACGGCCTAAGTGAAGGAGCATGAGAGGACCGTAACGGCGACTGAGAGAGCATAGTGATCGGTGAGTGTGACGGCCGAGCTGATGAAGGTTTCCGATCAACGGAAGTCCCGGAGGTGACGGAGGTGTCTTACCTTTCTTCCCACTCAACAGTTTTTTTAAGAAGAGAATGGTCATGAAAATTATTGACCACAAGAGAAGTATCATCATCATCATTTGTTTATTTTGATTTCACAGTTCTTCAAGATTTTTCTTGTGAATTTGTGTTCTTTTGGACTTAGGTTTATATAATCAAAGTTTCTTTACGTCCGTTACGTTACTAGGTCCACTCAGATTTTCTTCTTTCTTTGCATTAATTGGAAAATAAAATTTCCTCTCAAATCCTATGCCTAAAAAGTAAAGAAATCTCTACATATTACTGCCACCCAATCACACATCAAAATTAAACTGGCACATAATCTTTTTTTGCTATTTAAAGATAAAATAAACAAAAAAAATCTTTTACGTTCTACTTCCATATGTTCAAATGCCTTATCTGTTTGATTTTTTAATAGCCACGAAACTATTTTTCTTAAAATTATATACCTTATTTGTATATTTCAAATAACATTTTTAAGCAAAGATTATATACCTAGTTTGTATATTTAAAATATCTTACTTTGTAGTCATAAAAGTTTTCCAGTAAAAAAGTTTTTGCATGTCTGGATTTTTTAAGAAACGCAAAAAAAATATATATATATTATATCATTTGCATGTCTGGATTCTGTAAGTTCTTTACACAAAAATCTTGTGAGGAGTTTTAAAGTTCTTTTTGATCTTTTGGACTTATGCACAAGCCACTACACGTAATTACCACTGAATTTTTGGATTTATGTAATATATACATCCACAGTGCAGATTATTTAATGGAGGCACAAACTAAATTAAACATAATTATATAACAAATATGACAACCAAATTTGTATAGTTATATATTTTGAAATCGAATTAATCACTAAATTTTTTAATGATAACCAACTTTGCATTTATTTGTACAGTATTAAATTATCATACTTTGAAATAATAAATAAGATAACACAATTTATATATTCAAAAAAAAAAATGATTAGACGTTTTACGTAGTAACTACTTATACAGTTTGCTTGAACGTATACAATAGAAACACATACAAATAAAAATAAGACGATTATTTAGGGTTCATATATTCCACAAATTAAAAAAAATTAAAACATAAGCTCAAATAGAAACAAAAAAAATATCTTAAATCACAAAAAATCTTGAAGAATTGTTTTACTTATGACGGGAAGGTTTCGGTCACAGAATATGAAGGTACTCTTTCTCCTAATTAGCTGTATAATCGTATTGAAAGGAATCAAGAGATGTAATTGTGATTCTACATTTCTACTCTTTTTTTTTTTTTTTTTTTTTTTCAGTTGTGTATAAACGAACTTCTTGTTCAGGCACAAACGTTTGATAAATACGTTGGATATACTTATTTTTTCGTCCTGATTGGTAATTTGTTTTCTGGAGTCCAAGCAGTATATATCAACAAGAACAAATTAAGCTATGGTGGAGAACTTGCAAAGTTATGGTTCCAAGAGTTCCAAATGAGTAAACATGTATGTTTATTGTACACGTAACAGAACAAAGCATTTATATATATAATGTATAATGCCTAGCTAGGTTTACTGGTCAAGTAGTAGATGATGCAACGGCGTAGAGTGGGAACATGCGGTGGATCGCAAGACCAGTTGACTCAGCCACATCTGTCTGATCTTCTGTAGATTTGACTGGTAATCTCCAATTGAACCGATGCACTAAGTTAGCCAAAACAACCTCATTCAACACCACAGCAAATGATATTGCTGGGCAAATCCTTCTACCTGCCCCAAACGGAATCAGCTCAAAAGCCTGACCCCGGTAATCAACAGACGAATATAAATGCCTCTCTGGTCTAAACTCCTCCGGGTCTGGTCCCCATGTCGCAGCCTCTCTCCCGATCGCCCATGCATTGATCAATACCTGTGTACCAGCAGGTATGTGGTAATCTCTTAATCTGACATCTTGGGTTGATTCGTGAGGAGCCATCAATGGAAGGGGAGGGTGTAGCCTGAGTGTCTCTTTGATCACAGCTTTTAAGTAGTTCATGTCTTTGATGTCATCTTCCGATACACTTGGTCTGTCCTTACATATCGTACGGACTTCTTCTTGGAGTATGTTCAGACACTTTGGATGACGTAGAAGCTCTGTCATTGCCCATTCCATAAGTGTATATGATGTGTCCGTACCACCCACAAAAACATCCTGAAAAGTGAAAACCAAAACAAGAACTACATACTAAAACATCATAGATTCTGAATTGGTACGTATAATAATCCAAAACTGTATATTTTTCTCACCAAGACGATAGCCTTTATGCTGACACGGTTGATTTCAAACCCAACGCTCTTCTCTCTTTGAATGGCGAGCAATACATCCACAAAATCAGTCCTATCTCTGTTGCCATCGACATGATCTTGCACTACTCTCTCAAAGAACTCATCAAGATCGTTTGCCGTCTTTTCTAGCTGACCATCCAAACCGCGGACCCAATCAATCCACGCAAGCCACGGTACATAACTCCCCACACTAAACGTCCCCAATAGCTTACTTAGTCTCTCCATTAACTCCTTAAAATCCATTTCACCACCGTATTTCCGTCCCAAAGCAACTCTACATATAACATCGTTAGTTAAACTCACCAAGATCTTGCTTAAATTCACCGGCAAAGATTTCGATTTCCGGATCTTTTCCATCATCAGACTGATCTCCTCTTCTCTCACTTCTCGAAAGGACCGTACCATTTTGTTGCTGAAGAGATGGAGGACGCATACACTCTTCATTTGCCTCCAATACTCTCCATAAGGAGCTGAGGCCACATCATGCTTATCGTAAAGAAGCTTCTCGAATATTTTTGACCGTGGCCGGTTCGCGAAAACACGGTCATGTGTCTTCAAAACGTCTCTAGCCACTTCAGCGGAAGATACTACAAGAACGGGGACACGGCCAAAGTGAAGGAGCATGAGAGGACCGTAACGGTGGCTGAGAGAGCTTAGTGATCGGTGAGGGTGGCGGTCGAGTTGATGAAGGTTTCCGATCAACGGTAGTCCCGGTGGTGACGGAAGTGTGTTGCTTTTCTTCCCTCTCTTCTGTTTTTTGAAAGATATGATGGTAACGAAGATTAATAAGCATAGCAGAAAGATCATGATCATCATGTCTGGATTCTTCAAGTTCTTCAAAACGTGTATTTCTGAAGAGTTTTGATTTGTGATTTTTTGGACTTGCATGTACAAGCCAAGTTTCTTCACGGTAGTAATTACTGTCCACTCAATTTTTTATTTGTGATTTTTTGGACTTATGTATTTATATGCATGCACCAGTCTTTTAATGTTTAGTTGTTCGAGATTTTCCTTCATTCGGTGCTTCTACGATTTTATGTGTCTTATTTTGGTCGTGTCCCCGTTCTAGTCTTTCGGTGCTATCTACAATTTATGTGTCTTGCCACCATACAGTACAAGTGCCTAGAAATAGAATAATGGTCTCGGGCTGCCGTTGGCTCTCTTCTAAGTTCTAAGGATTTATATATACTATGGCCCAATGGGCCTTACAAAAATAAGATTATCATTTTATATAATCGTTTCTCAACGGCTGAACCGCCAATTCGTACTCATCAAAAATGCAACAACATTGTTCAACAAACGATCTTCCATGAAAATTTAAATGTCCTAATTCGTCTCAAAAATTGTGTCTCCAAAAGTAAAACATTTATATTTTAAGACATAAGCAGAAGTAATACTCCCTCCGTTTCAGTTTAGTTGTCGTTTTAGGATTTAAATTTTGTTTCATAATAGTTGTCGTTTAGATTTTCAATGCAAATGTTTGGTGAAAATTCCAGTTTTATCCCTACTGTTTTAATGTTTTGGCCAATGAAATTTTTTATAAAATATATTAATAAAAGGTAAAACAGAAAATTTAATGCTTTCTTAATTTGTGTGAAAAAACCTTAAACGACAACTAAAACGAAACGGAGGGAGCAGATTATATAGGGGATGATCATGACATTGTGTCAGTACAAGTTTCTTTTTAAAGTGTAACAACATTGGATATTTAGGTTTCACCAAAAATTATGACTATTAATCCTGAGAGAGAGAGCAAAACCCTTTAGTAAAAAGTTTCCTTAAGTTTAAAAGAGCTGAAGCTGAAGTCCAAATTGTTGTTTACACACAGTAAAATCGAATTCGTTACCATGACAAGCGGGTTCAACGGCTAAACATTTTTTTTTTTTTTTTTTTTTTTTTAACGGCTAAACATTTTGTAATTTACCAAACCTATTATTCGGTTTAGGATAGTCAATTATAGGGTTCGTAGTCAGCTAAAAGAGTGACTTAAGAAGAGGAAAAAGCCCGAATATTTAATATTCACAACACCATCAAGTTGACTGAATAAGCAAAATAATTGATTAGAATAATTAGCTCACATGACAATAAATGAGAAGAAAATCAAATTAAAAACCAGATTCAATGGCGCGAAAAGAGCAACGACCCACACCTCTGCCACGTGGTCTTGTCCAGTGGATCTGAGTGTCCAAAGTTAAAAGATGAGAAAGAGAGAGACTACAACATTCTACAGTCGACACCATTATGATCAGCAGCTGGAAAACTTAAGCTTGGTTTTAATGACAGAACAAACATTAAATTCAACTATCATCTAAATAATCAATTTATACACACAAAAAAACAGCTAAGTAATAATAATAATTATAATCAAAACCTGCTTTAAAACTTGCTCTTCTTTGACTAAATTTCTTTCTTTCTCTCAAGAACTCCTCTTTTTTGACTTGCAAGTAACCAAGAATGCGACAAGACGAGAATAATTCCGAGGAAGAATTCGTTGAGATTGATCCCACTGGTCGCTATGGCCGGGTCTGTTCTTCTTTGTTTGATTTTATTTTCACTTTTTTCTCAATTCTTATGTTTTTGTTCCTCATTTTTCAGTATAAAGAAGTTCTAGGCAAAGGAGCTTTCAAAGAAGTGTATCCTTTTTCTTAGATCTTTGTTATTACTACAGAGACAAATCAGATTAGATTCCGACAAAACACAGTCACTAAAGGGTTTCTTTGATCAGAGAATTCTTCAGATACAGAGCATTTGACCAACTTGAAGGAATCGAAGTTGCTTGGAACCAAGTTAAGTTAGATGATAAATTCTGTAGCTCAGAGGATTTAGATCGTCTTTACTCTGAAGTTCACTTACTCAAAACCCTTAAACACAAAAGCATCATCAAATTCTACACTTCTTGGATCGATCACCAACACATGACCATCAATCTCATCACCGAAGTCTTCACTTCCGGAAATCTTAGACAGTCAGATTCCTCTCTCAAAAGTCAAATCCAATCGTTTTTTATTTGATCAATTTTCATGTTTGACAAACCCTTTTGTGGATCCATTCGATTTTTTCGAGCTTTTATAGGTACCGGAAGAAGCATAAGTGTGTTGATCTAAGAGCATTGAAGAAATGGTCAAGACAGATTTTAGAAGGGCTTGTTTATCTACATAGTCATGATCCTCCTGTGATCCATAGAGATCTTAAATGTGATAACATTTTCATTAATGGGAACCAAGGTGAGGTCAAAATTGGAGATCTCGGGCTAGCCGCGATTCTTCACCGCGCTCGCTCTGCTCATAGCGTCATCGGTGAGATTTTAAATCTTGTTCTCAAACTAAAAAGTTTCCCCATTGTGAAACTATAATTGTGTGTTTGAAATTGTTAAGGAACTCCTGAATTTATGGCGCCGGAACTCTATGAAGAGGACTATAATGTACTCGTCGATATATATGCGTTTGGAATGTGTTTGCTTGAGCTGGTAACTTTTGAGTACCCGTATTCTGAATGCACAAATGCTGCTCAGATTTATAGGAAAGTTACATCAGTAAGTTATCTTTTTCTCCATCTGAAATCCAATCAAAAACAACTTTTACATATGATATAGTAGATTCATTTTTCGCAATCTTTTTAGGGAATCAAACCAGCCTCTCTTTTAAATGTGACTGATCCGCAAGTGAGAACATTCATAGAGAAGTGTATCGCAAAGGTCTCACAACGCTTGTCAGCCAAGGAACTACTTGATGATCCTTTTCTGAAATGCTACAATGAAAAGACCGAAATTGTCAACTCTCACAAAGGTAAATCAAATTTTGGTAATTCATTTCATCTCTATATGAAGTTTCATGAACTTCTTTCTTAAAACCAATAATTGCAACATAAGATCATTTCTATCTTTTTTCTATGTGAAATTTTCTAACACCAAGTTCAATAACATTGTCACAGAAAATGGCTGCAACGGAAATGGAACCGTGGATAAACTCTCGGATTCCGAGGTAGGCTTACTAACCGTAGAAGGCCAACGTAAAGACCTCAACACAATCTTCCTAAAACTACGAATCACCGATTCCAAAGGTTCAAAATCTTTTTGCTTTTTTATCTCAAATCTTCAGATGATTACTTTCTTTTGACACAGTTAAACATTTTTATACAGGTCAAATCCGCAATATCCACTTCCCATTTAACATAGAGACAGACACATCTTTCTCAGTCGCCATCGAAATGGTCGAGGAACTAGACTTAACCGATGATCAAGATATCTCAACGATAGCTAAAATGATCGACACAGAGATACATTCACACATCCCCGATTGGACCCCTTCTCGTCTTATCGGCGATGATTCAGCGATGCACAAATGTTTGTCTTCTCCAGAAACGCTGCATTTAGACAGATTTCCTTCAGGGAGAAAATTCTGGTCCTCTCCTAAAGCTGGAGCTGGAGATTCACGTTCCCCTTTCGCGCCACGATCTAATTCTAAGCTGTCTTCATCACCAATCAATCAAGACGTTGGAGTTATAGTAGAGAAACTTGAGTCGTTGTTGAGGAAACAGAGAGAGGAAATTGAAGAGATGCAGAGAGATCAAGAACGTATAGTTTCTGAGTTTCTGAAAGAGTTTCCTCCTGAGATTTGTGAAGAGGCTTTGGTGAGATTGCAAGTTAAAGATTCTGATAGCTTACTGTGTTAGTTCGTTTGTTACATTACATACTCATCTTCAAGATTAATTTGGTTTGTAATATTATGTCTTACTAAAGGTAAATGTGGAAAACTATTTGTCAAATAATATTTCTTGAATTCAGAAGAGTTAGGTGAAGACGAAACTAGCTCAGAAGAGTCTGAGTGAAGAAGAAGGCGGTGATGATAGGTCTCAGGCTGTTTCTCTGAAGAATACAAAAACAGAGAATTCTAGTTTTGTTCGGATACAAAATCAAGATTCTCTGTTTTTGAATTTTCACAGAAACAATCTGAAGATCCATCATCACCGCGTTCTTATTCACTCTATTCTTCTAAACCAGACTCTTATGAACCTCACTCGTCTTCACTGGACTCACTTTCAGAGACTATGAGGTTTTCTTATGGTCCATGCTCGCCTCTCATCACCTTAGAAATATAGAGGGGTAAATATTTTGTTCTCTCTCGCCTATTAGGTTTAATGGGTACTAGTGTTGCTTAAATAGCTTGTGCCTCAAGGTATACTAGGGTTTCGTAAATATATAAACCTAATCATCAAACATATTCTTGTCGGTAAGCGACTCCGGGACTGGACCCAAACATTTGGCATAAATGGGCTAAAAGCCCAAAATTGCATAAAACTAACTTGAAAACATCTATATCCTAAAACGCAGTCACAGATTCTGAGACTCTTAAACCCCCATAGTTTTAGGAAATTGCATTTTTGCTTAAACCCTATAATTTTCCGGAAATTGCATTGGCAAAAAATTCAGTCACAGATTCTCAGGATGGCAGTCTAATTTGCTTTCGTCTGAAGGAAAATAAATACTCTTGAGAGGTGTTGCTATGGCCCTGCCTACATAACACAATGGCATGTTTTAGACTCCCAAAACAATATGTCAACAGATTGTCACGATAAATCCAGAGGAATGCATTGCAAAGCCTGGGATCAACTTGGCAAACCAAAAGCAGAATGTGGCCTTGGTTTCAAAGACATTGAGGCATTTAATATAGCATTACTTGGAAAACAGCTATGGAGGATGATAACTCAGAAAGACATGTTGGTGGCAAGATCTATAAGAGCAATTATACTTCAGCGACACAAACCCCTCACCGCCCCACTTGGATCCAGAGCATACATGCTGCTCAAAGCTTGATCAGACAGGGAGTAAGAATTGTTGTAGGCAATGGAGCAGATATAAGCATATGGCAGAATCAAAGGATCCAATCACAACTACCAAGAGCACCAAATAGATATCTGAAACTAGAGAATAATATCATCCCTGGTACGAGTTTAAGACTTGCTGGACAATGGTTTAGAGAATGGAGGAAGGATGTCCTTTTGAAGAAAGATTTGAGGAACTAAGACCTGAAGATATGAATACAAGAGGAATAGTCCCCAAAAATAGGGCATTACACTGAGATATCTGCATATTTGCTTCTTACTCAGATCTTAAACAAGAGGAATAGTCCCCAAAAAATAGGGCATTACACTGTGATAGCTGAAGGATTTTTGCCTACAATATTCCTCCAGTTATCAACTCTACTTCTTCCTCCTCCTTGGGTTATCTTTGACGTAAGCTTCTCGTCCATAGCTTTCCAAAAAGCTGCTTGCTTGCTCCTTAGCAATCTCCGGGTAGGATTTTATGAAGGAAACATCAGTGGGCTCTTTGAACTTCCAATCACATAGCAGAGGCCTTTCTTTGGCAAATACAGTCAACATGGTTTTCCTTTTTTCCCTAAGGTGACCAGTTGCTTCAATGTCAGAGTAGTTTATAGTTGAACCCTTGCTGAACAGCATCAGGACATAATTCCTGAAATCCTTTACAGGCCCCTCTAGTTTTAGCAGCTCAGATTTGGGAGTCCATAAACCTTGAACTAACCAGGCATATTGTTGGATGACCCTTAAGAAATCCTCGTTTGATAACTCTGGGGCATAATGTTTAAGAACACTGTATTGAAATAACGGATGTCCCTGTTATGTGGACTGAACAAGTTAGTTTAGAGGGCTTTTACCTATATTTTATTCATAACTTAGGAGCAAACATAAAAAAAACAGCTATTAATGCAAGCATTCGTTGAGATTATAATAGCTACCAACCTGGCAGAGCAACTTTTTCACACGTTCTTCAATCGGTAGGGAGGTCAAGACCCTGAAAGCAGAAGAATATCTTTAAGAAACACGTAAGAAAGGGTGCAAATGTTGACGCGATGACATTTGGTTAAAACAAGAAAAGGGAAGCCGGAATATTAAAAAAATGATAAGACTTAACCTTTTCGATGAATGTTTTGTTTCAGAGTTTCCCCCATGGCACAGCGAGTTGATATAAACCTCACTTCAACAAAAGACAAGAAGATAGTAAGGAGGAAAAAAAGGTTAAGGTACCCAGTTAAAACGCAAGTTGTCTCAAGCGAATTCAGTGAAAAGGAAAACATCATACGAGCTCATGTTGAAGTCTATTGAAGAGTTCCCATTTGCCATCATTCCATTAAGATATTTGGAGCAAAACTCGGATTGAAGTCCATGATACTTGAGTGGAACCCAATTCTAAAGAATAAAGAAAGATAGAAGCATAAGTATACGTATAGCCATATCAAACAACAACTCACACAGAAGAAATAATCACAACAAAAACTGAATTAAACCAATTCTCATACTTGTTCAGGATTTGGTTTCTGATCCGTCGAAGCATGCACTCCTTTGTTCTGCCATGAAGATAATAAAACAATTAGAATAAAAAAGGCTAAACTCTACAGGAGCAATCAATGTTTAAAAGTTGAACACACCTCCAAAATTTTATTAGGAAAACGATTTCATACCAGTTTTTCGGACGTTCGGACAGATTCTTCGGGAGCTTCTGGTTGTTTCTTTTTGGAAGAATAACACTGGAAAGACGGTCGGAGCTGTGCAACAGCATGAACAGGATTCAAGTGTAACTGCGAAGTCCAATTTAATTAGTTATCTCACACTAGAACAAGAAAATGTTTATAAAGAAAGCTTCCAAGAAAAGATACCTTATCACCTGAAAGAACACCAATAGCATAATCCATCGTAGGAGGCTTCTTCCATGTCGTTGTCAAGGTCTAACCAAATAGAAGAAAAGGAAAAATGAAGTTGCATCAAAAGATTCATCAAAGCCTGGAAATTTAATTTACTTGCAAACTCGGAATCATAGTTCCTCGAATGGATATCAATAGACAAATCAACTTCCACCTGGGAAGTAGAGGGATTCACTCTAACCTTAAAGAACACATAAATAAAGAAAATGATTAGAACAACGAAAAAAAGAAGCAATAGCAATAAAACAAGTAATGGGAAGAAGAAGACTCACTTGTTCACATCGTTGATCCATTTCGTATGGACGCCAAGAGGGTCTAAGAGGATATTGTAGAACATAAAGCTGACATCATTCAGAAATCAAAACTCTTAGCAAAAATCCAAAATTTTCCAAGAATCTAAGCTAATCATGGTGAAGGAAGGTACCTTAGTGTTTGCCTCAATTGATGGATTGAAGAAAACGTCAATTTCACGAACAACAACGTCTTCTTCTTCTTCTTCTTCTTCCTCCTGCAGTGGAATCTGATCTACTTCCATCAACTCAGGTTCTGTTGTCTCCGGTTCCTTATTGAGTTTAGAACCAATCTCCATTTTAACGGAGCCAGTGTAGACCTCAGGTTCAACTTTAGGTAATTTGGCATCAACAACATGGTGCTCAATTTTGCTCAGAGTCACAGCAGAATCCAAGGGTTTGGGTTTGGACTTTCCAGGGGCAAATCTTCGGGTTTTGGTAACCTCTTTAGGTTTGTCTTCTTCGTCATCAAACTCCATTTTTTCCGATCAATACTCAAACCCTGAATTCACCGTCAATTTTGTGGAGAAATTGTTCGATTTTCTACAACATGACGACTAAATTCGAAACGAAATTTATAAGCGATTCCGGAACTGGACCCAATTATTTGGCATAAATGGGCTCAAAGCCCAAAACAAAATAAAATATCATAGCATAAAAACGCAGCGTTTCAAGAGAGTCTTAAACCCCCAAATTTTCATGAAAATTGCATTTTTGCTTAAACCCTATAATTGTCACTGTATCTTCCTCTTCCTTCTTCTAAACACACAAAATCACAGTAGTAGCTGCCTGCTGTAGCCATGTACAGATCAAAGGCAATCCTGTCTTCTCTTCGTAACGCTTACTCACAGATCTCTACTCGATCGTATCTAAGCAGAGCTCAGGTGGGTTTTTCCTCGAACTCGATTTCGCCTCTCGATTCATTTGCAATCCCTAGTCGATTTCTTTGGAAATTCCGAACCTTTTCTTCGAAACCAGATTCTATGCTTCAATTAGTACTTGAGAATGATTGGTCTAAGGAAGTAGAGGAAGGATTGAGGAAACCGGATATGTCTTTAACACACGAGACAGCGATTTACGTTTTGAGGAAATTGGAGAAGTATCCTGAAAAAGCTTATTGCTTTCTTGATTGGGTTTTACGAGATTCAGGGCTTAGTCCAAGTACTCCACTTTATAGCATTATGTTGAGGATTTTAGTGCAGCAGAGATCTATGAAGCGGTTTTGGATGACTTTGAGTGAGATGAAACAAGGAGGTTTTTTTTTAGATGAGGAGACTTATAAGACTATTTATGGTGAGCTTAATAAGGAGAAATCGAAAGCGGATGCTGTGGCTGTGGCTCATTTTTATGAGAGAATGCTTAAGGAGAATGCAATGTCTGTTGTTGCTGGAGATGTTTCTGCTGTTGTTACGAAGGTGGATTGGAGTTGTGAGGTTGAGAGGGAATTGCAGGAGATGAAGCTCGTTTTGTCGGATAATTTTGTTATCAGGGTGTTGAAGGAACTAAGGGAACATCCCTTGAAAGCTTTGGCATTTTTCCATTGGGTTGGGGGTAGTTCTTCTGGTTATCAACACAGTACTGTTACTTATAATGCGGCTTTGAGGGTTTTGGCCAGGCCCAATTCGGTTGCTGAGTTTTGGAGTGTTGTTGATGAAATGAAGACCGCAGGGCATGAGATGGATCTTGACACTTATATAAAGGTTTCAAGACAGTTTCAGAAATCTAGAATGATTACTGAGACAGTTAAGCTTTATGAATATATGATGGATGGTCCGTTCAAACCATCTATTCAAGATTGTAGTCTTTTGTTGAGGTATTTATCGGCTCGTCCCAACCCAGATTTGGATTTGGTGTTTCGGGTTTCGAGGAAATATGAATCAACAGGGAAGTCTCTCTCAAAAGCTGTTTATGATGGAATCCACAGGTCTTTAACCAGTGTAGGTAGGTTTGACGAAGCTGAGGAAATCACGAAGGCTATGAGAAATGCGGGTTATGAGCCGGATAACATCACATACAGCCAACTCGTGTTTGGGCTTTGTAAAGCTAAGAGATTAGAAGAAGCCCGCGGAGTCCTTGATCAAATGGAAGCACAAGGATGCTTTCCCGACATAAAAACTTGGACTATTCTGATCCAAGGGCACTGCAAAAACAATGAATTGGATAGGGCCTTGGCGTGTTTTGCGAATATGCTAGAGAAAGGGTTTGATATTGACTCTAATCTGCTTGATGTCTTGATAGATGGGTTTCTTATCCAAAACAGGATCGAGGGGGCAAGCATATTCCTTATGGAGATGGTGAAAAATGCCAATGTAAAGCCTTGGCAAAGCACTTACAAACGTCTTATAGACAAGCTGCTAGAGATCAAGAAGGGCAAAGAAGCGCTAGATCTTCTTCAGTTGATGAAGAAGCAAAATTACCCTGCATACGCAGAAGCTTTTGATGGATACCTTGCAAAGTTTGGGACTTTGGAAGACGCTAAGAAGTTCTTGGATGTGCTAAGCTCCAAGGATTCTCCTTCCTTTGCAGCCTACTTTCATGTCATTGAAGCTTTCTATCGAGAAGGAAGACTCACTGATGCGAAAAATCTTCTCTTCATATGTCCCCATCACTTTAAAACACACCCTAAAATCTCTGAACTCTTTGGTGCTGCAGCTTGAGGTATTCTATCACCCAATTGTTCTGCAGAGACATGTCCATCATCGCAAACCAAGAGGTCATCTACTGCTTGAAAGCCTTTCCATTCGACTTCTCTGGAGTAAAACAATAACACTCGAAAATAATGCCCATTAATTTCTCTGTTCTACGTGCTGCAGGGTTATGCCAAAACAGTCTATAGTAAGTTGATTTTGTAGGCTTTGTTGATGGAGATGAACGATGTTGGGGGATTGTTCATAAACAGTTTGCATTTATTTATTCATTTTTGTTTAACTCGTTCGTCTCTTTCTTGTTTTCTTCAACTCAGTATTGAATGGAAATCATTATTTTCATCAGAGATTGCAATTATGGATTGAGGTATTGCTCATGTCTGGTAGATTAGGACCTCTACTAAGAATTTGACAATTAGTGGAGTGCAGATGAAGAATCTTTCTCCTTGCTTTCATCTTTATTGAGGATCACAAAGAGCAATTGTTGAAAGGATCTTGATGCTTTTACTTGGAGATTTTTTTCGGATTTAAGATATAATGATTTGTCATTGCTAACCTTTTTTTTAGAAAATATGAATTTTAGACGACATGAAAAGTCAGAAAACTCTTATCCGAATATTAACCTTCAGACCTGTCTGCTTTGGCCATGTGAGGTTTGTTCCAGAAGTCTGCTAAGCTTACGTGTTACTTCTTCACACATGCGATTGTCTGATTATTGGCTGAAAGAAGAGAGAGCTCACAAAGAGACATCATACTATAAAATGTCACTTCAATCAATGTATTTAATTATCAGCCAAGTGTTTTGGTCTCTGGACTTTTTTTTTCTTTGTTTGTTTTTGATACATCAACTTCTCTTTGTTTCTTATACCATACGTTGCATACTTGCATAAACATTTCATGAAAATTGTTTTTGAAACAATTAAGGTCTTAGTTCATACCAAAAAAAAACTAAGGTCCGAATCGACTGGTTACTAAGATATGTTCGTTAGTTTTTTATTATGTGGCCAGATCAGGTTTAAACTTTGAAAACGTAGGGTTTATTTTGAACCAATCTTTAATAAAACCGGACCGGATTGAAACTGGTTAACCGGTATCACAGCATTTTTACCGTAAACTAACAAAACAGAGATGGAGATTCCGGAAGAAAAAGTAATTCAGGATTAAGAAAATGATGATGCAAAGGAATCAACTTTTGACATGGAAACCGTCTATTGATGCTTAGGTTTTTCGGGAACGTATCTAATCTTGTGTGTTATAGTGACAGTGATGCTGACATTTAACCAGTTTATTTACACCAAAGTTAGATAAGTGTCCACTTGCCCTACATTTTCTATTTCTCCATTTTTTTTACCTGAAAAAGGTTAGAAGATTGATTGGCTTAATGACACAGTGACATGATTAAGACATTTATTTGTTAATTAGATTTAGATCCAACGATGTCGAGTAAATCGAATTTTGTAAGAAATGGTCAAATCAAAGTTTTTACATATTGTTAACAAAATAAAATTTTGATTATTTTTTCTTCAGAAAACAGTCTCCCTCGGTGTGTAATGGTCACTTCAAGTTTGTTCCACTTCTACAATATTTTTACTTCTATCTCAAAATCAATGAATATGACTATTTCAAATTTCGGTCCGGTCTTCTGGCTCCTTTGAACCAAAAACTAAGAAAACACAAAAAATAAATTGGGAAACTTTTCTTATATTTTTATTATCTAAACATGGTTAATTTTAGAATAGAAATACTCAGTAGATATTTATTAAATTGAATAAACTATTCATTATTTACTTGGATTCACTCGATCGATTTGGGTGAAACAAAGTTTTGAAAAAATAACATGTTAGTAGCTAATTATTTACATGTTAGTAGCTAATTATTTATTCTTATAAATAATTATTTGAGAGAAAATATTGTACTATTAGTTAAAGAAATAACAAGATTAATCGAGATGTAAAATTAGATAAGAAATAGTATAGATCAAGTTAAAGAATGGTACAAATGAGTCTGGTTTCTCCAAGCCACCTCTAATTATTCATTTATTGTATGGCTTACCACACACCCAGGTGCACACACCTCTAAATACTCAGAACCTTGGTCAAGTCGTTTGACAATCAATAATCGTTGGGTTTGGTCCTTTACAATCGAGTTAAAACGCAATCCGCGTTTGAGAAACGATTCCAAACCCACCTTTCAGTCGCTATTTTTCTATGATTATGGGATTTAATAATAATGTAGTTTCTTGGGAAAATAAAACTGAGTTGGATATATGTCATCCTGACTAGACACATAAATAAGACAAAAAAAAAAACCCAAATCAATTTACAATAATAAATAAAGGGTGATTTAGGTGAATAACCAAAAAAATAAGAAAAATTAGTTTTTTAGAAAGAAGGTAGAGAGAGATAGGAAGAGAAAGAGAGTGAATAAGGGGGTTAGAGGTTAGATATTTAATTTTGTTGTTTTTTTAGGTTATTTAGTGCAATTTCTCATAAATAAACTTATAAACAAACAAAAACAAAAAGGAACAAAATGAACGTTAAAAAATATCAAAAAAAAAAGGAGAGCCAAAAGCTCTGCTGAGGAAACAAAGTAAGAAATTCTACCAGAGGTACACGTGTGAGGAAACGCATCCACTGATCCCCACAGTACACACGTGTACTAACATCTAACAACGACACGTTTCATGTCTGGAACGGTCGCAACGTACCACGTATTGAATAAAACTGACGTCGTACATTTCTCACATATCTTAACGGCAAAGTTAACGGTTAAAAACCCCGCCGGAAAACAGTTTCCGTCATCTTCTCCGTTTGTTCACCGACCACAAAATTTCACTAATTTTCATAATTCTTCTCTTCACAAACAACAACACATCATCAACCATCATCAACCTAAATTTCATTTTTTCACATTTATTTTTCTAAGGCATTTTTTATTTCACCGTCAACGTTATTGCCAGATGAGCTTGGAGTCTTTGTTGTGAACACGGCAGTTACAGCAACGAGAATATTCTCCAGTTCTCATACGGAATCTACTGAGAAGATTCTCCGCCGGAGCCAAACAGTACCGAGGCGGAGAAGGAGAAGCCACGACGGAGAACGGCGATTTTGGTGATAGATCTCCACCACCGCCGCTAGATCGTGGCGACATCTGCTTAGGAGGCGACAAAATCGCACGGATCTTGCCTCCGTAAACACGATCGTATTCTTCAACCATATTCGCTAGATCCTCGTCTGACTTGACGGAAATTAGTGTCTCCAGATCTCCGTTTGGTAATTGACACTTCAATTCAACAGAGTATCCACAAAATTCCTCCAATTTCATCATCAATTCTGAAGAAGAAGTAGAAAAATCAACACCGTTAAATCGGGAAAGTTAGATGAAATCGGAATTGGGGAAAAAAAATTGAAACGGACCTGTGAAAGAGATTGAGTGATGAACGGAGAGTACTCTAGTGAAACCGCCGACGTAACGGAGCTTTCCATCGATAGAACGAGGGAGGATTCTGCCGCCGTAACTGCAGAGGAACTTGAGACTGTTCTTCGTTTTCTGATTCTCAGCTACGGCCACCATTTTTAGAAGCTTCTCGGTTTCGAAAATTTTCTCTGTGTTTTTTGGTTTCTTTTTCTCTTAAACGGAGACTAATGGGGGACGAAGGGAACTTATTTATAGGTAGGAAATGACGTCATTGTTGGGACCCATTTGTATATAGGGAAATGAAAAGATTCGTCATTTGTTGATACTTTACAATTTACAAGGGTGTTTTGGACAATTACGTTATCGTTAATAGAATTATTCCGTTTTACTTTCATTGCATTAAGCAAAGAAAATGAGTTTAGTGTATTTTTCAAGTTAAGTGGCTCATATTTATTGGCTATAGAGTAATTACACTACATACCGTAAGACCGAAAAGTATTTAAGTCAAAGGATCAGTGGCACGTTCGTAAATAAGTGATCCTTTGAAAACATGACAAAAAGACAGAAATGCCCCTAAAACCAAATGCTTCCTTCCTTCTTCCTTCTTTTTCGTTTCTCTTTCCTTTTCTTATTTTTTATTTTTTTCCTTACTTTATGAAAACCCCAAACAAATGATTCTTCTTAATTGTGAAACTGATTGCATATAAAATTATGATATTTTTAATTCATTAAATTCGTCGTATTTTTCTGATCAGAATGCACTCAATAAACCTTACAAAATTTTTGGAACAAAGACGTCGTGAATTTGATGTCGTTCATGTTATCGATGGGCATATATAAAAAATGATTTGGGAAACCATCAAACCGGTGATGCTATCATCGACCAGTGATGGATAAACATATTTATCTCCCAATTCATTCGTTGTCACCGTCTTCCACTTATGTTGTCTCATTATACTCTCTTTTCCATCCCACCACCACCACCTCCTCCTCCACCGCTAACATATTCTCCGCTCACATCACCATCACCACCTCCTTCACTAAGATACAATCCACCACATCCACCACAATGTCCTATTTACTTCACTCATCCTCCACATCCATCATGATATATATATTGATGTATCATATGTAAACAACATTACTGAAATATTACGATGTAAGATATATATCCATGTATCCGATAAAAAACAAGATATCACGAAACGTAATTGCATAGCAGAATATACTATCGATACATGCATTTAATAAGTGGTAGCCCACTACAGATTCCCTGTCGCATTTGTCTCCTACGAAATTATCTCCCTTATATTTTGGAGGGTATTTTCGTCCAGAATTTGTTACTATACCACTTTCTCTCTCTTGTTTTGCAAAGAATAAAACTTGTGTATGTACTTGCAAATTATTTCTCGAATAATTAGCATACAGCTAATTGGCTCTTGGCTATAACTAATTTATTAATGTCGTCGATTCGTTGGTACATTTTCTGGAACCCAAATCTTTCCATGTGAATGAATCGTGTTTTTTTTTTCCATAAAGTAATTGAAGAATTATTATGTTCAACCAACGACGGTCCATATAATTCTAATGCATTTTTTAATATTTTTGTTAGCATAAATCTTTGATAATTGATCTTCTAATTTATTTGAGTTTAAGAGTTTTTGGATTTATAGCAAAATAGCATGATAGGAATTGATTAATGAGAATTAAGTTTTTAAGCGGTTAGATGTAACCGATCAATCAACAAAAGTAGTTACAAGCATTTTATTTAGAGATTAATTTAATTTAATTTTCCTATCTTGTTTCTTTATTTTTTTCTCTATTTAAGCATTAAAATGTTTTTTTATCTTTTACTGATCCTAACCGCATCAAAAAAATTCATAACCGCGAAAATCAAATCTCTCTTCTTGGCGGAAAAAAAGAAAACGGCAGAGAAAGAGAAAGAAAATGGAAAATACGGCGAGCTTAGCGACGGGTCCCGACGGACGAAAACGGCGAGTGAGCTACTTCTTCGAACCAGAGATTGGCCAACCAACGGATCCCTTTCCGAGCCATATGGCGCACAAGCTCGTCCTCACATATGGCCTCGACCGTCACATGGAAATCAGCCGCCCATATCTCGCCGGCGTTTTCGATTTCACACAATTCCACTCACCGGAGTATATCCAATTCCTCGCCTCCCTTACGCCGATGAATAATAAGGATCCTTCCGTCTCGCTTAACAAAAGTCGCTTCTTCGACCTAGATGTGAACCGGCACACAAACAGTACTATCTTCAACGGCCTCTTCGATTATTGCCGCGCCTCCGCTGGTGGTTCTTTAAGCGCCGCCGTCAAATTGAACCGTCAGGAAGCCGATATTGCTATCAATTGGGCCGGTGGGATGCACCGTGCCAAGCGTGATCGTGCTTCTGGCTTTAGCTTCGTCAATGACGTTGTGCTTGCGATTGCCGAGTTGCTCAAGGTTTTCAAGGTAACTGTTTCCATTGATTTGCAATTTCATGAATCTTGACGCATCTAAATTGGAAATTACGCTTAGAATCTGCTTCTCTACTTTACTCTTTATTGTTTCCATGAATGAGAGATGTTTCTGCGAATTGTTTGGGGAATATGCAATTTCTTGATCTTAGTATTCAGATTTGAGCGTTGATTGTTGAATCTTGATGCATCTAAATTGGAAATTATGCTTAGAGTCTTGCTGTTTCTGGTAATCTGTGAGGAATTTTATGATATCAGCTATTGAATTAGACCTAAACGTCGACGAGTTCCTTGTTCTGAAGAACATTTTGTTTGTTTGTTTTACTTGACTTCTACTGGCTTGCATCTGAATGGTTTCTGAATTTTGTTGTTGACAGCGAGTTCTCTACATAGATATTGGCTTCCGTCATGGGGATGCAGTGGAAGAAGCATTTTACAATACGGATAGAGTTATGACTGTTTCTTTCCACACATATACGGACACACCTTTCCCAAGAGACGGAGACAGAAGGGAGTTGTATTCTCTAAAAGCACCATTAAAGAATGGGCTCAAAGATAAAAGTCTTCGCAACTTGTTCAGACCTGTTATCAACAAGGCAATGCAAGTTTATCAGCCAGAAGTTGTTGTTCTTCAGTGTGGTGCTGATTCATTAGCTGGTGATTTTACATTCAACTTGAAAGTCAAGGGTCACGGTGCTTGTCTCGAGTACATAAGATCTTTTAATGTTCCTCTCATGGTCTTGGGTGGTGGTGGTTCTACTTTTCGACATGTTGCTCGTTGCTGGTGCTATGAGGTCTGTTTTATCTCTTTGATAACTTCAAATCTACAGTATGTGTTTTCATATCATACAAGTCTTGTTATTGATGGGTGATTTTTCTTCTTCCTTGTTGTAGACAGCGATTGCGGTTGGGGTTGGGGAACAACTTGAAGAAGAACTCAAAGTCAATGAGTTTCATTATAAGCCAAACTTCCAGCCGGATTTCAACACAGCAAGAGATATTGAGATTATAAGGTAACTTTTGCTTTCTATACACCTCTTTGGCATTCCTTTTCATTCTCTTATCTGATTATGGAGTAACTTACTTGTGCCTTCGATTACAGGAATGGTTTACTACGGCAACTTTCACAGCTAATACACGTACCAAGTGTACAGTTTCAAGACACTCCACCAATCAGTGAAGCTACAGAACCGGTACTACAGCTACAATCATTCATACATTGCCATTATATGTCTCTCTCTTTTTCTGGGTTAATTTTGTCATGTGTGAGGCTTTTAAGATTCGTATCTCATCTCTGTAGGCGGAAGTGGACATGGAGAAGAGACAAGTTATACAAAATTTGAGGCGATCCAAGCTATGAATCAGAGACTCTGACGAGGATTGGCATTTTCACAGATAAGGCCAATGGGTAATGTGTCATAGGAGACGGATTCTTCATACTTAGTTTCACCTTTTTGTGAGTTGTTTTACAAACATGTACTTAAAAAAAAAAAGAACGAGAGGTGTAAAGAAATCAACACTTTGTGTAAGCGTGATTACAGAAACTGTCAAATATTATAGGAAATTCAAACAACAGATTGTTGTTGTCAAAAGTCTTCAAAACATCATCTAAGTTTTAGTGTATTCCTTGCTGTGAAGAGGAAAACAGAGTTCCACTTTCATTTTGTTACCCTGTAACATGTTAGAATTACTATATAAGTTGTCGGTTGGAAACTATAGAATTACTATCAAATTATTGTTTTGCAATCTTGTAAGTTTACAGATATTTCAAACTAGAGCCTACTAGCTCACAAAGATCCAGAGATCTTGGCGCGGAACTTTACTCACCTTTATTACTTATCTGGAACGAGTTAGATATATAACAAGTCAGTAAAAATTTAATCGGATATAGAATGTGAATGTGAGAACTCTGTTAAATTCTCTTTGACCGAATTCTTATTTATTTACTTTTTTGGCAACGATCGAACTCTTAAATAGGAAATCTTATTTTAGATAATGAAACCAAAAATGATTACTTGACTTGATTCAGACACTCAATGGAATTGTTAAGTGAAATTTTTATAATAAATAACTACTAGCTAAACCAAATAAGAAATTCCCAACATAATCCAAATTAAATGTAATTTTAGCTTATCTTCGTATATAAATTGATAGCATATGTGCGAGACAAATCATCACAGGTTAACCAACTTAATCAAGGGAAGTAAGAGTCGAGAAAATGGTTTTTTTTTTTTGAATTCAAAAATCAAGTAATCCAATTTTGGAATATTGGCTTCTAAAATGTTATGTAAATATGGTAATCCAAACTCTAATTATCATATTTCACAAACTAATAATTGTATCATTATGTCCAAGAACTAAGGACATAACGTTATATCCTGGTCAGCGAAGTAAAATGAGCCTCTCACTCTTCATTGTATCCCTTTTGGGCGTTGTAACACGTTGAGTTCATCGTACGCAAGACCGGTAGCAGCTAAAAGAAGTAATCAATGATTTTGAGGTTGCGGAAGAACCTTTCTTTTCTGAAGTCTTCTTCCGCGAAGTGGCCCGAACCCATTTGCGTGGTAGTATGTTATATGGTCGTAGCTGCATGTGTTTACAACCTCACCACCCCACTGTACGAAGGTCGACGACCGTCAGCTAGACGCGTAAACAGCTTCTACGGCCAATACCCAATAAAATATGAGTCAATACCCAACCACCAATTCCCATCGTTCGTATCCTACAATTCTAAAATTAAATATTACAAATAGAACAGAAAATAAAAATAAGCAAGAGACTAACTTTCAGGGACAAGCATTTAACCAAATGTTAACTAAATATATTGAACCAAATTAAATCTGTTTATGCAACACACCTTCCATATGAACATGGTTATGTCATATTGGTTGCCGCCATAAGAAGAAAACTGGCTACTGACTTGTAAACCGCCAGAACATTCAAGGTTAAGACACCCTGACTTCCGTATGTGTCCTTCTACAAAACATTAACAGTTCCAAGTTTCCAACAATAGTACCTAGTTTATTTGCATAATTGAAAGACACATGAGATACAATTATAGTGTATGAAATGACTTTTTTTTTTTTGACTGGTATGAAATGGCTTTTGTATAGTGTCAATTTCAACTCATGTTAATACTGTCAAAATTGACGTTACTATTGCTAGTTAAACATAGCGTCATTTTCTTAATTGAAGTAAGGAAAGTTATCTAAACATATTCATTTTAAAACTGTCGTTGATATAATTTTTTTTTTTTTTGGGGGGTCAAACTGACGTTGATATAATTATAACTAAAATTGGAGCCTAAAACAAGTTTACATGCATTCAACTAAACATACTTGAATTTTCGTGATTATGTAGAAGTGGATGATCAAAAGCAAGTGTTCTCTCGTATGTTCTCTAATTGAATCTGACTCTATATGAAGCCATATTTATCATGAATTACCTGTCAAGATACAACCACACCATTTGCAATTATTACCACTAAACTAATTATTTAGATAAAATACTAAAAAAATTGAAATAAAATTTAATCCATACAAAAGTTTAATTAATCAAACATTCACAATAAACATAAATATCATGAAAACTATAAAATTCTAGGAAAATTTTTGATGGCTCAATTTTTTTTTTTCCTTATGTTTTGCTTAATTTTTGCCTAATTTTGTCAAATTTTTTCCCTTTATCTCAATTTTTTTTAACAAATATAATTTATTGACAGAGTTGTAGTAAAAAAAAATAGTTATCATGAAATGAATTTAAAAAATATTTGATGTTTTAAAAATGTTTGATTCCGTTTGGAAGTAGAATAAAAGAACCCTAGAATTAAAACGAATTGATCCAATCAACCTATACCAACGTGGATCGGGTCACTAAACAAATATTCTCAATGCAAAACTAAATTCGTTTGTTCCATGTTCTACAGATGGTTTCCACACGTTCATAGTTGCCACTGTTCCATATATTCCCCGCAGATATACCACCTCTCCAATCGCGTACTATTATTTACATCAAATGAAACCAAAATTAAAAGGTCAAATTAATTCAAAGTCCAACAGAAAAAAATAAAAACATGTGCAATACACTAATACTATTGGTATGTTTATTAAAGTAACCTCGTGTCCCTCATCAGCGGCGTATGAAACGGTTCGGCGATTGACTCGAACATCTGTCCAATGATTTTTCTTAAATCGTTTAACCATGACCATGCTCAAGGGCGGACCCACATGGTAAGTAAGGGAGTCAGCTGCACCGGGTAAATTTTGAAATTCTTTACTGATTTTTAACAAAATTATTGAATGCACCCCCTAAAAATTTTGGTTTGCACCGTTAAAACTTTTTGTCCGTTGGTTTTTTTTATTTAATGGCAATTACTAAGAGAGAGAAAAGTTCATATTAGAAGATTTCACTTATATTTACGACTAATTACCTCATAACTTCTATAAGACTAGTGACAAAAAAATCCTCAATTATCTATAACAAATAATCAATTAACACCTATCTATTTTAAATATCAAGAATCATTTCTTCATCTCATTCATAAATATATTTAGGTTTATCTTCTCGCTAATTTAGGATATTGTTGTATATTAATTTAAGAACTTATTATTTTTAACTGTATTAAATTTTTATCCAATATTTACTTTTAAATTTTTAAATAATATTGAAAATATAATAGCTTTGGCAAAATTCATATAGGGTGCAATTATTGTTTAACTTAGAGGAAACAATGGTGAGTAACATGAAGTGGAAAGAATGTTTAGCTAACTTTGCTGAAATTTTTTTAAAAAATGAAAAATAAAAATAAAACTTCTATAAATTTTACTTTTAATTCATCTATTTCTAAAAGAAATTTTGTTTTATATTTCATCGATTACACTCATCATATATATTTATTTTTATTTAATATTTATTTATATTAAATATATATTTTTGACCCGGATAAAAATATTTTCTGGGTCCGCCACTGACCATGCTACGTCTTATGGGTATAGTTTGTTCAGGACAGGTGGTGCCGTTTTGGTTCCACACCTGCCAAACTCTTCTTTTTTCAGTTTTGTTGATCATATAGGGTAATCCTGCGTCTTTAATTTGAAAAAATAACAAACAATAATTAATTAGTACAAAGATAATAAAATATGAGTATACTGCAGCAAAAATACATTAGGAACGTACACTACAAAAAGGTTAAATTAAATCACTTAAATTGTATCACAAAACTAAATGATACTATTTTGAATCACTTATTTATAAATGAGACAAATATAGATGATTTAGCATCAATTATAATAACTGATGTTTTTATTAATTAGTTTAGCATCAAATTAAAATAATGATACAAATCTATATATTTACATCAATATATAAGCGTTGTATTTACTAATTTGTTATTAACATCACTTATAAATGATACAAAATAAAAAATCAATTAAATAATAGATACAAAATTAATATCAATAATAAAATGTTGCTAATTAACTCCTTCGATTAAAGAAAAACCACGTAGCCCATTTGTATTGGTTGCATTAATTTGATGCCACTCAAACCACGTAACTCCTATGTGAATTTGTTTTAAACGGTTATATTTTAAATAGCATGTTTTAAAAACTGCACAAATATATCAAAAATACTTTACCAATACATCAGGAATCTTATCCATAAATAATTTATCATTTTTGTGTTTATTATATTCAAAACGTAGATATATTTGTTTGGAATCAAGATTGTGTTCTATATTTTAAAAGCCAAAAACCTGTTTTTCGTATTTCCTCATCTTTTATTGTTTTTTTTTTTTTATAACTCAAGGTAAATCCCCAGATAGGGGTTTAGGACTAATCCCTGGGAAAGGTGTCCCAAGGGTAGGGTCCCCCAAGTTTTCAAATGGGCCGTAAATAATGGGCCCATACCCATGTGGCCAAAGGGATAAAGCTAAGCAATTCTGCGTCTGGGGAAAATCGATCCCTGGCCTAGACCAACATAGCCACTCTTCTACCAGACTAGAACCACTAGCCCGCCACGCTTCCTCATCTTTTATTGTTTCTTTCAATTATGTATAAAAAACTGTTTTAGTTAAAAATCAAAAAGTCATTTCCACTACTCCAACCAACCCACGATCTCTCCGTAATTACTCAAAATAAAATTGTTTTATATAAATTCAGAGAAATCCTTTTTAGTATAAATCTTTTCTAAATTTTTTCTCCAAATTTCGCATAACACAAACAAAAAATTTAGAAATGATCACACGAAATAAAACTCTTCCCTAAGACTTCTCCAAAAACAAGTTTTTCTTTGAAGGATGCTAACTATACAAGTTCCGGTGAATCAAGTTATACGTGTACATCTCCAACACAAAATCATATCGGTCAGTTCCTCTTCTAAACCATTCCAAGACGACATAGAATCTTTTCCTTCTTCTTATTTTTATCATTTTGTGTTTCTGATTTCTCAAGTATGGCTCTGATTTTATAATTTTTTTTTGGTTTTCATAATCAGAAAATCTTCACAGTGAAGAAACAATATCACCAAGACAATAAAAAGGAAAAAGCCTGGACAAAAACAAGACGTGTGTTCATATAACACTTGAAGAAATGATAGCTAGATCGTGAACTAAGTTCATATCACCTTTTTTGTTTGTTTTTTTTTTCTTTTTTTTTTTTTGTGTGTGTAAAGTCTCTAATGAATAATATTAAGTGAGTTAAATTTATATTATTTTTTTCATTTATGTAGATGACGTTCTGATACCGAAAACGATTTTTGCTATATAAGACTAATTAATAAAGATACGAAAATATTTTGTTCAAGAAAAAAAATATACGAAAATATTTAAGATAATAAATCTGTTATAAATTTGGAAATTATTTAATTTAAGAAACTTTGATTATCATCGTTTATTGAAAAAAAAATTAAAACAAATATTAAACATCAATTATTAATAAGTGATGTAAATAATTGAAATCAATTCTTTTAATCGATACGAATACTAACATCACTTAAATAAATTGATGTAAAACTTAGCATCATTTTGTGCAATTGATACATATTCATATCAATTGCAATAATCGATGTAAATATTTTGTACATTAACATCGGTTATTAATTAATTGATGTAAATTATTTGCATCAACACTTTCAGAGTCATTTATTTAAGTGATTCAAAAGTTTTTTACATCATTTATAAATAATAAAAATATTAAAAATAAATGATGTAATATAACCTTTTTTTGTAGTGGTGAGAGACGTCACTGTTTTAAAGTTATTACAATATTACCTTAATCGAATTTAGAGAGAGAGAGAAAAAAAACTACAAGAAGATTTTGGCATCGCTTTGAAAACTGACTTTACAATTCAATGAAATGTTTTAGGCTATTTGCACTAAAAAAAAGAACCGAACGTACCTAAATTTCATGATTCTTCAAAAGCGGATAATCAAATGCAGGCTGGTCTCGCATATGGACACAATTTATAATATCACCATCCGTACTCTGTTTGTAATTGATTTTGAAACAAACTATCAATATATGACTCTGTATCATGTATTAAGAGTAATTAGTTGCCCAAACCGATATATGTGGACTCCGTATCATGTATTGAAATTTCTTAAGGAAGAAGTATCAATTAATTTGATTCTTTCTGTTTAGTTCCAAACACTGATCACTACAATCGATGGGATTGAATAAAACCTAATCTGATATCTCCATAACCACGAGCCTGAGCTTTTAAAAGATGGTGAAGATGACCAATGATAAGTAATTTAGGAGAGTATGCTTCTTCGTTTCCTCTACGTATACTGTGAGTCACTCGATATAAACAACAATTCTCCAGATTAGTAGGAAAGCTCCACATCTCAGGAGCCGGTTTGTTCACATCATACATTGTTCCCGCTTCAAAGTCCATCTTTAGAATCTTGTTTTTCCGAATATAAGAGTGTTTTTAGAAAATTGGACTTACGTTTTCTTTACTCGGAAGTCAGAAATGTCTATATATCGATTAAAGAAACTGCAAAGTTCCCAAACTTTAACTAAGTGGATAAAATTTGCAAATGTTAAAAGTAAAAGACTATGTAAAGAATTAAAATAGAATAAACTTGGAATCTTTATTTTAGAATCGATTAATTTAAACTTATTTTTATTTAACTACTCTAAATGTTATTAGTTATTAGTTATTACTTTATTATATTAGTTGAACTCAAAGTATTGAACATTATTTAACTACTCAAATGTTATTAGTTATTACTTTTTTTTTTTTTAACATCTTCATTCTTTATTAATTTGGAAACGAAAATACAAATGTATCAATGATCATACAAATTGAAGCTCCGCAAATCATACAACCAATACTTAAGTAGCACGAAAAAAAACGAGAAAGAGAAAAAACACGTTGCTTCCAGATGTTGGTAAGCCTTACACGCTAACAGATTAATCAATCTGTTATTTTCCTTCACCGTCTCCGTCGTCAGTCTATATTGATTTTCTTGTTGGGCTATCTTTTCAGTTATGTAGCGCCAAAACTTTTTGTGAAAATCAAAGGGTTGCGATCCATCAGTTACATCGCTAACCACACAAACATTTGCATCTCCTGAACCAGGCGATTGCACAATATTGGTTGTAAATATCACCCATGATAGATCCATAATCTCGATTCCTTTGTTGACGTTCTTCGATGACGATAGATGAAAGCTCCTTCTAAAATTATCTATAACACTTGGTATCTTCTCTTTCACCCATTTGTTTTTTTTTTTTTTTTTTTTTTTTGTATGAATGTAAAATTATATTCCACAAAAAACCGTTTTTTACAATGAATGCGACTTTTTGTTTTGAAAGTTTTAGAAAAATTAAAACAGTTTAGAGATTGGTGCTACCACGGGTATGAAACCAAAACTGCAAACCGTCGAGAAGTCTTGAGTTCCCCGACCGAGGGATCGTGCTAAACTTGTTGCGAACGTTTTTGTCAATGATTTTTGCAAGTTTCATCGCTGGAATTGCAGTCTCACCGTGTCGTCTACTGTTTCGTTCTCTCCACAGGCTATGGATTGACGCTTGGAAAACATACCTCAACGTGAAGACCTGGAGGTATGATTGGGAAGAGTCTAGTAGAAGAGGAGTGATAGAGCTCCAGCTTGATATGTTGCGGCTGTTCACAATGCCACTAGTTAGAGAAAGCCAAATCTGAGAGGAGTAGGAGCAAGAGAAAAATAGGTGGTCTCGTGTCTCCAACTCTTCTTCACAAAAAAAACAGCCAACCCGGGCACCCAAATTCCATTTCCGAAGCCTATCTCCTGTTGCAAGCCTATTGTGAAAAGCAAGCCAAGTCACGAATGAGTATTTTGGAGTAGATAGAGAAAACCAGACTCCTTTATACCATCCACAAGTTGGGCTTGTGACTCTGATCTGTTGCCAAGTTTTTTGTGAGGAAAAGGAGCTCTTGTAGCAGTCATTTTGCTTCCAAAGGGATCGATCTGCCTCAGTGCGTGTTCCTTGTCTAGCCGAGTCGATATAGTTTTCTATTCGGTTCAGCAGGTCTACTCTATGTCTCCTTCGCCTATGCGAAGTCAGAACCTCCGCAACAGTGGCGTGAGCAGAGATTCCCAAGTCCATTGTTCCACGAGGACCCAGAAGTTGAAACAAACAGCCAAGCGGGCACCAGATATCATGCCAAAAGGAAGTGTGTTGACCTGATCTGACCTCCATCTTATGGAATAGACGAGCGTTTTTTCTCTGTTTCAAGATCTTCTTCCATAGCCAAGACCCTAAGGTCGTGTTCTCTTTCACAGACCAAAATGTATCCTTTCGAATTAAATTTTTGTAAATCCAGCGAACCCACAGAGAGTTGTTTACCGAGACAATTCGCCATATCAGTTTTAAGATGCTGACCACATTCACTTCCTTTAGCGACTTTAGACCCAAACCCCCTTCCTGTTTTGGCTTACACACTGCCAACCAAGAGATTTTTGTCTTTCTAGTATTAAGTTCTGGTCCAGACCATAAGAAAGCTGCAAATAGTTTCTCAATCTCATCAATACAAGCTTTTGGCAAGCGAAAAACAGAGAGCCAAAAGTTTGTGAGGCTAGCAAGCACTGACTTGATCAACTGTAGGCGACCCGCAAATGACAGAAAACGATTAGTCCATGAGGTTATACGTGCTCTTATCTTCTCAGTTAAAGGGAGGTAATCACTCGACATCATTCTTTTTGTAAGCAGCGGGAGACCCAAGTATTTAACCGGTAAAGTACCTGACTCAAACGGGAATTGTTGAAGAATTGCTTCTCTGGTTGTTTGTGATATCCCTGCCATAAAAATCGTTGATTTCTCTAGACTGATTTTTAACCCCGACATTGCAGCAAACTTCTCAAATGTCGCAAGAATTCCTTTCACCCATTTGTTGCTTCTTTGTAAACTTGATATACCGGGATCCCATATTCGCCGACCAATACACCAACATATTCTTCGAATTTCGTACTCAATCCCTTCACCAAAATGGTTTTGGGAATGTTGGGCATCATGAAGATTTGCATAACAAACCTTCACGGAGATAATATGCTTGACTTGGGTGAAATCAAAAAACCAATCCACTTTGACGAACGATGAATAAATCGTCTCCATCATCGGAGAACGTAGTAACGCCAAGCCCACCCGCTCGTAAAAATACAACGCTTGAGGCCGGCCAAAATCACGCCCAAAGCCGGAGAGGGAACCGTCACAATTGGAAAGGTAACAGCCTTTTCCAATCGATAGGATCTGTCCAACTAGGGAGAAGTTTAACCATAGAAATCGATTCACAAACGATCTCTTCCCATCAACAAAATCGTGAAGCCAAGTCGAGAAATCAAATGGCCAGTACACTCTGAACCCTTGACAAGAAACCACACGACCGCCTCCTTCGATAGTGACAAAGAAAACAAACATGGAGAAAACCATTAACGCAACAATACCCAAAACCAATATAGATATATATGAAACCATTGTGTAGTCGTGCTTCAAACAAGATCTGATTACTCAGATTAACGATATCACAAAGAGGAAGATTCTCGATCGGTGGAAAGTAGCGTCGCCTCAATGATCGCCATTGAGCGGTTAATGATCGCCCATATAGTTATTACTTTATTATATTAGTCGAACTCGAAGTGTTGAACATTATTAACCGCTATTGTTTTTTACAATATTGTTATTGAAATTAACCGCATGAATTTATTCATATATTCATAACCACAAAAAAAAAAAAAAAAAAAAAAAATCCTCTAACAAATATTCTAACTGAAAGAATCCACAAAGACGTTACTGAAATAAACATTTGCTTTTCTTTTTTTTGGACAAATTTGTTTTCTTTTTCTTATAAAACTATAAATACTGAAAAATAAAAAAAGGAAGAGAGAGTAGCGAGCGCTAAAATCAAATCGGAGAATTATCGTTTCTTGGCGGAAAAAAAAAGCAGAGAAAGAGAAGATGGCGTCGGGTCCCGACGGTGGAAAACGTCGCGTTAGCTACTTCTACGAGCCAAAGATCGGCGACTACTACTACGGCGTTAACCAGCCAACGAAACCTCAACGGATCCGTGTCACTCACAACCTCATCCTCAGCTATAACCTCCACCGCTACATGGAAATCAACCGCCCAGACTTCGCCACTGCTTCCGATTTCGAAAAATTCCACTCGCCGGAGTATGTCGAGTTCCTCAAATCCGTCACGCCGGAAACAATAGACGATCCTTCCGTCTCTCATAACCTCAAGCGCTTCAACGTAGATGTGGATTGGGACGGTCCTGTCTTCCATAATCTCTTCGATTATTGCTGTGCTTACGCTGGTGGTTCTATTAGCGCCGCCGCTAAATTGAACCGTGGAGAAGCCGATATCGCCATAAACTGGGCCGGTGGAATGCACCATGTGAAGAAAGATAAGGCTTCTGGCTTTGGCTTTGTCAATGACGTTGTGCTTGCGATTCTCGAGTTACTCAAGGTTTTCAAGGTAACTGTTTCATTGATTTTCTCAAGATCATCTGCGGATTTTGCAATTTCCTAAAGTTTATGTTCAGATTTAAGCATTGATTCATGAATCTTGATGCATCTAAGGCCTAATTAGAATGGTTGAGAGTGAATGCTTTGTTAATCTTGATTTTGACAGAAAGTTCTCTACATAGAAATTGGCTTTCCTCATGGTGATGGAGTGGAAAAAGCATTTAAGGACACTGATAGAGTAATGACTGTTTCTTTCCACAAAGTTGGGGACACCGGAGACATATATGACTTTGGGGAAGGGAAAGGACAATACTATTCACTAAATGCACCATTAAAGGATGGTTTGGATGATTTTAGTCTTCGCAGTTTGTTCGTTCCTGTTATCCACAGAGCTGTGGAACTCTATCAGCCAGAAGTTATTGTTCTTCAATGTGGAGCTGATTCATTAGCTGGTGATCCGTTTGGTACATTCAACTTGTCTATCAAGGGTCATGGTGACTGCCTACAGTACGTAAGATCTTTGAATGTTCCTCTCATGGTCTTGGGTGGTGGAGGTTATACTCTTCCAAACGTTGCCCGTTGCTGGTGCTATGAGGTTCTCTTTTGTAACTTTGACTTTGTGTTTTCATATCATACAAGTCTTTGTTCTGATCAAAAGGTGCTTTTTCTTGTTGCAGACAGCGATTGCGGTTGGAGAACAACTTGACAATGATCTCCCAGCCAATGATTACATGAAGTATTTTCGTCCAGATTACAAGCTTCATATATTGCCAACAAACAGGCAGAATTTAAACACACCCAGAGATACACTGACAATGAGGTAACCTTCTAATAAGACTGATCAGCTTGGTGCCAATAATAGTTAAGATGTTCACAACTTTTGCTTTCTAAACATTTTGTTATCTAATTATGGAGCTCTTAGACTTGAAACTATTTGTGCCTTCAATTTATAGGGAAAAATTAGTAACGCAACTTTCACAATTAATGCACACACATAGTGTACAGTTTCATGACACTCCATCAAGCAGTCAAGCCACTGAAGAGGTAAAATCTACAATAATTTATTCATTACTGTTTATATCTTTCTCATTTCCGGGTAAGTTTTGTCCTATGAGGTTATTAAGATTCACATGTCATATCTGTAGGCGGAAGAGACAAGATCCACGCATTTTTTGAGTGGCAATCCAAGTTTTGAATCTGACTCTAACAAGGATTAGCAGCATTTTCTTTGATAAGCCCAATGGTAAAGTGTCATAGGAGAAGGATTCTTCATATTCAAATTTCACCTTTTTCTGAGTTTGTTCTTAGAGCATGTACATAAAGAACGATTGGTGTATAAAATCAACGTTGTAGATATTACAGTAACATTCAAATACTATAGGAAATTCAAGCAACAGATTGTTGTTGACAAAAGTCTCCAGAAATTACACATACGGCACATTCTCCAACAATTCAAAGTGAAAAAGAGAGAACAAATGAATTAAAGTTATCTAAGTAAAATTTAATTATTTTCAAAACAAACAAATATTCAAGGCTTTTGTTCATCATTACTTTTCCATGTTTGTTCTCCCGCGTTGGCTGCACCAGATCCCTTCTTCGCCTTCATGAGCAAGGTGAAGAGTAGTTTCAAGAGGAACGAGTTGGAGAATGGTGTTTGATTTATCCTTTTGAGTATTTGTTCTAATTTAAGATAGAAAATATTGTTGTGGCTATATTGGTAGTTTTGACATAGCCAAACTCATCCGTAGTTGAGCACTCCAGGGATCATTCGATGGCTCAAGTATCCATCATTATCTCTAATGCACAATCTTAATTAAGCTAGTCAAACATCCATTAGCATACCAAATCTAGAAACAGAGAAGCGCGAGATTACATCAATAAAAATCTAGTCCCGCGAGCTCCATCATCGATTGGTGTATAAGCATAGCACCCACACTAGTAGAGAAATCAACATTGTAAATAAGCGTGATTACAAACAACAGATTGTTGTTGTCAATAGTTCTGCAGCATCATCTACGCTTTAGTATATTCCTTGATGCTTGTGTAAAGGAAAACAGAGCTGCACCTTCATTTCTTACCCTGTAACAAGTTAGAATCACTATATAAGTTGTATGTTAAATACTACAGGCTCCATGTGATCAATTAAGTATTATTAATCAGATAGAAAACGATTTTGTCCAGTTGGTATGAAGATAGGTTCTGGTATCCTACTTTTGGAAACTATAGTATCTAACAAATATTTTGAATTTGGTTTGGTGTTGTAACATTAAGAACACAATGAGTATCCCGTACCTTAAGGCGAGAAGACCGGCGAGTGGCAGATGCGGATACAGGAGATAGGAGTGGTGATTCGCTAGCTCTTTTTTGTCGCCGATTCACTTGAACCTTAGATCTCTTGTTTTCTGGAGTTGACATGTTTGTATCAGTGGAAAATGATATAGCTGGAGCTGAAGCAGATATGACAGAAGTTTCCTGTTGCAGATGTTCCGAATGTGTTGGCAACTCTGACAAATCAAACAAAAACACAAATCTAGGTCAAATTCAGCTTAAAATACATCGGAAACTAGATGTCTCATTCTAGGAGAGAGGGGTATATAGGACAGATGTGAGACTATTTACCAGATAAAGTGGATTTCAGAAACTTAACCCTCATCAGACGAACAAATCTGAAAAGGTCATTGGTCTTATTCAATTCTTGAACCATATCGTTGATGTCTTCCAATTGCAGGTCGCAATCCAATACTGATGATCATATAAGAAAACGATTGTAAACAGTTCATGTAACTAGGTCTTTTGTAAACATTTTAATGTAGTTGATGCTTGTTCCAAGAAGACAATATATACTCACGTGTGTAGATGTCATTTCCATAGTGAACTGTTAACGAAAATTCGCGGGTCGGCCTTTTTGCATCAATGTTGGTGAATGTGAATTTGACTCCTGTAAGAGAAGTCAAAACAAACAAGATCTTCTATAGTTAAACTTTAATAATCAAAGAACCATGATTGTTACAAGCTCAAACTGTCTCTTATTACCATGTCCAGCTTCAACGTGAAAACCGAGAGCCTGATTATACCAAGAAATGGCTTCATGGATGTCTGTTTTGTCTTCAGTGACTTTATCAGCATTATCCTTAGATGTTGACAAAGCTTTATTGGAAGAAATATGTTAGCTTGGTCTTCAGTGAATCATGTGATCTCTTATTGAAACAAGCAGAGTACTATTTATAGATCTTCACTTTACAAAACCCCAAAAGCATGTAGCTGACTCATGAAACTTCTATGTATAATGAACTTGAGAATTTAACAATACCTTGCAACTGTTGGGAGATAATTCTCACAGAATCTTCCTTCTTTGACTTCTGTAACTGCAAAGTTCTTCTAAGCACTTCAATCCTAGATTGTGTTGCAGAAATGGAATCCCTTATCCCCATTTGCCGTGCCTCTTTACGGGTTTTCACTAAACATCAAACATATAGCATCCCAAAACAGTAAGATATCCAAACTCAGCAAAACATTGTATATAAGCATGAAAATAACACCAAGGAGAATCTTATGATTTTAGAAACTGCAAAAAGTTCAAAGTTTAAAGCTTTTGAGGTAATGGGATGTGAAAGTGATAATACCTGCCAACACTTTAACGAGCTCATCCTCTGCTTCTCTCAGATTCGCTTTCAAATTCACTAGTTCCACTGTACAAATCAAAGAACAATTTCACAGAAACGCTCAATTTCACCAGTTTGATTCGAAATTTTAAGAAACCCTAATTTCAGAGAGACAGAACCTAAACCCAAAAAGGTGTGAAATTTACGATCTGGGTCATACGAAATTGAGTGGTACTATGCGAATTTTGAATTTTACCTTGGTTTTGGGCAGTGGCTTGAGCTCGCTCCACTAAAGAGTCCATCGATCTCCGGAAAGGAGAAGCGATGAAGGAATCGATTTTGTGACGCTGTTTATCTATATCTTTCTCACATATGAGACCCAGAGACGCCATAGTCTTCTTCGTAGTATCTCCACCAGCGTTGTTGCTAATTTGTTCCATCACCAAAGAGAGGGAGAGAGACTCAATCGAAGTTTAGCCCGCCATTTGAATTTTGATTTGAGTTTCGAAATGCTTCAAAACGCGAACCATCGTGATAAGAACTTCAAAACGACACCGTTTTCTAGTTGTGTTAAGCCCAATAAAAATTGGGCTCATAATTATATATCTTTAAAAGGCTATTCTGAGACAGGCCTAGCTGTTTGATTTGTCGTTTACCGAAGTAGAACAAAGTTCAATCATGGGCAAACGTTGATTTAATACGCATTTGACATCAATCACTATAATTTTTAATATTTGATTTCTAACATTTTAAATCACTCTAAATCAAAAACTTTTCATTTCGAGGATTCGTGGAAAAAAATCAGTGATATATGGCTGCATTTTGTTTTATAAATTTATCTTAGATATTTACAAAAGTAAAAAAAAAAAAAAATTCTTATTAAATACAAATCATTATGTTATTATTCTCTCGCGCAACATCACTAAAACCTTTACAATATAGTTACAAATATATTATTTTTACGATACTATTATTTGGAAAATAGTAATTTATTATTTTAATTTTTATCTCACACATCATGGATTGGAATAAATAGAGAATAATGTGAAAGGTTGAAAATAGAACCGTTAAGGATTGTAATTAGTTAGCTGAAGGAACTGCCAAAACCCGAATACTACCGTTACATTGTTGTGTGTTGGTAAATTGTGCATTAGAGAGTCAAAGACTCTTCATTGATAACTTTGGTGCTTAAACTAAAAAAAGTGACTTTTCTTTCGTTAATCTTAATTATTGGTGGATTTTTTTTCCTTACACAACAATAACAGAGACACTAAGACACATAACTATCTACCCTCTAATGTTTATCATTCCTACAGCCTCCATCCTGCAATATCGCAATGAATATAAATCATTAGTCAACACAAATTAAAAGATATACATGATCCAGATACGTCTTAATATATACGAAGTTAGGAATTATTACGGAGGAGCTGGAAAGCCACATTTCTCGTGGAGACATTTACGGAGACAAGGGGATAGTGATGCGGCCACCACATTGGTCGATGCACATTTGCTTGCATGTTGTTCTTATTATAACTGCATCTCCTCCTCTTATGGATGCCATCACCAGCATCATCAATATCATCATCATCATCATCATCATACTACATTTCTTCATCTCCATCTTCTTTAGTTTCTTAATTTCCTTTTTTTCCTATAAATATATGTTTATGTATGTATTTTTTTTTTGTTAGTCATAGATGTGTGTGGGTTTATATATATATATATATATATATTGAAATTAATGGCCAGAAAAGTTAAAATCATAAATTTAAAGTTTGACTAGACTATAAAAACAATAAATTTTCTTTATTACTTATAATGATTTTAATTAGATTTCTTTTTATATAAATAATTACTTTAAAATTTTATTTAATGTATATAGATTGAAGGTCACGTTAGTGTCCAGATTCTATATATATATACAAATGTGAAATGTACATGCATGAGATCATGCTAGAAGAGAAACAAATCTAGCTGGACAAGTGAAGTTTAATAGTGTAAAGCCTGGCTGCAAACAAAATGGAGAAACAGTTGAAGTTTACTTTAGAAAATTGAAAGTAATGTTGGATGATTTGGTGGATAATGATAAATGGTTACATGCTGCTGTGGAGACGTACGTAAAGTGTGTGAGCGTGTGCATCCAAGGTGAGAGACGAGAAGAAGATCCGAGTGCACTAGTTTTTTATGGGCCGCCTCGACAATTCAAGATTTGGGACAATAAGTTCTAATCTACTTAACAGACAAACCGATCTAAATCTGGATTTGGGTTACTGTTAATATTCAAGAAAAAGGCAACCATTCAAATATTGGTCAAATGCTTGAATGATTCAAGAATGCATGCTATTGTTTAGTGTGTATATATATGAAATGATTGTGTGATAAAGATTACACTAATTGTGTAGTTTTTTTTTTGTGATTAAGATATTTTTTGAAATTGTGCAAATAAGATGGATCATATAAATATGACTTATTTAAGAGATGGTGGTTACTTTTTGTACGTCTGACGTCTGAGTTAGTGTAATTAAATGGATTAATGAAGTGTTTTTTAAGAGATCACAAATAGATCCACCATTAGGTAATATTCCTTTAGATTTTGCATCATTAAGTAATTTGACATTTGATGTGGTATATTTTCATCTGATCAAATCAATAGTTTTTTTTTTTACTTCTATATAACTCAACCTGAAAAAGATCTACTGAACTGAATTCTTGTATAAAAAAATCTGTAGCAACTAACAAGCCAAGAACACATCTAAACATCAAAGTGTTTTATGAATTACGAACAACAATGCTATATTTTAATCATTAAATGCTATGTTTTTGTTCTAAAAACCAATAATAACCTATCCTCTAATTCCATGATTCTGTGGAGCCTTCATCCTGCTAGAAGCCACCAAAAAATGAAAACCCATGTCAGTTTTATCATACATAATTAACTTTACATACGATTCAAAATATATCGATAACCAAATATATAGAAGAAAAAAGTATAGTATTTGTACTTAGAATGATGAAAATTGGTAGGAAGAGAAGGAGGACCGCAATTAAAAAAGACGCATTGGCGGACACAATTCTTATCCAGAGGCTTATCAGTGCACAAATGCTGACACCGTTCCAAACAATCTGCATGTGACCAGAGCCGTGCCAAGGAATTTTGATGCCATAGGCGACAAAGTATAGTTTAATATTTAAATAAAATATTATACAAATAAAAAAAATATTTTACTGTTTAAAGTTTAATAATAAATTTACATTGTTTTAAGCAAAACTTATAAAATAACTTTTGAACAAATAATTACAAAAAAATGAAAACTTAGGTTGATTATATTTATAACGTGTAGTCTAGTAATTTGTGTTAGTACCGTTGTTGTGTTACTATTCAAAAAGTATAATGTATGATGTTAACAAGTTACAAAAAATTTAATAAAAATGATAGTAATATTCAAAATGTGGTATCTAATATAAAAAAATAATTAATAAAGTTGGATAAAGATGATTAACAAAAATGAAGGTGGTAAAGAAGTGAGAAAAAAAGATTTAATGAGATAGAAAAAAAATAAAAGTGAGAAAAGAAGACTTTGAAATATTGTCTTAAATACGTGTAGAAATTCAAGATTCCTTGTATATATTGTACATTATACTACTTTCCTTTATTATTTGTATTAATTTCTCTAAAGTTATTGTTTCAATCTATGTTGCATGGAAACAGAAACGGAAACGTGGAAGCGAAACGTTTCGGAAACGGGAAACGATTTTTTTCTAAAATTAGGGATTGGAAACGTTTTGGAAACGTATACACATATGTACATATATTATGTATATATATATATATATATATGTAACATTAACATAAAACTATAAAAAATGGTTTAATTAAACAATACAAGTCCAAAACATCAATATTAAATAGGTTAACTAAAATTCTAAAAGATAAAGATTAAAAGATTCAAGTTCAAATATTTAATTTAGACCAACATTTTCATTCTCATTTTTATTAGTTTCATCATAGATCATATAAAGATGCCTCCAAATCTAGTTTGTCGATAGAAAGATCTTAAAACTCAGAGTCTTCCAAAATTAGTTATATGTATTATAAATCTTAATATTTTTAACTTTTATATATTAAGTTTCCAAAGTCAATAAATTTTTTTTGTCGCGTTTCCATTTTGGAAACGTGAGTTTCCATCATGTTTCCAAACATAGATTTTTAGGAAACGTGTTTCCGTGACGTTTTTAGTGTTTCCGAAGAGTTTCCGTTTCCGAAACGTTTCGGAAACGGGAAACGGACCTCGAAGAGAGTTTCCATGCAACATAGGTTTCAATAGTACTTATATGATAAACACAACTAGCAAATTTAGCCTCTTAGATTTTCTATAAAATTCAGACACGTAGGCGAATGTTTCTTTATTTTGTTAGTAGGCACGGCTCTGCATGTGACTCTTCGCCTATTATGGTACCAACCAACACCATCATCATCACCACCATCAACATTACCTTCATCATCGCCATCTCTTCTTCTTCTTTCAACTTTGTTTTTATGTGATGAATTTATTTGAAAATAGAGTGAATGACATTTTGTTTTGTAGTCGTAAAACCTATATATAACAGTTGTTGAGTACTCTCAGTCAAAAATATCGTACCTAGAAAGTTGACCAAACAAATATATTTTTTTTTCCTTTTTTAAATCTTTTGAAAAATCTCTTAATGCCAAAATTAAGAGGTTAAATTCGTGTGTTGTTTTAAAACTCCAAAAAACCTCTTACATTTTTGAAATGTCTAAATATGGAATTTCAAGAAAAGATTTATTCAACTATAAAATAAATTAGAGAAAATACTTTTTATGAATTTTTCATAGTCCTAACTTACCCAATGCTTGATACTTAATCTTGTAAAAAAGTTGACCTTCTTAAAAAAAAGGAATGAAATCATATGCAATATATAGTAATGAATTAGATTTTCAATTTTTGTTGGTTTCTTTGATCATTTTTCTTTTAATGGTTTTGACTGCTCATAACAAAGATAACACGATACTTATTCCCTGTATTTTTCATATTACTTTAGCAAACACTATGGTGTTCTTTCCCTTACATGCATGCTGTTTTCACAAACTATAAAATCTAAAATCCAAATTAGTTATAGAAGTTAAACATGTGTATAAAAATAAGTATAATAACGATATAATGGATTTATAAATATGTATTTATTTGTTAAAGATTTATCCTTTTTGTTGCATAAACACAAAACAAAACCGAAAGTTGTGCGTTTATGATGAGTTGTCAAAAATGTTAGATAGAAACATCTTCTATAGACAAACATATTAGTTTTATATATAAACATTATCACAAGCGCAAAGACAAATGAAAAAAACAATCAAACTTATTTCATTTGTTTTTGATTTTAATACAATTTTAAAGCTCATTTGTTTTTGATTTTTATTTTGATTTTTATTTTTTCTTTCAATTTTTAATATTCCACTTTTAACCATGTAATTATATTACTCTTTGTTGATCAATAAAATTTTACATTTCAATAACAACAAAATACATAAATTATTACTACGATAATTTAGATGGAAAACATATGCACATATATGACATTTCTTTAGCCATCGTTTGCTGCAAGTTCTTATAGAGGTCATGGTGCCCTCACACAAGAACCATCAAATTATTTTAATACAATTTTTAAGCTCATTTGTTTTTTATTTTGATTTTGATTTTTTTTTTCAATTTTTAATATTCCACTTTTAACCATGTAATTATATTTCTCTTTGTTGATCAATAATTTTATATTTCAACAACAAAAAAATACATAAATTATTACTACGATAATTGAGCTGGAAAAACATATGATATATGACATTTTTTTAGACATCGTTTGATGCAAGTTCTTATAGGGGTCATGGTGCGGTCGCACAAGAACGTGCATTTGTTCCAACATGCAATTCCTTCAACTTCTCTAACGTTTCTCCTTCCAATAGCATTCATCCTGCAATAATTAAACTACGTCACTTTTCTATACATATAACACACAAAAAAAACACATTCATATGTGGATAGTTGTAGCAATTAGGTTTTGTATTTGTACTGACTAATTGAAATATATTTTTATTTGTTCAAACATAATTTGTATTTATCATAAATATTTGCATACAGGCAAAACACAAAGTAATATTTTGCATTTATGTTGAGTTTTCAATATTTTTTTTGATAGAAACATCTTTTTTTACATAAAATCATAATAATTTGACAATTAAAACAGAAACACAAATACAAAATAAAAATGTTAGTTTGTGGCAAACTCAATGTAATAAGTGAAGAGATTATTACTGCGATAACGGAGATGGTAAACTAGGTGGTTTGTGGCATTGTGCGTGTATACATGGCTCGATGCAAGTGTTTTCAGGCACCAAGAGACCACCACACTTAAGCATGCACTTCACCTCGCATGAAACTCCTTCTACTTTTCCTCCCATGGTCGCTATTACTAGCACCACCGATAACATCAATACAATGTATTTTTTCATAGTCATTTTCTCAAGTTTTTTTATTAGATATAAAAGATAATGTATATACTCTACAAAACATTTGTATATATATATATATATATATATATATATATATATATATATATATAATGTCCAAATCTTGATTTGGTATATGTTCAATTCAAAAGACTATTTATTGGTCAATTTAGACCACTTGTGCATTGTTCTAACTTTGACTTTCTTTAAATCAATATTTACTTTGAATTTATTTTTATTCTATACATTAATATACTATTAGTTTTTTCTATTGATAAAAGAGACTGTTTAAAAAATACCAAACTTATTATAGTTTTTAAAAAATATATAAAATACTTAATTTAGATAAACTCTAGTCTATAAAATACCAAATTAATCCTATTTTGAATTATTAATATTTATGAGTCCAAACATTTTCGATAACTTATTTATGAGTTTTGTTCTATTAAATTTCATTGTCTCATGCATTTAACGTTTTAGATAACTCTTCTTTTCACATTAACCATAAATCGAAAGAGGAGTTATCTAAAACTCGTGTTTTGTTTTAAAATACAATTTTTTTTTAAATGTCTATATGCGAATTTTTTTTTTTTGAAATAGATCTTAAATTATAAGTAAATAAGAGATAATACATTTTCATAGTCGTAACCAAGTTAGTGTTACTCTGTTTTTGTCTTACTCTGTTTCTGGCAAACTCTTAATTTGGTTTCAATATTAAGACGACAAAAAAAAAAACCAAGTTAGTGTTTAATACTTACTCTTTTAAAGAAAGTTGACCTTCTTAAAAAAGAAAGAAATCATATGCAATATATAGTAAATAATTGTTTTTTTCTTTTGTTCATTTTTCCTTTCCAATGTTTTGACCATTCATAAGTCATAACAAAGATAACATGATATTCGTCAATAATATCATTTCACATTTTTTTTTGTTTTGGCAGCTATTTTTCACATTTTAAAACAAAACTATAGTGTTTTTCCCCTCACGCATGTTGTTATGTTTCACACGCTACAAAATCCAAATTAAATGTAGAAGTTAAACATGTTAAAAATAAATATTATAACGATAAGTTAAGAGAATACGCGACTGAGTTCCCCTAAAAGATAACTAAAGTGATGGTGGCAAAAAACTTTTGTCTTTATTCTCTCATAGTTTTACCATGCTCATCATTCTTATCAACATGGTCAAGCAAATCACTATCACCACCATCTTCCATAAATGTAATATAAACCTACTACCCTAGCAATGTTGAAAGTAGTTAAACTCCTCGTATCATGTGTTAGTCGATACTAGATTTTCATATAGATTTTTGTTTTGGAGATTGTCAATATATATTTTATAATATGAGAGGTTATATAAGTATAATATGAATGTCATGAGAGTTTGATTTAAAAGATTTGATCGATTATTAATACATACACTGATATAAGTGTCATTTTCACTTCAATAACAAAGAGAAAATTAAGTATCATTTCTCTATTTTTTGTTCCACTTTCCATCAGTTAATCATTGGATCTTAGTGCTAAGCTTTGCCTTCAGTGGGAGGTGTAAAGTATTGTCATTCAGAGAATAAATTAAGTATCATTCCTTTGTAGGAGGCTAAAACATAAACCGGAGAATCAAACACGGGATCAAGATAGCTGCTTAACTTGACTCTCTAAGCATATGTCGTTTGTAGTACATTGAGGATTTATACTAATGATCAAAGCCAAGCTCGGGTTGTAATGGAAAAAAGAAGAGATGAGAGAGTTCCATCGTTTGCTCACGCTTTTGCATACAATAAGATCTCTAGGGTTACGTAGCTTGGAGAAAATCTCAACCAATAGCAAGCTCTCAGGTAAATCATCTATGATATTTGTTTTTTATAAAGCATGATTGACTGTTCTTCGCTTCGATCTCTCTCTTTTTCTATTCTCTAATTAGTTTCTGATTGTCATGGGCATATAACTTTGCTTTGCTTTTTCTTTGTTTTTTTTATACTGGCATATTCATAAAACTCTAAAGTAAACCCTAATCCTTGTTGGCTTAAGTTTGCCTTTTCTATAACTTGCATATCAAATATTTACGTCCCTATTAAATCCTATTTTTTTTTTGTGTGGTGAAGACTTGTTTTGATGAATTTACATTTTTTTCAGTTTGAAGTCTTTTGTTTAACTTTTTCTTCTGGGTATTGCATATATCGAAAAATCAGTTTGAAAAAGGTAAATATTGAGAAAAGTATAGTAGAAAACTATAAGTAATTCCAAAAGATAAATAATTATTAGTTAAGAACTTGAAATTTGATCAATACAAAACATTATATAGTTAATTGGCAAATAGCAATATTGGGACTAAAATTGCATTAGTATCTAAGGACATCTCCAACGGAGTCTCTCACCTCAAAAGGTTAGATAACATATATGAAACGAGAGATTATCGGAAATTTTCTCAAAATTTGATTAAAAAACAAGTTAATAAAAGATAAACAAAGCATAAGAAAAATAAAAGCAAAATATAAGCAAATATAGGAAACAACTGACAAACAAATAGAAATTGTAGGTTTAAAATTTTGTGTTCTATATCCTTTAAAATCATATACTATTAGAAATATCACCAACCTAAAAATTCTCGTTTATTTAATATAAAACATTGACCTAAATGTGTTAAAATCATTTTTCCAAACAATTTTTTTATAAAACTAATCCTTTCAATTTGCTAAAACTAAGACCAGAATCTTTGAAAAACAAATAACATTATGCAGCAAAATAATATCACGAAAAAAGTTGTTAATACCTAAAATTTTCTTAGGTGAATGTTTGGCCCGTCGTAGGACGGGATCAATTCTAGTTAAATAAATAATACTACTAGGAAACATTAGCGTACTAGGTTCCAACCCACTCGTATGATACGGACACAGACCGGTCCTTTCCCAGAAGCTTCTCTTTCCAAACAAAACTGTAAAAGGAACACACTTTACCTAACCGGATGAGTTATGACTTTATCTGATTTAGTTGGTAGCATTTCTTAATCTAACTTTTGTCAGTTTTTTTCAAAGACGTCACAATCTCTTTATCTTTCTTACCTTGCAATGTCGGTGCTATGTTAAAAGAAAAAACTGCGTATGGTAAAAGAAGAGACGTAATTCTCACTACACCTTTTTTTTACCAATGAAGAGAATTTAGAGCATATGTGCAATGGAGTTTCACATCAAAATCTCTCACATACAAAAGTATTATTAAAATATAAGATTTTCTCTAAAAAGTGGAGAAAGTATCTCATAGTCTCTCACTTTAGAGACTCTCTCCCTTTTTTAAGAAACTTTTGTATTTAAATAATATTACTGATTATTTGATTAATATTTTTGTATGTGAGAGCATATAGCGAGAGACTCCCATTTGAGAGATTCCGGTAAAAAAAACAAAAAATGTAAAATGGAGAAATGGCAAAGAGCAGTAATGGAAACTGACATTTTATGTTACAGCCCCTCAAGTTTCAGGGTTCTTGCAAATCGCCCCCCTGTTTTGTTTTGTTTTTCTTTTCTTCTTTAATTTTTATTAGTGACGAATTTGCTTTTTTTTTTCTGTTAAAGTAATGACGTATATGCTGAGTTGACGCAAGTAATTAGTGATTTTAAGTGAAAGATGGAAAGTGGGTTTTTTTGGTTTTACAATATATCTTTAACATTTACTATTTTGATTAAAACCTTATAAAAGTACTGACTCGGTTTCACAATCACACTTTTTAACACAACTCTTCCCTCACCAAAGTGACGTGCTTAATGAAATAGAGAATACAGATGTTTTTGTGAAGAGTCTGTGACTCTACTAAATGTTAGGTAGCTATGTTACATCCGTGTGTGTGTGATATATGCTTTCTAACAAATATGATTCCTCATTACTCTAATGCCTTTTCTCTGTGTTCCATAATTGACAACTTATGAACGACTATGAATGAGTTTATTATGCTTTATGCATGCACACAATCTCTCCTTTGTGATCAGAACCATTGTAGTGTACAACACTATTTTTTTTTAAACAATCTCTTTTCCAAGCTTCTTAGAGAAAATCTTGAAGAATCCACGAAGAATCAGAACAAGTTGACAGAGAGGCTAAAGCGACTGGATCATAATCTCCATCTATCAAAATAAGTTTTGTTGAACCTTAAATCAGTTGAAAAAAGCCAGCAGGGATAAGGGAAATAGAAATCAGAACACAAAATTTTTACCGATGTGATCTTCGTTCCTTGATGAAGTAAGTGTGAAAACACCTGCAAAAACTGAAGATGCCTTAAATCAGTTGAAAAGCCAGCGGAGATGCTATCACCTGCAAAAACTGAAGAGGATTGAGTGGAGATGGGTCTCCAGTCTCCACACTAAACAGAAATGAGACAGAAACAAACCTCTTTTAAGAATTTTGGCGCAACCAATATCTAGCCATAGGATGCATCGATGTTGTTGCACTTGTGTTTTCGCGGATACCCTATTGAGAGCATAGAAGAGAAACAAAGTCCTGCCTCAAAAACCATTTGGATTGAGTCAAAAATTATGTTACCGAGCCACTAAATATATAGCCAAGAGGTGCTTGGTATAATCAGAGTTTTCTTTGCATGTTGTACAAAAAGTAAAGAAAACAGAGGAGTTGCTTGATTTAAAAAAGACAAATAGTTAATTACTTTCCATAGTACATAGAAGAAGATTAAAAAAGAAACGAGAAAATAAATTAGTATAATCGACAAATCATGTTTTTAAAGGAATGGGAAAACAATCGGGTTCTCTCATGTAGGTTGGTCGATTCGAACTGAACTTGGGACATAAGAGCACGCAAGCGGGTGACCATCTATGTTTGTTGTAATTTCTCCGAGATCCACTTGTCTGAAGTAACCATTTTCTCCAATGACGTAAGCTATGTCGCGGGTGGGGGGCATTGCATCGTTATCTTCATCAAAAACGACCACGGCTCTCTTCTCCTCGTCAATGAGAAAAGTCCCACAATCATAAAAACGAAAACAAGTGAGTGGTTCCATATCGATAGCAAAGAACTTGCTCCACGACACCGCATTGGGCTCGATCATTGACGTAACCCAAATCTCCATCTCAAATGTATCATTGCTCTGAAACAACACAGCAAGCTGCTCCTCTCTAAGAGAAGATAGAGTCACAGCATCTTCGGGAAAAGAGACAAAAGGAAGAGGCAGACGCGGTCCAAATCTCTCTTTTGTAAAATCAAAACAGAGTAAAAAATCAGGGACGTGTCCTCGTGATTCTTTATCTGTAGCAAACCAGTAGGTATTTCCCTTCAAAGACAAGCCGTGGTGAGACTGCCATACACGCCAGTCTGGAGTAACATCAAGAACCGTCCATGAATTGGAGTTTAACTCGAAGATTTCGTGCACAGAGCTATCTTCTGGAGGATGAGCAAATCTCAAGATTTTGTAGGATTTGCTCTGGTCGTATCCGAGAGCATGAGCGTACCAGCTCAACAAGTGGTGAACAGATCTGCTTTCGACGCTGTCCACCGAGTTTGCCCCGAATACGGGTTCCAAACGACGAGCCTAGTGTAGTCTGTTGCCGTGCATAAGACTAAACCCTCGCAGTGATATACTTGAATGAAATGGAGTTGATCTGAATCGTTAAGGCTGATTAGTTTACCTCAGGGGCGGAGGTAGTGAGGAGGGAGGGGGTCAATTGACTCCTATAACATTTATGATTTTTTGTTTTTTAAGGTAAGTTTGACAATAATTTATGGATATTTGGTTTAATTTATCCATAATGACCCCCATGCCAACAATCAATTCCTTAATTTGACCCCTCACATGTTTATTTTTTATTTAGCATTAATTCATTTTCCATTTTTTGTTTTATGTTTTTTCTAATATATGGCTACAAATCTCTAAAATCGTGGTACATATTAATTTTTAAGATATATTCTATTTTTTTCCTTAGTTTTTTTTTTAATTGTTCTTAGACATATTTTATTTAGTTTAATATAAATGATTTAATATTAATATGTAATAAAATAAAAATAATTAATTATATATGACCCCTATAAACTAAAATTCTAGCTCCGCCACTGGTTTACCTCTAGGGTTTACAAATGAATCAGAGTCTGTGTAGATTCCATTAAGATTGACGCTCATTAGATAAAGACTAAAATTTATCAACACGATTGCAAGAAACTCTCCTTCCTTTGCTGTTGCTGCTGCTGCTTGAGCAAGATGCTTCTTTGTAAAGCTCCCATCTTTGGATAAAGTGTTCCACTTTTTGCAAGTAGTACGCACTGCTCTCGTAGATGTCAACGGAGTTCGAGACAGAATCTCCTCCACCAAATCCCTTGGAAGATCGGACACATTCATCATTGTTTTTTTTTCAATGGATTGATGGAGTCTTTATTCTGCCTTTCTTTAACTTAAGAAAAATATCATTTTTCATCTAAGATAATAAATATTACTATTCCAAATAAAGTATAAAATAAAATATTAATTCTTATACATATTCTTTTCCATTTTTTTCCTCCAAACTTACTTACAAGTTTTCATAATCATCATTGTTAGTCTATTTTTTAATAGACAAGATAATCAAGTAATTCATATTCATTTATTTTCTTGTAAATATTAATATAAGGATTCAGTTTGTGACTTACACGGCCATAGTTGAAGCCTTGAAGGTTTCTTACCGGTCGTTGGGTGCAATGATTTAGTTGGAAAAGACGATAGACTCAATTTAGGTTTTTGTTTTAGTTATAAATTTTTATTTATCATTGATTTTGGCTTAAACACAAAATAAAACCGAACGTTGTGCGTTTATGATTAGTTGTCAAAAATGTTTGATAGAAACATCTTCTATAGATAAACATATTAGTTTAATATTTAAACATTATCAAAAATGCAAAGACAAATGGAAAAACAATCAAACTCAATGTAAAAGGTAAAATTTTATTTTAATACAATCTTTAATCTCATTTTCGATTTGTATTTTTAGTTTTATTTTAGTTTTTTAATATTCCACTTTTAACCATGTAATTATATTTTTCTTTGTTGATCAATAAATTTTATATTTCAACAATAAAAAGTACATAAATTATTCTTAGGATAATTGAGATGGGAAAACATATGATTTATGGCATTTCTTTAGACATCGGTCGGTGCAAGTCTTTTGAGGGGTCAGGGTAAGCCCGCACAAGAACATGCATTTGTCCATACATGAAAGTCCTTCAACTTCTTTGATGTTTCTCCTTCCTATAGCATCCATCCTGCAATAATTAAACTGTCACTTTTCTATACGCATAACAAAAAAAAACACATTCATGTGGATAGTTGTTTCAAACACAAGCAATTAAGTTTGTATTTGTACTTACTAATTGAAATATTATTTTTCTTTGTTCAAACAAAATTTTTACTTATCATAATGTTTTTGCATACACGCAAAACACAAACTAACATTTTGCACCTATGTTGGGTTTTTAAAATTTTTATATATAAAAACATCTTTTACAGAAAAACATTATAATTTAACATTTAAACAGAAACTAACATTTTGCACTTATGTTAAAAAAATTTCCATTTTTTTATAGAAACATCTTTTACAGAAAAACATAATAATTTAATATTTAAACAGAAACACATGTACAAAAAAAAAAAAAAAGAACAATCAAATTCAATGTAATAAGTGAAGAGATTATTATTACGATGATTGAGATGGAGGACTAGGTGGTTTGTGGCATTGTGCGCGCATACATGGCTCGATGCATGTGTTTTCAGGTACCAGGAGACCACCACACTTAAGCATGCACTTGATCTCGCATGAAACTCCTTCTACTTCTCCTCCCATGGTCGCTATTACTACCGCCATCAACAACATCAATACTATGCATTTTTTCATATTCATTTTTCTCAAGTCTTTTTGTTATATATATAAAAGATTATGGATATCTTCTACAAAACATTTGTATGTATATATACACACATATGAAACTTATGTCCAAATCTTGATTTGGTATATATGTTCAATTCAGAAACTCTATTTGTTGGTCAAAGTAGACCACTTGTGCACAGTTCTTTGACTTTCTCTGAATTAAGATTTACTTTGATTATATTTTTATTCTATAATTAATATACATAATTTATATATTGATGAAACTATTAAAAAAACACCAAACTTATTGTACTTTTAAAAAAAGATAAACTACTTAAAATTTTAGATACACTCTAGACCATAAAATACCAAATTAATCATATTTTTTATATATATATTAACTACTTTTAGATAAGCTTTTATTCATTTGAAGCTTAACAAATATTTATGTATCTATTAGTTTTTTTGGTATCATTAAAAGCATAAAACTAAGGGGGTGTTATTCAATGGTGGAGTTAAAGTCAATTCTTTAAGGTTTAGATTTGCTTTTTGATATTGGTTTTAAGAATCTGTTTGTGTGGATTTCAAAATCTCTGCAGTATATCTTGGATTTTGATTCTAATAATTTACTCATGAAACTCCAAAGAGGTTTCATTTCAAATGACTTAATATACAAAGATTTTACAAGTCTTTTAGTTTTGAATAACACTGGATTTTACAAACCTTAAAGAATTGACTTTAACTCCACCATTGAATAACACCAAACTTTTAAAATCAAATGAAGTATAAGATCTAATAACACCAGATTTTAACGTTAGATTTATAATCATTAGTTGAATAACACTGGATTAGTGTTGGATTTCAATTCTATTAAAATCCATCATTGAATAACACCACCTAAAACTAAAAAGAGTATCATTTAACTGACACAGAAAAATATAAACTTAAAATTTTATATTTTAGGATTAATAATTTACCAAAATTATATTTTTAAAAAGACATAATTTTACGGTTATATTCTTGTGCTGTTTTAAAATTCTATTTTTTTCTGAAAATTCTGTCTGTATACGATATTTATTTTCGAAATATTTCTTAAATTAAAAAATAAATAAGAGAAAATACATTTTTCATAGTCGTAACGTACTTAGTGTTTTTTTTTTTTGGGCAAACGTACTTAGTGTTTAATATTTTTCTTAAAAATAAAGTTGACCTTCTTAAAAGAGAAAGAAACCATATGCAATATATAGTAAAGAATTATATTTTCAACTTTTGTTGATTTCTTTGTTCATTTTTCCTTTTCAATGTTTTGACCGTTCATAACAAAGATAACATGATGATATTTGTCCCTGATATTTTTTCACATTATTTTATCAAAAGTTGTGGTGTTTTTCCTTTTCACACGCATGTTGATATGTTTCACACGCTACAGAAATAGGTTAAAGCGTCATTGTTCAAAATCTTCTGTGCTGTTTTAGTCTTTTAGTAATCTTGATTGTGGCAAAGTTGTTATAGTTATTTGAAGTAATTACGTGAAGGTTATTGGGTTGCAGAATTTTATAGGGTTCAATATGTGCATAAAACACACTTCTGTTTGACAGGGGTCAAATTTATTTTTTAACCAAAGGTTAACTAAATATTACATATCAATGTCATGTCATATGACACTCTTATTTTCTTCATTACCTCCGCCACTAATGATGTCTTTGGAGAAATATGCATCATGGAGTCTGTCTTCTTGAGAAGCATTTTATTGAGTGAGAATGATTCTCATAATCATGATGGATATATCTTCAAGAACTTCGTTCGAAGATATATACAGAGATTGGTTGTGGAGAAGATTGGCACAGAGGAAAAAAAAGTCAGAATGATAATAATTCTATGTCTACCATTATTCTTAAGACTCGGAGATGTGAGAGGTAATTATCAAACATGATATTACAGATTGAGAACAGATGGGTCTCTATGTTTTGTAATAACTTTTAAGATCCCAGGATTTCTCCATCTTTCATTGCTTTCTCATCATTGATCTGAAAACAATGGTCCCATTTGTATTGAATGTTAAGTAAAAGGAAGAAACTTCAATGCTTCTTGTTGGTTTCTTTTAGTACCATTTAGCAGCACAAAACATCTAAAGATTGATGTCCTTAAAGAACCTCTAAATCATCTATCTCTTGTTAGTCATGTGTGTTGTGTTGACTTGTTGTTGCACTTTTAGCTTAGTTGAAGAAACTTTTCTTCTATTTATAGTACATGGCAAAAATATTACGGAGAAGATTAGAATAGATGTTCCTTCTCCCAATGTTTTTTGAAGTTTTGGTAAACAAATATATATAATAGACAGTCCTGGAATAATAATAAATTCTTGCAGAGTTTGTCTGTTTCTGGGATTAGTCTCTGTATTTTTATCTTTCAATTACTGTATCTCACATCGCTCTCATGCATATACTATCCGTTATCTCTCTTCTACAGCCATCATAGACCACAGAAGCTAGTACCCATCTTGTTTAATCCTCTGCCTCTCTCTCTATTCCTCTTCACCAACACATTATCTCTACACTGTCTTCTTCTACTTTGTCCAGAATAATCCCAGTGTAGCCCATGGCTGTGATTTGCTTATAAATTTATTCTCTGTATTAATGATTGTATCATAAGGAGTTTCAAAGATTTCAGCTGCATTTTGTTGGAGCAAATGGGTCTGCTTCTTTTGCTTTTCTGGGTTGTCTCTTCCTCTTTGTGTTTCAGGTTTCATCATTGTTATGGTTCAGAGCTCTCTGTGAAGTTCTTGAAAGCACCTCCTGCTACTTCTAGATTTACCTCAGCCAAATTTTCCTTTCAAGCTTTTGAGGATGGAAACAGAACTTGTTCAAGCTGCAAATTCCATTGCAAGGTTGTTTTTAGTTTATTGTTGAGCTTTGCATTATTTGAAGAATTTTCCATGGAGTTGTACTTATTGATAAACAAGTCACACATGTTGATGAAAAAAGATTGTGTTCTGTGCAGCTAGATGACCGTATTAGTTTGGATTGCCATCAAAGAAAAGTTTCCTACTCGAAGTTGCTAGATGGAGATCATACACTTGAGGTCTGCGCAAATAGGATGCATGGATTTGGCTGCAATCACTATAATTGGACTGTTGGTAAATACACTATTCTTAGACCTCTTTGAGTCTCTTCCTTGATTTTCTTGTCTGGCATAGATCAAAGTCGTCTTTCGTGTAAAACTGTGTATGCAGATACAGTTTCTCCTACAGCCTTTGTGACTGCATCAATGCCATTTACAAGTGCACAAAATTTGTCTGTTAATATTACTTTTACTGAGCCATGTGTTGGTGGAGGAGGATTCGGCTGTTCATCTGTGAATTCCTGCGACGTGAGTACGTAAACTTATTTACATTCATCACAATCTTTTGAGCTTTTACCTTCTGGTTTTATACTCTTGACAATGTTTCAAATGATGTAACAGCTTCTTGTCTACGGTGCTGGCCAAGTTATACCGTCTTCAGTCACTGTTCTTGACCAATATCTCAGATATTCTCTGCTTGTGGGATTATCTCCTGATGCTCAATATGGAAGGATTGTGTTGGTGATGAATAAGAGTGTTTGTTCTGATATAGCTGGTAACAGTTTTAAAAGAGCTTTGGGTTCGCGTTTCTTTGTCCATTTTGGTGAGTGTCTTTACCCTGGTTTTGTTTAAGGCCAAGAGCTTTATGGGATACTGATTTGAACTTTCTTGGCATCTAGATAGAAGAAACGTTTTTGTCAACCTACGAACTCATGTACCAGAGAAGTTACTTAAGCTAAACAACCAAACTAGGACGGTGCAGGCAACCAATAATAACAACAAGCTGAATGTTTACTTGTATTTCTCTGAACCAGTACTGAATTCTTCAGCTGAAATTCTTAGACGACTAAACACAAACCAAGGTGATTTGCTTCCTATTGATGGAAATACCAACGGGAATCGCCGTTTCGCGTTTATGGTTTGTGCTTCTGCTGCTTTCTCTCAAGGTTATTTGATGATATCGTTCTATTTCGTTTCATGTTAATCCTTTAATGTAATATTCAAGATCTTTTTTTCTCAGGTCACAAATACATCACGGCGGGCTATAGTCACGGTGACCCTTGACTCGAATTCAATAAGAAGCAGACATGGGACACCTGCATCTCCAACTGCACCACTGACTTTTCTCTATGGTGATTAATAAGTTACATATTTGTATTTCTAGATTCTTGTTTTGCTTCTCTCCTTGAATGATTCATGTATCCGCGTGATCTTAGATACCGAGAGACCTCATGTTGTATTGAACACAACATCTGGTATGAGGACAAGAAAACACACCATCCCTGTCTGGATCAAATTCATGAAGCCAGTGTTTGGTTTTAACTCCTCATTTGTATCAATCTCAGGGGGATATCTTGATAGGTTAGTGTCTTCTAACTTCTTGATTTCATTTTTCTCATAAAAATTTGCAGTTTTGATGCTAAGTGATTTACATAGGACCTTTTTGCTTCTTTTGTTTTCCACAAATTGCCAGCTTTGAGGAACTTAGTGGAAGCATATACATTGTATATGTAAAAGCCAACACAAGTACAATTTCTGTTAATATTCCTGAAAATGTTACTCAGGATGTCGCGGGAAACAAAAATCTTGCATCCAATATCCTAAAAGTAAAACATTGTAAGTTTATCAACCACATTATATGTGTTATCAAGTGTAGTTCTGTTTTTCTGCTTCTGCTAATGTGTTTCAGATGTTGTACTTAATTGCAGATTCTGTGCCTATGTTATCTTCTGTGATTTCTTGGGTAACAACTTACATTTTCTTGGTGACGTCTTTTGTCGCGGGACTCCTCACTCTTTCAACCACAAGCCTTTATTCTCTTGGTGCATTTCCAAGACCATCTCCTTATCTGATATCAGACCCTACGAGGAACCTCTTTGTATGAGTTTTTGCTCTTGTATAAAAGCTACATATATATATATATATATATTGCCTTTGTTTTCCTGAAAGTTACATAATTAATCAATGGTATTGTGTGGTTTGTGGGTCTAATGCAGAGAACTGCCTGTCACATTCAGTTTTTTGCTCTCACGAGATGGCTACCGGTGACATTGCCTGTTGATTACTACGAACTTGTGAGAGGGATTCAGTGGATAATCCCTTATTTTCCTCTCCCATGGGAAACTAAGAACAAGGAACAGATCATGGTGGCCACAAGTCCTTACATTGGTCCACATTCCTTCATTTCTAAAACTCACAACAACAAGATCAATCTGCATTCATCCACCAACGCTGAGTCAGTATTCGGATTGCCACTGACCGCAATGGAGTACAGATTATTCTTTGAGGTCAAAAGAAACTATTATCCTCAACGTATTTTCTCGTTGCTTTAGTACTCTTTTGGTCATGTTTTAATACTGTATGAGTGCTTACAGACCCCAAATCTTAAGCCGGAAGCAGAACACGTTCTTGGCCTACCACATTCAACAGTGTAAGTCTATTCTTTCTATAGAGAGTTTTGTGAAGATTTCATTTCAGCATTTGTTGCTTACATTGAATCTTATTAAGAAGAAACCATAAATATTCGATTTTTCGCTTTCTTGTAGGTGGAGAGATTTCAATAGGATAATGTTTTGGATAGCTATAATTGGAGGAAGTTTGATACTAGTGCATACAGTCCTCTCTCTGATACTGAAGTTCAAAAAGGCACACACTGAGAAGAAGAGGAGTTTTGGTGCTTTTGTCTTCCCAAGATTCGAGTTGTTTCTTCTCATTCTCGCCTTACCCTCAATCTGCAAAGCTGCGAGGAGCCTTATACAAGGTATTGGCCTTAAAATATCGTTAAATTTAGAAAATCTTTGTTAACACATACACTAAATTCTCTCTTTTTCAGGCTATTTTAAACATCAAGGAGCTGCAGAAGCCAGTGTCATTGTTGGCATCCTTGTGCTTTGCATGGTAGCTATTCTGCTTCTGGCATTGTTTCTCTTCCTATCGGTCGGGATAACGTTTGGGAAGTTATTGCAGTATAAAGAGATTCATCAAGAAGGCCAAACTTTCCACTGGTACCAAGAACTCATACGAGTGACTCTTGGTCCTGGTAAAAGAGGCCAATGGACATGGAAAACAGAGAACTCTGTTTATCTAACTAGGTTAGGTCCAGTTTTCGAAGATTTAAGGGGTCCACCAAAGTACATGCTCACACAGATTTCAGGAAGCAATCCACTCAAGCAACGAGATGATCGAATCATCGCATCAGATGATGAAAACGAAGACGCTGAAGCTCCTTGCATTCAGAAACTGTTTGGAATCCTTAGAATTTACTACACATTTCTCGAAACTGTGAAGAGGGTGTGTTTGGGGATTATTGCTGGTGCTTACTTAGACAATCAGACTGCGAAAACACCGATAGTGGTCTTGTTGAGCATCACTTCTTTTCAGCTGTTTTTCCTTCTTCTGAAGAAGCCATTCATCAAGAAAAAAGTACAGCTTGTAGAGATCATTTCTATAGCATGTCAAGTCGGCGTATTCGCCTCATGTCTAATGCTCTTGGCGAAAGACTTTCCCGAGGCAAGCGGAAAGAAACTCGGGATATTCATGGTGACATTGTTCTTGATTGGGTTCATTACACAAATGTGCAATGAATGGTACTCATTGTACAAACAGACAAAGCGGTTAGACCAAATCAACAGATCCTTCTTGAGTGGTCTCAAGATGTTTATCATTGGACTTGCCGCGTTAATACTTCCTCAGAAAATGATCAAGAACAAGATCCCCGCGGCTCAACTAGAAGGAAGAAGCAGCAGCAATGGAGGCACAACTCCAGAATTCAGGTATAGAAATTCATCCGGAAGCCGAAGCTCGGGTAGCTTGGACAAACCATGGTTGAAACAGATTAGGGAAATGGCAAAGTCTAGCTTCACAAGAGACAGGAGCAATAGTAAGGTTCCTAGTGATCCTTCGTGTAGCAAAAGCGGTTGGAGCAGTAGTATTTGGGGAACAAAGACAAGTGGAAGCTCTTCTAAGGACTCATCTTCAGATTACAAATCCAAACCTAAAGGACTTTACAAAGATTTAGAAGCCATTTTTGCTTCAAAGTAAGAAAACAAAATAAAGTCATCTTTCTCTCTGCTTCCTCTAATCCTCTGTATTCAATCGTAAGGACTACTTTGTAATATTCAATAATTAATGGAGTTTAGTAGGTATTGATACAAAGTATGAGGACTGAATTCTTAATTAAAGAGAATATGTCTGGGCTTAATAATTAAATTGTAATTTACATTATCTTCCACAAAAAGTAATATATTTACATATTTCCCTCTAAACTTAATTAAAGAAATAGTTGAACAATTCAGAAACTGTCTTGTGTCAATCCTGCTTACATGATTCCTATGCCTTGTCTTGTTTGGTTCCGTGATAATTCAATTGGAAGGAGACGAAGAAGCTCCAAGCATAGAGACGAAGCTAATCTACGCATCGTCCAGATTTTATCGTGCACCTAAATCTCAGTTCCCGAAGTTGCTTCTTCTTTCTCAAGTACTTGGGTCGATCAATTTGAGTTTTCAATTTTCAATTTTCAATTTCAACGATTGGGGATTTTGGCTTGCTTGGATCTGCACCAATCTGGTGTGAGAATCCAGTCTTCGTTCGTTATCCAACGATCGATTTTGATTTGATTTGATTTGGTTTCAAATGATTAATGGAGAAGAGGAATCATCGAGAGTTGATTCTCTAGATTTTTCTGATCAGAAGGGAATTGGTCAGGATGGTTCGCCAGGTTCATCGTTACATTACTCGTCTTGTGGAGAATCAGAGTTTGAGCGGTATTGTAGTGCGAATTCGGCTTTGGGAACGCCGAGTATGTGTAGCTCTACTGGACCGTTTCAGGATTCCGAGTTTGAGAATTTTAGCTTGGGACCAAGTCTTATAAAGCTCTCTTCTTTGGATAATACACGATTAGGTAATCGAGGTATCCGATTTTCTGATGGGGGTGGGTCTTGTAATGGTAGAAGTAGTAGTGCACCTGAGTTAAACACTGGGAATGGGAACACTGATATGATCCAAGAAACTGGTTATGGTGAAGCTACAATTCAGAAAGATTCCGTGAATCAGTTGGATGAAATGGAAGATGAGGATATTTTGTGTCGATCAGATTCACAAATCCATACGAGTCGTATAGATAGAGAAGATGGAAGTTCGATTGATGATGAACATTCTGATGGTGATGACTCACTTAGTGATTCAGGTGATCATTCTCGTAAATATGTTCCACAGAATTTTCAGTTTAAAAAGGAGCCTAAAGATGAGAATGATAATCCATTTCTTATCAATTCTTCCACTGCCTTTGGTACAAATGATTGGGATGAGTTTGAGCTTGAAGCCACAGAACTTGTTGACACTCAATTTGACTTCAGTGGGTTTGAGAAGCGTGATAAAGGGTGTACTGAAAGTGAAGGGACATCCACAGAATTATTTTCTGTAGCTTTACAAAAGCTTCCAGATATAGCTCAAGCAGGAAATGGGGAAGAGCGTATAAACGTAACTATGAGCACTAGACTTGCTCCAGGTGTAGATGACTTCCGTGCAAATATTGAAGATATTAGATCTAGAGATTTAACTGTCTTGACTCAAAGGGAGCAAGGTGACATAGCAAGAGACAGCATAACTGCCAAAGATTTTGGAGACCCGAGCGCTGAAGTTAAAACCTTGGTGGTTCGCCAATCACTGGTAACAGATGAGTCTCTCCGTGACAGTTGTCTTAGCAACAGTCAAAATGAAGATAGATCTGTAGTCATGAATTACCTTCAATATTGTGGCGCTGACGACGTCCTAGATATTACACCAACTGAGTTAGGTATTGAAGATCCTTCAGGTGGGTTTTGCGACCTAGATGGCGATGTTTCTTCTGGACTACTTCATGAATCATCTGACAATGGAAAACAGTCAAAACCATTTGGAGAGTGCACCTCAGAACCGTTGTTGGCATCTCAGAACTCTGATATGCCATCATCTAGAGATTCTCATCCTGTAACAAATGCCTTACAAGTCACTTGCACACAACCTAAGGTCAGCTGCGTAATATATGAAACATTATTAACGTTAATTTTATCTCTGCCTATCAACTTCGCTTGTATTGTCCATGGGTTATGTCCAAGTGATTCTGTTAGATTTCCATGCTCTGTCTCTGGGCAAACAGTGCATTTCAATTTATGATGCTCCTCTGACATTTAAACAGTGCAAATCTGAGGGTTTAACTGGATGTCGTTCTACTACTGTTTTGTTACTATCACCATTATAAGTCAATTGTTCATTAAGAAGGAAGGGTTCCTGCAATCTGTAAACTTAATGGATTCTACTTTATCTCTTTTTGATTCTTTTGATTCTTGAATGAAGTTGTATGGTTTTGGATTACTCATCTTGCAGAAGGAGAACACAGAGCTAAACGACTTCTATGATGATTTTGTTCATGATATGGAAGAAATACTGCTCGACTCTGGTGAATCATCTGGGGTAAGATTTTCTAAGAATGACAAAATGTTCCAACTACAGCTCTCTCTGCCTAACAGGGATGGGGGGCAAACTGCTACAACGTCTGGTCTAGATGATTCATCTCCAACAGTTTCCCAGCGATTTAGGATTGATAGGGTTGAAGTTGTCGGGGTAAATCAAAAGAAAGGTGATGTCTCGCTGAGTGAAAGATTGGTTGGGGTGAAGGAATACACAGTGTATGTCATAAGGGTTTGGAGTGGGAAAGACAAGTGGGAAATTGAAAGAAGATATCGAGATTTTTATAGTCTCTACCGTCGTTTGACATCTTTATTTGCTGATCAAGGCTGGACGCTTCCTACACCTTGGGCCTCTGTAGAGAGAGAATCCAGGAAAATATTTGGAACATCGCCCAATGCTGTCGCTGAAAGGACTGTCCTTATTCAAGATTGTTTAAATTCAGTTCTCCAATCCCGGTTTTTTCCCACACTTCCAAATGCGTTACTTCGGTTTTTATCTCCTCAAGATGCATATGTTAACTCTTCTGGGTTTTCTATAGCATCTCCAACAGACTCTGCTGGCATCACTGCTGCTGCAAGCAGTTCTTCGTATGGAAATACCATCTCGTTCATTGTTGATATTCGACCTCAAAAATCAGTAAAGCAGTTGCTAGAAGCTCAGCATTACATTTGCGCTGGATGTCATAGATACTTTGATGATGGAGCAACTCTTGTGCGGGACTTTGTGAAAGCTCTTGGATGGGGTAAGCCTCGGCTTTGCGAATATACTGGTCAATTGTTTTGTTCTTCCTGCCATGCAAATGACATGGCAGTTCTGCCAGCGAGAGTGTTACATCATTGGGATTTTAATCGTTATCCAGTTTCTCAATTGGCAAAATCATATCTGGACTCCATACACGAGCAGGTAAATTTAGGTCTAGCTATATTTGGTGTATTGTCATTTTCTGGGTACTGTGTGCAGAGGTAGAACACTTGACTTTGTAGTACCTTTCCTTCGACTTGATATAAGCATGTATTACACACATAGAGCTGATAGTTGATACATGTATATGCTTACATTATCTGGTCAAGCATATTCATTTATCCTGCCATATTTCCACATTCTGTAAAAAGTCAGAGCTGGAGCCATGATATAGTTTAAATTGTTGAATATGATTCTGTTTTTTTGTTTTATTTAAATTTCACTGAACAGCTTGAAAGTTAACAACAAATATAGATATGTATGATTCTGTAGCAAGAAGCTCCAGTTCTTTCATTGTATAGCCGTGCAAGTCATTTTAACTGCCTATGTCCCCTTTTTAGCTTCTTTTGACCACCAGTGTTTGCATTCTACATTTACTTATCTGTGAGTTATAGTTGATGTCTGACAAATTTTGTTTTGCAGCCTATGCTTTGTGTCAGTGCGGTCAACCCGTTTCTGTCCTCGAAAGTCCCTGCACTCAACCGTATTATGAGCATCCGGAAAAGAATAACCATTATGCTTCCATATGTACGCTGCCCATTCCGCAAGACACTCAACAAAGGACTCAGTTCTCGGAGATACCTTCTTGAGAGCACTGATTTTTTTGCTTTGAGAGATCTAATTGATCTTTCTAAAGGGCCATTTGCAGGTGAATTAATTTTCTTAAACCAAGATTTAAAGTTCATGCATGTCTGCGCTCATGCTGACTGACACATACATACTTTTCCTCATACTTGCACATGCTGACATATCTTCTTTACTGGTGACGGAATTTTCTTCAAAGATAAAGAAGTTAGATATAGATTCCATATATCTTTAGCAATTGATTTACATGTCAATTCCACGCTGCTGCTTGTTTCTGTTTTCAATTTATCTATTTCCTTGCATTTTCAACCTTTATTCAAGAGATTTAAAGACATTACCCTTGAATGGCAGCACTTCCTGCAATCGTTGAGACCGTTAGGAGGAAAATCCTGGAGCATATTACGGAACAGTGCCTTGTTTGTTGTGATGTGGGGGTTCCCTGTAATGCTCGACAAGCTTGTGACGACACATCCTCTTTAATATTTCCATTCCAGGTGAGCATTTACTCTATACTTGCAATGAATATAAAACACATCCCCTGTTCTGAGTACTGGGTGTTTGATCACCGATTCATAGCCTTGATGGAATTGGATTTTCTGTTCTTTTCATGTTCATAATCTCTATTGCGCTACACTCAGATGTTGCTTAATCCAACATATATTGTTTGCAATGATTAGGAGAAAGATGAGGTTAACAAATGCCGGTCGTGCGGTTCGGTTTTCCACAAGAGATGCTTAGCAAGACTCTCAAGCTGCCATTGCGGAGCACAACTAAAGCCGAAAAAGAGCCCTGGAGAGCTGCAAGTATCAGAGAAGAAATCAGATTCTACGTCTGTCTTGCCTCTACGATTCCTCTCAAGTTTATTTGGTAAGACAAAACAAGACAAAGAGACCACTATTCTAATGGGTTCACTTCCAACCAACGAGCTATAAAATGATTCTTTTATGTATGTGTGTAAACTTAAACCTTTGTAATGTAAAGCTCGAAGCTTGTTTAAACATAGCTTCTATTAACTTTTTCTTGTTGAAAGATAATAAAATACGGGTCTAGTGAAATTCTTTTACTTCACGAGCCAAAATGCAAAATGCCCAAAAGATGTAATATATTTACGCTTGAGCTTGTTGCTTCACATATTCGTTCTGTACCACGCAAAAGCCGTTTTTAGATTGCTCCCTCCCCTCCTAAGCTAGACAAAATTTGGCAGCCGAGTATTATCAACTTTACATAAAGATTTCTCTATTCACAGACAAAAAATTGGAGCATATAGAAGGTCGGTTACATCCACGCTCCCCAGCCAGGGAACATATGGGACAAACGATCTGTGTCAATTGCATCTTGTATTAGTTGCTGCGCCTACAAAACATTAAGTGTCGAGCAAATACGATTCAGTAAATTGTGAACCAAAGACAAGTTAGCGTTTGCTGTTATAACCTTTGATTAATAAGTCAAAAACTTTACCTGGCCATGAATACTTCTCATCTCACCACCCTCGTATCCATCAAGTTTCTGCTTGACACGCATCAAGGCACGTGTAGCATCCTTGTTTCCCTCGAATTCCTCTTGTAACCCTTCCAAGTTCATGCCATCATAATCTTCAGTTTCCTGGATCAAGAACTTTGTGTGAGAAACGAAACATATTCAACAGGATAAACTATCCTAATATTGAATTGGAATCTTGTCTGGATCAAGACATTGAAATGGAAGACAAACTGATTTGCGTGAAGAAATAATTCCAAAGAAAGAGCATCAGAAGCATCTATTTAAACAACAGGAAAATCTGCGTTCTGGCCTTCTATACATGCAAAAATCTGTAAGTCCACACTTTATAACCTTTTTTGCAAAGGTCATTACATTGTACATTTACAGTTTAAACTCTAAGGGTACGAGGTACCTTCTGTCTTTGCAAAGCCTTTAAGGGGGACAAGGCCCATTTGTACAGAGGATCATGTATAAAAACCTGCAAAACAAGCGATCCTGATTAAGTTTCAAAAAAAGCTTTTGTATTTTAAAAAACATTCAAAGTGAAACTTTCATCTGGTTACTTCGACAATAGTTAGCAGCGCCTCTTTATTTGTTCGCATCACAGACAGGGTTTCTTCGCAACATCTCCTGAAAACGCCTTCCACTCCTGTGATACCCATTCCATCAATTATGTCTCTTGTCAGTCTGAACGGAACCTGTCAGATCAGAACATAAATGAACAAATGAGAATCGTGCAAAGATTATATATACTCACAGGAAGACCAATTAAATATGTAAAGAGAGGAGATCGAAGAGAACACACCCTTTCAGGAGTCTTGAGCATTGATCCTTGTTCAAAAGCAACTCCAAGATCTATGTGGACAACTTCTGCTGTAGCTTGATCGATTAAAATATTCATGGCATGACGATCACCAAGACCAACGATGTACCCAACCTGATAGCAAATCAAATGCCACATTTTCAAAAGGAGATGAATCAGAGGGAAAACTAAAGAACATATCTATTCCAGATGCCCCGACTGAGAATAGAACCATGTCCCACTTGATGTCAATAAACAAAAAAAAAAGAATAAGAAAAAAAGAGGTGAATAGGATCAAAAGGGTGGTGGCAGCTCTCTTTTGCTAACAAATTTACCAGCATTTAAGTAAATTTCAAATCAACTAAGATTTAAGAGCTTCCTAAATGTAATTCACTAAGATTTTACGCCATTTAGTCGGGTACAAATGATTTTTTCCGTTTTATATTCTAAACTATACATAAATTGAAACTCCCATCTATCATAAACTGGAAGAGAGTATAAATATCAGCAAAACTGGATATACTTGCCATTGAACTAGCTGCAACACTACGTGTATAAGCAAGCCTCTTCACAAACCAGTCAGCGGGCTGCAGGAACTTTTCAAGGAAAAAGTAATGCATGACAGGCCTGCGAAAGGGGATGGATTTGTCAGCCACCAACCTACTTACGGAGTAAGTTAAATTAACGTTCCACAAAAAACGAAACCTGAAGTTTGTACAGACATCCATGAAGGCATTGCGCTTGTCCTTCGCCTACAAGCCACCAATCAAGCACCGCATATCAATTGAGCGAATTAACAGATGTCAGTGATGGCCAACTAAGAAGATCTGTGAAAGGAAATGAGCTTACACTCGACATATGTTCTCGGCATTTGGGATATTTCCAGTTTCCAATGCCATAACGACCATGAGCGCCCTCACTCCTTGAGCTGTGATTTGATATGCAAACAGTTAGTTTCAACTGGCACGATTTGGAAGAGAGATTGTTGTACCATGTTATTGTAAATACTAGTCTACTAAACCAACCTTCCTATAAGATAATCTCCAAGTGGAATTGTGCCATCGACCCACTCAAGAACACCAGCGCTTGGAGTAAAAGGAATAACCTGAGAATATGTATATACATATATGCATTATAAAGAGAATTCAACTAACTGAATGGATCAAATTTTCTCTAAAATAGAAAACCTCTAGTAGACTGATACAGAGACGTACCTTGTATGTGCGCACCGCTAATCTTCTCTTCCAAGTGTCTCGGTTATTGTGTAGAAAGGTATTGACGAGTCCAAAAAATTGTTCCATAACCTGAAACAAAGTGGTACACGCTTTGCATAACTAGACCATTTTATATGTAATCTTGGCTAAGTCAGCATACTTTCAATTTGCTGCCAGTACAGGGAGCAGTGCCATGTATCATATTACAGACATTGCAAGTGAGGAGTGCCACACACGTTGTATCATATTATAGACATTGCAAGTAAAACTTCTGAAACTCTTACAGCATCTTGTCTGAGGTCATCATTGCCAGATTTTGCAAGTTGCTTATATTTTTGGCCATCAGAACCAAAGCATTCAACTACTTTTGGAGCATTTATACCGTTCATCACTCTGCATATCATCCAATAGACATGATAAATAAAGTACTCTTTTAAACTAGATATGCAAAAAAGTATTGTTATATTGATTGTCAAAGGATTGACTGAGCAGGGACTTACGTAACAGAATCTGATAAACCTCTGAAAAACGGGAATGACCCTTCATTGTATTGGCAGCTACGATCAACAGGAATTGTAGCAGTCACTACAGGTACCTACACTCAAAAAGAAATTCATTTTTTGACACATACCTCAGAAGCACAGAGAAAGCGGGAAATTGAATATTCGAACTAGAAGGAAAATGGAAAACAAGTTTGCAAGCTCATCTGACTAACTAACTCTTCCAATTAAATAAACAACGAAAGACTGTATCGCACAAATTCATTCAGCCGAGTATCAATCTTGTTAGGAGTTGCAACAGACTCAAAACAGGAACCATGGGAGCAGACAAATGAAAACACTGGACAAAATTTGCTAAAGAATCTGAACAGCTGCCATTAAATTCTCCGTTGTATGTATAGGAGTGCCTATCAAGATGACCCACGGAAGTTTCTTAGTTTCCAAGAAATTTTCTATCTTGATTAGCAACATGGGGTCCTACAAGCTTATAATTATGATTAAGCTAGATAAGAATGCGTATGAATAAATTAAACAATGGCGTGCTTACAAGTTCTAATTGTTTCACACTACGAATTTCTCTTGGTAGCGCTACCCTTCTATTGGTATCCTGCAGAGGAAAGAGTTCCACAAATGTTTCAAAAAATGTTCAGCAAACAGCATAACAAAACACTTCCTCTAAACTCAATTATCAGACCTCTCTCCTTGTTTCAAGCTCTGCAAGCTTGATGTAGATATCTACCAGTTGTTTCATCTGAAAAAACAATCAGGATTTGCTGATAAGTAACCAGGAAAAATGGTCTATGATGCATAAGATTAGGTGAAAAAAAGGTTTACTTGTCTAATCATAGGCCCATGATAATGTGATATATCCTGCAGGAGATGCTCTGCTGCAAGCTTTTTATCCATATCAACCACGAAAGAATTTCTACTGCGTTGGTTATCCTTGATACGATCACCGTTTGCCAAAGCCAGAAGCTAGAACCAAAAGCAAAAGAAAAATACGAGACATATATCCAGTATTTAGAAACTTGACTTCGAATAAGATAGACAAAGTCACTTGCTAATTATGTAATTTCGATGGCATGCTACACAGCACAACAGACTTTACTGTTTTCTCATTCTTTCAACAGATTCGGGATGTCATAGGACACTCAAGGATTTTACCTTGTGCACTTCTAGCAAGCCCTATGCCAGTAAACCAAACAGAATAGAAGAAATATTAAGAGTACAAGAGATGGATAACACTTCAGAACCTGCAAGATTGTATGGTATGGATGATCAATGGCCATTTTTCTGATAAGCGAAACCAGTGCAGACTGCAAGTAATAAATCGTAGAGATTAGCATCATAGTCTTAAGTTTTCTACGATAGCCATGTAAAATTGCATTCCACCTGAAAGCTGTTAGATCCTGATTCATCTTTGGAACTGCCCAACCTTGAAGCAATTTGATAAACAAGGGGTACAAATTTGTAAGACTGAACCTGCAAGAACGTTTAGGGAGATGAAGATTGCTTAAACTAAACAAGAAAATTGGAGAGAAAATCAAAGAATTCCTTCTCGATAGCAGATAAAATCTGATAACATTAGTCAAGTACCTCTTTAATGGTGCTCAACATGTTATCAATAACATTTTTCTGGGAGGCAAGATTGAACCACATGGATACTTGCCGAAATACCTGTAGAAAGAAAAATTAGTTCCAAACAGTGTTCCCGTAATCTAACAATATAATGAAATACACCACGTTTCTGCTAAACTCTCAAACATGTTTCTAAAAGGCCAGAGAAAACGCTGAATAACTTTCTGAGATAATGTAAGACAAATTGGACATGAATCCCAAATAAAAAGTGTATGACTTATATGAATATAAAGGTCACTCTACCATGATTCTGGCATATATAGGTATGCGCTAGTCACAAACCTTACACACCTATATGTACAGGTCCACCATTCACATGGAACTAAATCTAATCTCTGTGGTGCCATTATCAAATATACTTCATCACATACCCAAAAACCAAAGAAAGATTGATATGACCAATAAGTATACAACACAAACACGATTGAGAAATATTGACAAGCAGCTAGAGACCGCAACCCAAAACAGGAAAAGAGAAGAAACGTTGGACCATTTAAGACCACTAAATATATCCTTAGTTGCTCCTTGATAGATGCGAAGGAATATAATATATGCAGATACGTATATATGCAGATTCATTAGATGTGGTAACCTAACAATTAAAACCATGTTCTTAAGGAATTCTATATTTGACTCTAGAGCCAACCTAACACTTCATCACCTGTCATAAAGGATCAATTCCAGACACTAATTCACATCTTACATTATACGCAAATCTCACAGAAATATAGATTAACGTACCACTCGAACATCATACTTGTCACCAATTTCCAGACAACGTTTATACCCCTCCAATGCAAGTTTCAGAAAGTTATCCCTGTCAACCTACGTAATTGAGGAGAAAGAGAGAGATCACGTATCAGTGAATATCACCTGTCTAGAAACCCATGACTACTTTCCCACAGAAGCCAGATTATCAAGGCAGAATAAAAAAAAACCTGCAGTTTTTCTGCTTCTTCTTTATCCATTGTTAGTTGCTTCTGCAGATCTTGGATCTTCAGTGAATAGTCAGATTGCTCCGCCTAGTACAGTAAAAGATCAAATATGAAATAAAATGAGAGAGATGCCTAAACCGGCCATCACATTGTGCTTTGATAAGAGATCGGTTTAGAGATCAAACAAACGGAAGTAGACTAATACGTGCCTTCTTTGAACTCTTAAACCGTTTAATAAGCACCTCCAACTCTTTCGTCTGAAAAATTAAGCACACTAGTTAGTTGCCTCCAGTTTCACCCACAACAGAAGAACAAACTTAGGAGTTGAAGCTATTTAAGACTATTACTGATACAGCAAAAGAAAGGATTAATCACTGATTGGTGCTCATTTAGCAGGAAAACAAGCATATCCTACCCACAAAAAAAAAGAAGTACAGAGAGAAAATGTTAAAAATGTAAATTTGAGCAACCAAGGTGGAGGAGACCTTGTGTTTTCGTAGCCGCATTGCAGCTTGCCATTCACTGGAGTAGAGTCTTTCCTCATAACTCTTAAATAGAGCATCTGCATAATGAGCCAGATGAAACCAAGCTTGGCTCTGTCTATCTACCAATCTTTTGCAGATCTTGGAACTCTGTTCTTCAGCAAGCGAAACTGCAGGCCTGAGATACTTCTCTAAAATTGTTCTAGAGCTATTTTCAAGAGAAAGCAAACAAAAAGAAGAAAAAAAAAAGACGAGTTGAGATTCTTAGAAGTTCATTACGAGCATAGATAGAAACTGCTTTCAACCAATAAAAAGTAACAATTTATTTACTTGCTAGATCTGGTTTCTGCTAGCCACTTTCCAATCACACGATATATATCTGAAGCCTCTTCTTTTAATTGATAATTATGTAAAATATAGTTTGCAAGACTAATGGAAACTTCATGCCGCCCTTGGGCATGTAATAGCTTCGCCTCTTCAAGCTGAAAAAGCACAAAAAAGTTACTGGAAAGCATATCTGTAGTTGCGGATCAGATATATTGCCATGTTCTGAACTAAGAGGCAAAGTATCTACTAGATATCAAAAACAAGTACTGTATGCCTTTGTTCAATCATAACTATTTTATGTCCTAGGTCACAACTATTTGTTGACAGAAGGAGGCGTGAGTGAAGGAGTAATCGCGTGTGTGAAGGAGTGATCAGAATTTTAGTTGTAACTTTGGTCTCACCTTCATAAATGTGAATGAGGAAAACGTCTGTGTGTAAATATGTACAATTAAGGAAGAAAAAAGCAGGCTATTCAAATTCCACAAAAGATGCAAGATGAGTCATAAATATTTTACCTTTCCAAGCCAGTCTGGAACGGGTTGTTGTCCATCACTTCTTGCACAGAGAAACTTGAACTCATGCAGAGACGCAGCTGCATGAGAAAACCTTGTTCCCTGAAAGCAACAAGATAATGTTTTGGTCCTCTGCATTTTACTACAAGTGACACTGTAGCTTTTCACTTTAAATATACCTTGCGAAGTAATGAAGCAGACTGCAAGAGATGGTGCATGGTACATTCCTCACATCCCAAGATTTGGAGAAGAACTCGCCTAAACGCGATAAATGGCTCCAACAAATTCATGTGCAACTGAGTTTGCGTAATAATAGAGTTCCAATCCTTATTCAGCCAAGACAACTGTATTTCATAATTAAACTTGGCCTCAGAAAACAAGATTATCTCACTTAGCTTCTAGGTAGTTTGAGCATATATGTGCACTCCCAAGACTAATATCTAATTCTAAATGAAAGATCCTGAATAGCCTTGGTATTTTGCCAACTTATGACTTATTATATTAATAACATAAATTCTTGAAACTTTCAATCATTCACTAGAAGCAAGTGAAAGCCCACTTGAAAACAAAGTTACAGGGAATATACCTGATCCATTGTTGGAGTCATGGGGTCTACGCATGCCATCTGTTTGACTAGATAGCCATGCACACTTTGATGCGAAGATGTCCAGCGAAGATCCCAAACTAGTCCAAGATGATGAAGAATCTAGGCATGATAAAACATCAAAAATCAAAAAGTGGGAAAAGTCAAAACCATTGTTTTTCCAAAGAGACATGGAATCTTTAGCATCAGCACATTTCCTTAGATCTTAATGAACATGCAGCTTGCATTCATACATTCCCCAGCTTGAAAGTTCACACATTAAAATCTTTAGTCTATGGGATATAGTTTTGTGAGGAAATATTGAGATGGAAAAGTCTTTTTTAAAAAGGTGAACATCTCCACATAGTTAAGTTTTGGAACTTGCGACACCTGGATAAGTTAAACTTGACAGCTCTTGCAGAGTAATTGGCTAGTTAAGATCAAGATGACCTTAAGTATGGCACTCCCAGAGTGTGCTAATCTTTTAAAGGGGGTTCGTGACAAGAGTAAGACCATTATCACATTAGAGACATGAACAAATAAGGAGTAGAATTTTAATTTGGCCACCAAATGACAATTATGATGGAAAAAGGTGTTGTACTTTAATGTCAATTTATAATTCCATACCTGAAGTTTCACTACTGTTGAGTATATAAATTCAGTGCTTTCTTCGCTTGCACGGGAAATGGACAACACAAGCTCCTGAAAAGGAGAGAAAGAAAATATTCTTACCACATAGAAGCCTGCAACCTTCCAATCCTAAGGTGATAAACTGAAATCATGCATTACCTTCTTAGCATCCTTCAGTTTTCCATAAAACCCATCGTAATCCCCTTCTTGCAATGCTCTCAAACAACTGAGAAATAAACATGTTAAAACATCGAAAAATACACGCCTAAGGTGGGAGCTAGTGACTCTCATGCATAATATTGATGACTTTTCAAGGCTAAATAGGACTTCATCACAACTGACCATTGATACTAAGACATGACCCAAGAAACAAAGCCAGATACCAGGAAATTGTGGAGACTTCAATACTCTATTCTAAAATTCCTCTGTAACATATCATTTCTTTTAAATAAAATTCTTAAGACCAGCGGCAAATTCAGTGTTGATAAGATGTCAAATTTGGTGCAATCCAGAGATACAGACAGGGAAAGATATCTAATGGCTAAGAATATCATCATTGGTAAAAAAGAGAAGAAATGTGTTACCAGTGCAAACTTTCATGATAATTATTGTTCTTTGCATGTTGCAGAGGTTGGCAATGAGTTTGCGGATAAAGTAAAGAAAAATCCCATTTTCCTGCACGCCATGCAGCCTCATACTGCAAGCAAGAAGTCGATTTGCAGCTGAATTATCACCTAAGTAACACAACTTACGTACCACAGCTGAGATTGTTCAATTAGTTATTTGTTAAAGCAGAATTTGGGCCAATGTTGCAACGAAAAAAACTACTATCTGGTAAATACTGTTTCTAAGCTACTCCTTCAAGATCTTTGAGTCATCATATCTTTTCTTTATCCCATGGAATATTTATGTGTTAACCAACAACCTTATTTAGACATGAGACTTCCATGTATTGGAAAAAATGAGATATCAGGATGCATACCTGCAATTCGATGAACTCTGGATCATACTGAAAGCATCCTTCTCGGGAAGTTAAGCCTCGGCAATACAAATCCAGGACATGCATACAGCCTGTCTGCTGCAACGACCTAATGAGTCCTTTGAACGGTTGTCTCTGGACCTCTCCTTCACCAAAAACAGAATTCCATGTACTAGTTGTTGGCTGAAATTGTTCCACCTCTAGATTTTCAGAAAGGCTACCAGGCACCACCAGTTTCTGTGAACGTGCTTGCAAGTCGTAATACTCGAGTGCCCTAGTCCAGTTTCCCTCATGCTCGAATGTGATTATTTGAGCAGACAACTTTCAGATTGCATCCATGTAACAGAAACAGAAAGTATTATTCACATATAAGAAACCAGTAAAAGATTAAAAAAATACTGCAATATGATTTAGCTACTTCATCTTTTACTGTTCAGTACCAAAAACATATTTTGGCAATCAAATGAAATGGGAGATGTCTCAAAACATTCCTAGAGTAGGTAACAAAAGGGTTAGTGTTACCACGTTCAGGAAAATACAGACTAGTAACCATTTCCAATAGGCAAGAGTTCCAAGTGTGTGGATGAGATATCCAATATGTACTCTGTACTCTGTAGGACAGAATTTTAGTATCAGAACGAACCTTATTTGAATGTATAACCCCATATAAGCTGTCAGGCTCGTTTATTCTTGTTATTGCAGACACAAGTATCTCAACATGATCCGGTAACTGTTAACCACAAAGAAAAGGAATGATTAGAAATTGGCACAAACAAAACCACTTTCTCTGTTGCATGAAACCAAATAAACACTTATTACCAATCCCTTTTTTATATGGAGACCACAGTTTGCAATTTTGTAAAAGTGCACCCAGTGAAAGTTTCATAGATGACGATAAAGTTACTACTCATTAATCAATAAGCATAATGAGTTATCTGGTTAAAAGATGGTAACCATAGAGGAACGGATAACATGCATTCCTTGTTAGTACCTTATCATGATAAGAAAAATCAGGATCCCCAAGGCTTAGATTGCCAAATTTCTCCTCACACCAATACTCCACATACATGGAGGCGGTCAAATATGCACCACAAACCTTGGAAAGCGAGAAGAGTTATATACTGCAAATAACTATAGAGCCTCTATTAAATTGGTTATTGATTTAAACGGAAAGGGGTAACTCACTACTGCTGATCTGGCAACAACAAGATAATCAATGGAAAGCCAATAAACCTGATCAACAAAAGTCATTCTGTATTATGAAGATATTAAAAGAAACAAGAGGTGTAACTGAATAGAGAACTAGCGCCAAATGAAATGATACAAAAAAACCTGAACAACAAAATGAATTAAAGCATCAACAATAAATGGCTTTAATCATAGAAGTAGCACAAAACTGACAGCGATAAATTCGTTTTGCATGATTTTACTATAAAATTAAGTTACTAAACCTCATAGTTGATCATTTGAAACTACTCAATTCTTCAGATATGACGTAAACACAAAATATAACAAGGCATCTAGTAATCAACAAAACTAAAGGTGTGACACCTTTCACCTATCACACCTAGAAAACATATTTGCAAACCCTACCAAACATAGTTGCAATTTTAGCAGGAAGCCAAACACACTTTGAGAAGAAGATTTATGGTAACACCAGACACATGAAATATTGCATGGATCAGAAATGCTCATCGTCCTAACAATGCATATGGTAATTGAAGCTAATATGCACCTTCTCCCAATTAGTAGTTTTGGACGCTGCCATTCCATTTGGTGCAGTTTCCACATCTCTAATCTTAGCAGCTGTGGAACAAGATCTTGAATTCTGCAAGAGCATTCCAAACGTTAGTTTTGGTCATCTCCCATATGATACAGATTTCACTGTAAAGAAAATAGAATAGGAGAATGTCCTTATACACTCCCACGAATAGCATAACTTTCTCTGTTATTGATATGCAGCATAACAATTTTTCTCAACTACTTAAAAACATAACAGCAAACAGGTCAGTGCTGAAATCAATACCCTAACCTTTTCTCTCTTTGTTTGCCCAGAAAAAATCGATCTTTCGAGGACATAACACATCCGCAGCTCATTCAGGGTATTTAACATAATTTGCTTCGATTTTGTTAGCTTGTTTGAATCAATAAAGATATGCTCTTTCACCTGCCAATGGGGATCACAAGCTTTAGCCAAAGTGACCACTAAATTATCTGTTTCTGCATATATACACACCTTAAAGGAAAATCATGACGCAGACACCAGGCTAGAGGATTTACCTTACAGTATACAGCTAGAATTAGCAAATGACGAGTATAATGCTTACCTCATCAACAAAAACAACCACCATAGTTCTATAATAGTTTTTATTTCGGTTGTACGCAAAAATCAAGATGAGGTCAAGATGGCAACATTAAAGTAAGCAAATCTGTACTAAAGAAAGAACCGAAAAAAAGGGAATACAAGAGAAGTGGATTTGACTCAACAAACACAGATATCCAGAGAAGAAACAATGCAAGCAAGTAGGAAAAAGAAGCACTATTGGTATATCCAAAAAATACGAGAGATACCTGTGACGTAATCAAGTCATGTAAATTTATATCCGTCCCTATTCGTCCCGCAAGACTAACAATAACACTAGGGAATAGAAGCTCAGATATTTCAGCTTTCAGCAATGCTATGTTCTGGCATAACCTGTCAAACAAAGCAGCAACAATGATCCACTCAGTGCAAGATTTTACTTGAATACTTTAAATGTATAACTCTGGTAAACTGGAACCAAACAGATACCTTATTGGGACATCCTCACATAAAGCGATCATACAGTACACAAGCTGGCAAATCCATCTATCAAAGGTTTTATTATCTGTGGACCACACTTCAGGCGTCTCCAGTGAAAAGTTCTCAGCTGGGGGGCCAAAATGAACCATTCTTGAGTAATTTAAAAAAGAGGAAGAATGAAACACGATTGAAATATGCTTAAACAGACATGGACATGTCATGTGCAGAATGTAATAGAGATACTTATCTACGTTAACTGAAATCTGTAATAATTCCAGGCATTTCTAGTCTGAAAATCAATCAAGACAACTTTTACGATTGCAACCAAAAGCCAAAAAGATTTCATATGCCTCGATGACTTCATCAGTATCCTCCATTTTTTGTTTTAGGTTGCATCAAGAATTAGATGGTCAATAATAATAAATGATAGCCGTAATACAGAAATAAATTATAAAGAATCTATGAGGTGGGGTTAGTAACTCGAACCATGAGATTTTCTAGACAGAGATTCTGTTTAGTAAGATCTTTGCCACAATGTTAAGGTTCATGGAATAATTAAATTACCTTTGAACTGCTTTTGGCTATCCAATAAGATCTTTTCCACAATGTCAAGGTTCACGCCCCTACCATGCACCTACCCAAAAAAAAACATTATCTAAACAGGCAGAGCAGTTTTGAACTTAGGATACCCTAACAAGAATGGGAAATCCAATATACATCATTTATTTGAATATAGTGACTGACTATTTATATATTCATAAATATCACAATATGATTCTTGAAATCAATTTGCACAACTTTCTGAAAGACCCGTATCTTATATACCCTTAGACATCAGCATTCTACTGATAAAAACAATGCCTGCCCATGAGAACAATTGTCCATTATACGAATTATCACAGAAATATCAACCCATGAAAAGTAGCATAAGACCAGAAAGCTAATGCAGAAAAAAAGCTCACCTCAATTGAAGATCTCACACATGAATCAAAAGATGATAATGCTTGCTGGCCCCTTTCGGTTGAAAGAATTCCCTAAAATAAGGAGAGGGACATCTATATAGCTTAAATAAAATATTACAGCAATACTTGCAAAACAATTAGCCTTTCCAAACAGGAGACAAGATATTACAGAATAAATCTTTGAAATGAAGTACAACCACTAAAATGCATGACAACTGGGGAAGGAGATTACACATCTTTTGACTAAAATAAAATGACTCATAAGACAGAAAGATTCATAACTTTCATGTGCATGATAGTAGATTATTAAATTATCAATAGATCAGACATTCAACAGGGAATAAAGTTAAGAAAGTTGGAAAACTGACCCGAAGGGTTTGTGATGTTACATCAATAATCTTTACGGAGTCATCCAAAAGATACTTCTTCAAAAAATTTAGCAGTGTGATAAGGGTTTCATCGGATATGCCGTTCTCAGTCAAAGATCTGACTTTTGATCCAGTATTATGGCCAATACCTTGAAGATCAGGCATGGAGACTAACTTCCCAGGAAGATGGAAAACAACAGTGTGGGGGTCCCTAATACCAACCTACAGTAAAATAAGAGAAAATAAGACATATATTCAAATTGCAGGAGATACTGACCACAAGAGAATGACAGTTACCCTGGAAAGGAAATCAGACGCCAAAAGTCTCATACTATCTGCTTCATCAGAGGCAGACACTCGGACAAGAGTCCAAACAGCATTTACAATTTCATCATCAGACTGCCAAAATGTTTCTGCAGTTTCTCCATTTGTGTCTTCTTGAGAAACTTCAGAAGCTATGAGCTTGTTATGCAGTGCTTGGAGACTGCAAAGGGTATAATACGTTGATAAAATTGCAGCGATGTGATAAGAGTAGAGGGCTAAAGGGTAGTAGGCTACTAGGCTCTAGAAAAAAACTTCATTAGCCATGTTTTGGGATAATGATTTCAGTTTTGTTTCTATAAAGGTAGAAGCCATACTGATAAAATTGAAAGACAAACACTCCCTGCCTTCTAAATTAACTTGTCAAACTGACACAGAACTCAAACATTTCATCCATGAGCACAAACTAGATAGTCCACAGACAATGAAACAAAGTAGCTCAGATATCGAGCAGACTAACCCACATAAGAAATAATAATAACCAGAAATGAATTTAGAAGAAGTGAGAAACTTTTACTCCCTTGCCGTCGTTGCTTTGTGTAATTAGAACAGCTACAGTCTTCCAAAGTAAAATCATAGGAACCATATACGTAATCTTAATTCTACAGCTAATATCCTACGCAAATCATGCCACAAAGGATAACCTTAATGCATATCTTAGGATGACTTAACTCAGGAAGATAGAATTGATACCTCCTGGAAAGGAATCTTGGTGGAAGATAACAAGATCTTCGAGCACACTGTTGGATAGTGGAACAGGAAAAAACAAAAGGTTGGATAGTGATAAAATTTCAAGAAAAATGTAAATTAAAAATGTAGAGTGCTCAACCTTCAACAGATGATTCCTCGGAGAATATGCTTCACATATCAAGATATGTGATTCACGAATGACTTGGAAAATTTTTAAATCCGGGAGTGGTTCCAAATCCTGAAATAGATGAACAAATCAGAACATATATAGTTCTCTATTATTCCTGGCAGTGGAATGACAAAAGGAAGGAAACTTTAAACGTAGGACGCCTACTCTGATATCTTCATCAAGAGAAGAATCTGAACTAACAACTAGCTTGTGTAGCAAATTAACGAGTTGCGATGACTTAGAACCAGAAATTTTGATATCTGCTTCAGCATCAATGCAGCATGTAACCAGCTTTGAGACCAAAAACTAAAAAACCAGCAGATAGAGAAAAGTAAGCCATTTTTTTATAGAGTAATAAAACCCTTGGTATCTCAAAAGTGAACCCAAATAATAACATTAAGTAACACTTACCTGGAGTTGGTCACCTAGTACACTAACAATTTCTTTGGCCGGATTGCTTTTGAACAAATCCAGTAAACAGGACGCTATACTACAACACTGGTCTTGTAGTGAGGGATAGCCGATAAATTGTCCAACAAGATTGAATATGTAACTGAAAGAGACCACAATTAAATATAAAAGTAGTTTTTAAAAGCTCGAAAAATAGAGATTAACCGTTCAATGCCACTGAAAATTTAATTTACAGATGAAACCCATGTTTATTAGCAGAACAAATAAGATTAAATAGATAAATCAAGAATTCTACTCACTTTAAGGAACTTGGAACTGACGCTCTATGACCAAGAAGAATTGTAAGCTCTTCAAGAGCGGCCAAATGATGACGCGTATGCCGATGATGGCATGCAGCTGACATTCTATAGTGCATTTCTGTAATGAACTGCGAAACAACAACAAAAATATTGTGACTAAAGTATCAAATTGACAACAGTGTGATCTCATGAAAACTTCGGCAAATTAAAATTTTACCATGAACACTCTATCCGGGCGAAAAATGTTTATCCTGTCAGTGATGGCCGCATTCTTAGGATAATCAGTGCTGCATAAAACAAGTAAGACCTTATAAAAGGAAAAACTAAAACAAAAAGTCTACATTGAGTGAGCAAGAAATTTTTACGTTTCCAGAAAACCATCCACAACTGTTTGAACTGCAAGTGAAATAGTATCACGAGAAAAAGCAGGAACTGGAGGTTCTGGTGAAGACGAAGCGCATGATAAAATAAAACTAACAATAGACACCTGAAAACAAAACAAGGTGCCCATTAGATATTCAATACGTTATAATCAAAAATATAATATATATTTTTGAAATAATGATCTCCGACAAAATGAAATGAAAACGTCCAACGTTTGGTAAATTCGGACTAGCGGATCAGACTAGCATGGATATGTCCACCACAAACATCAAAGACAGGTTGCTGGAATCATGAGTCAAATGTTACAAGGTATCATACCATATTCTGTTTAATCAGCTTGTCCCTCTCACTCTCGCTGATCTCACCTACATACAATATTGAATTCTGAAGCACCATTGCACCTTTATCACATTCTGACGTTTTACTACAGTGCAAACCCATACATATCGAAAATATTGGCACAAAATTTTCTTTGACCAAAACAACCACCGGTTGGGCAGCCATCTGCAAATTGTAGACAGACAGTGAAATAGAGATCGGATAAGCTCAAATCGCTGACCATCTTAATTGCCCATACAAAAAAAAGAAGACAAAGCAACCAAAAGTTTGTACATTTTATAAATCTCATTAAAAATTCCTATAAGCATCTCCATAGACTGAGATTGGAGTTTCCAAAACGTTCAATTATGTCCATAAAAGATGTAACGAAGCACCCTTACCTTAGCTACCCAGTCAAGGTTAGTATGATCTTCATGCAATAGAAGAGCTGGAAGCAGCCAGTGGGAACAAAAGTGGATGAAATATTTTGGTTCAGCGTTTGGAATGAACAGCTGGCTTGTCTGCAACAAAGCAACCACCAGATGATATAAAATGCTAAAAGGTACTCATTCCATTCTTCAAACTGCCACTTAGGACATATTTGCTAGATATCCAAAAGCACATGTCGATATTTCATTCTTTCACTGGTAAATTACTTTAATTTTGTAATCAAACTGTGCACTATCTTCATATTGGAGACCAATGTGCAAGAGAAACAAAAAAAAAATATTGAATCTACTTTACTGTAATACAAGTTTGAAGTTGAAATATAAACAAATGAAACTCCAACAAACAAAGTGCACCTGAATAACATCGTGAAAATGTAATATAACCATCACAGAAAAGAATTGCTTGATCTATGAAACAGAAAATATCAACTTGCGGCATACCTCAATAAGGCCAGCTAAACTGACACCACATGCAATCCAGGAAAAAAGGATCGGGCCCAAGAGTTCTTCCAGATACTGCACAAACCAGTTCAAAAAGAGATGTAGATGATGTCAGCAGGCAGCAGATGTAATATCAAGTACGTCTGCTGATATTCAGAAATGTAAAAACAAGAAGAACATTTATCATGCAGTTGTGGAAGACAGAAAAAAAAAGCAAGAATCAGCAATAACACCTTGAACCTAGATGGGTAATGGAGTTGTGCTGATAGATTGTCAAGTGCGGCAATGATTAATTCCCTAGTAGGAAGAAGGCAATATAAGTAGAAGAAAGTTTCAGCTAATACAAAATACAGTAACAATTACTATCAAGAAATACCTCTGACAGGGATCTATAGCTGAAACAGCGCACATCATAAAAACAGCCTGCGTTTCTCCCAGTTTGGAATACGATGTTAACACAAGCTTAGCTTATTGTATACTCAAAATGATCCTAGGAACTCAAAACAAAATGAATGGAAAATATTACTTGCAACTCTATGTTCTCACTGTGATAAGCAAGGTGCATAAGAGTAATGATGACAGTCTCCATTTTTTGGCGAGGCTGAGGACCAGCAGCCAAAACATCCTTTGCGGTAACTAGTTTCTCCTTTGAGGAGGTTACTAATGTAATACCAAAGCTGGAACTGGAAAAGGAAATGGGAAAAGTTTACAACTAATGATGTACATCAATCTGACAATGAATTCTGAAAACAGCGATAAAAATAAAATATTAAATACTAATGTGGTACTACAAGGACCAAGTGCAAGGTAAGCTTTCAAAGAATAACAAGCGCTGTGAAGCATCTGATCTTACAAAATGATGATCGTCATAAGACTCACAATCAATAAAGAACAATGTATCAGAATTTTGAATAGGTTTTCAAGAAAGATGACTAAATTTACTAGAACATGCCTTGTGTTTACCAAAATAATACTCTATGCTCACAACAAAGACAGAATACAGACTCTCTTTTTTTTATTTTTTTCGGTAAACCACAAGATCTGTAGAAATGAGTATATAACAGTTTGTCTTACTAGGACAACACCCTATTAGAAAATCCCACAACAAAGACAAAGATCAGCCTCTTTTTTTTATTTTCTTTTTTGGTAAGCCACAAGATCTGTATAAACGAGTATATAACAGTTTGTCTTACTAGGAAAACCCTACTGAAAAAAAGCCACAAGATAATAATTTTGAATAACCAAACTTACCAAATATCTTGGAATAATGCCTCATGGCCATCCCACGTCTGGAATAAAATCCCAATTTGTCTTGCCAGGACAAACCTCACTCGATAATCAGAGTCATTTAGCATCAACAAAAGTCGCTCAATCATTGTCTATATTAAAACACAAACTCAATTCACAGTACAACAAGAGACTAAATAAAATAAGAATTCCACAAGGAATCAAGTAGAATATTTAGCTGTAAGTCTGTAACCGGCTGATGTGAAATTCCAAAAAGAAAACTACTAGCGCTAATGGTAGGAAAACTGCCTGTTTACTCTAGTCCTAAGATAAAAGACTTGTTTATTATAAACACACTGTAAGTTTTCTTCATTACTTGAACATTTTCGCTACAAGTAATGAGTGCAAGAAAATATTTCAATTTTTCATCTCCAAACAACAGAAATAGTCTTATCTGAACAAACTGTAAGAGGAAATGTTATTTTTCAACTCCAATGGTACTTTGACAAGAAAACAAAGTCATGAAACCTTAAGGCAGGAACATTTTCGCTGCATGAAAACAGTTCAAAGAGAAGCTAAATCACAAGGAGGAGATCAATATTGCATATGCCAGCTCATCAAGTCTGAAGAAAGAGTGATAAATGAGAAGTACGCACCTGACCAGTCTGAGGATTAAGTATGACAAGATCACATATACAGTTGATCAGCTTGACACGCCCAAACCATCCCAAGAGACCAAATTCAGAAACTTTATTCACCACTGCGCCAAGTTGGACAAAGACCTGCACATTACCTGAGCAATGAATAAAGCAGATCATGGGAAAGAACCAAATAGTGAGCTTAAACAGGAGAGATAGTACCTGAAAACTTTCTCCTTCTTTCAGAGACAAAACACAACTTTTTCCAACTCCAGAAGAATCCATCCTCGAGGATGATAAAGTATGAAGTAAAACATGCAGAGCAGTGACTATATTGAGACAGTTACGCTTCATCTTTACTTGTGTGCTAAGCATGCCATCCAAGAAAATAACCTTAAAGTAAAATAATGAAGCAAATACCCATAAACATAAGAAATTTGGTTAAGATGTTGATGAAAAACCCTCTATTTTCTTTCTCAAATTATTTCAGAGCAAATCAAATCAACAATTTAAACTCCATACCAAATCATCAACCTTCGGCATAGAAGTCAAGCATGAAAGCTTGCATAGATGATACAGTATATTTTCCAGCACCTGCACATGTAAGCAATTTGTTGGTATAAGGTCACAACTCACAACAAAAGCTTGAGATATTGGTATAATAAAAAAGATTGCTGGAATACCTTAGGATCAGATTCCTTCTCCAATAAGTTATATAGAACATCCCATGTAGGAAATTGAAGTACTGGAGAAAAACATGAGATAAGCGATACCATGCCCAACTTCCAGTTCCCCGTAGAAACGGGCAGGCCAGGTACAGCTTTTCCACCGACAGTTATAATATCCCTCTCTTTAGTGTCTTCAGCTAAATCTAAATCCATATCCACAATCCTGCCAACTTCTGGGGAATCGAGTGCAAACGATTTAGAAGGTACAGTGTCTGAATGTGTATTCCATGCGTGCTCAGTATATTCTCCATAGACTTTAGCAAAAGACCGCAAAAGGTTCTCTAAGGAATGAATTACAGCATCATAACTAGCGCCAAGAAGATTTTGGTCTCTTCCGTTGCTGAAGACAGGAGACTGAGTAAGGGACCTCAACGAAACTATTACAGAACCTTTCTCATTAAAATCTGAGCCAAACCCTAGGGAACCAAGCCTTTGAAGATCGTTGAGGCTCTTTGAAACTGCTTCAACAGCATGATCCAGGCCTTCTAACAAATACTGGCATGCCTTTAAGAAGAACGAACTGCTTCCTTTACCCTTCCTGAGAAATGAAAACGAAAATCCAGTTGGCTGAAAGAAAAGTTCACTCAAAGAGATACAATATAAGCTAGTTCATCGAGGGTGAGCCATATTCACAACCATCAATCACTTTTGTCTTAGACCTCTGAAAAATGAAAAAATAATAATAATAAAAAAAAATTCACAAACAACACAACTTTGTCTCTGACAGCTACATGCAAAGAACATGATTACACTACAAACAGAACAAAGACCATCTACTAGTGGTTCTCACCGTCTATCAAGACAACTATGAAAATCTTGTTATAAACTATATACACATTCTAAAGGAGTGAACAATTTCGATAGAGAAAGTCTAATAAGACAATAACAATATTACTCATTCACAAGTTGACAAACCTTGCGATGTAAGAACCATGCATAAAATGACACAACAGAGCACATCCCATAAAGATGTCAGACAATGGTCCTTTCTCCTTGACCTCCGGAGTAATGCTAAGAAAATAGATATCCATGTCATGAAGCAATGGATCTCTTAATACCAGAGGTAGTTGTATCACGTCAGGAACTTGGCAACCAGAGATCTGAAATACAAGGAAACAAAAAAACTGTCAGCGGAGAAATGAGTCAGGAAAAGGCGAAAAAGAAATTAAGGATCCTCCACCTTGCTAGAATTTGAGCAAACTCTTGTTAGAGCCTCCACAGAGCATTCAAAGAGTCCAAAATTTCTTTCTAGATCAACATCATCTATCTGCAAAAGAAACAAAAACAAATTCCAGTAACAGTCTTGATCCTTTCATAAGATGAAAATTTATCAATCCTCAATCAACAAACATAACCAGCACATTCACCACATCACTCACCTGTTCACAGACATCCCATTCAGATGGTGTTGGAAGATGTTCCTTAGGTAATGGAAGTGAAGTCTTGAAACCAGCACATAGGGAAAAAGCAGCTGCTGGTAGAAGCTGAACCATTCTCTCATTTAGACTCAAACGAACCTAAAAATGTAAAAGCCACAAGTATGATTTCCAATATGATCGTTTGGTACAATGAGGTACACATCATTCGAGACTTATAATAAATCTACAAGGCTTACATCACTCAGTGAACCTGATGAGACTTCAAACTATATCTTATGATTTTCAGTTTCACAAAAATCAGGTGGAAACAGAATGCAGCAGCTCTTAACAACTAGTTGGCAGAAAATAAAATAAATGGGTGAAATTTCACTGCCAGATAATCTACATAATGGAGTAAAACAATTCAGGCGATTTTGTTTGGTCAGATCCAAGACAATACTTCCTCCATGGAATGTAAGAGACTAAGAGGTATCACATAACATCAGCCCAAAAATATGATTATTAATGAGATCCATGCGCCAATTATACTTTTGTACTTCTGAAAAAATTAAAACTACCTTCCAGCTTAAAGGGGCACAAACTGCTCTAAGAAGATTTCGTCGAAGATGTAAATCATCTTGCAGGTTTCCCTGCACAAATTCATCCATCAGTGATAAAGACCATGAAGATGCAACAACTCTTCAAGACTTCAAAGGTTGAGAAATAGTCAACATAGAATGTACCAAAACCATACAATTACAGTGAGAACCTTGCTTACCTGGCAACCCATACGTGAAAAGTAACATGCAATGAAGTACAAGGCCGGCCTGAGTAAAAGTCATAATTCTTTAGATAACAATAGAGCCATTCAGCATCTATTAATTAAAGCCAACCAGATAGTCAAACAAAAATTAATCTCGTGGAAGGAAACAACAATAAGATATACACAAACTTATTTGATTTCTGTTTCCAGAAAAAGTGAGGCTCTAGCCTATGTGCACCTCACGAATAGCTTAACAACATGGCTTATTAAGTTTTGAGGATGAAAGGCTTACTCAGAGGGTATGTGTCTGAATAATTGATGATCCCACACTTCTTGAGGCAGAATTCCAACGTTAATGTGGTTCTGATTGAAGAGACAATAATATTAAGAGGATATAATAAAAAATACAGCTATAAAAAATTAATTACAAACTCACACTTGAAATAATTGATCCAAGGAGTACCAAGACAGCATCAACCTGCATTAAAATAGTGTAGCATCAGCCATACGTGCGTGCATTTGTGGCTACTAATCAACTTAATATAGCGAGTAACCGAACACTGTTTAGCTAAACGAACTTCCAACCACCCTTAAATAGTATTGGGTCACCAAGAAACCCTTGACCTTGGTCCCCATCAAAGTATTTTCTTTACCTAAAATTATTACAGAGTTAACCTAAGAAACTCACTTAGATGGGAAATGACTAGAAAGGAACTCCGAACAAATAAGCCACTAACGTTTGATCAAACAAAAATCCCCAAAGAAAACTTTTGCATTGTTCGAAAGATATGTTAAAAAGATTAAAAATCTGAAGTTCAAGTATTTGGCTGGTACCTATATACAAGTTCAAACGTCATAGGTGGAACCTTATTTGCTACCAAGTGTTCAGGTTTTTTTAATACTTTCTCTAGTTTCTTCCATAAGAAGCAACAGTTTTTAAACAAATTGTTTACTGTGTGAATCAAGAAAGAATGCAAGTAGATAAGTGCAACATACAATTACACTCATGCTGCTGAATGTTGCTAGCCCACGGATTAAAGAGCTCCAGATCGATTGCCAACCACGATCTAGCTGCAAATAATACGGTTTAGAAACCAAAAGCTAACTACAAAGCAAATTAGGTTCATAATAAGATATCATATTAGTGAAATAAGGAATTCCAATACAAAGCTGAATATGAATAGGGCATGAAAACCATTTCAGCAATCATAAAACCAAAAGTCAAAAAGATTTTTCCAGAACTCAATCAGGTAATGTATCCAAAAGCCTAATAACCACCTGATTTTTATTGAAAATGGTCACATAATTTATCTAACATTAAGTTGACTCTAGCTTAGCTTAACATCATAAGAAAAACCCTATATGTGGATGGGCTATTAATGTTCAGTTCATTTTACACCAAAACCATTTGCCAAGACGCAAACATAGAGACAATATAATTCCTCAACTTCTCCACGATATGATCAAGGGATTCAGTATTATTTTATTTTAGTAACAACACCAAATCAGCTCTAAATCTCAGCAATGCATGTTTCTGTGAACAAAACTTGTCCAATAAACCTATCATATGCGAAACAGACTCACACACACAAAGGCAGAAAAGGCATGTAAAGTACCTCACTTGAGGAAGCAGATGACTTCGATATGTCCATAGTAGTATCTGGAAGTAACAAACCAGAGGAGAGCCCTTGCAAACTCCTTCAAATAAAAAAGTTTCACAATAAACTAACTGAGATATAGGATCAGCGAATTTAACAAAGATCCCTAAGTACCTCATATAAATTTACATATTTTTTGTTTTAAACACCTCAACAGCAACTTTTTTTTTTTTTTTGTCACAATAGTGTTCTTTATAGATTATGGAGCCAATACAACTAGTAAACAGTCAAGCCTATTACAAGTTCTGAAAAAGATAACAAACTAAGCTTATAAGCTGTCGTAAGCAAGCTGGAAAGGATCAAAGATTGGCAACAAACTAACAAGGACTTAATAGAAGGAGCAAATCTAGCAGAAATTCTAACAGAAAATAAAAGACTAAGAGAGGGTTGAACGAATCTCTCACTTAACCCCTGTCCCAGGAACCTTTACACTTAACGCGCGAACCTCAACAGCAACTTATATTAGCAAATTTATGAAGAAAATTGCTGCAAATTCAGAATAGTAAACACCTGAACTAGCATCATAAACATACCTCAAAGTCCATAGTAGACCATCATAAGAACGTCTCATACTGGCATCCTCCAGAAGTCTGTCATTTACAAGATTAAGTAAACAAGATCCATGTAATAAGTTTAAGTTCCCAAATTACCTCTGAAAGTTTGTGCAGATGGCTTCAAACCAGTAAATAAGGAGATCCATATTGATGCGAGCACAATAATTCCGAACTAGACAACCAAAAGCAGCACACCTGGGTAAAGCTTATGTACTTCAGTCCAAATATTTTGTATATTAATAAAAATTCTAGGGAAAACAGGGAGCAGCGATATTAGAATTAGTGCAAGGACAGCATCTAGACTGACAGAAATAATACAGATGTTTCTTAGAAAGGGAATGTGCTATGCCCGTGAAACTTATTCTCCAGCATTATGAATTGGAAAGAAGTTATGTGTCATTAACAAACAAACAGCGTACACTCATCAAATGCATTCTTATGATATGGATACACATATATCTAGAAAACAACTTTTGCAAAGAAGACATCAGCAGATTGGATATCCACTAGTAATGTTCTGATTAGAATCATACCATAGCCATTTTCCTTCAGTTAGTGCATCCACCATACGCATCGCAATATGTTGCCTACGAGCTCGTTTCTCTGACAGTGATGGTCTACATGTATTGACACATGCCTGCCAAAGTTCTAAATGTCAGCACTATTTCTCTAACACATTCACTATATGCACACAAACGGACAACATGCATGTCTATGATGAGATTCAATTGACTGTGTTGAAAATATTTCTCAAAGTATACAGATCAAACTTCTGCAGAGCAAAAATGCTTCAGAAATCATAATTCGAATCAATTAAAATGGGACCATGGGGGTGAAGGTAGATGAAAGGAAATCCAGACACTGCTGAAAATAAATAAAAATGGTCGCTTGAGTTGGAACTCTGTTGTGGGCCATGTAAAGCTACTCAAAGAACAAAGTAATTTGAACATAAAACAGGTACCCGGTAGAACACATGTGCAGCCAGCTCAACCAAGCTATTCTGATAGCTGTTCAATGCCCCTAACTTTTCATCCTTTGTTGTATCACCCCTAAATAATTTTTTCAATTAGAAATCTTAAAACTTCACGAGATTTGTAGAATTTAAAGAAGTCATCCCTCGGAAGAAAAGACTCAGAAAGGATGTACCATGATGCAGAAGTTGATGAACTACCAAGATCCAATTCACGAGTAACCACGTCCAAAAGTTGTTCCACCAGAGAACTAGATTCACTAGAACCCCTTGTCAAATTTAACTGTAGTCTTCCATAAGAAGCAAGTATCTCCTACAAGCCAGAACAAGAAGACGAAAAAAAAACGTAAGACCATGAAACAGTATTATGGAAAAAAATCACATGGTTAACAAAGGGCTACCATAAAAATAAAAAGAAAAAAAACCTTGAGGTTTTTATCATGGGTTGTTAACCAGCAACGGAACACAAATTGTTCAACCGCATTATGAATTTCCAATGATAAAGAGCCTAAATTAGGACCATCCTTCAGCAAGAACGTATTTACACATTCAATAAGCTTGCGTGAAAGCTTTCCCTCATCTCTGGAAGTATTAAAATAAATTAGTATACCAACTTTTAGTATTGCTTGTACAGGAGGGTACAGATCTGAGTGAGACTGACTAACAAATAAAATCAGACCTTACAGAAGAGAAGATGTGAATGAGGCCATTCACAATTTCTTCTCGTAGGTCATCAGGAAAATCACCAGGGGGGTTCTCTAGAAGTGACTGAAGCGTAAGAATATAACGAAACGCCTCCTCCTTCTGGCTATGTTGACCACTGTTTTTCTCGCTAAAACCTGCCTCAGCCCTTTCCATGTATAGCAGCACCAAACCTTGCAGAAACATTATATTAAAATAATACACAGCACCAGCATACCACCATACGCTCCAGATCCATGACAAGACAAGACAATTAATAGATATAGAATTGAAGAGAACTCACTGGAATATGTGCGCTTCCTCATTTGGAAACGGTACTCTCTAATTTCCAAAAGATGGCGGAGTATGGTACCATACTCTGACTGAAAGCTCGGTGTATTGCTCAAGATATCATGTACATGTGTAAAAAGGGTCTTAGCCATAGATAGCAAAGGAAATTGTACACCTGAGAATTAAAACAGAGTAGTTACATAACCACGGAAAAAGCTGAACTTTTGATCAGAGTAGATGCACCATCAACGTGTAAGCAAAAAGATACATATCTGTGAGATGAACATCAAATTTATTCCAGTTCCCTAAAACTATTTTCAAACAATGTTCACTCCAGTTTCTTTGTAGATTGTCTTCTATGAAGAAACATACAGCACTTTTTCGGTTCCATTAATTGGTCGATACAACTGAATGCCTCTTTTGAGGTGACGTTAGCACATAGTAACTACAGAAAACATTCAAAATCAGATTACAAAGTTTCTGACCAAGAGACTTTATACTTATGCTCTTCGAGTGACATCATGAAGGTCTTTACAAGCACAAAGTAATTCCAGGAAAAATTTAAAAGCATGTTACTATGTTTCTAATTAACCAAAAAATATATCTCACCAGGAAACTTAGTTTCTTCTGTTCTCTGAATAACAACACGAAGCGTCTTTGCAAAAGTTGGCTTGGGCATCCGTCGCTTACTACCTGACACCTCCATTGAGACACATTGAAGGAGAAGTTTAACCAAAAAGGGCCACGTTTCAGCTGCAAGGAAAAGTAACGTTAGATTAACTTCAAAGCTTGATGCACTGTATGGTAGCATCAAAGTTGCTGAAGGAAACATCACTACCTACCATTTGGAATCTCGTCCAACTTAAGCTTAGCAGTGTTTTGCGAAAGAAATCTACAAAAGGTGATTGACCTTTCCCCTTCGAGCCATGTATTCAATAACTTGACACCATCCTGGATATACAGATTATGTAAGACATTCATCAACATGAGAAACATTGAAATGGAATTATATATAGATCAACATAAAAACCTAGTAGCACAACATTACTCAGGAATATATACAAAATTCATAAATTTTCTAGATTCTAGTCAATGCTTAGGGGATCCTGGTCAAGTACTCATGGCTTAATCAATCAAGTATCTCAACGTTTTCAAACCAAACCCACTCGAAATTATCAAAGAAACCGAGCCGTATTGCAGTATACGGAAACACTAAAGCATCGTTGCAACAACCCACAACGAAATCAAGAAAACACGCCACATATATACACCAAAATCGAAAATTTTCATCCTTTATTTCCCCATAAAACCCAAAAACCATAAAAAAAAAAAAAAGGGTAACTGAAAAGTTTACTTCGCGAGTCTTGGCTTTATCTGACGAGAGCTTGGAGACGATCTCATGAATATCCCTCGAAGCAACCATGGCGAAGAAATTAAACTAGAGCATAATCCGAGAATCACGACAATGTTAGTGAGTGGGAGAGTTAAAAGCACTCCAAGTGTGACACTGATGAAATTGATTTTGAATTCTGAGGAAAAGGGTTCAGGGTTTTTTATTGATGCGACTCTGGTATGTCACCGACTATAATAATTTTTATATACGCCCTTATATTTTTTAACTTTCACTAATTTGCCCCAATCGTAATTATACTCCAATCGAACCAAATTATGAGTAAGGCTCATTAATTGCCAGTTTACAGTTTCACTCATTTTCCCCAATTGAACCGTTAGATTTTCCGGTTTGATGGTTGAAGAAGGAGCTGAACCGGTCAGATACCAAAATCGATTTTTAGGTGAATCGGTTTCTTCCCTCTTCGTCTCTTGCCGTTTTGTGAAAAAGAGCAAAGAGTTCAAACTACATGAACAATGCCATCTTACATTGTTGAGTTGTGAACTTGTGATCTTTTATATCGTTTAGAAGCTCAATGATAGAGAAATCAATACAGATGGACTACTCGAGCTAATGAAGGAGTTTCGCCATCTCTTTTGCCTCCAGAAGTTTGTGAAAGAAGCTAATAAAGGCACCTCCAAGAGAAATCTTGATTCAGGGACTAAGTATACGGTGAGTGATCACGTTTAGTTAGTGTGATTGAGTGGCTTCTTAGTCTTCATTTCTACTTTTGTAGTTCTAATTCTATGTGAATACAAGTATAATTACTATCTTTGATTGAGAAGTGAACAAGTAGAAACAGAAGATCTCAAGCTTTTCAGTTTCTTTCAATGTGGAACATATTCTAAAGAGAGATCAAGAGAAAACTAAAGTAAACATTTATATGTACAAAGGAAATACTTCAGATCTTGTTGGAAATATTCAACTAGGCAAGAACTGCCCCTGAAGGCTGGAGATTATAAACTAGAGAGCTTCGAGCTATCAAGGAAAAAGCTGAAGATGTTATTAGAATATTGCCGACATCTTCTATTATCTAATCTTATTCTACAACTACCGTTAAACTAAAGACTGAAAACACACAAGAACCCAATTCATAAGATGGTACACATAAGTTACAACACATGGTACATTAGAAAGCCTGAGATGATCGCATTGATGTATGTTAGGGATTGTTCAGGAAGAAGAAGAGCTCGGCATAGAACTAACCTTTTCCAGAAGCCCCGTGATCTCGCTTTTCAGTTTTGCCTTTGTCTCTCTTGATAAACTATCCCCGGATTTCTCCAGCATTGCTGTCATCATCAAAAGATTCTGCCTCATTGAATCCACACTCGTTGGTATATTGTTCGGTTTCGGAATTGGACTAACATGTGAGATTACCGGCCTTCGCGGGGCAATGTTCCTTTGAACGGTTATCAGTTTCTGCTGTAACCTGAAATTCACTAAGGTCTCACCAAATGGGTTAGCTTTCTCTAAGCTTTTAACTGCTTCTATCGCGTCGGCACTACTCACAAAGGCGACCTGCGCACCACTAAATTCTTCGGAAACGTGTGTTTCGGAAGAATCCAACGGGCCAAACGCAGAGAATGTTGAGGTTAGGTCGTCCCTTGAAGGCATTGACACTTGGGAGGAAAATTTCAAGAAGAGAATTGTGATTCCTCTGGTTAATCCATTAGGTGACTCCTCTTTCTTCCGATGTTTTCTGCGCTGAGTAGGCTCAACTTGAGGCAGAACCAAAGTTGGCTCTGTATTTATTCCATTTAAGTCAGGTATCCCAGTAGTGGCTTGTGCAACTATTGGAAGCTCTTCTGCATTCTTCCTCTTCCTTCCTCTCTTTTTCTTCCCTGAACTAGTGAAAAGGTCTGCACTCGTGAAGTGTTTGAACGAAGTTGGCTGGCTAGAAACAAACTGAGTTCCTGAGACTCCGTAGGTTGAACACGGAGCTGTCACCTGAAAGTTAAGCATCGTAGATCTTGGTGTCTTCTCCTCTTGTGGGCAGACATTATGCTGAATTAAAGTCTCAGGTCTTTGCATATGGTCAAATTCTGCAGTACCCAAAGCATCGCCTCCGCTGTTCAGGTCCGGTACAAGTGTAACAGCAGGTCTGTTGAGTGTATCTGCCGTAGTAGCTTTCCCGTCTGGAGCTTGTACCAACAGTTTGTCTTGAAAATCTTTCCCCAACTGCTCATTTGCAACAGAATTAGAAAAATTTGAGTGACCAATGATATGATTGATCTTTGTCTTCCCTGAATTATTTGACTTGGAGGCCTCGTGCTCAATATTTGGAGTTGAAACACCATTAAGGGATTCGATCTTTAACTTCTCTGATATCTGCAACTCGAAGGTCTTCTGCTCAGTATCAGCAACTGAAACACTGTTGAGAGGCTCAATCTTTGACTTCCCTATTTTCTTTGACTTTGAGGTTTTCTGAACAGTACCACGATTTGCATTTGTAGCTAACATCAAGTCCTTGAAACCAGCCATGTTAGCCAATTGCATCTTGTAAGCATTTTCATCATGATACACAGAAATTCTGAATTTGGAGAAGAACCACTCACAGAGACCAATATTTTCAGTCTCTTCTGAACAATTGGAGTCCACAGCAAGCAGCTTTAGTTTAGATATCAAATCAGAAGGAGGCACATTTACTAGATCGTCTCTCGCAGATACATTATCAACCTCGCTTACAAATTTCCTAAACCATTCTTTCCGAAACCTCTTCCTGCTATTACCTGCAGCAATGGATGGAGAACCAATGAACTGACTGTCATTCATCTTCGCAGTGAAACTTTTCCTACCCTCATTTTCATGTAGTTGGCCCACTGGTATCTGCTTATGCCCAAAGAGAGTATAAAAAGCCGATAACCGACTCTGCATAACTGTCGACTCAAGTTCCCCAGCATTCAAAACACATTTCGCAATATTCTTCAGCTGGGTGACAAACTCTTTTGGTTCCAACCGATCTACCGAGAATTCACGCAGTATCAAAGGCTTGTTCTTCCGAGTTGATACATTTTGTGCTGGCACTATTCCATTCCCATCAGCAATGCAAGAACAAGTCATATCAAGTTTCAACGAGTTTCTCAACAATGACATAGCTTTCTCTACCGCATCAAAAAACCCTTTATCGTTTCTTTGATTCAACACTTGCTCAAAGCTCTCTTTGAAAGGCTTCAACTTCGAAGGTGCGAACCACGAAACAAGATGGCTCTGACCAATATATCTAACCATAAAACTCTCCTTTGCATCAGCTTTAAAATCAACCACTTCTCCTGGCCACCATTTCTTGTATTTAGTCATCACCCACACAAGATTCCCAACAAGAAACTCCTGAGTTTCATCTTCTCTGCACCCATTTCCTTTAACCAGATTCTCATTCACACAACTACCATTAGACTCAAAGAAATTGTTAGAACTAGTCCTAGTTCCACTAAAATCAACAACAAGTGATATATTTCCCCCAGAAACTTCAATCTTCCTCACTTTATCACCTTCTTCTTCCATTACTACCTCCTTCACCGGAAATTTCCCATCGCATTTGAAACCACTCATAGCCAAAGCTCCAGAATCTAAAGCCACTACACTAGATTCCTTACTAAAGCCTTCTCTTAGGGTTTTCTTATCTGGGTTTTGTAATTTCATCACTGCACCTAAAAACAAACAACAAAGAAACCATCTTTCTGCATCAAAACTCCATATTACTCATTTTTGATTACCAAATCATCCCTAACAACAACAACAAAAACAATAAAAAAATTCAAGAAAAAAAAAATCGAATCAGGAAAACGAAACCCTTTGATCAGAAGATAAAAATCAAACCTTTTTCTACGGAAAAGAAATGAACAAACAACAAAAGTTACCTGAGAGGACAAAACAAAAGAAATTTCCGAATTTTCTTGAGTCAAATGTTCTTCTCTCTCACAATGTGAGTGATATCTGTAGAGAAGCGCAATAGAAATTGTGTGAGAGTGAGAGTAAGTGAGGTGTGAGGAAGAGAGAGAAGTCTAAGAAATGTACTGTACGGTCTTCGTCGTCTTCGTTGTCGTCGGTGAGAGATTCTTTTCTACGTATTACTGACTACTCCTGGAACATTACTTCAGAGTGAGAGCTATACAGCTTAAACCGGAAATTTATACCATAACCGTATTTTAACAGCAAACCGGAAAAGTCTCACCGTTAAACACGAGGATTTTATTTATATTGGATTCTCTCCTCCATTAAAGACGGTATCTGTTCCTTCATTTATTCATTTTAGCTTTTAAAATAAATAAAATGAGAAGATAGCACTAAAGTGAATTTTAAACTTTTAATTTTTGATATCTTTTGAGTAAATTATATCTCTCTATTTTGGGTTACCAATTAAGAAAACAAAAACAAAAAGAGCTGAGAAAGAGAGCATAAAAGTCTAATTACTTTAATTTGCTTGTTTTCTATATAAATAATTTATCATAAAACTAGTCAAATTAATTTCTTTGTTTTCAATAGAAATGTGATGTAGTATCTATACTAGTATTTTTGCAACACTTTGGTGACGGGTGGGTAAAAATGCTTCTGCGTTAATCGGATTTCCGACCCGTTTTTTAAATTCCTTCACAAAAAAATACTTGGATCGGGTTAAATAAAACCCAACTCATACACCAGATATTCTATATTTAATAATTTAGATATTTAGAAGATTTGATTAAGATTTAGAATTATGATTCTCATATCATCTTTGTTTGATTTGATTTTAACTGTTTTGAATCATCATATAATACATAAGTAAAAAAAAAAATCAATTTTTTTTTCTGCATATACTGTGATTCGAAATTTTAAAAACGGACATATATTATCCAATTGACGAAAATGTGTGTTCAACGTTCTACATCGATTAAAATATTTAGACAATGATTCAGAATCATATCATAAATAAGATCAACACTAATAAAATAAATGAGTTTTTTGGCGGGACGGGTTTGGCGGAACGGGTTTGGCGGAACGGGTTTTTGAATCAACAATAATAAAAAGATTAAAATATCATTAATCCGCCGCTTCAATACGGATTAAATCCTTAATTTTTTTTAATACCACCAATATTAGACATATTAAATCAGTCTCATTTAGAAAAGATTGTATAAAACCAAAAATTGTCTCGTGGTATAATGTTACTTAATAACAATTGTAAACTATAAAATATAAATATCTTAAAAAATTATAAAATTTTCAAACTTTTATATATAATAAATAATCGTTAAATTTTAAAAATTACAACTTTTAGAAAACAAATCACGGGACGGGTTAAAAAGTTACAGGACGGGTTATATTTCGGAACTAAGTTATATGGTGGACGAGTTTGAATCAATATTTATAAAATTTTAAAATATCATTAACATGCCGCTTTAATACAGATTAAATCTTCAGTTTATTAAAATATAAATATCTTAGAAAATGATATGATTTGTAAGCTTTTATATTTAATAAATAATTATTAAATTTTAAAATAAAAATAAATCACGGGACGGGTTAAGGAATTACGGAACGAGTTATATTTTGGAACGGGTTTATATGGCGGACAAATTTGAATCAATATTTATAAATATTATTAACATGCCGCTTTAATACGGGTTATATCCTCAGTTTATTAACAATTGTCTCGTGGACTCGTGGTATGCCGTTACTTAATAACAATTGTAAACTATAATATAAATATTTTATAAGGAGATACAATTTACAAAATATTCTTATACTAACTTTAAAAATAAATTATCCCGCGGTGTACCGCGGGTTAAAATCTAGTGGAAACTAAAATTCTTGCAAGTCAAATTTTAGTAAAATCATTTTGTGTAAGTAGAATTGTTATCAATTACAATTCAGATTTTTGAAGATAAGTTTGACTAAAAATGTATTTCTCTTTATATTTTAAAAGTAAACTAAGAGAAAGGATTCAAGCAACTATTAGAAATGTACTAAATTCACATTTTTTTATGTTCTTTTGTAACCCATAATAATTCATTACTAGATCTTGACCCGCACGTACGTGCGGGGTTTCATATCTTAAGAAATGTGTTGTAATAAACTTTTAGTAAATATAAATTATTTATTTTTTTAGTAAATATTGTAGTATATAAATTATAATGTATCAAAAAAGTGTAGAATGCTATTATTGTTGTTTATGACATAATAGCCAATGTTGTGAACCATATGTCAAATTTTCGTGTTTGAAACTGAAGAGTAGATTAGAAAAAATTTTAGATTGAAATATAATATAGGTTAGATTGATGTAAACAAATATATTTTATATAGTATTTATAACCCAAATTCATATTAGTTGGGTATTTTGTTTAATTTTCAGTTTGGTTTTAATGTAGCTTATTAATGTTTGAATAGGTTAAATAATAATTGTTTCAGCAGTATTTTAAAATTCAACAACTTAGCGGTCGGACGGGATCAAATTGAAGCGGATTAACGGTTAGTTAGATTTGTATTAAACTTGTGAACTATTAAACCGTATATAAAACCGTTAAAATGATTAACAAATACAAATATTTAGAGGTGGGCGTAATTCCATTATATCCTATACCCGTTCCCCAATTCATGTCCCATAAGAGAATGCATTTCTAATATAAGACAAATTTATTAAATATAGATATTTTAAATTTATTTGACAAACTTGCTCCATAATTTTTAAAAACGAATCTTAACAAAATCTTAAAATGAGAGAGGGTTTAATGTAAATAAATTTTAGATAATCATTTGAATTAATTGTATTTTATGTGTAAATATTTTAACAGCTTGTAATTTATATTAGTTATTTTGGATGTATGCATAATTAATGCATAATATTTATATACACAAAATTCTAGGAAATAGATTTGTACACAAAATTAGGTTTCAATTTGTGGATTCAATCTTTACCAAAAAAAAAACAATCTTAATTGCATATTTTAAATTTATGATGACGAAAATATTAAAACAAAATCTAAAATTTTCTATGATCTCAACGATTTTGGTATTTTTCCATTAAACTTATCCTTATGCAATTTCGCAAATATGGTAATTATGATTGTTCAAATACAACTTACCAAAAAAATGATTGTTCAAATACAATTAATGAGCTGTTAAAAAAATCTTATTAATGTTTTTTCCAAAAAAGAAGCTATTCTAATTTATAAGAAAAGTAAGATCCGTTGGTATGAATCGAATAAACAACGGGTCAACCCAAAATCCGCTGGCTTTTTATAATCAAATTGTTACAATTACCCTTTTTTAATTGTTTTTTCTTCTTCAAATTATAAAAAAACAGTGGCATTCTATGTAATATTCTACAACTTAAAGGTTTTTTTATTATTTAGTGATTCCCAATTAATAGTATAGATTGTTGTTTTTGTTCACATCACATAATTCTATTTTTCTGACATAAACTAATTATAATTACTAGAAGAACATGCCAAATAAAGTTTTTGTGAAAAAAATTAATAGTAATAAATGTCATTTGTTAATTTGTATATCTCGGGAGAAATAAGAAAAGTATTTGGCCCATTTATTTAGTCGAGTTGCCTCATTAAAACTTTTAAGCACTACTTAACTTTACCAACGATTATCGTTGGGCTAATAGTAAGCCCACTGTATTGACCATTTTCCTTTAGCCCATGATAATTCTCTATAGCCCATCATGGTGAGTGGAACTCTTTTTTTTTTTTTTTTTTTTTTTTTTGTCGAAGGGTGAGTGGAACTCTATGAGATATTGTTTCCTTCTTTGAGACTCTCCTCTCTATTTAGTATTTATTTACCCATAGTATGATAATGATACTATGATATGAAGTTGTTGGACACATCTGCTTAAGCCTGAATTTAATTTTTTAAATGATTGCAAATATATACATTTTATAACTATAAAGTCATAATTACTCAGGAAATTATGTAATTGTGTCCACATTTTTTAAATTGTCTTATTGTGTCAACTTAAAAAATATATTAGTTATTTAAATTCAATTATTCGGACTACAAGTATCTATATAAGAAAAATAAATTGTAAAATATATATTAAAAAACTAATGTTACACCGATCAAGAAAAGTTGTAATTTTCTTCTTGTTTCATTATTATAAATAGAGTTTTATCATGCGCATACAATAAATTTAAAATTAAATTGTTTCTACATAGAATAATCACTAAACTTTGTTTAATAAGAACGCTGACATTTTAGCACTTTTGAGGTGGAAATTCCCAACTTCAAGAAACCACATTGCTTTATAATAAGTTGTTTTTTTTCCTTTTTATTCTTCTTCTCAATTGTTTTTCTTGATTAATATAGTACTATATAGGTTCCTACTATATACCCTATATATGTTTAAAAAATGGCAGAAAGATAATTGCATTTGAGGTTGCTTTTACTGGGAAAAAAAAACTCATATCTCTCTATCTCTCTGGTTTCAAGGCACTGCCTTTCCTGAGTTTCATGATTTTGATTCCTCTGTCATTTACTTTTTTTTATTATTATTGTCCTCTGACTCTCTTAACTTTAAAAATTTGATATCAAAAAAAGGATATACAACTTATGGCATATACAAGACATGGACTGTCAAAATTCTCCTCTTTACCTAAACCCAATAAAGCTTATGTTGTTAGTAGCAATTTAGTAATCTATATACTCCCCCAAATACAGTCACAGACAGCCTTTTTCTTTCATCAGTAAATTCAGTTGACTAGAAAGAAAAAATATATTTAATAAATTTTAAAATAAAAATAAATCGTGAGAGTTAGAGTAGGATCAGTAAAAATACTAAAATATGGTATTGAGTGAATTACATTTTTTCTACAATTTACTTCTTCATTTTTTTAAAATCAGGAATGATATCGTTTTTTAGATTAGCGTCTATACCTTGCTAAATCTGGTTTCCACACCAAATTGATGTTGCAGTTGCTTGCTAAGTGTACATTTATAGTCGGATCTACTCCAGACAATATCTCAAATGATGACTTTGATCAATATATTTAAAGTTATTGAGTGTTAATTAACATAGACTCATTAACCATTAACTCGTTTGAGTAAGTTTGAGCCAACTATAACAACTTGTTCAGAGCTTAAAAGTACATATTATTGTAAACGTATAAATTGTTGTTTGAGATTATTACAATTTGATACAATGGCAATTTAGCGTATTTGTAATTACGACTTAGAAATTCTATGACATGTCAAGTTTGGTGGAAAGAAACCTTTAACTGAGAATATTGTGGATATTAATCAATTAAAAGAAGGATAATTATAAAGCACTGAGATTGAACCGAAAAAGGTTGTTAATGGACATTCTACATAATTTCTTGCATATGGAAAGAATATCCATGTGCTTTTAGAATAAGCCCGATCGATCAAAAAGTTTGATCCATCCTTTAACTTTTTTTCGTTACTTTTGAAGTTAAATGAACTTAATAAAAATAACATACAGTCATACAGATACAGTACACTGGTTGAGTTGTGTGTATTGGGATAAGACACATACAATGGTCAAGGAGAGAGCCAATTGGAGTTATGAAAATATTGGGATTTGAATCTATTACCTACCGCTGGGACTCACATGGAATTCTTTCACCACTTGAACGTCGCACCACTAAATCATTACTATCTAATTTTTTTCGTTAAAATAGTTACATTTCTTAAAATCTTAAAGATTCAACATTGTTTTATTTGGTGGTGAAAATCAAGTTAATCTCGAATGGTAATCCGCATTGATTTATGCATATTGGACCAAACAAATGATGCATTTAATGATGAAAATCTAGTCAGGGCCGTTCCTTAGCACAACGACATGAAACAATTGCTTGAGACCGCGAAATTTTTTATTGCAAAATTAGACTCCTAAAAATATTTTTATTACAAAATAGGTCTCATTTTCTTAAAATTTTAAGTTTTTGGTGTCAAATTTTACAATTTATTTATAAAACCCAAAAAAGTTTTTTTTGCTTGAACCTCCTCTTTTTCAGGGTCAGCCCTGACTTTAGCTAATCTGGTTCAGTGATAATTTGTAACCAAGATTGCAAAATCGTACTTAAATGGCAAAACAAAATTATCTGTTTACATAAAGTTGGTGAATTTTTGAAATAGCAGAAAATATAAACCCCTTGTTTCATTAAATTATGCTATTGTTAATGACCTATTGATCGTTTTTTTCATGAAATTAATCAAATCTATAATAAATAAACATATGTATTGGATAGATCCAAAAAAAAAAAGATAGAGAATTTGTAAAAAGAAAAAAAAATAGCTATCTAACTTTCTTTTACTTTTTCCTCTTGGAACATTGGATAGGCAATTGAATATTTTTTTACCCCTATGCACAAAAGGCATTTCTGTCTCTCTATCTCTCTCCTCATAAATCTAGAGAGAGAAAGGCTCAAGGGCATAAGATAGGGTTAGGATATTTCGAAGCCCACAAAAGAAATAAAAATAAAAGAGAAGCTAGAAAACATTTGGTTCAAAGTAGTAATGATAATTTTCCTCCCCTACCTCTGACTTCTCTTCATCCCTCATCATCATTACAACCTCACTTCTCTCTCTACCTTCACTTTAGTTCCCAATATCATCATGATGATAGTGATGATGATAATTCATGTTCATCTTCGTCGTCTTCTTCTCCTTCTTCTTTCTCTTCACCTTCCAAGTCCCAATACCCAAGAAGAAGTCATCAACACACAAACCAAAGATCAAGAATCCCAAGAAAAAGAAGATGAAGTAGTTGATTCTTATCATCATCATCAAGATTTTAAGATTAGGGTTTACCTTATCTCTCTCTACTTTTTCGTTTAGATCGGTTCTTGATCATCATCATCATATGTTGTATCTTCATCCACGTGTGCGTACGAGATCCAAAAGGGGAATCAAGCGTCTCGGTCCGATCCTTCGCTGCTTCAAAGCGATCTTCATCTTGAAAATCACCAACATCAAGTGTGTTTTTATTATCTCAATCTTTCTTCACTTTTTTGTGTTTCTTTTTCTTTTGACTACCTTTTGTATTTCTATTTGCTTCTTTTTCTTCTTCCGAATATTTCTTTTTTCCGATCGGTGTTTTGGTTTGACTGATTTAGATTTATGAATCTACATGTATGATCACTATATATCCCTATATATGTTCTTCTTCCGAATTCTACTCAAGACATTAAATCCCATATATGATGGTTATTTATTTTGGAAAATATTATCATGTCAAATGCTTGGATCGATGAAATCTAATACAAGGTAACACCTTATTATATATTACTAGAATATATGAACAACGATTCATTAAGATATATATATGGATGTATGCTGAATTAATTCGTAGAATTATCACTAATGATGCGTGTAAACACGATAACCGTGGTGGATGTTTCATGAAATGAATATGAAGCAGGTTACATGTACATGTCATATCTGTATATATACATAATACTATATAGATAGATCTATTATCTATATGGTAGATCATTCCTTATATTCAAATGATTGTGTCGATTGGTACAGTCCAAAGAGTTATGATGGCTTAGGTGGCGAAGAAATGTGTACAATACGAACATAAATGCATTTACAAATAGTTTTCTCGTTCTATATTAATTGAACATATATATTTTTAAGCAATTGTAAAAAATTTCGAGACATCATTTATCGCTCTGTGTTTTTGTCGGTTTTGTCTCTGCATCAAAGCGAATATAAAATTTCTGTTTTTGTCTTTGAGCATTACTTATAAGTTTGCATGCAAAAAGAAAACCCACACCGGCACACCTTCTGAATTTAACCTAAATTTGTTGTGATAATTTCATTGATATGTCCCCATTTCAACACAAATTAACTACATAATGCATGCTATTGAAAACAATTCAGTAAATACTTTTAACGATAATCTTATTCCATTTATTCTGTATGCGATGGCAAACTTGTGTAATCCCTTGCTGTTTTGCTTAAAGAATCAGCTTGCTTCCGGTAAAATCAATTCATCATATAGGCATTTTTGTTCTTGTTATAGGCCATAAGGTTTCATTTTGGGTTCCGGTTTAAGAGAATCAAATTTTGAAGAAAAAAAGTAAGGTGTTGACTAGGAAGTTAGCATTTTGGAGGTTTGGATGATTAAAATGAATGGTTATTGATTATATGTGTTTATAATAGTACCTTAAAAGAGTGCCTAGAAAAGTTGTTCTAGACAATAGTACCCTTTAAAAGAGTGACTAAAAGTTGTTAAGTGTCTATACCAGTTAATTTGACCTGTCTAGCCAAATAATTAACTAACAAAAATCTAAAACTTCAAAAGTGAATCTTTTCATATTGCACAAGCAGTCAAGCACAACTATCGAAAAATTATAAATTTAAAACTAAAGCGCATGAAATGTCTCATATCTATTAAAAATAGTATTTGCACTTGACATTAACCTTCTTAATTTTTCTCTAGATATTTACCTAATTGTAACTATATTAAAAACATTAATCCTTTCTACGGTGATCTCTCTTATCTTTCAATTCAATAATTTGGAAGGGTGCTATGATCCTTACTTGTATAATAGTTTAATTTTCGCTTTAATTTTCTTGCAATTGAATATAGTTAGTTTATGAAAAAAAAAAAGAATATAGTTAGCTTTGTTAAAAACATTGATTGATGAATGTTTGAAAATTATTGTTTTAAAGATTTACATACTCCAATAAACCGAACATTTGCTCTGTTTAGGCCGAACCGGGTTTTAGAATATAAGGCCGAACCGGGTTTTAGAATATAAGGCCGAACAAAATTGGACAGGAGTGAAAAAATTGTCGACTTTGCAGATTTTGAACCGAACTAGAGATCCGGCTTACCTGATTAACTTAACTATCCATTGATGTAATTGTATAAACTATCAAATTCAAACCCATGGATTAGCTAGGTCAAATATGTGATAAAGTCATAATTATTGACCCAATATGGGATGTTTGATGAGGCAGGCCCACAGACAGTTTTTTACCCAAGTTTTTATCTACCTAATTGTTGACGTGTAGATAAAGTTTGGTTTTTGTTAATCAGGAAACAAATTCGTAAAAAAAGGTATATGTACTGCATTTGGAGAAGAAGTCAAAATTAAAGAGGAATAGAATCACAAAGTCAAATATCAAAAGATAAGCACAAGATTTGCATTAATTAAATACCTAATGTATCAAAAAAGACTATTTCGTAATGACAATTAGGAAAAATCATTACACGCAATCCAGAATAAACATAACACAAATATCTAGCTGCTCAATTTTATCATTAATTTACACCCCACCAATATTTATAAAACGTAGTCAATAATCAAAGATTTGATTATGTGAGAATATATTAATCACCAAACCCTATAAAATGGGTGACGTTCTTATATTAATCACGATTTGATTGAATTAATACATTTTTCTCACCTAAGAGCATCTCCAATGGATGCAAAATGAGGTTCTCTTTGTAGGTTCTCTTGAAATTTTTTTTGAAAAATAAATCAAAACTGTGAATTAAGAAGAGAGCTGTCTCTCTTGAGAGAAATGTTGAGTACCATGAGAGCCGACGACGTGGCCTTCTCTCAGCCGTCGATTTTTTTTGATCAAAAAAAAAAAAATTAAGTGGCTTCAACGACTGCCCCGTCGTTCACAGAGTCACCTTTTGCTCCGAAACCATCAATGGTTTCAACGAATTCAAGATCAGTGGCTACTCTTTGGCGACATCGTGCGGTCAACTACCTCAGATGCACAATCTCTTCTCAAAGCTCAGACCTTTTCTTTCTCTCTCCTTGCCGTCTTTTACAGCCCCGTTTTGGTGCTCTGCCGACGATGAAGGTTGGGTTTTTCTATCATTTCTCTAAATTTCAAACTTTATTTTGTGTGCATCTCTGTTTTTTATTTCTACAAATTGAATTTTTCTTATCTTTGTTTCTGGGTTGCTTTTGATTCAGCTTTTATTGGTGAAGTGGATACACAATTTTAGGATTTTATTGTTTAAAATCTCATTTGAAGTTTAGGCGATTGTTGGATTTGATTGTTCATAGCTTATACAATCACAATGAGGTATTTCTCAGGGAACTTATAAAGTAAGTCAAAATTTTGTGATATAGAGATGGATTGTTGTTAATATTGATTTTGTGATATAGAGGCTCTTGAGTGTGATGGAACGTTTTTTGCTTGAAGATGGTGGAGAGCTTGAGATTAGGATTAAGCTTGATCCTGTTTACGGCAGCATCACCATAATGTATGAGTGACTTCTCATTTTTATTTGTTACTGAAGTATTGACAATTGAATAAAAATTGTTTACTTAAAGAGGTTTGATGCGTCTATATATGCAGTAATACTGTTTTTGGAATGACAAAGACAGAACTTATATATATTGTTCTCACCTTCTCGGAGGATTGATGATTGTTTTAGGACGTGACAGGGTATGGTGGTGGATACAACTTGTGATTGTCTTATGAATATGGCAAAATCGGTAAGACATTTACTTCCAAAAGCTTTTGTCTACTTTTATAAAAAAAACTAAAAGTATTAGTCTTTCGAAATGAAGTTATTATATTTGAAGCATAGATCATATATTTAGTTTTAATGCTTAAGATATTTTTACAATGTTAAAGCTATATCTTGTTTAATTGGAGAGCTTGTCTTGTAGATATGGCCAAATTGGTAAACCATGTAAATTACAAAGCGTCGTAGTTTATTTTTGTTTAGCATCATAGTTTTTTGAAGCTTAAAGCATATGTTACTCTTAATGATTAGGATCTATTATAAATATTTAAGCTACCTATAATAAAGCAATGATTAATGAGAAATGTATCCTTTGATAAATGTATTTCTTATGAGTAGTGGACTTCTAGTTGTCTCAACATTCAGATTTGAGGCTCAGTGTCGATAACATGATGATGATGATGTCTCTATGTTAATTCTTGAGTGTTGTGTTTGTTTTGTGGGTTAAAAACAGATCAAAAGCTGTCTCCGGAAAGTCAAGTAAGTCATCTGTCAAGTAAGTCCAGATTTTGTTTCATTGCTCTAGTCCAAATAAATTCTTCGTAGGAACCAATGCTTAGAATGTTGATAAAACAGATTTGTTGCTTAAGCATTAATTAATGTTCATGTGTTTGTTTGTTTGTTTGACAGGACGAATATGAGGCAAAGGATCAGATTAAAAATCTGTTCACGAGGTACTTCTAACACTGATTAAATTTCTTAATTTAAAATGCATATCACTGACATGGTTTTTTAAACATCTTCTGAATGGTGTATGGAATGTTGGTCCTTGTTATAATGCCTTAGAAATTATTCATACACATGCTTATTGGGATTATGCACGGGAATGCTAACCGGAAGGCGAAACACATAGAGGAGACGAGATTGAAGTTTGTGATCTTGTTATGATGTTAGCTTTATTTTGTTTAAAATTTGGTATGATGTTATGTAAAAATGGATAATGTAATAATACGATTATGTATGTTGATGTCGAACGTGCATTTGGAGTATTGCAAGCTCGCTTTCACATTATTAAAAACCCAGCTCTTGTTTGGGATAAGGAAAAAATTGGAAATATTATGAAAGCATGTATCATACTGCACAATATGATAGTCGAAGACGAACGAGATGGGTACAACACTCAGTTTGATGTTTCAGAATTCCTACAAGTTGAAGGAAACCAAACTTCACAAGTCGATTTATCGTATTCTACAGGTATGCCTCCAAATATCGAGAATATGATGGGCATGCGAAATCAACTTCGTGATCAAAATATGCATCAACAATTGAATGTTGAGCATATATGGAGAAAATTTCGAAACAATCAACAGAATAACTAATCGTTTTTTTTTTTCGAATTTATTTTCAAATGTATGAAATTATTGTATCTTTAATATGTTATGAATTGTAATATTTTTCAGATTTATGAAATAAAATAATTAAAAAAATAATTTATTTTTTTCCTGAGGACCCCACAAAGAGAGCCTACCATTGGACTTTGCAAAATTAACAAAAGCTCTCATCTCAGAAATTTGAAAATTTTAATCTTAAAAAAATGGTGAGAGCCCATGGAGGGCTCTCACCATTGGAGATGCTCTAATCAAATCTTTCTCTTTCTCTTACAATATGGAGAGAAATTCTTGGGCCGATCAGTGGGACAAGGATCAATCATCCGGAAAAACGAATGACGGCGGAGACAGTCGTGGCACTTCGGCGAAATATAAAGAGAAAGTGGGGGTTGGATTAGGGAAGACGAAAGCGGCGGCGAGTTCCGGGTTAAAGAAGGTGAAGATAGGAACGTCTTTGGGTCTTAGTTGGGTTAAAGACAAGTACAACAAGACCACCACTAAGAATTGATTCGTATCTTTGTTTTTGGATTTTACATATTTGTCTTCTTTTCTTTTTGTAAACTAGTATAAAATCTGGTCTTGATTCTTGCTTATTCTTGATGATCGGAGATATTCAAGACTTTTGAAAATAATGATTTGGCTTGGTGTGATCTCTTTTATTGTTCCGTGGAAATGGGGTGGATTGTTTGGGTTGTGAATAATTTTACAAATTCATTTATTTACTTTAATAAAAATTTCGAAAACTCAAATGAAAAGAAAAAAGAATCTGGATCGTTTGATCTTGTTCGGAATATTAAACTATGATGAAGAATTAGATTCGAGTCTAGATTCTTTGATGATTCTCTAAGTGTAAAGCCTGTTAAGCAAAAAAAAATCTACAATTTCGTTGAATGTTTTGATTAAGTAATATTTACAAGAAAAAAGACAGCCTCGCAAAGGATGGATGGTTTCAAGCCAAACGTGGATCATACTAATCATCTACCTCTAAATACAAATAGTCACATACCATGAGAGATTAGGGAACAACCAAAATTCTTCAACATTGTTTTCCTAGTAATGCAAAGTCAATCTACCATCTCCTAAACTTTTTGTGCAGTTTAGAGTGTTGGACTTGTCACATACTAGTCGTCCCAAGTAATTTAATCGGTTTTCGATGGAGCGATTTTGAACAATGTGTTTGTATCCACATATCGCGATTTAGTTAACCTCTTAACAATAAAAAAAATCATCCTCATTTGTGGTGTATATAATTTTTCTATCATTTTATTTCAAAAATATATAATCAAATCAATATTGACATAAATTACTCATTAATAAATAAAATATCTCACTGAAGATAAAATTTATACAAATGTATTAAAAATTTTATCAATCAATTTTATTAAAAAAATATTTTATATAGCAGCTATGAAACTAAAAGAAAATGTGTCAGATATTATTTAGAACCAAAAAGGAAAGTCCAACGATCCCATTTACTTCTTTCACCACCACCTCTAGTAGCAGAGAGATAGTATGGCGATTACGGTGCCGAGACGGCAACTCTTCATCGGCGGTCAATGGACTGAGCCCGTTCGCCGTAAAACTCTCCCTGTTGTCAATCCCGCAACCGAAGACATCATCGGTACCTTTTCTTTTCCAATCAAATCTTGTGTTACTCACTTTTTGAACTTGATCAATCGATTTTGCGAGTTTCGATTCAATCTATCGATATCGGAACTACACATTTCCCGATTTACTGTATACTTAGTTCGCGAATTCAGAGAGCTTTGAACTTTTGTATGTTTGAGATGATCGTGATTTCTTCTGTGATTTGGCTTAATAATCCTTAGCTAGCTTCGGTTTCTCTTGTTTATGAACTGGAGAGGAAGTTGTTTTGCGTTAGATCTGTGGAATTATATAGGAGGAGATATGTAGTTGAATGATTGGATCTCCTCTCCTGCTGATGGAGTTCTTTGTAGTGTATTTAAGTTCTTAAACTGTGATTGGTGGTGGTTTTTAGGTTATATTCCAGCTGCAACTTCTGAAGATGTGGAGCTCGCTGTGGAAGCTGCTAGGAAAGCATTTACTAGGAACAACGGAAAGGATTGGGCTAAAGCATCTGGTGCTGTTCGTGCCAAATACTTGCGTGCTATTGCAGCTAAGGTAATAATGAGTTAATAAAATCTGTGTTCCTATCGTGTTTCATTCTCTGTTAGCTGTTATGCCTGGCAATAACATAATGGAAATATCCAGGTAATAGAGAGGAAGTCTGAACTAGCTAATCTTGAGGCGATTGATTGTGGTAAACCACTAGATGAAGCAGCATGGGACATGGTATTCTCACTTTTCTTTTTTGAACATTTGGCAATTTTGTGACTCAAATGTCATATGTGGTTGCTTGTAACCCTTGCAGGATGATGTTGCTGGATGTTTTGAATATTATGCTGACCTAGCTGAAGGCTTGGATGCAAAGCAGAAGGCTCCTCTTTCTCTGCCAATGGATACTTTTAAGGGTTATATTCTCAAGGAACCCATTGGTGTTGTTGGGCTGATTACTCCATGGTATATTTCGTTGACAGATTTAAATCTAACTGATCCCTCAAATCGTTGTATATATTATCTTCGTCAAGTTCGCGGGTTTAAGTTTTACATATTCAGATCACATTGGTCTTCAAATTTTCTTTCTTCCTTTTTAGTCAAACCATGTGTTACGCCACCACATATTAGGTAGCTAATAATCTATATTTGCATTGAAGGAACTATCCGTTATTGATGGCTGTCTGGAAAGTCGCTCCTTCACTTGCTGCTGGGTGCACGGCAATACTGAAACCTTCAGAGTTGGCCTCCCTGTGCGTATTTGATTTATGTTGACATCATAGCTAGCTATTTCAACTATTAGTTCATGAACTCGCCAATCTGATTTGGTTTTACTTCAGGACATGTTTGGAGCTCGCTGATATTTGCCGCGAGGTGGGTCTACCACCTGGTGTTCTTAATATTCTGACTGGTTTAGGAACTGAAGCAGGTGCTCCACTGGCATCGCATCCCCACGTTGACAAGGTCTGATACTCTGATTACAGTCACTTTTATCCTTACCAGTATCCTGAAAGTCAAACACTTGGAGATAGAGCATTTATTCTTAGCCTTTACCAGATTGTATTCACTGGAAGCACAACAACTGGAAGCAGCATTATGACTTCTGCTGCCAAATTGGTTAAAGTAAGTCCAAGTGTCCTTGTTACCCTCCTTTGGAACTAGTATCTATCTGGGCTTGTTTATTCGACCTATGATTATTCGTCATCTGTGCATGAATCTTGTTGTATGTTTCATTCCACAGCCTGTTTCCTTGGAGCTTGGGGGTAAAAGCCCTATCATTGTCTTTGATGATGTTGATATTGATAAAGGTGGGTACCTTTGGAACCTTAAGAAAACCATGCTATATATATGTATTCTAAACTATTGGTTTACTTAGTGACTAAAATTTTGTTCTAAACAGCTGTGGAATGGACTATGTTTGGTTGTTTCTGGACGAATGGGCAGATTTGCAGTGCCACATCTCGACTTCTTGTGCATGTAAGCGAGCATATAATCTGCAGTAGTCTCTGATTTTAAATTCTCCACCGAACTGTACATGATATGTTTTATCCTTTAACACAATTGCACGTCCACCCAAAGCTGCTCTCTAGAGAAGCTATATGTTGTGCAATTAAAGGTTTGCTTTGGAAATTTAGTTATAATTATGTAGGCTACTCTAGTCATGATACAAGTAGAAAATATGACTTCTCCTTTACATGAAACCACCAATGCAAATGTACACAGTTTCAGTATATTTTTATCTGTAAGACTGGTCATCTGCAATTCGGATAGACTGATAAGTATCAGTGATCATAGGACCTTGGAAGATAGAAGTAGGATAGAGAAGCTTTACTATACTTCTTGTGTACTGTTGTTTTCATGAAAAAAAATCTGGTGAAATGTCAGGAAAGGATTGCTGACGAGTTTTTGGACAGGCTGGTAAAGTGGACAAAGAACATTAAGATTTCAGATCCTTTTGAAGAAGGCTGTAGGCTTGGTCCTGTTGTCAGCAAAGGACAGGTAATATTCCTGAACAGAATTGAAATTCTCAAGAGTTAACTCCTCAATCCTCCAAAACCCTATTATCTATCACTTTGGGTTAATCACGAAAGATTTCTAGTCAAGTCTTACATCTTTAATCCTGTGCAGTACGAGAGAGTTCTGAAGTTTGTCTCAAACGCTAGGAATGAAGGTGCAACTGTCCTTTGTGGAGGAACTCGCCCTGAGGTACATTACAGAATACAGATATAGAGTAATCTTCTATGTATGTCCAAATACTATCTAGATCCGGTAGTAGCACTTACAATGTTTTATTTATGTTCTGCAGCATTTAAAGAAGGGATACTTTGTTGAACCTGCGATTATTTCAAATGTGACTACTTCAATGGAAATCTGGAGAGAGGAAGTCTTTGGTCCTGCTCTGTGTGTTAAAACATTCTCCACCGAGGATGAAGCAATTGAACTGGCAAATGACTCTCAGTGAGTTTAGATTTTTCTTCTTATCTTGAATTGGAACTCCACTGATGATGTATTAGATCATATGCCTGACTTTATTTGTATTTGTAGATATGGATTAGCCGGCGCAGTATTATCAAATGATCTGGAGCGCTGTGATCGTGTTAGTAAGGTGTGTATTTAACTTTACTACCAACAATAACAATCAGTAACTGCACATATCTCATGATTAAACTTCATCTCTAAAGTTTATGAATCGTAATCATTGTGTTTTCAGGCTTTCCAGGCGGGAATAGTATGGGTCAACTGCTCTCAGCCATGCTTCTGCCAAGCTCCATGGGGTGGAACCAAACGCAGTGGATTTGGCCGTGAATTGGGAGAATGGTAAGTCTCTTTCTTTTGCTACAAGTGTCAAGATTACATACATTTTTAAAAAACCTCTCCATAGTAACTTAAACCTTAATAGATAACCAACAAAATTTGAATTGAAACATATTTTCTTCCTTGCAGGGGACTTGAGAACTACTTGAGTGTGAAGCAGGTGACACAGTATATCTCTGATGAACCATGGGGATGGTACAAACCTCCTTCCAAGCTCTGAGACAAACAATACTTCCTGATATTCCCTTAAAACATGTATTAATGAGAGTATACCAATAAAAGCAAGAGACCCTTCTGTTAGAGAAATGGTATTGCTACTTTATATTCCATTAAAAAAAATGGAAAATAAGATGAGATGGTGTTTGTTTTTGTTTCTCTCAAAACAATATGCCATATAAAAGCTGCAAAAAACTGGCAAAAGATGAATGCTCTTATATGTAACATACAAAAGTTACAGCCTACAGTAACTTCAGAAAGCAAAGAGGGTATGCGATCTGTGAATTAATGTCGGATTCTTGCAGTTACAATTGTGTAGAAACTAAACCACAGTGATCAAAAGAAATGACTCTTGAAGCTCTCTACAAATGATGATGTTCACAGGTAAGAGAAGAAGAAGAAGAAGAAGAAGATCTAACGGTGTTGTGATGTATTAGGTAATGGATTCTTCTGGGTGACTTCGCTGAACCATGTCTTCCAAGCATCCATGTAATGGGAAAAGAGGTCTTTCAAAACTGAAATTTGTTCAGAACAGAGTTAGTTTCATATATTTTGACAAATTTGATATCAAATGGATGTGAACAAATATGCACCTTGGTTTTGGTAAGAGGGACGGTAATCCGAATTCAGATTCTCAACATCAAAAGCTCTCCTAGAGTTGTCCTCCAAGCCAGCTCTTGGATATGTACCAGTGCCTGGTGCAAAAGGACCAAACTGGTAACCTCTTGATCGATGTCCTGATTCATGAGCATCAAAGCTTTTGTTATAAGAACTCTCTGGTGTTGAATGTTTTTTCATCTTTAGCTTTCTCTCTGTAGCATTTTCTTGGGAGGAAGATGATGATTTGCTTCTCTTAACATTAACATTTGTAAGATCAGTTCCGAAAGCTCTTTTTCTTGATTCCAGTAGCATCAAATCGCTGCTCAGCGTGAAAGTAGGCTCACCATTGTATCCTAACCACTTGAAAGCTGGTTTTCGAGAATCTAAGGTGTGAGTCTGTCACCATAGAAGAAAGTACTTAGACTAATTAACAGGTACATAACATAGATGGTTCATAAACGCTGTAGCTATGATGGTTTTTAGTTTACCTTCTCGATAAGATTCATAGATGACAAGACATTCGCAATATCATAAAGCCGCCTCACTTTTGCTTCAACAAAACAATTAAGGTGTGAACAAACACAGATCGATTTTCTTTCAAGTGGGTATGCAACAATAGAAAAAAATAGTCTAAAAGTCACAAGATGAAGATAATTACTTCTCATTATCGATGTATTGTGGGCATCACCGAGCAGTAATTTTGCAGCCTCGTCAAGGGAAATGATCCTAGCCTAAACAGTTGAACACATTTAAAAAAATCTTTAGTAACTTGGTGGAAAACTCTTTAGTTCATAAAACGAATCTATGAACTTGTCACTTACTTCAGAGCAAATAAAGAGTTTGATAAAGTTCTGAGTAAGCAATCCTAAAGATTTCTCTCGTCGATTATCTGTCACACATAACCAACCAACAAAATGTCAGAGAATCCACCACATATCTCATAAACCATATACTGTATGTTCTTTGGCATAAAGGCCCAGTGCCGTTTATATAATTGACAAGAGGGCTGATTCTAACCTAGAACTCTACTTTGCAATTGAACTAAACCCAATCACAATAAGTACTACACACACAAACAAACAAAAAGTACCTATCTTTGACGAATCTGAAGATTGGGGAAGAGAGCCAGGTTTTGAACTATCAGTCTGGCTACTAGAATGAGGCTGAGAAGACTCTTCATCATCATCCTCATCATCAGATCCCTGAAAGTATGAAACTTTAAGCATTAAGAGCATGAATACAACAAACTAAAGACATTAACAGATTGAGGAAAACCATATCCAAATCACTTACTTTAACATTCTCATTGACATAGAAACGATGAAATGTGTCCTTAACCCCTTCTTCCTGCATCAGGAACACCTCTTATGAGAATATTCAAATAAAATTGCTACAACTTCTACACAATTGGGATCGAATGAGATTGAATTCGAATATAAAACAAACAAAAAACCACTCACTTGTAGTTCCTTCAATGCTCCTGGAATTGCGGCAAACCCTTTCCACGTATACTGATTCTTTGCTCTTCTTGTTAAAACCTAAATTAGACCACACTCGAATCTAAGCAAACACAAGAAAAGAGATTCAACAAATTCTGGACATCCATGCTTAAAGAACATTAACAAATCTCACCCCAACACTCTCAAGAACATTAACAATATCATAGATTCTTCGTCTCTCCACTCCTGAAATAAACCCCAATCAACAAATTAACATATAAAATCAGAAATTAAAATAAAAATCACAAACACAAAGTTAAGGGCAATACCTAATTTCGAAGCAGCATCATCAAGCCCAATCATTTCAATCCCATCTCGATTATACAAAGCCAAGAAACTGAGTTTATAAAGAACACTAATCAGAACAAATTCAACAATAACAAACAAAAAAAACTTAATGGGTTTTGTAAAAAGGCACTAACTTGGTACAAAGAAGTCCGAGAGATTTCTGTTTCCGACTATAGGAATGGTGTAAAGAAGAAGAAGATTCCGGCATGGAAGTAATGGGAAGTTTGATTCTTTCGGGAGATAGATCTGACATGATTGACGCAAACGATGTCTTCTGGGATTGAGAATTTGATATTGTATTTTGGAGGGATTTCCAAAATGAGAGAGGGGGAATTTGGGAAAGATACTTGAGCGCCAATTTGAATTTTTTGGCTCCTCCTTCTTCGTAACAATAACACTCCTCCAAATTTTGGTAAAGCTGAAACTTTTACGGTTTTGTGCTCGGTTCAGATCGGAATTTTTTTGGTTTTTTCTTTTTGTTTATTCGGTTAAGAAAACTTCTTACCATATTTTGTGGATTCTGTTCAACTTTTTCATTTTTCTTTTCCAAAAACTAGATTAGATGAACCAAATTAATACATTTTCAATCAATATTATAGTAACAAGATCTATTTTGGATATATTTTTATTTGAATTCAAAAAGTAAAGTTGTAAGGGATTTGGTCGAAATTTGGTTTTGGTTTGGTCTGGTTTATTTGGTTTTGGAAAGTTTAAATCTTTTGATTTGTAATCTTTTAAAGAGTAATGCCCTTAAAATGGTAGATTCATGATAGTGTTGTACTACTTGCATAAGCAAAATCAGGGTCTATGTTTGACTAATTATATTTACCATTAATTCAAAAGTTCTATTGACCAAAACAAAAGGTTCTTTTGTCCATTCATTAGCTAACTAAGGTTTTTTTTTTTGTTTAAAAGTTTTGCATACCTTTGGTCTTACTCATTTGAGCCAAACCAATTAATTTAAAGTTGTTGACAAAAAAAGTAGTTTTGCATTTTTCTTTTATTTTTACACTTTTTCAATAATTCAGTGATACTTAACTAAAATAAATACAAAGTGACAAAATTGTAAATATAAAAATTGATATGATATTAAAATTAGTTATGTAAAAAGCATTTTCTTTTTTTGTGTGTGTGTTAGTTTCATGGGCTTATTTTGAAACCCAAAAGTTAATTCAATGGGCCCAAGATAGACACGTTCTCTCTGTAAATTTCAAAATAATTAGATGGAGGGAGCAAATGTTTCTGAAATCTCCACGACGAAGAAGAGATTCTTCGATTCTTTTTTTGAATACTTAAGTTAACTCTCAGTTTCTGCTTCTGTTATGGTCTCCAAAGATAGTTGCCGCAACGAAATCCGTGCGGCTATTCGACAGCTTAGCGACCGTTGTTTATACTCCGCCGCAAAGTGGTTCGTTTCTCAAAACCCTAATCTTATGCAATCTCGAACTCGCTACTGCTCTGGTTCCATTAAAAATTGGATTTTTCAGTATCCTTTATGGTTTTGCTATATTTTTGTATCCTGGGCTAATTGTAACCAAATTTGGTTAAGAAGAATTGTTGATTCGAATTCACTTTTGTTGCGAATTTGGTGTTAGATACATTCCAATTCGGATTATTTGACCTGGAATTTAGTGGGTTTTGTGTTTTGATATGTTTGAGCTCGACACTGATTGAAAAATTTGTTCTTTTGATGGGAATTTCTTATTTCGGTTCAATCTCATTTGTGAGTTATGAGTTAAAGTTTCAATTTTTAGTACTCGTATTGTAATGCACTGGTGGTGAACTATGAGTCAGTTCCATATCTGACATTTCCTTGCCTTTCACCATTGCAGGGCAGGAGAGCAGCTTGTGGGGATAGAGCAAGACCCGTCTAATTTTACACCTGCGAATACGAGGTTTCAGCGAGGAAGCTCTAGCATCCGGAGAAGGTTCAGCACCAATGAATCTATTTCAACACCATTACCTTCCATTGGCTTCTCTCAAGCAGCTACTCCTCTCCCGGAAGAAGATGAAGCGATTGATGGTGACTTTTACCTTTTAGCAAAGTCCTACTTTGATTGTCGAGAGTACAGACGGGCTTCCCATGTGCTTCGTGATCAAGTGAGCAAGAAATCAGTGTTCTTGCGTTACTATGCCCTTTATCTGGTATGTTCTGTTTCTCTATCTCCTCTTTCCAATTTAGCTAGAGCTTCTATATCTTATCAGAATAGGGTGATGGAATGAATTTTTAGAAGTTGGCTTCAATGGCTTTTGAAGGTTCTTTCAGCTCTAGGCAGTAGGCTGCCTTCCAAATAAATGCAATTTATGACATTTTTACATACTTACAAGATTGAGCCTCTGATTCACAATTACGTTAATGTCCAGTCACAGTTGTGTTCTATGGATACAAGAGATATTAGGGTATGCAACTGATATACAAAAGTAAATAAATGAGTGAAACTTAATTGGAAGTTGTTTGTCCTGTTTAAAGACTATTGTGTAAACGTTTATGGCAATTACTTACTGAGAGTTTTTTTTTATCCCCCGCCTACTTACACCGAAACAGATAGTACTCTATAATATGTCATTAACTTTGTTATCGTTTCAATGAAGGCTGGAGAAAAACGGAAAGAAGAAGAAATGATAGAACTTGAAGGCCCTTTGGGTAAGAGTGATGCCACAAACCGCGAACTGGTATCTCTGGAGAGGGACTTATCAGCTCTGAGGAGGACAGGAGCAATTGACTCTTTTGGATTATACTTGTATGGTGTGGTTCTTAAAGAAAAAGGAAATGAAAGTCTTGCTCGGGCCAGCCTCGTGGAGTCTGTGAACAGCTATCCATGGAACTGGAGTGCTTGGTCAGAGCTGCAGTCTCTGTGTACTTCGATTGAAATCTTGAATAGCCTTAATTTAAACAATCACTGGATGAAGGAGTTTTTTCTTGGCAATGCTTATCAAGAACTCAGAATGCACACTGAGTCTTTGGCGAAGTACGAGTATCTGCAAGGTATTTTCAGTTTTAGCAATTACATCCAAGCTCAAACTGCAAAAGCTCAGTATAGTCTTAGGGAATTTGACCAGGTTGAAATCATGTTTGAAGAACTTCTGAGAAACGATCCCTATCGGGTGGAAGATATGGATTTGTATTCTAATGTTCTGTATGCAAAAGAAGCATGTGCTGCGCTGAGTTACCTTGCACATAAGGTGTTTTTGACTGATAAGTACAGACCTGAGTCTTGCTGCATCATTGGCAACTACTACAGTTTAAAAGGCCAGCATGAGAAAGCAGTTATGTATTTCCGGAGAGCTTTGAAACTGAACAAGAAGTATTTATCTGCGTGGACTCTTATGGGCCATGAATATGTTGAGATGAAGAACACGCCTGCTGCCATTGATGCATATCGACGAGCTGTTGATATAAACCCTTGTGATTATCGAGCTTGGTATGGGTTAGGACAGGCATATGAGATGATGGGGATGCCTTTTTATGCACTTCACTATTTTCGCAAATCCATATTCTTTCTTCCAAACGATTCTCGGTTGTGGATAGCCATGGCTAAATGTTATCAAACCGAACAGCTTTACATGCTTGAAGAGGCCATCAAGTGTTACAAAAGAGCTGTAAACTGTACTGACACGGAAGGAATAGCTCTTAATCAGCTGGCAAAGCTTCACCAGAAGCTTGGACGTAATGAAGAAGCTGCATTTTACTTCGAGAAGGATTTAGAGAGAATGGATGCTGAAGGATTAGAAGGACCAAACATGTTTGAGGCTTTAGTTTTTCTTGCTACACATTTTAAAACTCACAAGAAGTTCGAAGAAGCAGAAGTGTATTGCACCCGTCTTCTCGATTATAGTGGACCTGTAAGTTTTCTGCTCCAATTTTCTCCACTGTTAACTAGTTTACAAGGATCTGAGTATCCTGATATACTTATTACACTTAGTGAGTTAGTGTGACGAGATTGCATTCATGTTTTCAGGAAAAAGAAAAGGCAAAGAGCTTACTCAGAGGGATCAGAATGGCGCAAACCGGTTTTCCTTCAATGGATCTCGAGCATTTTCCTATTTAGTTGTACTGTTCCGAATACTCAAAAGCTCTTTGAGAGAGAATATCTCCCATCATGTACACTATAAACCTTTGTACACCATAAGTGATCTATGCATCAGTTATGTCACAGCAGATTCTGGCTGTTTGTAACCTAAATTCCAAATTATATATTTCATCAAGATGATTCTCCTGTGATATCCTTTGATCAGAAATTTCTATGCCGAGTTTGGAAAAGTCGCCAATCCCATTTACAACTTTATATGGATTCAGAACACATTATGGAACAATGTTTTTCACTCTTTGTTGGCTCAAAATTAGTGTTTGTCCATCACAATGTCAAAAATCATGACAATTTGAGGATAGTATGTGCTTATTACTCTCAGATGAGATGGTCATTAAAAGTATGCTGCCAAAGGCAATTCATACAAATAGTTATTTTCTGCGTAAAAGTGACAACATAAGCCCAGCATTAACAAGTGTTCAGCTGGAGGATACATCAACAATATGAAATTGAAAAATGAGGTTTATATCACAAGAGATTCAATTCCAGAAACAATACGACAAAGGTCTTGAAAGATGGTTTCAGTATGTAGGATCAGTGAAGAACTTGTTGAGTCCAGGCATGATCTCAGGTTTCTTATTGCGAACAAACTTCCTCAGGAAATTTTCCTTATACTTCTCTCCCTCTGCATGGTTATCCAAAATTCCAGCAGCCCTGTTTTCCTTGGTGCATCTGGAGACGATTCAACAAACAAAACCCTTTAAGAACACACACACACTAAATCCAAAAAACAAACCCTAATTTCGGTGGCAAGAAACTTCAAGAGTCTAAGCATCTCTGTTTCTGACTCTAAAAATAGCCAAGACAAGAAATGCTTGTTAGGCTGTAATCCATTCATGTTTCAACCCTTATAGAACACACTGCATCCCAAATCTAAACCCTTTAGACTACACAGAATCCAGAAACAAACCCTAATGCAAGAAAAAAACTTTAGATTCAAAAACATCTCTGTTCTAGCTATATGAAGTTGTTTTGTTCCATTTCAAAAATAAAGATGATGATCTAAAAACCTAATTCCATAAGTTGTTCCCAATCAATTGTCTTAAGTGGCAATCAAAAATCTGAGGATGAGATAACAAACCTGACTTCAGGGTTTCCGGTGATGTTTCTGATCAAGGAAAACGCACAGATCCCAACGGCAACTCCGGTAGCAGCGAACAAAGGATACACCTACCGAAACAAAACAACGAAACACGAATTGATTCACGAGGCTAATTCATAGAAGAATCGAATCCAGATCTAAGGATTTAGAAACTAGACGTAAGTCAAAAGAGAATCAACAGATGGATTTATTCGATACAGGGAAAATCAAAGATCGATATGAAAATAGTACCTCAGGTCTCAACCAACGGCTCGCCATTGAAATCGCAGAGAAGATGATACGAAACGAGAGAGAGAGAGATTGAAGACGGCTTTCTCTGAGAATGTTGAAGAGACGTAGAAAAGCCCTCACTTTATATTTGACTTTTAGGTTTTTCGGTGAATTTTCGTAAGAAAATAAAATAAATTTTGGAATACTGAATTCTGATTGGCAGCGAGGCGTCCAGCTTGAAACCAATGAGGTATTGACAGCTGTCTGTTCAGAGTTTCGAGACACCGTTTTCTTTTACCAGTTTTTAGCTGTTACGAAACGATATAGCAAATTGGCAAGTTGTTGTAAGAGTATATTCATAGGCCCAAAAGAAAGTGTTTTTGGGTCACGGCCCAGGAACAGTCCTACGAAACTTCTAGGGCTTTCTTTCTACTATATATATAAATAGTTCTTCAAAACCTAAACCCTATATTTTCTGTGACGTGTGAAGAAATCTTTCTACTTTTTGTCGCTCCCTTCTGCTATCTCAAGTGAGTATTAGGTTTTGTTGTTTTGTTAAGACGTAGTAATATCATCGATAAAGGCTTGAATTGCTTTTCTCTTAATTCGATTTCATGTGTTCTGCTATCTCCTGGAATTTTCTAATTAAGTTCATTGTTTTTTGAATTTGTCGATTCGTTGTTTGTTCTCCTTTAGAGATTATCCAAGTTTTATTGATGAGATTTTTCGTTTGTTTGATGTGGAAAACCAACTTATGTAGTAAACTATAAAATCAAATAGGTCGCTTAAAAGTGTCACCTTGAATATAAGCGTGTTTTAGATCTGGTGATAATACTAGTTACTTGATTTTTTTTTTTTGCTGGATGTTAGCTATAGCATTGAGATGTTACATAATTTGATTTCTCTTGAGCTTTATGTTTTTTTTTTTTTTTTTTTTTGAGGTGAAAAAGATGAAGCACTACATGCCTATTGTTCGTGAGACTCCAACAATTGAGTTTGTAAAGCTCACCCCCGACATGAAATCGTTCGAAGCTTATAAGACTATCCGTTTAGAGCGCACAATGAAGAGACATGTCGGTGCTAGAGCCAAGAGGGCTGCAGAGGCTGGAAAAGAAGAGAAGAATTGAGTGTCCTTTTTTCTTCTTATGTAGGTCTTTTAACATCGTTTTTGAATTTGATCTTATGTATTTCACTCTTTTTTAACCTTGAAATCTTGGATTTTTCTGTTACCTTTCCTCTATCACCTTATCTTTCTTCCTTTGGCCTTATATCATTATCTTTGCGCTGATACTTGGTTCTCTTGGATTTTTGATATTAAGATCATATCACATATATGTCTTACTTCCTTCCTCGAAGAAAGTTAGGTACTAATAAACTAGTCTCTGGACCACTTCTAAATCTATCGATGATGAATCCTTTTCATATTCAACCTAGCAATTCGGATTTCCACGAATAGTGTTATAAGAATCTCATTATAATGCCAGAAGTTAAAAAAATGTTTATGCCAAATATTACATGATTCAATTATATCTTCCAACTTCATCGATGGGCAATCTATATGGATCGCAAAAAAAATGTTTGAAGTAATACTAAATATCGGAATAATGAGCAATATCACTTTCAAACACATCAACAAAATTTCAACAAGAAACATACAATCAATACTTTGTCAACTATGAACTACATTAATCATCACGACTTCCATAGTATTATATATATGAATTTCATGACTTGCGAGCTCTGTCACGCCAAAATCCTTGCTGTTTGGCAAGCACCTAAAACACGAAGTATGGGGATTAACAAGCTTACGTACAGACCCTAAAATGGAGCTCTAACAATCTCGATTGGTTTGAGAGCAAAAGAAATGAAGAGAGCTCACAAATTTTTACCTTTTCGCTTAGAAGACTTATCGTGCTACTGTTGCTTTCTCCTTCATCGTCCTTTGCATTAGATATCTCTGTAACATCATCGCCGGTGTTATTGGTAGGAGTTTGGCCTGTGGGTGCTCCAAACATAGCCTCATCGTGGGCGGCTTTTAATTGCTCTTCCCTTTTCGCCTACAAGTTTTTATTCAACCATATAGTTTATTTGAAGCTCTGATATAATAAAAACTGAGACTTGTTTAGAGATCGACAATGTAAGCTAATGACTCAGTAAACCTCGATGGCGGAAAACCTAAAACTCTGTCCCATGCGCTTGACTAAGGCAGCATCGTCATCAGTACCTTTAATCATATCAACTTTTTTAGCATCACACAGTATTAGTTACATATAAAAAGGTTTGATGATCATGTCAAATTGTCAATTATCAAACGTCTAAACTTTTTTACTCGACCGCCCCTTCCCCACCACCAACCCAATTATTAATGGGTTTGTTTTCCAGTCGGCCCATGTACCCAACGAAACTTTTAGGGTTTACCATTCAGGTATATATATAGAAAAGCTTCCAACCCTAAATATCCAATATAATATTTCCTCTACTTCTTGTCGCCTATCTCGAGTAAGTATATTATTAGTTTCGGATTTTGTTAAACAAAGGCATGTTCTTTTTTGTTCTGCTAGCTCTTGGAATTCTCTAAGTTTGTTGTTTTGTTTATTCCGAGTTTTTCTGATTCGTTGTTTGTTTTGCTTTAGAGATTAAAATAAGTTGATTTAGTAAACTCCAAATCAAATTGGTCACTATAAGCGTGTCACTAGTTTTTTGCTTGTTGGATGTTAGCTATAGCGATGAGATGTGGCCTTATTTGATTTCTCTTTTCTAATGTTTTTTTTTCCTTTAGTTGAAAAAAATGAAACACTACATGCCTATTGTTCGTGAGAAGCTAACAATGGAGCTTGTAAACCTCACTTCCGACATGAAATCGTTCAAAGCTTATGATACTCTTCGTGTAGCACGCACAATGAAGATACATGCTGGCTCTAGAGCCAAGAGGTCTTCAAAGCCTGAGAAAGAAGAGAAGAAGTGAGAGTCCTTTTTTCTTTCTAATGTAAGAGTGACTTCTCTTCATCATCATTTGGAATTTGATCTTATGTATCTCGACTCTTTTTTAGTGAAATCTTTTTCATCATCGTTTGGAATTGATCTTATGTATCTTTGATTCTTTTTAGTCCTTGATATCTTGGGTTTTATGGAAGAGACCTTATATTTTCTTCCTTTAATTAGCCTTATATTATTGACCTTGCTGATATTTGGTTCTCTTGGGTTTTTGAAAAAAAATTCATATCACATACAAATATCTGTACCACTCCTAAATGTATCGGTGATTTATACTTTTTCATATTCAACCTAGCAATTCTGATTTCCACGAATAGTGTAATGCGAATCTCATAATAATGCCAGAAGTTAGAAAATCGTACTACATAAAAAAATTGGTAATGCTAAAGATTACATGATCCAATTATATTTTCCAACTTCATGGATTGGCAATTTAAATGGATTACAAAACAAAATGGTAACTGATATCGGAGTGTTATGAGAAAAATCACTTTCAAACACATCAACAGAATTTGTAAATCATGACTTCCATAGTTCCATTATATATATATATATTTATGAATTTCATGACTTGCGAGCTCTGTCACGCCAAGATCCTTGCTGTTTTGCAAGCACCTAAAACACAAGTTACGGGATTAACAAGATTACGTACGGACCCTAAAATGGAGCTCCAAGAATCTCTATTGGTTTGAGAGCAAAGGAAGTGAAGAGAGCTCACAAATTTTTACCTTTTCGCTTAGAAGACTTATCGTGCCACTGTTGCTTTCTCCTTCATCGTCCTCAACATTAGTTGTCTCTGTACCATTACATTCGGTGTTATCGGTATGAGTTTGGAATGTGGGTACTCCAAACATGGCCTCATCGTGGGCGGCTTTTAGTTGATCTTCCCTTTTCGCCTACAAGTTTTTATTCAACCATATAATTTGTCTGAAGCTCTGATATAATAAAAACATTGACTTGTATAGTGATCGACAATGAAAGCTAATAAATCAGCAAACCTCGATAGCGGAAAACCTAAAACTATGTCCCATGCGCTTGACTAAGGCAGCATCATCGTCAGTACCTACAATCATATGAAGTTTATTAGAATCAAGAGTGTAACTGGGAATGATTTCGGCTTTTAGCTCCATTGTACAACGAAATCGTTGGAGTAAATCATAGAAATACACGGGAAACTGACCTTCTTCTACTTCTTCATCATCAACTGGAGCATCTTTGTCAAATTCAAATCTTTCCCATCCTGCACCCTTACTGGTATCTTTCTCAGCTGCAAACCAAGCAGATCATTAATTTCAAGAGAATAACTAAACATGAGCTTGATATCAATGTTTTCACAAGGTGAACAATGCAAAAGATCTCATTTTTAAGGACAGAGTTGATCTTTCTTGTTCTTTTTATTCTTTCTCAGACACCAGGAATTTTTTCTTCATCTACCACTAAATACATTTACAGAGATTTGATATCTCCAGGAAAGGGTTAGTCTCAATCCTCCTTATATACAGAGCTGCTATGAAAAATCTATGAGGTCAATACACACTAAGAGATTTTGCTTTGCGGATAAGGAAAAGCTAGGAAAAGTCTTCTCCCAGCAGTAACATACATTGCATCCTGAATGCCACAAGATAAAAAGCCAAAACACAGCCCTCCACAGAACTACACCATAAAGACTTTGATAGATGGGAGAATTCTCAGCTACCTGACCCAATGCCCAACCAAAACCCTAACATTCTCCGTACCTCCATTTTTAACATTAGCACCTCAACTAACTGACTTCAGGCTACGATTCACTACAAAATTTCAAGGCTATTACAATAGTCTTGCATCAGATTAATAAGAAAGCCTTATCAGCATCATCAAGGCCACGACATTAAGTGCCAAAACAGAGCCCCACCGTTCTAACATTCCAAAGATGGATCCCACTCAAAAGAAGTTGTCAGGTGAATTAGATCTTAGCTGCTAGAAGCATGGACAATAGAATCAATGTAATCTCTCAAATGGACCGACTAACATACCAGTTTCATCAAGCTGGAGCTTCATTTTGGCCTTCACTTTTTCAGCAGCTGACTGTTCAAGAAAGCAACACAACAACCAACTCCTATGATACCAATGGAAATGACAAATCACACACACACAAAATACCAACAACAAAAATACAGAATCTAAATCCATAAACAAAGAAGTTAAACCAAATTAGAGCTCAAGGATGTTTATTATCTTAAAACATCTATTCGTGCTTAATAAAGTAAATGTGGGGGTACATGAAGGCAATACCAACCGAATCTTCAGGTTGATGTTAAGCTCCAGCTAAGAATAGCTATGTTCTTATTACTATAACTCCCAAATTCTAGAGGGATTCTAACATTACGAAGCTGATTCTGGTAAACAAAAGTTCATCGAAGTATAGTAACCATCAAGGCTGAAGAATGATGAGAGAAATGAGTATTACCATCTCATCGTAGCCTTTGATTAACCGCGAGTAATCAATCTTCTTCTCCTTAACATCTTCTCTCCTCCTACGTTCTCTTCTCGGCGACGAACTTTTGCTCCGGCTCCTCCTCCTCCTCCGTCTATCTCTATCATCATACCGATTACGCCTCTCTGCACTCCTACTCCTGCTTCTCCGTCTCTCTCTATCCCCATACCTACTACGTCTCTCTGTATTCCTGCTCCTGCTTCTCCGCCTATGGCTTCTATCTCTCGCATCCCTCTCTCTACTCGGATAACGACGCCGTTCACTCGATTCTCTGTAGCTCCTCTCCGGAACTCTAGGATCTTCAGGTTTCTTCTTCAATTTATCTCTGATGGATCGGATCTCGGAATCCTTGTTATCAGTGGATTTAGTAGGGTTAGAAGCCTTGACGAACTGGTTGAGAAACGAAGACGACGATGCAATCGCCGATCCTCTATCCGGAACGGCGTTGGCTCCGGTGGAGAAGCCGAGGCCTTGCTTGAAACGAGCAGCTCCTTCTCCTTTACGCGTGAGCTCGTCGTAGTAAGCCGCCGCTTTTTCCTCCTCCATAACTTAGCGCCGTTTCTCCCTTGGGTTCTCTCTCGGAACCTCTTCACTCTCTCTCCCACTGATTTTTCTTAATATATCTTATAATCCAATGTTTTCATTTGAATTTTTAAAAATTAGTCAAAAGTATTTATATGAGGTGATTCAAATCTTTGAATCATTTTTATTATTTAGGTTATGAACTATTTTTCAAGAGTTCAATTGCACAAGTTTTAGTTTGAATTTCTTTAAAATTAAGGAATTAACACAAACCTATATGAGGTTATGAAACACAGAAAAAATGAGAGGTCAATGAATTGATGATTCCTGACTGGGGATTATGAAACAAGTAAAAGGCTCAAAATCCAGGCAAAAATGAGAGGTCAATGACTCCTGTGGGAAGATTGGCAATGTTATTGAGCAGAGCGAGTCTGTTCTTCCTCACTCTTTCTTCCTCCTGCAAATACCGTTAATTCAAACTTCACTCGTCTGTGATAAAGCTCGAGTACAGTATGAGAACAAAGTTTCAACTTACCACCATCACGAATACATTGTTGAAGAAATCCTCGAGTGGCTCCACCAATTGCATGGATACCTCGGTGAACTCCTCTATTTCTATGCCTGAAATTTGGAAGCGAGTGAGAGAAATTTGACACAGGCTTGTATGAGAGAATACAGCTGAGAAGAAAGTGGAGTTACCAGTGTGAATTCGATCTTTGATAGAGGTGTAAGTACTCCACAACGCTCTCTCTTGGGAAGTCTCAAATGCATTCTCATCCACCTGATTGCATCATTCAATGTTAGAAGCTGCAAGTTTTCACAAATGCTCTTTGATCAGACAGAAACCTCAAAGTACCTCAACTCCAACACCAACGTCTTTCCCTCGGACAATGCGTGTGGGACGAGAATATGCTTCCACTATCTTCGGAAATATCTCACCTTTGCTTAGCTTTTCCATCTGCAAGGCCATCAGCCAAAGCACCAGCGATGTGAGTTTCTTTTGTGCAAAATCACTATGACACAGCAACATTCCAAACCAGAAGATAATCAAGTTTCAGTCTGCCTTCTAGTCTCTATTACTATATAGCGAAGGAGCTTCAACCAATTAAATTGAGATATATCCTTCTAAGCTAGGCTTAATCCAATCTCCATAAAATCTGACTTGTAGGAGAATGATGCCCACAGGCTTCTCAACTATTACCTAATCTCAGCTAACCGCTGTTGGATCATATCACAAGTCACTTACCTTGTATGCAGTCCGTGCTGCCAGACAAGGATTGTTTCCACGCTCTGCTAGGACAGACCTAACTACTTCAGGGCTTACTCCGTTGTCAACCTATAAAAAGGATATAACGTTGTTTCAAGAACCGGAACCTAACGTATTTCAGTTTAAAGAGCTGGGAAATCAAAAAAGATAAGCATCACAAAAGTGGCACGAACCAGTAGTTGTTCCAGTCTTCGTGTAACAAATTGATACACCTAGAAACAAATAAAACAGTTAATTATATCACGAACAAATTCAGATGATGGTTTACAACCTGTAAATGGGATAACAAGACTTGATTCTCACATCTTCTACAGTGTTTGCCTCAACCTTGGTCGGTTGTACACTAGCTGCAAGTTCTAGAGCACGTTTGAAGTTGACATTTTTATCCTTCTCGACCAAAATCTGAACCTGTGGCATACAAAGTATTACTTGGCATCCATAACATGACAAATGATAATTGCTCATTTTCAGATCAGAATATCAATAAACTTACTAAGCCATATGATATTCTTCTAAGGCCAAAAGGGTCATTTGTTGAACTTGGCTGGCAACCAGCAGCAAATAAACCAACAAGGCTATCCAATCTACAGTCACAGGAACAAGTATAGGTGTTATTATATAGAATCACAAATTCGAACAAAAATTATCATATCAGAATTATATGCAATTTAGCCCCGCACCAATCCAGATACAAGGTTTTGTGTTCACAGGACGAACCGTTTGGCATATAAAGAAATGGGAGAGACAACAAAACTTTAGGCTTTCAATTTACCTATCCGCTATTGCCAAAACCATTCCTGCATCTGTTTTTGGGATGACGTCTCCAGAAAATCTAGGAAGTGTAATTTCCAGCAAAGCTTCTGCTATCTGCATCCCAGGAACACAATTGTCATATAATAATGGAGTACATGCTAATAGATATATACCACAGTAGGCTAGTAGCTTAAGTCTATGAGGTAAAAGAAGCTGGCTGCCACAAGAGTAACTTATGCCCATAAACATACACAGACACACTTGAACAATCCACTACCTGCTCTGAATAGCCATCTCTGAGAGCATAATGACGAGCCATTATTCCTGACAGAGCAGTAAATTCTGTAACTACAGCAGTTGCAAGGTCTGACATAGCAAGTGAGGCAGCATCCTCTACAACCGGAAGCAGATCTTCATCAATTTCGAGGGCCAAACAAAGCTTAGATACCATCTTTTTTAGGCGGTTCATCTTATCCAGCATTGTCCCCAGCTTTTCCTATTAATTCACATAAGCATGGATAAGAAGCTTGTGTTGTATGTGCTACTGAAGTCAATATTATATGGTTTGCATTTTTTACTTGTACTAGTACTGATTACTGAACCACTGAAACCACAATGAAACTACTGAAAAAAACAAAGGAAGTACGGCCATCTAGTAATACATTTATCGTATCCAGCTTCTTATCTAAGATATGTACCTAAGGAAAACTTACATGGAAAAGAATTCCCTGTAGCTGATCTCGGAATTCAGAAAACCTTTTCTTTGTGTCCACCTCATAGAAGAACTTCGCATCTTCATAACGTGCCCTGCAAAAGTAAAACATGACCTTTGGGTACTTTTAATATGGACCACTATCAAGACTTGACAGCATATAAGTAGGGCAATGCAAACAGCTAAAAGAATAAAGACGTGCCAAGAAGGATCTACTCTATCTATCAATTGAGTAAAAAAATTTAGCCACTTATAACACATCTCAACCTGAGAACTGCTTCATTTCCTTTCTTCACCACATCCTCATTTATTGCACCATTGGCAACCTAAACAAAGTCACACTCTGTTTCATCAGCTATTAAAAACTTGTTTTTGTGCCATTAAAAATGAAAAAATATATGCAGCAGAAGACAGTGCAAAGCTAGAGTTTCGTACAGCAATAAAGTAAGGCAATAGCTGTCCACTCTCATCAATAATAGAAAAATACTTCTGGTGCTTCTGCATAACCTATATGGTTACACCATAGTAAGGCCTGAATTAGATAAGCATACTTGCTGACTAATCATAAGGAAGTATACAGATATTATGAGCAGTTTACACGGTATAAAAACCAATCTTAGTTTCTGAAGAGCTTACAATAGTTAATAGCTCCTCTGGAAGTTCTAAGAATGATTCCTTGAACTTTCCAATTAAGGGCACAGGAGCTTCGACGAGATTTGCAACCTGGAAAACACCATAAACTAATTAGCTTCTTGGTATCATGCGGTAAAGATCATTTCTTGGAACCATTGGTCGAGAATATCACTGAAAACACCACATATACCTCATTAAGTAAGTTCTGCGGGACAACAAGGCGCCCATTCACACTCTTAGCTAGTGCATTTGACTTCTCAAGAATGATTTTCTTCCTTTCCTGTAAATTATGGTAACCAATGAAATGACAACATAGATCCATAACTACAAATCTAAATTGAAAGAAATCTGACACCCTGCTGAAAGTTAAAAATATTTTTTTAATAAATAATGGATAGAGAAGAATATATGAAGGACATGCCTCAATCTCAATATTGATTCCAGAATTCCTCATAGCATCTTCATAGGATTCTGCATTCTGTATCTGCCAATATATAGAATACCATAAAGCACACATCTGAAGCATGACATCCAAATATGCTTACAGACGACAATGCAGGGTACATTCTTACAAATAGTGATGCTGAAGCAGTATTGCGAAGTCCACAAGATACATTTCCACTGCATTTTGAAGATGAAACAGATAGTTACTTTATTTATAAATATTTTGCATATTAACATCTTTCTGATATGCCTAACAAATGCAAGAGGGAAATTTGTGCCAACTGAAGCCATAGAAAAGCAAGAGTAGCCAAGTAAACGTACCTTGAGATGCCAGCAAAGGAGAATGGTACAACCAGATCCCCATGTAAGGCCATAACCCAGCGAATCGGCCTGCTAAACATTACCTGCTTATCACAGCAAAAGATAAATAGCAGTAATTTAAACCCGTTGTTTTACAACTGAGCCAAGGCAATATGAACGATAATGTATACAGATATAAGTTACATACTGAAGAGTTCCAGCGCATCGACTTTGGGAACGATATTTTAGCCAGTATACCAGGTAAATCTTCTGACAGAACCTATATAATACACAAGGTCCCAAAAAGAAATGTATGCTTAGCAAATAGTTGTATTTTTCCTTCAACGAAAAACTCAGATGCCAATTTAGTGAAGTAGGGGACTTGGAACGCTAAAACTACAAGGTACACCATACGAAAAGTAAGAGGAAAAGTGTGAGCATCCAATAATTTGCTAAGTTAATGGATATACTATGTCTTTCATGAATTTCTCTGTCATGAAAGATGAAAATAACAGTCCCTTAGCATAACAAAAAGAATAAAGGAAACGAACCTCCAAAGCAAGTCGAGCTGGCTCTGTAACTCGTGCATGGACATATTCTGTCTTCCCTGAAAGAAATACAACAAAAAAAAAAGATAAAAATGAAAAGAATTAAACAAAAAAAAGCAGAATCACAGCCTAGGAAACAAAGAAAAAGGAAGCAGTCTGAAGTTGGGTAACAAGAAACAGGATCCTGCTAACAGAATTTGCTAATATGGATGCACCCACCAGAAACTTTTCTGTACAATTTTTCCAATGGAACGCCATATCTACGGCTAAAACCATCTGCAGCCTGGCAGGGAAGAACAACGAGAAAATTTATATCTACATATCTGTAGGCAGTCAATGCAAGCTACAAAGAAAATAAAGAAACATAGCACAAAACCTAAGGGGCAATGGATAAATGAACCAGATACTATTTCCTTAAATTCCACCACTGTCTACCAAAATACTTTGAATAGTTAATTTAATCTGTGACCAAAAGGACCAAAGGGAAACAAATAAAACCTTTGTAGGATTTCCTTGATCATCAAAAGCTTTAGAAGCAGGGGGTCCTCGAACTTCAACCTCCTCTTCCAGCTGCTTAGAAGACATAGCATCTACTAAAACCTGAAAAAGGAGCCTTCACTTAAAACTCCTTAAAAGAAGACGAAGAAGAATAAACTCCAGAAAAGCTTCAAGGGTGAAATGATTCAATTCAAAAACACAAAACGTTCAGATACATCAAACTTAGTTTTTACATCCTCACATAAGAAAGAAGCCAGCTTTACATAAGCCACATAAGCTAAAATTTTAAAAGTGAACAATAATGCTAAAGAACAAAAAGGAAGTTTGATGTCAACCAGTCCTTTCTCTATAAGATCGGATTCATGCTTTGATAGAGTTGACATCAATTAACAATAATATGTACATGTGAAAAGATCATACTAATTACCACTAGCCTGCGAGGAGTGCCAAATGCCTTCACAGCACCATGCCGCAATCTTTGGTTCTCTAGTAATTCTAGCACTAAGACCCTGAGCTGCAATATTAACAAGGACAGTTACTTGATGTCCAATCTATCAAAAGAACACAGGAAACAAGGAAAAACAAGAAGCACATAAAAATAATCTAGGGAGTTTGGGATGTTAAAATGTTGCAGCATGAGTGAGTGATAGAGAGAGAAATTTCAAGTTTCTCCAAATGAAATGAAATTTTACTTGTTCACTAGCATTGATAACATCTTGAGGTGGCATCTCTTCAGTCCCTATCTCGATAATAAACGATCTTGGATCTTCAGGAACCTGTCACGATTGAACACCACATAAACAATAAAAAAGGAAACTATATCTTATTTGAAATTTTCAGAAATGTTTTTATATATCAAAATAGCCAGCTTTTGAGGCGTAAGTAGACCATATAAGCAAGTAATGCTGAAGATAGCGACACCAAAAAATTTCACAAACTAACATCTCACAAGTCACAAGTCACAACTCATCAAAGAGAACTAATCAGCTACAAGGCTCCAATTGTAAATTCTCTAATTAGAAAACAAGCCAACCTTTTCAGCCACTTTTTCCAAAGCAGCTCTGTGACAAACGGGAGGAACTGGTTCGGAGACAACACCAAGAGGATGTCCAAGAGACTCACGTGTCGCTAACCACAGTTGGGCACATTGGCGAGCCAAGCTATTCTTTCAAAGAGGATGCACAGAAGCAAACAATTAACATCATATATATTTTTACAAGTAACGACTTGTTTAAAAGCATTTCCTCTCTGGTTAATCAAGCTTGTTAGATTGCTCAATAATACACTCTAAAAAAACTGGAACAGATCTTACCTGCGCATTCTTCCAAAATAACGAGCACGCTCAGTTACACCAATGAAACCTCTAGCATCTAAAATGTTAAAAGCGTGAGACGTCTTCAGAAGCTGGTCATACCTAGCATGCCCCCAAGCAGCAATTTGTTAAATTCAAGAGGCAGTAGTTAAATATAGAGAAGAAAATTGACGATCGTAAGCATGTGATAAACATACGCAGGGATTGGAAGTCCTAAGGCAAGCAAGGAACGTGCTTCTTCGTCAAAATAATCGAAATGCTTTTGAAGGCGGTCCACGCTAGCATGCTCTAAATAATATGAGCTCATTTCCTTCCTGATATATCCACCCAACTATCAGTCTCAAAACAGGACTAACACAGAATAATTTTGATAATGTGTGATGAAAAATCCATAAAAGTATATCAGGCTTTTACTCATTTTCCAAGAAAAGCTCCCCGTAGGTGATTCCATCAGCATATAAGATCTTTTTGAAATGGTCAACTTCCTGTCAGTTAAAACGAAAGTCTAACTTAACCCAAACAAAACGGACCTATAACGGAAAAATGTGTTTTCAACAATAAGGGAGCACAAGACTGACCTGAAGCAACATGATGATGCGCTCAAGCCCATAAGTGATTTCAACAGATACTGGAGACAACGGAAGACTTCCAGCCTAGAAAGATGCAAACTTCACAATTATATTGTTTTCTAACTACCGAAGCAGAAAATATACTAGCGAACAAAAGATAAAATCTACCCTAAGAAACCTAAAACGCAAATGAAAATTACCTGCTGGAAGTAAGTAAATTGTGTGATTTCCATACCATCCATCCAAATTTCCCAGCCCAACCCCCAAGCACCAAGCACCTGTAAATCATTCAAATGATGAGACACTGCCACGCTGAGAATATAGCGAGAAACTAAAAGAGATGAAAAACCCATAAAACATGGTTTCACAAATTACCGGGCTCTCCCAGTTGTCTTCTACAAACCGTATATCGTGTGCAGTCACATCAATACCTATAAAGAACACATAGAAATAGTAAGGGAAGGATTATCTGGATGAGAGAATTTCCTCCTTATGCACCATAAAGATGACCTTCACATAATCAAATCTTGAGCAAAATCAAAATTACGACTATGCTCTGTTTTTATTCACTTCATATGCTCTGTTTTATGTAGTCTCTATTTTTCAAACATTGTAAATATTCCCCATTTCGAAATATAAATTACACATTTCAACAAAAAAAAAAAAAAATTAAGACCACAAAAATCACCAACGAGAACCAGCACAAGGAGAAGTTGTGCATATACAAGGAAAGGAACCTATCCTGGTTGCAATTGACTGTTTAAAGAGATGTAAGTGGAAACAAAAGAGAAGGCATTTTGAGAATTAAGACTCAGTACCTAAAGCAGAAAGACTGTTGATAAAGAGCTGTTGAGAGTTTCCAGGGTCAGGTTTCAATATGACCTGAAATTGAGTATGTCTTTGAAGCCTATTTGGGTTCTCTCCATAGCGAGAGTCATCAGGACGTATGCTTGGCTCAACATAAGCAACATTCCATGGTTCAGGACCAAGAACCCTCAAAAAGGTACAAGGATTCATGGTGCCAGCTCCGACCTCAGTGTTACTTGGTTGCATAACAGCACATCCAACGGAAGCCCAATATTCCTTCAATTTCATCACAGTTCAATTCAATTCAACGAAATTTGAAAGTAGAGAATTGGAGATTGAAGGAGATGAGTGAGAATCGAACGAACCTGGAGGCGCTGAATCGCTTGTTGGAATGTAGGAACAGACGCGGCGCGGGTGACATCATCGTCGGACTTGCGATAGGATTGGTGATGAACAGCGGCGGAGGAAACGGCGGAGGTACGGTGAAATCGGCGGCGGGAGGGAAAAGGGGAATGAGAAAGAGAGCGAGGGAGGAGGAAGAAGCGAGGAGAGGCGTGAGGACGAAGGAAAGAGACGATAAGAGGAAGAGAAAGATGGAGGATGGCCATGAGTGTGACCAGACTCTTTGTAGAAGAGAGTCAATGTGTATTTCGGAAGACGAGAGAGAGAGGTTTTGTGTTATCCTTTCTTCCTTCTTTTTTTTCTTTTTTTTCTCTCGAGTTCGCGGTTCGACCTAAATTTTATAATTTTTATTAGACGATTAGTCTATATAATTCAATAAGCAACAATAACAAAAACTTCGTAAGCTATAACTCGCAACTTTTTCAAATGTATTTTGAGATCGTTGAGACGTTGACTATGATAGACACGAAGCTCGGACGCAAGTACGCAGCCAAAACACTCGTATTAAAATCTTGCAAGAGACAAACAATATACAAGTCTTGAAATTCCCATGCCAAAACAAGAATTCGATCGGTAAACTCATGTTTCCACGTAAACAAGTTGGAGAAAAAACATGTAGATTGACTCTGAAGGAGTACGTAGATACTGAACAACCATCATGGAGAAATCTGAGCCGTTTCTCTGCAAGCCAAACCAAATTTAACATATATATATAGTAAGGTCATATATATGCTCTCTACACATAGTATCTCACCTCTAGAGATCCATCCATGAGGTGTCTTCCCGTTGAGCTCAATGATGATGTATATATTCATGTAATATATTGATCGAGTATAGTTCATAGAATCATGGATCTTTTTGCTGGGACGTAGCCATCCATTAATTGTCAAAAGATAAATGCTCAATGCATTGCTAAATATGTTAATAAAAGAACGCAAACGTATCGAAAAAGCGAATCAAAATTTAAGTAAACATATGAACACAAATAGATTTTTCGGAATAGTAACAGTGAACTAAATAAAATGATATTTACATGAAAACTTACTATTAACTCATCAGTTTCATGAAATCAAGGATCATGGAGGACCATGATCGATAGTAAAGGCAACTTACTATTACGGTATAGTTACGAGATGGACAGAAACAAATAGGAAAATATTGATTTTTTTTATATGCATACACATATGGATCTTGATTTTTGATCTGATTGCAAAATTACAGATATCAACATTGAAATTCCCCCAAATAGCATATATCTATCTAGTAATAGTATTATACAAATTAAAAGAAAATGAAACTCAATCTGGCGGTCACATGTCAGCTAACTTTTTGAACAATGTTCATTAAATTAACAATCTCAAAGATTTTAGATTGAAATACAAATCTTCTCTCTGTGGTACATTTCTTGAAAAATGGGAAAATCAAGAAAGTATCGAAAATGTACAAAAAAAAATGAATCAAACTTTTCCATGATCTTGAAACAATAATCGAGAGAGATCAGATCGTCATGATACGATTTCCCTCATCCAAAATTGATTTTATTTCCCTTCCCAAATATATCATATGATTTCACCACTCACCATTATTTGACTTATTCTCAACCAAAAAATATTAAATAAAACTTTATGACTTTGATTTTATTTCATTTGAATTTTAGCCAAAATTTGAATATATGACTTTTTTAGAAGAAAACAGAATAAACAAATAATAACCCACGCGCTATCAGACAGACAAAATCCCACAGATATGCAAAGATCTCTCAGAATCCTCTCCCATATCATATATTTTCTCTTTTCCCTCTCTTTCTTTCTTCCTTATAAATCCATTTTATCTCCTCTCATATTATTCATCTCTCTGCAAACTCAAATCCTCAAAGCAGTTGATTCTTTCTCTCCCACAAGTCATCACGGTCCTACTCTTCTTGATATGGCTGAGGTTTTGCGTCCGGAGATGTTAGATATCTCTAACGACACTTCCTCTTTAGCATCACCGGAGCTTCTTCATGTTCTTGCCGTTGATGATAGCATGGTTGATCGGAAGTTCATCGAACGGTTGCTTAGAGTCTCTTCTTGTAAAGGTAAGGTGTTGTGTTTTGATTTTTTATCGTTTTTGTGGAATCTGTTTTGAGGTTAAGGATCTGACATTAGTTTTTGTTTTGTCTCAGTTACTGTTGTCGATAGTGCGACAAGGGCTTTACAATATCTTGGATTAGATGGAGAGAATAGTTCTGTTGGATTTGAGGTAATAAATCTGATCATAGTGTTAATATTTTTGAGAATCCATTCAAATTTGGTGTTAAAGTTTTTGGTTTTGGAAATTTTTCTTAGGATTTGAAGATTAATTTGATAATGACGGATTATTCTATGCCTGGGATGACTGGATATGAACTATTGAAGAAGATCAAAGTAAGTTTTGTTGATTTTGTTCTGATGATGGTAAAATAAAAATCAAGTTTTGATCTAATCTTGTTTATGGATTTTGATTTTTTTATAGGAATCATCAGCTTTCAGAGAAATACCAGTTGTGATTATGTCTTCAGAGAACATCTTGCCTCGTATCGATAGGTATATATTTTACTATAATAATCTTAATTATGATCCTTAATTCTTGCTTAGGTCAAGATTATGTAGGACTAAAATTTACCAGATATAGTAAACTTGATGGATTTTATGCATTTATTACTTCAGGAGATGCTGATGATTAGATTTAGAGGGTATTGTTTAGGAAACTTTTTTAAAGTAATCACACTAATTTAGGATTTGTGAAAAAGGATACCGTTAAACGATATGTATTGACTAAATTAAATTGTTGTATAAATATAATCATAAGATTTTGTTATGATAAAAAGTTATTATATGATTACTTTTAATTATCATGGGGTTAACTTTGGTGGTGGTTGTATATTGGATCAAGCTGAGATTTGGTGTTTATTTTTAGTGGGTCCTTAAATGATTTTTAATATGGATCTTAGGAATACTAATAATATAAAATTGTTTCTTGTGGCCAAAAGAATAATCCTTCATAAGTTAAGCAAGATCTTCTTGAGATTTGATTCTATAGTAGCCGGTGACATGTTAGGCCCTCCAAAACTTTATATTATATGTTTTAATTGCATAATCTTAGGTAGGGTCATTTATAAATCCCAATCCTCGTGATAGACACCTCACATGCTTTTGCTTATTACTAAGGAACCAAACCCTCTTTACCAAATTATGTTATCATATATGAGCTGGCCATTTTCTACATCCAAAGTTATCAACTTTATAGAATTGGATCACTAATATTTTGATTATTTTTTTTGGTTCAGATGTCTTGAAGAAGGAGCTGAAGATTTTTTATTGAAGCCTGTGAAATTAGCTGATGTGAAGAGATTAAGAGATTCTTTAATGAAAGCTGAAGAAAGAGCTTTTAAGAATATGATGCACAAGAGAGAGCTAGAAGCTAATGATATCTACTCGCAGCTAAAACGTGCAAAGATCTGAGTTTATCATATTCCACGATATGATCTTTAGAAGCTCAAAGATTCACATACATGCATGTCCTGATTCTTCCGGCTTAAATTTTTTGAGACATTACAACGTTTTTGCTGATAGAACCAGTAAGGACTGAAGAGTGAAAAAGATGGGTTTTCATGAAATAGAAATGTAAATTGTAGACTTGGATTCATTAGAGAGATACATCTTTTTTCTTTACATGAGAGATATGTAAAATGGTGTTTTAATTTTGAAAGTTTATTAGGAAACAACTCTTCTTTTCGCCTTCACTTGCGTGGAAATAGCATTAATGTTCATATATGAAAAACTCCCATTTTTTTTATAATTATCAAAAGAACTTAAATAATGATTAGGAATGGATTAGTAACGTAGCTAAAATTTTTATCTACTTAAAATAAAGCTGTCAACATGACTCGAGTCCAGCGAGATAAGTTAGTTATTTTAAACGTTGGACCACTTTGGATGGCTTTTCTTAGAAATTTCCCCAAGTTGGGTTTTTTAATAAGACCAAGAAATTCCTAGTCTCCTAGACTTATCTAAAAGCAAAGACTTATAAAAATCCAGATGGTTATGAAATTCGGTTTTCGCAAACCAAACAAAATTTATTACAAATGATCGATACAAATATTGGTTCATAATTTTTCTCTACGAAAATTTTAAATGTAACTTATTCAGTTATATATATATATATATATATATATATTATTTTATATAAAACGAAACCGAATTGAAACGGAAAAACTAAATAAAATTATTAATTATATAGTCGAAATAGAACCGAACCGCATGAAATTTGATTACAGTCCGGTTCATGTAACTCATAGATAGATCAAGCAAGTTAAAAGTCGAATGGGACGCGTCTTGCTGAACACAAAAACGGATCATGCAAGTAATTTAATTCGGTTAATCTTCAGAAATCGAACCGGTTTGATATCTGGAGGATTATCTGGTTTACTTCCGGATAAGATTTATAAGAAAAACAGAGTTAAAGTAGATTTCTTTAACTCCAAGCGAACAAATTTCCTCATTCATAAAACAAATTGTTTTCCGACAAAAAGTGAATATCACTGAGTTACTGCGAAATCCCAAACAATAGTGACGTCTCAAACCAAAAGATGGGTCTATATTAAAGAGACGAAGACTCCAAAAGTCAAGCTACAAAATTTCCAAGCAAGAAATCATTCATAAGATTTACACAGAGAAAACTTTCCGACCAAATGTGAATGTTTATGTCTTTATTAAAGTTTCTGCGAAACTCCAGTCATGTCGGATGTACTAACCAATGTAAAAACGACACGTGGACGGCTAAGATTTCTGCCCCTTCTACATGGGTCTCCAATAGCCAAAGAGTCAACTCAGAAAAGAAAAAAAAAAACCATTTTTTGAATTGAAATGGTCTCAGGATGGGGTATTTTGGGTAATTAGTCCTGTCTACATCTTTCCATAAATTAACAGAGGAAGAGGACTAAGAAGCAACGACGACTCAAAAGTAAAAAGAGAAGAAAGTCCACAAAAGAAAAGAGATTAGATAGATCAATGGCGTTTGAAGCTCTTGCCGGAATCAGTGGTGATCTAATCACCACATCATGGATAGCCTCTAAGAAAGCTTACCAAACCGAGCGCTATCACAAGGAAGAAGCAGGGACAGTCGTAATCTTCGCTTTCCGACCATCTTTTACGGCTGAAGATTTGTTTGCTCCGGCTAATATATCTTCCTTTGGAGAAATTAAGATGAACCGTGTTCAGTTTCCTTGTATGAGGAAAATCGGTAAAGGTGATGAAGCTACTGTTAACGAAGTTTTCCTCAGGAATCTTGAAGTTATCATTGATCCAAGAACTTCATTCTATGCTTCTGTAAGAAGATATTCTTCAACTTTTCCGCCTATTAATCGAAACATCGGAAAATTTTGTTTTTGTTTTTAGTCTCTTAAGCTTTACTTTCTCAGGTGGAAATGGCTATCAGCAGCAGAAAACAGATAGTGTTCACAGGACATTCCTCAGGAGGTGCAACTGCAATCTTAGCAACAGTTTGGTATTTGGAGAAATACTTCATACGCAATCCGAATGTTTACCCTGAGCCTCGTTGTGTGACATTTGGAGCTCCTTTGGTTGGTGATTCTATCTTCAGTCACGCACTTGGGAGAGAAAATTGGAGCCGGTTCTTCGTGAACTTTGTCACAAGATTCGATATTGTCCCTCGGATTATGCTTGCTCGAAAGGCGTCAATAGAGCAAACTTTGCCTCATGTTCTTGGCCAATTGGATCCCAGAAATCCTTCCATCCAAGAGAGTGACCAGAGAATAACAGAGTTTTACACAACGGTGATGCGAGACACATCAACTGTTGCAAACCGAGCTTTCTGTGAATTGACTGGAAGCGCAGAGGCATTTTTAGAAACTCTTTCTAGTTTCCTTGAGCTAAGTCCTTATAGACCCGCCGGCACTTTCGTTTTCTCTACAGATAATAGATTGGTTGCAGTGAACAACTCGGACGCCATTCTTCAAATGCTTTTTTACACTTCTCAAGCTAGAGATGAACAAGAATGGTCTCTGATTCCATTTCTAAGCATCAGAGATCATCATAGCTATGGGGAACTGGTACAGTCAATGGGAATGAAGTTGTTTAATCATTTGGATCTGCATCAATGTCTTTTGGATGGACAAAACTCGATCGGGTCTTGGCTCAATGAACTTGGAGTGGTAAATTCTCTCTCTCTTTTCATATTGTGTAGCTCCATTTTCTTGCATGTTTCTGCAATCATTTAAACCATCGGAGTGTTTCCTTTTTTGCAGAGTACAAGAGGCAGACAGTACGTTCTTGCTGCATTAGAGGAGGAGAAGAAACGAGTAGAAAATCAGAAGAAGATTGAAAACAAATGGCCTCAAATAGTAAAGGAACTATCATGGATAGAAAATGAATACAAGCCAAAGTGTCAAGCTCATAAAAACGGGTATTACGATTCCTTCAAAGTTTCAAATGAAGAGAATGACTTCAAAGCAAACGTCAAGAGAGCTCAGTTAGCCGGTATTTTTGACGAGGTGCTCGGTTTATCGAAGAAAGGTCAACTTCCAGATGAGTTCGAGGGGGGCAGAGATTGGGTCGAGTTAGCAACTCGATACCGCAGATTAATTGAGCCTCTTGATATTGCAAACTACCATCGACATTTAAAGAACGAAGACACAGGGCCGTACATGATAAGAGGAAGACCAAACCGCTACATATACGCTCAGAGAGGGTACGAACATTTAATATTGAAGCCAGAGGGAAGGATTGCAGAAGATGTATTTTGGAACAAGGTAAATGGTCTAAACTTAGGGTTACAGCAAGAAATTCAAGAGATTCTAAAGAACTCGGGATCCGAATGCGGATCATGCTTTTGGGCTGAGGTTGAAGAACTCAAAGGAAAGCCATACGAGGAAGTTGAGGTAAGAGTTAAGACATTAGAAGGTTTGCTTGGAGGATGGATCACAGCCGGGGAGGTAGATGATAAGGAAATATTTCTGGAGGGTTCAACGTTTCGAAAGTGGTGGATTACGCTTCCCCTCAATCACAAATTGCATTCTCCGCTGCGAGAGCATATGATGGATGAGATAAGAGCTACCTGAACCTTAAGTGGTGGAGTATTTAAGCTATTGAAACACTTGCTTCTTAATTTGTACAATAAGAAATGTCTATCATTCTTGTTTCCACTTCATGATGATCTTAGAATAAGAAACATGTTGTATGATCATTGTAAAGTAATGTAATAGCTCTCTATTCTAAAGTCAAATTTGGTTTCCACTTTACAATGATCTTAGAATATATACATTACTATACTAAAGCCTAAAGCCATGTCAAATAGCATGAACCAGTAACAAACAACCTTCCTTAGCAATTAGCATTGAAAGAAGGAAATGCACAGTGAAAGAGGACCAGAATGTCATCAGAATGGTGCCTGAGGTTTCTCAAACTGTTTTAAACATTACTAACCTCTAAACCTCCAAACAAGTGGCTATGCAAACGCTCCAGGTTCTAGCTACTACATAACCAAAGAAGAAAACGATTAAAACACAACAAGTAATTTGAAACTTGTCTCATGATGGGGTATTTTGGGTAATTACTCCTGTCTACATCTTCCTATTAAACTAACAGAGTAGGAGGACTAAGAAGCAGGACGACTCAAAAGAAAAGAGAGAAGAAAGTCAACAAAAGAAAAGAGATTAGACAGATCAAATGGCGTTTGAAGCTCTTACCGGAGTCAACGGTGATCTAATCACCATATCATGGATGGCGTCGAAGGGAGCTAACCAAACGGAGCACTATCTCAAAGAAGAAGTAGGGGGAATCGTTTTTTTCGCCTTCCCACCATCTTTCTCGGCGGAAGATTTGTTCGCTACGGCGAATACATCTCCCTTTGGAGAAATAAAGATGAAGCGTAATCAATTTCCTTGTATGAGAAGCATCGGCAACAATGTTGACGCTACTGTTAACGAAGCTTTCCTCAAGAATCTTGAAGTTATCATTGGTCCAAGAACCTCATTTTATGCTTCTGTAAGTAAAAAAAAAAGGCTTCTTAAAAATGCGTTTTAATCGGAAAACATCAGAATAATTTGTGTCTGAAACTTACTTGCATCAGGTGCAAAGCGCGGTTGAAAGAGAACAACAGATTGTGTTCACAGGACATTCTTTAGGAGGCGCAACTGCAATTTTAGCAACAGTTTGGTATTTGGAGACATACTTCATACGCAATCCAAATGTCCCTGAGCCTCGTTGTGTGACATTTGGAGCTCCTCTTGTTGGTGACTATATCTTCAAACACGCGCTTGGGAGAGAGAATTGGAGCCGGTTTTTCGTAAACTTTGTTACAAGATTTGATATTGTCCCTCGGATTATGCTTGCTCGCAAGGCATCGATAGAGAAAATCCTGCCTCATGTTCTTGGCCAATTGGATCCTAGAAGAGCTTCGATCCAAGAGAGCGACCAGATAATAACAGAGTTTTACACAACCGTGATGCGAGACACATATACTGTTGCTTCCAAAGCTGTCTGTCAGTTGATTGGAAACGGAGAAGCGTTTTTAGAAACTCTTTCTAGTTTTCTTGAGCTAAGTCCTTATAGACCAGTAGGCACTTTTGTCTTCTCTACACAAAAAAGATTGGTTGTAGTGAACAACTCAGACGCCATTCTTCAAATGTTGTTATACACTTGTCAGTCCAACGACGAACAAGAATTGTCTCTCATTCCATTTCTAAGCATTAGAGATCACCATGGCTATGAGGAACTGGTACAATCAATTGGTATTAAGTTGCTTAATCATTTGGATCTGCATAATCCGCCTTTGGATGGAGAAAACTCAATAGGCTCCGCTCTCAACGACCTTGGAATGGTAAATCTTTCTCTTTTTTTAATTTGTGCAGCTCCATTAGCTCCATCCTTCTTCATGTTTCCTTTTTTGCAGAGCACAAGAGGCAGACAGTGCATTCATGCTGCATTAGAGGCTGAGAAGCAACGAGTAGAAAATCAGAAGAATATAGAAACCAAAAAAGATAAAATAGTAGAAAGACTAACTTGGATAGTGGAGAAATACAAGCCTAAGTGTCAAACTCATAAAAATGGGTATTACGATTCCTTCAAAGATTCAAAGGAAGATAATGACTTCAAAGCAAACGTCACGAGAGTGGAGTTAGCAGGTATTTTCGACGAGGTGCTTGGTTTAGTGAAAAAAGGTCAGCTTCCAGATGGATTCGAGGGGAGCGGAGGCTGGATCAATTTAGCAACTCAATACCGCAGATTAATTGAACCTCTTGATATTTCAAACTACTATCGGCATTTAAAGAACGAAGACACAGGGCCGTACATGTTACACGGAAGACCAAGCCGCTACATATACGCTCAGAGAGGGTACGAACATAGAATATTAAAGCCAAAAGGAATGATTGCAGAAGATGTGTTTTGGAACAAGGTAAATGATCTTAACTTAGGGTTACAGCAAGAAATTCAAGAGAATCTAAAGATATCGGGATCCAAGTGCGGATCGTGCTTTTGGGCTGAGGTCGAAGAACTCAAGGGAAAGCCATACGAGGAAGTTGAGGTAAGAGTTAAGACATTACAAGGAATGCTTGAAGGATGGATCAGAGACGGGGAAGTAGATGATAAGGAAATATTTCTGGAGGGTTCAACATTTCGAAAGTGGTGGAATACACTTCCCGACAATCACAGACTTCATTCTCCGCTGTATCTGCGAGGGCGTCTGATGGATGAAACAAGAGCTACATGAACCTTAAATGGTCGATTATTTAAGCTATTGAAACACTTGCTTCTTAATTTGTGCAATAAGAAATGTTTATCAATCTTGTTTCCACTTCACGATGATCTTAGAATAAGAAACATGTTGTATGATCATTGTGAAGTAATGTAATAGCTCTCTATTCTAAAGTCAAATTTGGTTTCCACTTTACAATGATCTTAGAATATAAACATTACTCTAAAGCCTAAAGCCATCTCAAATAGCATGAACCAGCAACAAACAACCTTCCTTAGTGTTGACAGAAGGAAATACACAGTGAAAGAGGACCAGAATGTCATCAGAGTATAGCCTGAAGTTACTCAAATTGTTTAAAACATTACTAACCTCCAAACCTCAAAACAATTGGCTGTGCAAACGCTCCAAATTCTAGCTACTACATAACCAAAGAAGAAAACGATTAAGAAACAATAAGTAATTTGAACTTGCCCTATGCCCTATGTATTGCTAGTTAGCTCGATATGATAGTTTGACTAAGGTATGTTTCCTAAACACAAGTAAATAAACAAGTAATCACATTACCAAGAAGTTCCTGTTAGATTTGCATTCCACCAGAATCCTGCATCAATATAATCAACTCAAGGATACATACCATATAGCTAAGGAGGAAGTAGATCAATCACAAGAACATCAGAGCATAGAAATAATCCTAAGCTCTTTCGCTGTTTAATTGAGCCGGATGTCAATTTTACATATAACCAAACTTGACTATCAATCTGCTGTATTCAGTCGCTCAACAAAGAATCAAGTAGAATGATATAACATCTATGGTCGACCTTAAAATAACAGAAGGTATAAAATGATACCTTTAGAATATTACAGATAAGCAAGGTTCTCGCAGGCTATGAGAAAGAGACTTATTGCAACTTTTTATGTATTTGAAATTCGTGTACCACCTTATGTACTCACACACCACTCTACATAACCACCACCACCACCACATGTTTCAGACGAAGAAGAGTCATTGACATAGAAGAACATAGAACATAGTTCTCAGTTGCCAAAAGACAAATCCCTATACCCATATCTAAAGAGTTTTAAAGACAGGTGAAAAACATAGAACATGCGAGGAAAACAAAGAAGAAGAGAGAAAACAAACAGACAGAGGCCGAGCAAAGCCACATCCTTTCTTCATGACCTGCAAAACATGCTAGACGAACGAGCAAGCCGAATAGTCAGACCACCACCTTGAACACTAGCCTCAACCTTGATTGTGTTCCTTTCATATGGCTTTCTGCAACCAGGACAACGCCCATCTCCATCGCATATCGTCTTGTGGCAGAAAAGGCAAAGCCGGAATCCACAAGGACATGGCAAGAAATTTGAATCTGTCAAGTCAAGATCTTCGTAGCAAATAGGGCACGAAGATGGCACTGTCACAGAATTAAAATGCAAATTCATGACCGGAAAACTACGCTGCTTTTCCAAATTAGGCAGACCCTGAGGACGGAGCTTATCGTCTGGCCTCCACGCCTGGTTACTCTTCTGCTTCCTTGACATTGTTCTAGGACAATCCGCCTTTGCAACCACATCAGATCCACCGATTAAATCCCTCGGACAAGCCAATTGCTTGATATCCTCATGCTCTTCACAGGACTCAGGAGGATTCTGTTTCTCATGCTTTTCATCATCAGCAGCTAAAGCATCAGCAATAGCCTCCCAATCATCCAAACACCCATCATCATCAGCATCTTCCTCCTCTGTTATATTACCAGAGCAAGAGCCACCACTTCCACTGCTACTGCTGCTGCTAAAATTAGGAATTGAATTCATGCCACTAAGTATGCTGTTAGGGCTATTAGAAAGTGACTCAATAAAGCTCTCATGACGATGTGTTCCATTGTTATCCTCTTCTTGCCCATCTAAATTCTCCACCGGACGCGGACGATCTCTCTGATCAGGTTTTTCACTTCCAATTCTTCGATTGGAATCAATTTCCTCCTTATCCCCTTTATTAATCATCGCAACTAATAATACAAAAACCCAAATCAATATAAACAAATTCAAAGAACCTAAAGCAAATCGTATAAAGATAGATCTTTTATAATGATCATTACCTTGAGAAAGCCATTGCTCACGACGAAGACCTAGCTTGCTCTGTTTCAATTTGGCCGACCTGTTCGTCTGCAAACCCAATGCAAACCCAAAAGTACAAATCAAAGAGTGAAATCAAAAGAATTGAAATTTGAAGAGAGAAATGAGATTTGAGGAAGATTGAAAACAAACCCTTTTCTTTTTTCCGAAATCCCTCGCGCTTGGAGCTGAAGTAGCAGAAGCGTTGGTGATCGAATCAGAAATCATGGTGGTTGCAGATGATTCCGAAGCGCAACAAAATCAATGATAAAGAAAATTCGAAATCACAAAATGAAGATTTCTCAAAAACCCTAATTCAGATTTGTCGCGAGAGAGAAGAAGAAGAGAGAAACGTGCGATTTTTATTTTTTGCTTTGTTTGTTGTGTCTGTGAGAGAAAACGAGAGAGAGAGATAAAATAAGGGGATAACGGAAACTCCTCGTCTCCGCACAGAACTTTCCTCGTGACTAAAGTACCCTTGGTTTTGACTTTTGCACACGCTCGAACGTAGGGGTGTTTCTGTAATTTTGATATATCCACACGTGTGAGAAACTTCTGTTCATTTTAAAAAACGGTGGCGTACGGTGGACTACACGTGAGGAAAGTTCATATGATTCACAAATCAGATCAGAGCTTCTAGATCAATCAGATGGGTTTCTTCTGGTTACAAACTTACATTTTACTGAAAAAAAATAAAAGATTTAGAAAAAATCGAAACCACAAAACAAAGTTTGTGTTTCTTTTTTTTTTTCTATGAGTCGAGCAAACAAGTTTTCCCTATATTTTGATGGCGTGAAGCATATAGTGTAACAAGAACATCAAAACAATAATTTTTTTTTTTTTTGTTAAAGACATCAAAACAAAACAAGAAACTAAACACGTAAAAACGTAAATTAGCTTATTAAATTTGATATTAGGATCTTTTACAAATGAAAAAAAAAAAATAGGAGCTAGGCAACTGCAGATAAGAGTTGAACTACATTTAGGTAAGTTTGTAACTAAGTCATGATTAATTAATACTCCATCCATTTCATAATATAAGAATGTATCAAATGTCAGGTGGTGTTCTGAAGAGGAAAGAACCGGAAGGAGGATGGGATGGATATAGGCAATCCTCATGGCAATAACAATAGCTTAGAATCTCAGTAGGCTACATGAGCTTGTAAGCCCTCGAAATCCACAAACTTTAGTGTTTCATGACCTCTCCTTTTTTTTTTCCTCCTCTATTACTAATGTTTCAATTACATTTTTACTCTGCTAGTTACTAAGAGATGAGAGTGATTGTGATGCCACAAGGCTTCATTGGCTGGTCTACTCTGTTCAAGATGCGGAATGGGTGAGTCAATTTGCGACTTAACAGTGGTCTCAACCTTTTTAAGAACACAAACCTGAACTCTTGGTTTCACCATCATGTAGATCTTCCAAAAACAGTCCCAAATTTACCGGAGTGGCCATTCTCTTTCAGAAGAGTCATGAACAAGGTTCTCAGCGAGAGACCCGCATCATCTCCTCCACACAAAGAGTTTTAAAAGGCGAAACACACTTTTTGGTCATTTTTCATGCATGTGTGTATCTCATACACCGGCACAAAAGACTAGAGATAAAACAAATGTTGGTGGCTTTTGAGTGTGTTCAAAATGCGTTAGGTGATGGGGTTGTATTGTAGACACAACAATATTAGTTGCTTCTTTCTTTTTCTTCTTTTTTTCAGTTTGTAGATTTATTACTTCTTGTGCTGGTTCTGTTTGAAATTGGGAATACGGAGAATTCAACATTTTTCGAAAGAAACAAGTGTTAACCACGTGAACTACAAGGATTTGGTTTACCACCAAGCTTTGGCTACAAAATAGCTAAAACATTGTATAAGGGTCAAACCAAATCGAAACAAACAAACAACAGGGTCACATATACAAACAAAATCGAAGAAGCTACTAATTGAGGTTTCATTTCTGCCAAATCTATGTATATTCCGACTTATCACAACCACAAAACTGGGCAATTAGATAAAAAAGAAAAGAAGTGAATAATCATCAAATGGAGTTGAGTCATCAATGCTTCCCACACAGAATGTTTCTGCAAAATAGAGATTGAGAAGCCAATCTACAATCGTTAATGGCTTTGAGACTTCACACTAACATAAAAAAAAAAAAAAAAAACTGTATGAAGCTAAAGGTTGCATAACCAAATTCTAGTGTTGTTATTTCACATTGTATATATATAAATAGTCTAAAGTGAAGATTAATTCAACTTACGAGAGACATCCATTGCGCGGCTTCTGCTTCTTCTTCTTCTCCTTTTGTTTCACCACTGGTTTAATTACTACTTTGATAGCAGCATCAAATACAGCTTTCACATTCTGCAAAAACCATAAACCAAAGAAAAACGTATAGATCATATAGTTTGTGAGTAGAGACTAAACTAACACTAATGACTCCTATGTTTCCTAACACACATGTACAAGTGTACCTGTTGAGTTTTTGAGCTACATTCAATGTAATACGTCGCTCCTATATGCTTGCGGAGTTCCTCTCCCTGTCACACATGAATGATATGTATCATATAAAACCTAGAGGAAGAGATAGTCTAGAAAATGTCACAACATTGCTTTCGTTTTCTACAGGTTGAAAATCACACCTGTGATGTAGTTACTGGGGACAATCCAGGATGATCAGACAAATAATGTTTATCTTCACGAAGATCTATATAACGGAACATTGTAAGAAACATTACATATATGTGATTCACACAACGAATATGCACATGTAAGAAACATTACATATATGTACTTGTTCTTACCCATTTTGGTACCAACAAGCACAATGGGGACTCCTGGAGCAAAGTGTTGGAGTTCAGGGATCCACTGACCAAAATAAACACTTGACAAGCATCAGAAATCACATTTCATTCTATGTTTTCCCAATAAGATAGAAGGAATCCAAATTTCACAAACCTTTTTAAACACATTCTCGTATCTAGCTCGGCTGATCAATGAGAAAGCCAACACAAAAACATCTGCTCCTCTGTAACTTAAAGGTCTTAGTCTATTATAGTCTTCTTGCCCTGCAAACATATACAAAACTAACAATCACCAATCTTCAACACTCACTATAAATTTTCTTCTATCTAAGAAACTCAAATCGAAAGCAAACTTTCTAGTTGTTAGAAATGGTGATGATGATTAGAACTACATAAACAAAGATAGTGGCTTCGTTATTCTAAGAAATTCAAGAGAGAGATGCAGAAATGTTACTTACCGGCAGTGTCCCAAAGACCCAAGTTCACAGTGATGCCTTCAACGACAACATTAGCACTAAAGTTGTCAAAAACTGTTGGTATGTAGTCCTGATACAATTCATCAATCAAATCTTTAACTTCACGAGAACAAGAAATGCGCAATAGATATATAGCAATAGAGTAAGAAACACTGGCGAATCAAAAAAGCCACTAACTTTACAATGTAAGATTTTCAAAAGGGATCTTTTATATACAATCCCTAAAAAAAGGAGCTAACTTTGAAATACCATGATAGAATTCTCGGTGAACGAACTGAAATTTGACAGACCCACAAGGATTTACAACTAAAAGTAACAAAATTGGAGATGCCCGGAAGAACAATCGGCGAAATTGTGATTTACTTGATCAATTTCTTCAACTTACAGTAGGGAATTTGTTGCTAGTGTAGCAGATGAGCATACAAGTTTTTCCAACGGCACCATCTCCAACAGTCACACATTTGATGAATTTTGAAGCACTCGAAGCCATTCTAACTCAGAAAAAGCAAATAGCTTTCAACGAAGAAACGCACAAAAACCAGAGAGAGAAGTAATTGAGAGATAAATGAAGACTATGAAGTGATTAACATGAGCAAGAGCAAGTGTAATAAACGTTATTAACTTATGATTAAAAAAAACTCAACTCTCTCTTTTTCTCTTTTCTTTCAATATTTTCAAAGTTTCAATTTTGTCTCTCTCTCGTTTTTTGGTTTAAACTTTGAAGACTGAAGAGAGGGAAAGAATAGGGGGCTCACATGATCTATCCACATGGTGGCTTTTCTAAACCTTTTCTATCATTTTATGGCTTTTGTAAAATGTATTAAAAGATACTAAAAAGCAAAGCTAATCACATGTTTAAGAGCGTTATTTCTTTTTTTTCTTATTCTTTTTCTTGGTCCTTTGTTTTATTTAGCAATTATTTTAAAAGATATTTGTTATATTTTGTCATATTTTCTTTTTAAGATTATGTATAATAGCTACCAAAATTATTGATCAATTTTAGTAAAGTATAAATTTGTTATCTTAAAACAAATGCATTAAAGCTAAATTGGGTTTTCATATATGATTTGTGGGTTCGATGAAAGTAGTTACAAAATATAGGACTGTCAACCAAAAATGATTACAAAATATAATTGACCCAAAAGGCCCGTGTCTTTGGCCCTCATCAACTAAAATTTAGTCCAATTGGTTAGGAGATTGGAAGCAATAGTCCAAGAAACCCTAATCCTGTACCTTCGCCGGAGAGAAAGCGATAGAGATCCTACCAAAACGCCAAGAAAAGAGAAATAGTAACATCTCTCTAGTTTTTGTTTCTGACAACAGATTAATGAATGGATTTAAAATAAGTAAGAGTCTTGGAACGAACCACAGCGTGTTCACAGACCTGTCCCTCGTAGGTCTTGCTACCTCCGTCGTCTCCGTCACTGACATCCAGCAGTAGCTGGTAATTAATGCCGCAGACGATCTGCATGTTGCCGGAAACAACCGTCTGAAACTTGAGTGACGAATTGCTCTGTTTGTTGAACTCGGAGACGGCAAACTTAGCGATGACATCAATGCAAGGGTCCTTAATGTCTTTGATGGGACACCAACCACCATCTATACCTCCCGCCAGCTCCTTCATCATCATCTCTTTGACCCTCTTCTCATCTATTACCGTATCCATGTCTTTTTTTGTGTGTTTGTTTAGCTTTCTCATTGTCAACCTATTTATTAATCGAGGTTTGTTGTCGGCGACGATCCATAAAAGTCGGACAGTTACAACAAAAGAGAGATAGCTCAATCCCATGAAATAAGAATTAATTAATTAAATCATAATTGTCATTTTTATTTTCATGCGTTTTAATTCTTAATTTATTTTCCAATTTATTTAAACTCCAAATTACTATTATGAATGAAGTAATCAAATAAATGACACGAAAGTGAGAAGAAAAGAAAACGAAATTGAAATCTTATGTTAAATAAACAGGTGCGATCATTCCTAATAATCTTTTTGTGAATAATCTTATTCTTCTTTAAATAAAAAAATAAAAAATAAAAAATAAAAAATCTTATGCTTCTTTGGTTAACCTTAGGTCGTGAATTGTTTATCTTTTTAGATGCAAAAAAATAGAGACTTTAATGTAATACACTATTTTGTCCGGTTATTTCATTGTTAACCATTATTGTCAACTTTTAAGTTGATAACACACATTTCAGTGCAGTTGTTAATCGATCCACACATTATATGTGCCTACTTGTAACTTTGTGAATATGTTCTGGTTATATCATCATATTGTAATAGTTTAGTTTCCCATATAAATGTGTGATGAACCTAATCGTTTCATTGAAACATATGTGATCAACCTAATAGTTACCAAAGTCTGAACTCCTCATATATATATGTTCCATGAATGGTTTGCAAAATATGTTCCCATAAAATATGTTCCATGAATGTTTTGCAGAATGGGAAGCGAAAAGAGAAATATCAAGACATGTTTCGTCATTTTTGTCTGTCATATATCCATCTCCATTTTCTTAGACTTTTAACTTGCATTAAAGTCTCTCAGAGAAAGAAAAAAATGACGGATCATCTCTTGGTATTTCTCTTTTCACTTCTCATTCTTCAAGAAACACATCTAAAACAGGTTAAATTTAAAGCTTATTACCATCTTGTGTTTCTTGATAAGAGAATATGTATGAGCATTAAATGATAGGACCGCCAAATTTGCAAACCTATTGAGTTGAAGTTTGTATTGTTTGCTCTTCTTGTTGGTGGTGAGGAGGATAAACAATGTGATATGTCCTCAACACCAACAAGAAGAACAAACCCTACGAAGATAAGATCAAAAGGTTTTGCAAACTTGATCATAGTCCTAGATTACATAATGATAATGGGCTCTTGCTACTATAATCTGTTCATTTATGAGAGTATTAACCAATCCCCTAATTCGTTTGATTGGAGACAAAAAAAGGTCATGTCACCAATGTAAAAGTTCTAGGAACGTGGAAGTGGTAAGTCTTAAGAAATGATAGGTTTATATTTAGGACATTCTCTTTGTGTTTATGTGTTCTGATGTCTAACATACCGTTTCCAACCGTCCCAAGTAAAGTTAATTCTCGATTTAATTCTAGATTTAACTTTAATCCAGGAACAAGAAACAAAAGAAAAAGCTCGAAAAATACTACTATAGTTTTTTTTTTTTACCCAAAGAAGCTAAAATTACATTGTCATCTTTGGAATGATTTGGTCTCTTCCGTTGCATACAACAAATTAAAGTAACCCATTCGGATGCTAATTTTTTGTTAGTATATCTTGCATATTTAATTGATTCATCAAACTAATTATCCCTAAGCCAAAACAAAAATTAAGAGGAAAAAAAAATGATTAATTAGCCAAAAAAAAATATCATTACATGTTATTGCGGACGTGGGTGTCAGAAGCGAGCCCAGTGGGCTTTTTGTATCCCGTTTTTTTTTTCCAACACACTCGAAATCCGACCCGTTTCACATAACCGTTGACTCGACCCGACCCGTTACAAAGAACCGGCTCGTCGTCACACGGGTCTCTGGTGACGAAATGGCCACGCGTCATTGCATTTTATAGTTTATACTTTATACTGCGCTCTCTTTTGATTTGGTTTCTCTTCCTCTTTTGGTTTTGGCATTGGTGCTGCTGGAGAAGATGAGTGCGGTAGAACCAGACATGGAAGATCTGTTCCAGGAGAAGAAGCGTGTCAGGAATCCTCTCGTTCCTCTCGGTTTGTCCTGATTCATTCATTTCCTCTTTCTTTTGATCTCATTTCACAAAATTGAATTCTGATTTCTGGACTTTCAAATGTTGATAGGGTTAACAATTTCCAGGTTCTCTTTAATTTTAGTTTCTGGGTTTTATTCTACTCGATCCCTAAACACATTTTTTTTTTCCCATGAACACCATTACTTGTTCCTTTTGATTCACATTCAGAATTTGGGATCCCAAATGCGATAAGTTTTGAAATGATTATTAAGTTAAAGTAACTGAGATACAATTGTGTGGGTTTTGTGTTGGTATGTATGATTTGTCTTTATAGATTCTCAAGTATGTTAACTGGTAGAGCTATAGTGACAATATATTATACCAATATGATGCCATCTGTGAGAACAACAAATTCGTTTGTGATATATCAGTTTCTCGAATTAGTCTTTATGTTCTCTTGCTGAATCTAATCTTTAAAGGTTGTTCCTTTGGCATATTGTATGACAAATTTTGTAACTTTGGACCTCACAGCTAGCAAATCCATTGCTATATATATCTATAAACATTGACAGAGACAACTTGTTTCAATGTGTCAATCAATGACAAAAATTCATGGCTTCCACTATAATGAGATACTACTACTATACTACTGATGCACTCTTCGTATCTTTCTTCATAGGGATTTGAATTATTGAATATTATTACTTTGTTTCTGTTCTCTTAATATGCTCCACTGCTGTCTTGGTTAGTACTGTTAAGACATTCGAAGTTGATAACTCCTTATGAATAACTCTATTGCAGGTGCACTTATGACTGCGGGAGTGCTCACAGCTGGGCTGATTAGTTTCAGAAGAGGCAATTCTCAGTTGGGTCAGGTTTTGATGAGAGCTAGGGTGGTCGTCCAGGGTGCTACAGTCGCTTTAATGGTTGGAACCGCTTATTACTATGGTGATAATCCATGGAAGAAATGAGCTCCAACTACTTGTTCGTTTTAAACGTTTTCATATAATTGAGATGACACTCGGGAAATCTGCGGGCAAAGGTGTGTGTGCTCTCGCTCTGAGTGTAGAAATCTGTGGTCTTGCTAGGATTTATAACTTGTAAGGGCACATTACATGATTTGAATAATTTAAGAACTAAAAAGTGTCTTTTGTATCTTGATCAATTGATTATATTGATTTGAAGAAATTCTGAGTAGATCATCTTTACTCTTTATCTGTCAAAATCTCATATTCTTTCATCCGACAATCTATGAGTTATTTATTTGTTTACAGTTATGATTGAGTTTTGACTTCTTGAAAGATCCTTTGTGAAACATGGGACAATGAATCATTACAAAGTATTCACATAGACTCTATTTTCCGAATATATAATGGCAAATGAGTGGAAGGAAGAGATTATGTATTAGAAGGCAAGCTATATGATTTAAGAACATCTAAGTGGAAGACAATGGTGGGCCTAATAGAATTTTGTTTGCCATAAGTGTAGTTTTCCTAATCATAATCTTGTTTTTTCTCCAGCTTATTGCGGTTCTTGAGCTTCTAAATGTGAAATTCTAATCACATTTTATGGTCTTTTTAGCCAGTAATGATTATGGTTTAGCTAATAATCATGTCACCAACACATAAAGATGGGACCAATGAGAAGCTTTGGAATGATACACTTTTAAAGCGTGTCTGAATGTGTGACTCTATATTTTACAGTGACTGACCACTGAGCTTAACTCAAAACTGCTTTTTTCTCTTCAAACACCAAAATGTGTAGGTTACTTTTGTCTGAAATCCATGAAACAGAAGCTCTTTCACCTGAATCTTCATCTGCAGCAACTATTACTGTTCTGAACCAGAAAGATCCATCTTCAAGCTCTATAGTCTCTGTTTTATGTTTAGTTATCTCTGTTCTTGCTCTTATCATCGTCTTCCTCGGTGTCCTCTACTTAATCTTCAAATTTCTCCGCAAGTCCTCGACTTTATTTCCCATTCCCCATTTCAATCCCAACCCAGATCTCTCTTCTTCCTCCTCTCCTCAGCTCCAGCACCTCTTCTTCCTCCATGACTCTGGTCTAGACCAGACCTCCATTGATGCACTTCCCGTGTTCCTCTATGGTAACGTAACCATGAGTCTGAAAGAGTCTTTCGATTGCGCCGTATGTCTCAATGAGTTCTCTGACAAAGACAAGCTCAGGCTAGTCCCAGTCTGTAGCCACGCATTCCATCTTCACTGTATTGACACATGGCTTCTCTCCAACTCTACTTGCCCTCTCTGCAGACGATCACTCTCAACCTCAAACGTCTGCTATAACCATGCTGAGACTCTTGTCGTCCCCTTGTCCGGGCATCAGCAGGTCGACGAATGCAAAGCCTCCCTTGCTAAAAGAGTCTTCTCTGTTCGTCTCGGGAGATTCAAAAGCACAAACGAAAGTCAAAGTCAACGACATGATGTCAAAGATGAAATTGGGGTAGGAATGCCAAGAAGGTGTTACTCGATGGGCACGCAACAGTATCTCGAATGCGATCAAGATTTTGTGGTGGCTCTGTCTTCGTCTCCTCGTGAGGGAAATACCGGTAATAACTGCTCCATTCACGAGGGTGATTCGGTAAAACAAGACTCTGGTGGTTTGGGTAGGCTCTAATGTATTGTAGTAGAAAAGAGAGTATGTCTATGTCAAAGAAGAAGAAGAAGAAGAAGAAGTACTATAGTTCGGTTTACTAAACAAAAATAGGTGGTTTTTTTGGTTGCATCTTAGTCTTCCTTGTTACTACAGACATGAAATCGTTAAGGAATAGCTTTTGTGATTAGATAATGCGAAAGGAAATAATATACACGGAAAAATTCCTATTTAGAGTTGTTTATTTAGTTATTGTCCAATGATATGAAGACTTTGTATCTCTATTTTGTACATTCGAACTGTGAGCATTGTAGTGAAGTGTTTGTGTCTCAGGGTTTGTAAAATGGAATACAGATATTAAACTTAGAAGAGTAGGGAGGTCATTCCCATACAATCAAAGAACAACATGGGTTGAACAAACAACCAGAGCAGAGTAATGAAGACAACAAGAGGCGAGAGAGATATTATTGATGTTAGTACTACAACAACAGATGTGGGATAAGTGGAGTCTAGTCTTGGAGTGGGGGAAGCCAGAAAGGGGCCCCGTATCTACGAGGCTTAGACCCTTTGGGGATGTTAAAAGTGCGGAAGGTACGGGTGGGGAGATGGTAAGCGGCGACGCCAGGGTCTATGAAGTAGACGGAGTTTGGGGTGAGGCCAGGGAAGGAGCTAGCATTGAGACAGAATGGCTCAGCCTTTGAAATGAAAATGCAGAGATCCCCGATATCCTCGGTGTAGCAAGCCTTGTTCCCCTCCTCGAGGCTGAAGACCATGAGACGGTAAGGAGTCTGGTTGACGGAGACCACTTCATCTGAGTCGTTCAATGCCCCTTGCACTCTCCGTAGCTACAAACAAACAAATGAATAAACAAGATACTATTTAAGATGCAAATTAGTAGCACAAGAGAATAGAATAAGAGTCCATGTATATATACATCTTAATGATGAAAGATTGGCCCGTGGATGACTCCACTAGGTGTTCGCTGGTCATGAAGCAGGAATCCAATAGCTCCCCCTCGGACTGTGGCAAGTGCGGGATGTTGCAAAAGTGGAGCTTGTGAAACTTAGGGTGTGGTCACGGTTGATGAGATCCCATGCGCTGGTATAATGGGCTCCAAGAGTGGGCATATAGAAGCAATGATCCCTCTTGGAAACATGAGGCGGGAGTTGTAAAAGCTGGAGGTTGGGACCATGATGTTGGTCCACTCCGAGTCAGAAGCAGGCCTACAGATGCTAAGCTGGGGTCCCCAGAATTTAACGGCCACTACACAGTCGTCCTGCTCGGGAGACGATGGTTGTCTGGCTAGCTGGCAGAGGCACAAGGGGAGGCAGTGATATGATTGTTGGGGGAGACCCGTCCGAGGGGAATGGCTTGAACTCGTCGCTGAGTGTCACAGTAGCGTTGGCGTCGTTCACAGAAGTAATCCACCCATGTGACGAACCGATCATTTGCATGTCGTTCAACATCACCATAGGATATATCTTGTCTCTAATGGTCACCACCTCATCTTTACATGGGTCGTATAACATGAGATTCCAGATCTTGTCACCGCCTGGAGTATCTCCTACGATTTCACCTCCCATCGCCAAATAAGGGGTCCGCGACAGTGTCATAGTGACAACGATGAGAACAAACCGAATGCTTCGCTAAGCAGAGACATTGGAAAGCTTGTTCGAGAGACGGCTGAGAAGCAGAGGAGACATTGCAGATATGTCCAAAGAAACCTAATTCCGATACCTCAATTTGTACACTCACATGCTCTTGCCCACAAGGAAACGTAACTAACGGTTACTTACCATAATCTTTTGTACAACAATTAAACTTAACAAAGAAACCTCGTTATACTTTTTCTCGACAACATTATACAATATTCAATCCTTTAGAGAACAGAAATAATATAAAATCAAAATATTAGACCGTTGTGACACGTTGAAAGAGGAGTAACTTTCAACGATAAATAATATATCAAACCAAACTTGACGTAAATAAATAAACAACGCGAGAGACTTTTCAAACTCGCCCCAAGAGATATCATCATTTCACGGCGTCAACGCTGAAAACGGCGGGAGCTTTACCTGAAGCAACGGGGACAGAAGCGTAGCGCATCGAGAAGCTTCTGACTCCACCTAATCCAGCTTCGTCGTCGTCGTCTTTGTCTTCATCTTCGAAACTCAAAGTGTAACTCGCAGGATCGTATCGGAATTGGTCGCTATCGTCCCAGTCTTGGCCGCGGCGTGGATCGCGGTTGAATCGCCGGATGAAAGTCTTCCACCGTGGCCCAGCCACAATCTCCGACCATTCTCGGATCTTCAGAAACGCTCGCACCCACCACCGTGACTCGTGGTGGTGGTTGCTTTGAATTCGCTGCCACCAGGAGGATTTAACGGTACTGTTGGAACAGCGAGACGATTCACCACCAAGAAGCGGATTCGCTTGTCCAACTTCCATTACAAAAGCTTGAAACAGAGTTGAGGGTTTTGAATTTTGATGTAATAGAAGCCAATACGAAACTGTCTTTTTAGCTGTAATCAAACCATTGGCTGCATTTTTATATTTTAAACAATCATAGTCATAGACTAAGTCATATATATGTCGAAAAAATTGTATTGCCCATCCATACACATGATTTTCAAATGCAAATTTAGTTTTAAATATCTCGATCATGAGTTTTATTACGAAACTATCAAAATTTATATATACTTAGACCACATCTTTTTCATTAATTTCTAAAATTATGTTTAACACATATTACAACTTTTTGACCATCTATTAAGCAACGTAATTAGTCAAGAAATTGAATTACGACCATCATCTTCTGTTTTCGTTTAATTCTCTCTGTTTTTGCCTCTATTGTTTTTTTGTATGGGTCTTTTAATCTTTCTTGGTTGATGGTTCAGATAAATTTTAGACGACAAATACTAAATCAACTAAACTAATGTTTAATATTTCTCAATAATTTACTTTTGTATCAACGTAATTTTCATAGAGACACAGTCTTTCTCTCTCTCCTATCCTTAATTGTCTCCAACATCGTTTCATTCTTCTACTCCCACAAATCTCTCTCTTCCATAACTTGAAACACACGCAAAACCGAAATGAGCAACCTCCACCTCTACACCTCCGCACGCTTCCGCAATTTCCCGACGACATTCTCCCTCCGTCACCACAACAACGACCCCAACAACCAACGACGTCGATCTATCTTCTCCGAGCTCCGTGACAAAACCCTCGACCCTGGCGGTGACCTAATCACGAGATGGAACCACATTTTCCTCATCACCTGCCTCCTCGCTCTCTTCCTCGATCCTCTTTACTTCTACCTCCCCATTGTCCAAGCCGGAACCGCATGTATGTCCATCGATGTCCGTTTCGGCATCTTCGTCACATTCTTCCGAAACCTAGCCGATCTCTCCTTCCTCATCCACATTCTCCTCAAATTCAAAACAGCTTTTGTCTCCAAATCCTCTAGAGTCTTTGGTCGTGGAGAGCTTGTCATGGACCGTCGTGAAATCGCTATCCGTTATCTCAAATCTGAGTTTGTCATCGACCTAGCCGCCACCCTTCCTCTTCCTCAGGTTCAATTCAATTTAATTTTATTTTTCTAGGGCTTCGATAGGTAATATATGAAACATTTCGAAACCATTCTGCAATTTAACCGGTTACAAATCAAAGCCAAGAGGTATTGATATTATGTTCTGTTCTTTAAATTGATATCTCTCTGTTTTTCTCAGATAATGATTTGGTTTGTGATACCAAATGCTGGAGAATTCAGATACGCAGCTCACCAGAACCACACACTTTCCTTGATCGTTCTTATACAATATGTGCCTCGCTTCCTCGTCATGCTTCCTCTCAATCGACGAATCATTAAAGCCACCGGAGTCGCAGCCAAAACAGCCTGGTCTGGTGCAGCCTACAATCTCGTCCTCTACTTACTTGTGAGCCACGTAAGTAACCGTTTCTCTTTCTCTACATGACTTTAAAATGTCTCTGTTTTACAACTTGGTTTCCCGTTTAGGTTCTTGGATCGGTTTGGTACGTTTTATCGATCCAAAGACAACACGAATGCTGGAGAAGAGAGTGTATTAAAGAGATGAATGCAACGCATTCACCCTCTTGTAGTCTCTTGTTTCTAGACTGTGGATCGTTGCAGGATCCAGGTAGACAAGCTTGGATGCGGATCACTCGGGTTCTCTCAAACTGTGATGCACGCAATGACGATGACCAACATTTTCAGTTCGGTATGTTCGGTGATGCGTTCACTAATGATGTCACTTCCTCTCCTTTCTTTGATAAATACTTCTACTGTCTTTGGTGGGGTCTCCGTAACCTCAGGTTGGTTGATAATTCATCAGTCTTGAATCAAATTAAACCGCTGTTTTAGCGACTTGTTAACGGTTTCTATTTATTGATTTGGTTTTCTGTAGTTCCTATGGACAGAGTCTTGCAGCGAGTACACTAAGTAGTGAGACTATATTCAGTTGTTTCATTTGTGTTGCGGGTCTCGTTTTCTTCTCTCATCTCATAGGAAATGTTCAGGTAAAATTCATATTAAATTTCGCTCCTCCGATAGTTTTTAATGGATTCTAAGTGATTTCTCTGATTTTTGAAGAACTATCTGCAATCGACGACGGCTAGGTTAGACGAATGGAGAGTACGAAGAAGAGACACAGAGGAATGGATGCGACATAGGCAATTGCCAGAAGAGTTACAAGAGCGTGTAAGGAGATTCGTCCAATACAAATGGCTAACGACTCGTGGAGTCGACGAAGAAGCCATTCTACGTGCTCTACCGTTGGATCTTCGTCGCCAGATCCAACGACATCTCTGTCTTGCCCTCGTTCGCCGTGTAAGCCACACCAGAATAACACCACATTTTGATTACTTTCAACTCAAGTAACAAACCCTAAATTTAGGTTCTTTCGATTTTTCAGGTGCCGTTCTTTGCGCAGATGGATGACCAGCTCTTGGATGCGATATGTGAGCGTCTAGTTCCGTCCTTGAACACAAAAGACACCTATGTTATACGCGAAGGCGATCCTGTAAACGAGATGCTTTTCATCATTAGAGGTCAGATGGAGAGTTCAACTACAGATGGTGGACGGTCAGGGTTCTTTAACTCCATCACGCTTAGACCAGGAGATTTCTGCGGTGAAGAGCTTTTAACCTGGGCTTTAGTGCCAAACATTAATCATAATCTTCCATTGTCCACAAGAACCGTGAGGACTCTCTCCGAAGTAGAAGCTTTCGCTCTCCGAGCAGAGGACTTGAAGTTCGTAGCTAACCAATTCAGACGTCTTCACAGCAAAAAACTCCAACATGCTTTCAGGTAATACTCGGATGGTCTCAAAAGCAATAAAGGTTTCTTGCTTCACACGCCATAAAGTTTCTTGATCTTCATGTTTTTACTCTAATCAGATACTATTCGCATCAATGGAGAGCTTGGGGAACTTGTTTTATACAAGCTGCATGGAGACGATACATGAAGAGGAAGTTAGCAATGGAGTTAGCTAGACAAGAGGAAGAAGACGAGTACTATTATGACGATGATGGAGACTATCACTATGAAGAGAACATGCCTGAAAGTAGTAACAACGGAGACGAGAACAGCAACAATAATCAGAATTTGAGTGCGACGATATTAGCATCTAAGTTCGCAGCTAATACTAAGAGAGGTGTTTTAGGGAACCAAAGAGGGTCTACAAGAATTGATCCTGATGATCCAACTTTAAAGATGCCTAAAATGTTTAAACCAGAGGATCCAGGATTCTTCTGATTTTGTTGTTCTTGTGACAAATGCATTTAGGATTAATTTTCAGACACTGACTTGATTTGCTGTAAGCAAAATTATTATTCAGGTATATATATATAGAAACATTATTACAGACTAAGCAATTGTGTCGGTCGATAATATGTCGATTTCTATCCAACGCATTCTTGGCTCCTACAGCTTTTATTGGTATTGACTTCTCACGTGATACTGTGATAGTACTGGCCTAGTAGCCGTAGGTTCAACTAAAGTGGGCTTTGAAATTCATAAAGATCACGCTTTCGTTTTTAGTATAAGACTAATTAAGTACTGTCTTAACACATTTTAGGTGAATTTTAAAATAGTTATAGATTGAATTTGGGAAGTGATCATATTTTGGTCAAAAATAATGAGAACGACATGTATAAGGCAAAATAAAAGGATATATAATCAATGACTCATTCCATTATTTAATAGGACGAAAATGATTTTTGATTACATACTTCACCTTATATTTTTCTTCTTCTATATGATTTTGTGCAAACCAAAAATGTGTAATCCCTCTCAATTTTTTGCTTGATTTTTTTTTAATATATAAACTGATTAAAAACCACAGATTTGTTTTCATATATGCCATAATTTAATTTTTAAAAGAAAAATATGTGATTTTAATTGATAATATGTAATATATATATATATATAAAATATATCTAAACAGAGAATGAAATCTGAAAAGAATATTTTAAAATGGACGTAGAATAAAATCACATTTTTTCTCAACTTTAATCATTTTTACAAACTTTAATCATTTCCAAACTTTAATCATTTTCTTGATTAGTAACCTTTTGAGCAGTAGAATTTTGCCACTGTAGTCAAATAGTACCAATTAATTAAATCTTCTTATTAATAGCAGAGGATTTTTTTCTTTATTTGTGGAAAGCTTTCAAGGGACAACAACATCACAATCACACAAAGTAACCTATATTTACAAGAAAAGATAGAAAAACATACCAAATAGATGACACAACTACCGCTTTAGAAAACGACTTCACACCATAACTAGCAGCTATTGCATATATATATCTTCTTTATTTTCACTATAATTTTCCAGATTTCCACATAAAAATTATATCCGCAGTTAATTGATTTTTATTTGTAGTTGTTGGATCTATAATGGAAGAAAGAATATTGAATCAATATGGATACACATAAAAAAAAAATCAGAGATCACGGCAAGACAACTTTTTGTCTTATCTTTTAGTTTTTTATTTGTCAACGTTATTATTTATTAATTGTCTTACTATTTTTTGTCTTCCCGAATCTCATTTGTCTAATAAGGAAAAAGAAAAACATTTCTTTATTTTCTTATGTACAATAAAAATCGCTTCTTTTGTCTTTGATATTAGAAAACGGACAAACCAGTCTAGTCAAATAAAGCCATTCAAAGTACGGCAACACAAACCAAGAGAGTGCAAGTTAAGCGACATGTGTTAGATATATCCGGAGATCTCAACCGTTGGATTCTTTCCTTCTCCTTCAAATCAAATAATAATATACCCATCACACAGAGAGAGAAGAAGAGGAGGAGATTCCGAAGAAAAAAGATAAGAACTTTGACGTTTTGAAGCTTCAAGCTTGTTGCATCCATGGCGGCTCGTAGAGTGTCTTCTCTATTATCTCGATCTTTGTCAGCTTCCTCTCCCTTACTGTTTCGTTCTCAAGGTACCTTACTCAAACAAACAAATCACTGTTCGATCTCTCTGTTCAATCAGTGAATCTTCCAAAGTATCTCCATGTTTGAACTTTTTTAAAACTTATGCTGACTTCTACAAATTAATGTTATTTCCAGTGAAATAGACTGAAAATTAGATTCTTTGATTTGTGGGTCTATGTTGAATCTAGGTTATGATGTGTAAAGATGATAATTTTCAGGGAGAAGTTGTTACAATGGAGGGATCTTAAGGAGATTTGGAACCTCTTCTGCTGCTGAGGAAATCATTAACCCATCTGTTCAAGTTTCTCACACACAGCTCCTCATTAATGGGAACTTCGTTGACTCTGCTTCTGGTGATTAAAGTTTTCATTTATTTGTCCCCCATGTAGAGGAATTGGTAGAGAAAAGCAAAGTTTGAGTCTTGAGATTTGAGTTCCATGAGCATTAATAGTTGATATTTGGATTTGGGATTTTAGGTAAGACGTTTCCGACTCTTGATCCGCGGACAGGCGAAGTCATTGCGCATGTAGCTGAAGGCGATGCTGAAGATATCAATCGGGCGGTGAAAGCTGCAAGGAAGGCCTTTGATGAAGGACCTTGGCCTAAAATGAGTGCTTATGTATGTATATACATACTCTTCTTGAGTCTTAAATTTATGAACTTTAATGTGATATGGATGGTCTCATTATGTTTTATGATTTGGGTTTCAGGAAAGGTCAAGAGTAATGCTGAGGTTTGCAGATTTGGTTGAGAAACACAGCGAAGAGCTTGCGTCTCTAGAGACATGGGACAATGGCAAGCCTTACCAACAATCCAAGGCCGTAGAGATTCCAATGTTTGCAAGATTGTTCCGTTACTATGCTGGTATCATAAAACGAACTTAAATCTTGAGAATTCTGGTGAAATTTTCTTGCTTTTGGTATTGATTTCTGTGAATGAACATTCTTGGTTTTGCTTTGATGTGTAGGATGGGCGGATAAGATTCATGGACTAACAGTTCCAGCTGATGGAAACTATCATGTTCAAACATTGCATGAACCGATAGGTGTTGCTGGACAGATCATTCCATGGAATTTTCCGCTTTTGATGTTTGCTTGGAAAGTTGGTCCTGCTCTTGCTTGTGGTAACACCATTGTCCTCAAAACTGCTGAGCAAACACCTCTCACGGCTTTCTATGCCGGCAAGCTTTTGCTTGAAGTAAGATACATGCGATAGATTATTTTATCGTCTTCTCTAGGAGGAGAAAAACTTTTATGAGTAACAATGTCTCTTGTGAAATTTATGATAGGCGGGTCTTCCTCCTGGTGTTCTGAATATAGTTTCTGGATTCGGTGCAACAGCGGGTGCTGCCCTCGCGAGTCACATGGATGTAGACAAGGTAGAGATATTTGTTTACTTGCTCTTAACTTCTTTAAGTAACTAAATCATCTTACATTGTTCTCTTTGCTTCAGCTTGCTTTTACAGGATCGACTGATACAGGCAAAGTTATACTTGGATTGGCTGCAAACAGCAATCTTAAGCCGGTAACTCTGGAACTTGGAGGGAAATCACCATTCATCGTATTCGAAGATGCTGATATTGATAAAGCTGTAGAGCTTGCACACTTTGCCCTCTTCTTCAACCAGGTATTGTCAATAGTAGCATATATACCTTGAGCTAAGCTGACTCATTTTCTTAGCTGGTTCTTGAGATAATGTTGAGTAATGTTTTTGTAGGGGCAATGTTGCTGTGCAGGGTCTCGGACATTTGTTCATGAGAAAGTGTATGATGAGTTTGTTGAGAAATCAAAGGCACGGGCATTGAAACGTGTGGTTGGTGATCCTTTCAGGAAAGGCATTGAACAGGGTCCTCAGGTAACACATACGCATTCTTTGTATTATAAAGCGTTTAGCTTTTCTACTTTGTTGATTGGTTTTGTGATTTCCGTTTCTTAAAAAACTTTGTATAGATTGATTCGAAGCAGTTTGAGAAAGTGATGAAGTACATAAGGTCAGGTATCGAAAGCAATGCTACTCTTGAATGTGGTGGTGATCAGATTGGAGACAAAGGTTACTTCATCCAACCTACTGTCTTCTCTAATGTTAAGGTAAAAAGAAAACTCTTCTAAGACGTCTTTAATGTTCTTCTATTATTGATTCTCCATGGCATTAATCTCGAACGCTTGGTCAAATACAGGATGACATGCTTATCGCTCAAGACGAGATTTTCGGTCCAGTCCAATCAATCTTGAAATTCAGGTAAAGAGCGCTTACCAATAAATGTGGAATTAGACTTACCACGTTACTCATGATGGGAGATGTAATTAGTAGATTAGTAGGTAAACCGAACTGAGAAAATCGATCCAATTTGGTTAAAATGGCTTTAGTTTTTAGATATTCTACACTTCTTTTTGAAGATTAATGATATATTCAATTAAAAGCTGAAACCATAGTAGATTTGGTTTAACCCTGGCTACTAGCTTTCTCTATTCGAAAAACCGAAACCGAAAATGTGATGATGCTTGTTGATGTTGGGTTCAGTGATGTGGATGAGGTGATAAAGAGGGCGAACGAGACGAGGTACGGGCTAGCCGCAGGGGTTTTCACAAAGAGTCTGGACACCGCAAACAGGGTTTCGAGGGCTTTGAAAGCTGGCACCGTTTGGGTTAACTGCTTCGACGTCTTTGACGCAGCCATTCCTTTCGGTGGTTACAAGATGAGCGGCAATGGGAGAGAGAAAGGCATATACAGTCTCAGTAATTACTTGCAGATCAAGGCAGTCGTCACTGCTCTTAATAAGCCTGCCTGGATCTGATCTCTGGAGTTTGGTTTACTCATAAATGCTCAAACAAAAGAAAAAGGACTCTATAAAAAGTTACAATAGTAATAATTAAGGTCATGGTTTGTAACTTGAGAAACGGATTGTGATACTTTTATTTAATAAATGTGTATTCAACTTCTCATTGTTCTTTTTCATATCACATAGCTGTTATTACACTGAGACTTGTGTTAATTTTGGTTTCGCAAGATTTTTAATTTTTATCCAAACTGAAAAAACACATGAAACTGAAAAATGCAACGAAATTTAAAGTAAGAGTGGTATATATTTTAAAATTTTAAAACTGAACAATTAATTAAAACTTTTTAAATATCAAGAAAATATATTTAAATTTAGTTGTTATTTATCTAAACTTGGTTTAAAACAGCCATTAGATTCAATGTACGAATACTATAAGAAAATTCCAAGTATTAACAAAGTTATCTATAAACAATATATTTGTAGAGTTAAATATCAACACACAATATTATTCCAAGTATGATAAAAATTACTTTTTGTTAAAAGGTTCATTTGTCATATTTGGCATAGAATCTCAGATAAATATATTTTTCCTTTAGCAAATATTTATACTAATGTTGAATATTTATTTATTATATTTCTTAATAAATTTCGATAAAGTTTTCCTATTTTAATAACATTTGTGATATTTGTAAATAGGCACATTTATTTACATGAACCTACTACGATTAGTATAAAACAAATTAAAATGACTGAAAAATGTTGAAAGCATCAAAAAGACCAAATCGTGATTTTAACTTCTTCCTCAGCCAGAAGTTTTCCGTTTCTTTTCTTCATCGCAATTTTGCAGCTACTTTAGCCTCCAAATCCCTCCTTTTTCTCTCCTTTCTCACTCACAATCAGCTCACGATTTCGAGAATCGATTTAACCATTTTGATCTTCAATCTTTCTTAGGGTTTCTCCTTCTTCTCTCTCTCTCTCTCTCTCGGATTTTAGCTCTTCTCGATTATTACTCACCTCTCTCATGGCGATGAGAGGTGTTGATTTCAAGTGGTGAGCTCTCTCTCTTCAATCTTCTTTCACTTGGGTCGATCTAAAGGAGACGGATTTCGAATTTGGATTATCGATTCCCATTTTCGAATTTTCTGATTTTATAAATTGTGCAGGTACGATGGCTTCTTCTTGTCGATGCTTGCGACTAGTGTGTATCCTTATCTATCTCTATGCTACTTGGATTCTGTCAATTTTTTTTTTCGGTTATAACTTTTTTGTTCTTGTTCGGATCGAGCTGATAATTCTCAGTCTCGGAGATGATTCTTCCACTTTTCGATATTTGATGATCGAGATACAGTTAGGTATTACTGGTTAATCAGATGAAAAAGTTGATTTCTTTTGTTCTCTTGAAGATCCGATTTTATTAGTTTTGGTTCTTGTGGGATAGGTGAACTTAGTCGAAATCTTGTATTGGATTTTGTTTTATCAGGGTTTAAGGTGATCTAGATAAACCTCTCCATTTCGTTTCCTTAATGGTTTTTTAGAATCATTGTAGCTGTCAACTGGAACAGATATCGAGCGTGCGAATACCCGTTGCATATATGGATTGTGGTAGGTGCCTCAGTTCAGTTTTTTTTGTTACTCTTGCTTATTATCAGCTTCAGTTTCTTTTCTGTTTGTTTTCCTGGAATCTTTAAAATTTTTGTTGTTTTGCTCACCATTTGTTTATCTCTATGACTTCAGGTCGATTACACCACCGTGTTTATCTTCCGCGTCTTCATGTTTGTTGACAATGGTCTTGCTGCTGGACTTGGCTTGTAAGTTCCATCTAAATCTCCCTAGTCCTAGAGTTACAGTGAATTTGTAGGTTTTTACTTTTTGGAATCTTCCCTGGTTTCCCAGAGTTGTTATCTGAAGGATAAAGTTTTGCGTAATATTTTCTTTGCTATCCGTATTCCTTAGATTGGCATGTATGTAATTCATTGAGAAGGATTAGATTATGATAAAATATATGCTAATTGGGAAGCATAGAATTTCTTTGTAGCTCCAGTTGAATAGGCTCTTCGAGTTGCAAGCTTGATCTTAGACGTAGCTAGTTGCAATGGTTTCTCTATCTCTCTAGGTAGCAAATTTTTATGAATATCTGGTTATGTTACATTGATTTTGGTATGAACATCTGTTAGGGATTTTGGAAGTCAACAGCGGAATGCCATGTTTTGTGGGAGAGTGGTTGTCCTCTCTGTCCTATCTCTGCTACTGTATCCATTTCTGTGGGCTTGGACTATAATTGGTACACAATGGTTTACAAGGGCGAAAACTTGTGTAAGTGGTTTTTACGATCATGGCATATGATTATTCTTGTTGAAATCTGTTGCTGAGTTAGTATGTATTCTCTTGCGATAGTTACCTGAAGAAGGCCAGAAATGGGGTTTTCTCATTTGGTTGATGTTCAGCTACTGTGGCCTCCTCTGCATTGCGTTCATATGTGTCGGAAAGGTAGATTTATATCAAGCTGTTTTTTTGTTGGTTTGAAGAGGGCACCCCACTTAACGGAGTTTACTTGATAGTGGTTGACACGAAGACAGGTACACTTATTACGTGCTCAGCAGGGAATTCCAATTTCAGAGTTCGGGGTAAGTTCCAGGATCCAATTATTCAACTTCAAGTCCTTTCCACAAGGAGATAATTTTCGGAGGTTGTCATTATGATTTTTGTTTCTCTGACACTTCTGAGTAAATTTTCAATGTCTGTTTCTTGTGCCCAGATTTTAGTTGACATGATTAGGGTACCTGACTGGGCATTCGAAGCCGCTGGCCAAGAGATGAGAGGCATAAGTCAAGATGCTGCTACATATCATCCTGGACTTTACTTGACTCCAGCCCAGGCAAGTCTGGTCATTTATTCTCAGCACGCTAAGCATTGAGTAACTTTTCTTAAATAAATATGCCTTGAAGTTACTCTACCCGTGGTTTCAATCTCTCCCATCCAGGGAAGCAAATACTCAACAATTGTGTTTTCAGTATATGATGGAAATATTCTGTAGAGAGGCAGAAATCTTCTTTGTTAATGATGTCGAAGAAGATATCATTGGCAGGATGTGATTATGTCCAAATTTATATTTATCATATCTCTGTCTCGTGATTCCGAAACTTCTAATGTTTGATGCTTAATGCTTTTGATAAACAGACAGAAGCTGTCGAGGCACTCATTCAAGAACTTCCAAAGTTCAGGTTAAAAGCTGTGCCAGATGACTGTGGTGAATGCTTAATCTGCTTAGAGGAGTTCCATATTGGCCATGAGGTACTAAACATCACTAGCTTTGTTTCGATGTTGTGCTTGCGTGCCTTTCTCGTCTCAATGCTTTCCTTAGATGAGCGGAATTTTCTGAATTTTACAGGTTAGAGGTTTACCTTGCGCCCATAATTTCCATGTGGAGTGCATAGACCAGTGGCTGCGTTTAAACGTGAAATGTCCCCGTTGCCGGTGCTCGGTTTTCCCAGACCTCGATCTCAGTGCATTATCCAACCTCCAGAGCTCAGGAATAGAACAACCTTCACAAGTAAACACAGGAACAACAGAAGCTCGGTACATAAGAAGCCAACCTCAGAGCGAGAGCTACTTCTTGAGAGTTCAATCCTTAATTCACCCAGTCCACACAGACACCGCTCTGGAGACTGCAGAGAACGGTGGAGTTCCTCCTGTCTTGACCGATCTATCTCCATCTCGGAGATGAGAGAAAGAAATGAGCTTATGGAAATTTTACTCAATACTAACTCTCGACTGATTTGCCTACCCACCCTCTCTCTTGAAAAGTTTAACAGTCTAAAATGTAAATAAATTGGGGTTTAAAGAAGAGAAAACCCAATCTTGGGTTTACATTTGGTAAGAATGGAGAATTGTTGATCATGTCCAAACTCTTCAATGATAGACATTGTTCAGGTACTTTTTACTTTTAGTTATGGTTTTCAGGTAAAAGAAAATACCTATTTTCTTTTTTTATTTACCCAAACCATACGAATAAAAGTATAAAACTCATTGATGTCATCAACATATATTTTACATTCGAATTTATTTTGGAAATAGTTTATAATTTGCATTCGTTACTCTCCTTTAAATATCACTTTTAGCCTAATCCTCAACCTTTTTTCTGCACTAAAACTTTCGTGACGATGGGTTCTGAAGTTTGTTGGTTTTGTTTTCCACTTCATACAACTTTTTCTTCTTCTGCATATTTAGCTTTATTTATTGAAGGACTTTAGAAACATCTATTGGTTTTTAAATAGGAGTATTAGTTTTCATAGTAACTGAACCAAACTTTTATTTATCTAGGTAACTAATAAGTGACACAATCGTAATCAAAAAAGCAGTCAAGATTTTAGTACCTATTGATCAAATTTAAATATCTTTCACACTTTACACAATGATGTTGCTTCGTTAAATAGCACGGTAGAACATCATGAGTCATGACTAAGCTACATGCTATTATCTTATGAATGTAAGTTTTGGAAGAAAAAAAATTAAACGTTTATGTGAATAAATAACATGCTACTTTTTCTATTAACTCTACTACACAAATAGATATCATTTCATATAACAGAAGTAGAATTTTTGTTCTCGCAAAACCTATGCAAAAAAGTAACTACTAGATATTGGAAAGAAATTCAGAAACCCTAAGTAAACCTACCGTGCGTTTCTAATATGAACGATCATGAGTTTGTTCACTGTTACATAAACAAGATTTTCCATTGGAAACATATAACACTTTTATTAATTATTATTATTTCTTATATATAACTAAGAAAATAATATACATTCTACCATGTGCAGTATATATAATATATGTATGATAATACATTGGTATATACGCATTTCATTCTTTCAGTAATTTAATTGAGCCAGACTTAAAGCCCAAAAAAGTAAAACAAAAATAGATTACAAGTTGCGTAGAAACGTATATATATTCATTTATATACGGGTACGTACGAAATATGTCGACCAAAAGTCAAAACTACCGTTAACGTCTAAACATGAATCAAAAATCTTCACAGGATCTCCCACCAATATGTGTTTTGTATACATATATATAAACACGTATCCCTTTTCCATTCGTCAAAATTTGAAGTTTTCCTTCAAGTAACACACGATCTCTTGCTGCAAAATAAATACAAACATCGAATTAAGCAAATGGTGTAGAAGCAGAAAAAGGTAAACAAATACTTTGAAAGCAGAAGGTATATAACTTACGAGGAAGCAGAGAAGGATACAAGCGGCTGCACCGGGGAATAATGCGTACCAAAAGTTCAGTTTATGTAACTTTGCTCCGTCTATGAACAGTAGTGGTAAACTCGCCGCTGTTGTGTTTTTCCAAAAACATATAATATATGCAAACATCAATCAACGATTTTCCTCCCTTATAAACGAGTATATATTTCAAAAAAAAAATCCTAGGATAGTAGGATGATTAAATATGCTCAATATTTTAGTAATGAAATTTTTAAATTTCCATACAAAAAAAGGAGAGTAGAATTGAATTACCAGGAGGATGGTTGGCACGAGTGATGACCATGAAGGCGATGGAAGCGGCGAGAGCCGTACTGCGGGCAAGCCAGCCTGGCCCAAAGACGGAGAATGCCAACACTCCAATGGCTGCACAACCTATTTGAGCCGTGAACATATTGTATTTCTGAAATAAATACACATGCACCCATCACCATGTTGCTATAGCATTTTAAGGCTTCATTTCTCGCAATTAGCATTTCAATCGCAAGTTAGAAAAAGCGTTTAGGAAATTACCCGAGCAGCAGGAGAAGAAGGAGTGATGAAGAGAATGGCAGAGACGGCACCAAGTGGTGCAACCGACATTGAGATCCCTCTAGGGTTTAGCATTTGATCTATTCTTCCCATTATCGCCATCGCCGCAAAGGCTCCTTTTCTCATACCAAAACTTGAAAAATTAATATTTGGTTTGACTAATTCTGTTAGAGATTGAAGTTTAATAAAACAAGTGATTCGATTATTTTGCATGATGTTCGAAAATTTTGATAACATGACTAAGTTAATTGACATATTTCTAACCAAATATAAATTGATCATAATTTATTTATATAACATAGATGGACGACGATTATTTTCGAAAATGTATATAATCTTATAAAGAATTTCCTTACACTCGACATGTAAAGATTATACGAATTAATAAATAAATATTAGTAATCATGTTTCTTACTAAATTCAAGAATTGGTCAACCTCGAACAGTTAGATTCATATATATACCCTAGGCCCCTAAGATCAGTAGCTATTTGGTCGTTAGAAGAGACACAATCTCTCTCTCTTCCCTAGTCTTCGGACAAAGAAAATACAAAATTGCCGTCTACTGACTTTTATAATATGTTTTCTCATTTATATGTTATTATTTTTATATCTCTTCTCCTTAATGTTTTAAATTTTTCGAATCTCATATGGGATTCGTAGTTTGCTTGATATGAAACGAGTTTCATAAACTTAGAATCCAAATCAAGAAAATTAAATTAATATCAACGTATAAGACTATATATATATATATATATATATATGTTAAAAAAATGAGCATATCATCATTTCAGTGCATAGATTAGTGTAGGATTCATTTTAATTAATAATTACCTGCTGCTGGCCAGATGACGTCACTCAGCGACGGAGCCACCGTGGTCTTTTCGGGCTTCCAAGATTCCCAAGAAACCGCCGGAAAATCATCAGAGGAAGCCACCGGCATAGACACGCCGGCGCTTTTGCTTACTGGCCGACGATTGCTCGACGACCTAAGGCTTCTCATATGCCTCACAGATTCATCATTAGAAGAGACTCCTAAGAAATGATGCCTTTTGAAACCAACGGTTATCATTGAAGGCGGAATAATAAGATTCCGGCGATGAAGCTGTAAGTGGCCGGAAGGTAGAGGCTTCACCGGAAGAGAAGCCATGGTTGTTGGGAGGGTTTTGATGGAAATATCTCAACAAAGACTCAGAAATATGTTCCCTTCTTTTCTTTTCTAATTAGGGATGACAGAGAGAGAAAGAGAGAAGTGGACAATGATATAACAAAACACTGAGATTTAATTTGTGTTAATACATATATTAATTTGTGTTAATACATATATTATATGGTGTGACTATGTCTGAGTTCACACCAATTAAAATGAATGATATACAAGTCATATAAATCATAAAAGGTGTGTTGACACTATTAAGGGAATGCTACCGTTTATGGAATGGAACTAGAATGATTTTTCTTTAGTAATTTAATTATATAGTTTTTGATATTGTTGGCCATAAAAATAAGAATAGTGCAAGCAGTTTACACTTTATTCAACAATCTTATATTAGTTAAATAAAACATATACAGATTACTTATTTACTTTACAGTACTGTTCTAACTATCAAAATTAATTATCGATTTTCATTGAATTAATAGTAAGTTGAAATTTAAGTTTTTGTATGAAAACCAATTTCAAAAGAAATCAGAATACTTAAGATATTGGTTTTAACCTAAAAACCACACACATACATAACGTTTATCTAGTTATGTTTGTTGGTCGACATACAAGTTACGCTATTTTGTCAACAATTTTCACAACTCTCTTCAAAAACCACTAAAATGCCGACTTTAATTCTTTTTTCCGCCAAACCATTATTATTTAACTGATTAAGAACAAGGACCTACATGTATTATAGTAGTAATTAATAGAGGAATGACTTTATATATAAAATGATAAATGCAAGTGGATATGCCAAAAAAAAAAGCAGTGGCTTTATAAGAGGGGGATGGGGTTCAAAGGTGAGTCTGTTTGATCAGTCGAAAGGTCATTGAATAACAAGAGTGGCTTCATATAATACTTAGTTTATTTCTACTCATTGTTATTTTAATTACGTATACTAGAGATTTGTATTTGTATTTCTGTTATGTATATGGAAGTTGTCGCCTTCACATGCATACACATGTTCCATGTTTCTAATCGTGAACACCAATCATAAATTATAACAATTGAACATATATATATTAATTAGGTAATATAAATACGTTTTAAAATAACCCAAAATTTGTGTCCTCTCCCAAAGAGGAACGAATCTTCTATTAGCGGTTAAAAAGGTCAATCAATTGATTGATTCTTACTCATTATAGCTTCTTATAAAGTAATTCACTTTCGTAGAGACCAAAAGAAGAACAAAATTTATGATAAGATTAGTAATTTTAGTAAGTACTTATTTGGAGAAAGCAGACAAGCCCAAGTCTTTGGGTTTGTACTCTGTACCTTTAAACCTATACGGCTATATCAATCACATAGAAAAACATATAAAGGGAAACAAAACTAAGTTCTTAAGATACTGATTTTTAAGCCCAAAGATTCTGCTACAAAGCCGAGTTATATTTTTAAGCCCAAAGATTCTTAAGATACTGATTTTTTTTCTGTGATTTTGAAGAAGGATAAAATCTTCTACTTTCTAGCTTTTTTAGTAAAAAATATATTTATTCTCATTTTGTTTTGACTGGTGAGAATACAGATGAATTCAGAAGAAAAAAAAATCTAAAAACGCCTACCTACCAGTCACTCGACTCACTCCCAACATGTACGTGAGACTTGGTACTAACAATTAACAGCCAGTTAATTTCCTTTTATTTGAATAATCGATTTTATTTTAAATTTATTTATTAGACCCGTTTCTTTTCTTTTCAAGGTTGATCTAAATATCTATCGTTACGGTTGGGCAATATACTTTTAAAAAAATTGGGAGGTGTTACGTTTAGTTTTAAAAACATACTGTATGCTGTAGGCGTTGAACGAAAAAAGTAATTACACATTTTATCTATTTAATTTTGGGCCTTTGAAAGTGCTTACATGTGAAAGTTTTATCACATAATTTAAAAATATTCCTGTCATGATCTCCACAAGCTCTTAACAGAAAGAATTAATTACGGATTTTACCCTTTTTTATAATGGCATTTATGGATTTTGCCCTTTTTGAATAGTTTATGGATTTTGCCCTTTTTTAAGCTCCAAAAATATGATTTAACATGCGTTTCATTCGTTATGTTTGGGTTTAGTCGGTTCCATTTGTTCTTAGGGTTTAGTATTTGGTATAATGTACGTATTTTTGCAAAAAAAAATCATAAATACGCACATTTTTAAGTGTTAAAAAAGGGCAAAATCCATAAACTATTCAAAAAATGGCAAAATCCATAAATGCCATTATAAAAAAGGGTAAAATCCGTAATAATCCCTAACAGAAATACCATTATAAATAGTTGATCTAGTATTGCCACTTTTGACAATATATAATAATATAATTAATCTAATGGAAATTGTACTGTTTCAAATTCTAAGTTCCTGAGTATAGAGAATATGTAGACAAGCCTACATCGAGCAAGTTGACATTGAGAAATTGTGGTGATTCATTGTGGGATGTCCCCAATATGTTGAAATCTAATAATATACATATCGCATTTGGGAAATTGCCATTGGATACATATATATTAAAACTTCTATGATCTAATGTTGTTTAGACCCTAGTACAGTATTTAACTATTCATTATTTTAAACGGCTAACGATATTATTTGGGTCAATACTCAGTAATTATCACTTTGATGAAAATGGCGGCACCATAATTTTGTCTTCCAGTATATTGGGCCAAACCCAAAACTACAATCAAAGTAATCTTCCCATTAATATACTCCATCCGTTTCATAATATAAGTCATTTTGGAGAAAAAATTTTGTTTCACAGTATAAGTCGTTTTCAAATTTTTATGCAAATTATATATTATTTTAATATTTTATAATTATTTATATGATGCAGTATCTGTTGTGATTGGCTGAACTTTTTAAAAGTAGATCTCCTTAATCTGCGTGCTTAAAGCTAAAACGACTTATATTATAAAACGGAGAGAGTATATAACAAAGCGTCAAAGCTGCAACCAGAATTAAAATACATAAAAATGTGTATATATATATATATACATACAAAACTTTTCGTGTTAAAAACTGAAAATTAAACACGTAAATAACAAAAGAAAAGTCAAACGTTGACTTGAGGAGTGCTCGAACCGTCCACTAATTAATCTAGTCGGGTGTGAACAATAAAATATGGCTCAACCACCTCGTCCGCCCAAAAATTATACCATTTGCAGCACTAAAACATATAAACTGTAGCACATATCTAGTGGTTGAGACTTACCAATCAGATCCTTTATATGTCCACTTATTTACTTAGGTCTTCGTCGACATATATTCGAAGAAGCTTAAGTTACATGCGTCGACGTCGAAACTTCCGATAAATTCTTAGCAAAAAGAAAAAACTTCCGATAAATAATATTTGCTTTGATAACACATTTTGAACATGTTTCACGTGAAGCAATAGAGATTTAAGTATTGTCTTTAATATAGTATACAATTTAAACTTGTAGTGCATGCCTGCGTATTGATCTTACAACACATCTGTAATGCGTAAATAGTGATGATTTCTTTCCACATTTATGATGCGTACCTTTCGAAGAAACTTAAAATAAAATAGTGATAAAAGCTAAAAAAGCTTTTTGCAAAAATATTGATTAAAATTGTATGGTAAAATGTGCTTGTTGAATGATTTCGACGACATAATTAATCCAATAATACTTTGGCACTATTCGCGAAAATTAAAATGTTGATTATAACTTGATTTTATGGTAAAAATGTGGGTGTTGTATGATTGAAACGACATAATTTATGTCGATAACAGTTTGTTACTATTCGCAATAATAAAAAAAAATTCGTAAAACAGAATTGGACAAACAATCACTGAATATATTATTGAAAAACAATTTTTGGACAAATTCACCAACATGGGAGATTGATATAAATCTATACCTATATATAATATATTTACAAAATATTTTTATACTAACTTTAAATTTTATTGGTGGTAGTACTATTTTATTTTTTTATTTTTCGTTTGAGTTTCTCCTCAGCCTGTTCCATTTTTTTTTTCATTTATCACCTTTCTATCCTACTTCATTCTATTCGTCTGCACCACTTTTTTTACTGCAAATATTCACATTATATATTGATTTGTCGTCTGAAAGTATTATGCTGTTTTCAAGACAAAAGGAGAATTTTGTGTTCTTGATTTAATAAGTCAGAGGAATGTAAATCTCCATATATTGCTTGATCTCATTTATAAGTTGAGTTAGTTGATTGACGTTATGTTCAAATAAAAACGTGAGAATTATAAAGAACGTAATTGTTGTACGCGGAGAGTGCATGTAGCACTTGCCGGCCCAATAATTAAAAAGGCAACTTGTTTTTTGTTTGCTACACGACCTCGTAGGGTGTTTAGCTATATATATTAATTTATACATACAAAAGCGATATTGATGAAATCGAATGGCTCATATTCATAATGTGAACATGTATAGTCAATTATATATGTAAACAATATATAAGTCCAAGTGTTGGACCAAAAATGTAGTGTCGTAGTCCAATTCAACAATGAAAACTAAACCGCCAAAAACATACAATCATCCAATATAACGAATAGACACGTGGTTAACACTTTAGCTTAAGAGATTGGACATAAAACATACAGTTCCATTCCATTAAGATTTTCTACAGAAATTGAAATCCAAGTTATATCTGTGTTGAAAATGGTAATATAATAAAATTCTCTTCAATCCACTGATTTCTTCAGGCTTGCCGGTCCAACTCATAAAATATAAAAATAGGCATGTTAAAAAGTGGCCTACGCTTTTATATGATTGACAAGGATTGGCATATCGCTGGCTGGGCATATATATAGTTTAGTTTTGGTTCGGTTCAATTTTGGTTAGTGCATCCACTATCTATCGTCCAGTCGTCCACTACATATCCACACACTATCCAGTAGCCAATGATTGACCGCGTGAATTAGACTAAAAGGTTCAAACCCGTGACGTGGATAGTTAGCATGAGAAGGTTGACTTTTGTAGTGTTTGTTGCTTTCTACAATTTGATCAAGTCACTAATTTCCAAATAAACCGCGTCAAACCCCAAAAAGTAGGAAGTATATGGACATACATCATCATCATCATAATCATCACCTCTTCTTCTCTTATCATATATGTTATTTTCTTGATTGCTTGTATTGACTAGTTAAGTTTCTTCGCATATGAAAACCCTATTGAACTGAATTCTTTCTCGATTTTGTTAATTTCTTTTTCATGCATTTTAAACCGAAACCTACATTCATTAGCAAACGTAATTATAAGACGAGGCCAAAAACTTTAACCAAAAATCGCACTTGTTAAAGTCAATGGGATTTTTGTATGCGAAACCATGATATCGAACTACTCCAAGTTGGTCTAGGCCAGGGATCGATCCTCCCCAGACGCAGTTTCGCTCTCTCACTCCTGTGGCCACCTGAGAATTTACATGCGGACTTGCTCAGGCGCCCCAGACCACCAGTTTATCAGGGGGCCCTTAAGTGGAGACTTAAAAAATCCCTGTGACGCGGGCTTAGGCCCAGTGGGCTAGTCAGATCACTGTGTGGTCTGGATACTGGGTTATCAAAAAAAAAAATTATATTTTACCAGTTCATATTTGAGTAATTTAGCCGAACCGAAACATACTATTTACTAGTAGTACTCCATATACCTACCAACTCTACCTAAACGATAAAACGATTGTTTTCACTTTTCATGCATATGAAACGGATTTAGACATTTAGTTGGTAGGTATATGGAGTACTATTTATTGCAATAAGCCAATAATTAACTCTTTCATAATTTTCACAATAAAACACGTGTGTATATACACCATACATTGTGTTTGTGTAGTCCACGTACATATGCACACGTATTTTTTGCTGTCTCAGTGTTGTTCACATGTTTGTTTTCATGAGAAGAAAAAATAATATTATTTAACCTATTAAAAAAATCTACAAAATAGAACTTTTTGCAATGTTTCCCATCGTACACATTTTTTTCTCTTACAAAGACATTTCTTGTTCAGGCCAATTTGTTGAAATTCAAAATGGAACTGGGTGCTTTTATTTATTTATTATATATGTAGGCTGAGACTCCACTTATAAGGGAGAAAAAACTGTTATTTTTACATCGACAAAAAAAAAAAAAAACTGTTATTTTTACAGAATCTATATAGTTGCATTTAAACCAGAAATGAACTGGAAGCAAAAAAAAAAAACAGAATCCCTACTCCTAGAATTTACGAAGTACTATAAGAAATACGACCGATAAATCCAGAACTATATCTTTATCTTAATTTTTAAGAAAATCGGTTTCTTGGATTGAAGTCCATATTAATTTTCTTACATGCATGTGCAGCCAGGTGTTTTTTTGTCCGTGATGCTTCTGAAATATTTCTTGAATTATTATTTCTTTCTACTTAGTTTAAATTGATATATTCTATATATATTTTCGTAAAATGTGAAGTAAGTTTAAATTAATATTTATTTGTGTGCATTAATTAATAAAAAAGAGCAATTGTAGAGTGAGAACACTACACCACAAAATTATTTGGAGTTGGGAATCTTTCAAGTCAAAACCTAATTGAAAAGGAAGAAAACACTGGTTATATCTATGACTTTATTTTGGGTCGGCTTAATAACGGAGTTTAGGACTTTATAATTTATACGATTCATATAGCACATGAAGATGTAGCTGCAGTCTGATGAAGTTGTTGAATGAGTCAAGAAGTAATACAAGATTTTGTCTGATGGAGTTTCTGAATGATTCAAGAAGTAAGTCAAGATGCGACTGTTTTTGTGTGAGTGTCGGTTTCTAGAAGGTTTGAGAAGATATGTTTGGAGCATGTTTGGAAGATGAATCTCAAAGGAAAAAGGACTTAAATAGATTTGGAAGACTTGATGAAAGTGGAGTTTGATGAGAAAAAAAAGAAAAGTATAAAAGGAAATTTACTTTTTCTTATGAAAATTGGAAATCTTCTCCTATGGTGATTAGGAAATCGTTTTGGCTATATAAGGAGGAGCTGAGGACGTCTTGGAGAAGTAAGAGAGCTGAGGCATAGAGACAAATCATTGAGAGCTTTCTGAGGGTGTGTGCGACATAGTTTCGCGGTTTTGTGCAACTTAGTTTTGCGGGTTTGTGCTTGTGTGATCAAGTAGTTTGTTTTGAAGTCTAGGCTCAAGGGAGTTTAGCTCAGGGTTAGGTTATCCTGATTAAATCTAGACTCAAGGAGAGTTTAGTTAAGGGTAGAGATTATCCTTAAGGTTTCACGTTATAGAAGGGAGCGGTAAATCAAGAGGGTTGTGCTTGTTTTACGCGTTTGCGAATTGGTTGTAATTTGCTTTCTTGTTCTAGTGAAATCGAAATCTGGACGTGGTCCCGGGGAGTAGGAAAAACCGAACCTCGTTAACAAATTTCTTGTCTCGTTTACTTTCCGCAATTTATCGTACCTCATCCGCACTTACAATTGGTATCAGAGAGGGTTCTCGATAGAGATTTAGTCTTGTTTCGGGTAGATCAAGGGTGAGGTGAGGAAATCGTTCAGGAAGTAAGACAGAGTTTGATATCAAGATTGATGGAGATATTGAGTTTGCCATTCAAGAAGCGGTTCTCATGGAATAAGGGAAACAGATCTCTTCACGGGCTTAGGGCTAATGGAAAAAGAGAAGAGTTGGGCACTTCATCAAAGGACATACAATGTTTTGAGTGCAAAGGTTTTGGACATGTGCGTTTGGAATGTGCGAATTTGCTGAAGCCAAAGAAGAAGAAAATTATTATGAATAACTCTGAAACTGATTCAGATGATGGAGAAGAGTTGAAGAGTTTTGTGGCGTTTACAACCTTTGAGTCAACTTCTGTAGTAGGAGGTGTATCAACATCTGTGTCAGGGTCTGCATCAGCGTCTGCATCAGGAGCTGTAATTGAAAGTGACAATGATCAAAGTGATGACGATGCTGCAAGTATCAGTGATGAAGAGTTTCATGAGAATTACAAAGCCTTATATGAACATTGGCTTAAAATGGTTGAGGAGAATTCAATGTTAACTAAGGAGAAACTCAAGTTAGAGGCTAAAGTTGTTGAAGCACAGAAATATGCAGCAGAAAAAGAAGAAGAAGCATCACAAGCTATAGTACAACTTAAAAAAACTCAAAAGAATTTGAGGATGCTTAATAATGGCACAAAGAAGTTGGATCATATTCTGAATATTGGCAAGACTGATAAGTGTGGCCTTGGATTTGATGGAAAACTTTTAAAATCGGATCCGGTGTTTGTTTCTAGTGGAAAAATCACGTCTGGATCAGGAAGTGTGTCAGAAACTGTAACTGTGGCAGAGACTGCATCTGGTACGAGAACTACTACGAGAACTGGTTCAGAGACTGCATCAGCATTAAGGAAAAATCCAGAATTGAAGAAGGTACCTCAACGAATTTTCCGACCTGTTTGCCATCATTGTGGTGTTGTTGGGCATATTAGGCCAAGGTGTTTCAAATTGTTGAGGGAGAGAAATCGAATGGAGAATGCTTATGATGTGAGATTTCATGGTCCTACATGTTATCATTGTGGAGTTCAAGGGCATATTAAGAGGAATTGTTTCAGATTCGTTCGAGAATCCAGTCATGTAGGCTTGAGGCGCAGGAAGATTTGGGTTAGGAAAGATGATCTCCACGGAGGTGGTGTACTAGGCTATCAACCTCGTATTGCAAAGCGGGGAGAATTTTCCAAGTAGTTTTGACCATGTTGTGACTCATTCAGGGGGAGAATGATGATGTGTTTCTTGATGTTGTTTTGGAGTTAGAACTGATGAGTTCACAAACATAGTCAAAAAGGGGGAGAATGAAGATGTAGCTGCAGTCTGATGAAGTTGTTGAATGAGTCAAGAAGTAATACAAGATTTTGTCTGATGGAGTTTCTGAATGATTCAAGAAGTAAGTCAAGATGCGACTGTTTTTGTGTGAGTGTCGGTTTCTAGAAGGTTTGAGAAGATATGTTTGGAGCATGTTTGGAAGATGAATCTCAAAGGAAAAAGGACTTAAATAGATTTGGAAGACTTGATGAAAGTGGAGTTTGATGAGAAAAAAAAGAAAAGTATAAAAGGAAATTTACTTTTTCTTATGAAAATTGGAAATCTTCTCCTATGGTGATTAGGAAATCGTTTTGGCTATATAAGGAGGAGCTGAGGACGTCTTGGAGAAGTAAGAGAGCTGAGGCATAGAGACAAATCATTGAGAGCTTTCTGAGGGTGTGTGCGACATAGTTTCGCGGTTTTGTGCAACTTAGTTTTGCGGGTTTGTGCTTGTGTGATCAAGTAGTTTGTTTTGAAGTCTAGGCTCAAGGGAGTTTAGCTCAGGGTTAGGTTATCCTGATTAAATCTAGACTCAAGGAGAGTTTAGTTAAGGGTAGAGATTATCCTTAAGGTTTCACGTTATAGAAGGGAGCGGTAAATCAAGAGGGTTGTGCTTGTTTTACGCGTTTGCGAATTGGTTGTAATTTGCTTTCTTGTTCTAGTGAAATCGAAATCTGGACGTGGTCCCGGGGAGTAGGAAAAACCGAACCTCGTTAACAAATTTCTTGTCTCGTTTACTTTCCGCAATTTATCGTACCTCATCCGCACTTACAGCACAATCTACACGTATCAAGAAACTTAAATATTAAAATACGAATTATTCAATGTAGATATATATTCTGCTAATCTGGAATATTGTTTATCTTGAACTCTCTTAAGAAGATATGAGCATCAATTTAGTGAAACAATTATTGTTGTATATATATAGATAAGTCTTGGGTCCCCATGTCTTTGTCAACAACAATGACTTGTTATCGACCATGCCTAGCGCAAGTATAATAGATTATTGAAAATTATGAGCGAATAAAATCATTGAGTGAAAATACTATTTGAATAATTAGAGGAATCTTTCGAGAATTCGGAAGAGGACAACATGTTTAGCCTGGACGTACTTTCTTCAATCTTTCACCTGTCAGATCATATATATTACCAAAAAAATGAGAGTTAATTAAGCTCAAACAAACAAGAGCAACTCAAATAAAAACTTCCGGACGAGAAGCAGTAACTAATTAGAAAGAAAAAAAAAATACAACAACAATAAACCTTTATTTGTGATGGGAATAGAAAAAATGAAGCAAATTAAAACATAGGTAGTCAAATGTTTTTACCACATGAATGCACCATGACTTCTTAGATCTTGGTTCTTAGAGTGGCGAACGAACTGGGAGAGATCGGTGGAGGAAAAAGGGATGAAAAAGAAACTGAGATAGATTGGTTCTTATAGTCAAATGTTGTTCCAATTTTTAGGGTTTTCATTTGATGATTTTTTTTTACTGAAACAGAAACTGAACGGTGTTTCTAACTGTGGAATTAGCATGGTGTTAAGATGGCAAATATGTATAAACTCTTGTGTAAATAAATATCCAATGAGATAGCTAGTTAGATATTTTTTGGCAAATGCTTAGGTGTGTTTTTTTTGGCTAATTCCCCTACATATGCATGTGTATTTAGGTTTTTGATTAAAACTAGCAAATTCAGTGGACTACAATAATCATCATATATGCCAAACTTCGCAATCACATCAGTAATAACCTCAATAAATGTGAAGTAAATTAAGTGGACCCTTTGCCTCTTGTCTACGCATATGTAATCATCCATTTATGAACGGAATCTTATGAAAGTTTAAACCAATAAGTAATTCATTATTTATTTAATTTATAGTCTTTCTTTTCTATCCCATTGGTAATACTAATTTTGGAAACCAAAGATCCAAAGCTACCTCTATCGGTTTACCCCCATATACACACAGAGTATTCGAATGTCCCAGTTGGGTACCAAATTGGTCGGTCAATTGGGTCTTAGTCAGTAGCCTAATGTCCCTAACATTAAATTTTAAAAGAATATGCATTCATATTGTAACAAACATAGATGTCCTCCAAACGGGCATGATCTACCTTTAAGATTAGTTCAAAAGCATAAAGTCGACTGATAGCACAAAATTCTGCCTTGCCAAATGTGTACTACGGTAGTTCGATGTTTTTGGGATCACCAAAAGTTATGTTTGAGAAGACATTCATATATATATATATATATATATATATATATATATATTTTGATAAAAGATGACATTCATATATTTTGATGTACGGGAGTAGGGTAAACCTACATCACAACACACTTTATAGATATTTATATAATACAAGAGATATTTGTTCTTAATTAGGATTAGCTGGGAAAAAAAGAGGCTCTAGATCTTTTTATACAAAATTACCTACCGACTTCTAATTATTATCTGCACATGCATGTGGACATATATAATTCAAAGAAAATTACATGCATAAGTTACATATTATTAATTATTTTTGTTTAATTCCTGACATTTAAAATGTTAAATTTCTTTATCAATAAAAAAAGGGAAATTTTCTTGGAAAAAAAATCTACAAAAAACCAAAAGAATCTAAATTAGAAAATATGTTGAATCTTTATTTGTTTAGGTTTTATGGGTAACAAATTTAAATAGTAGGTTTTCGATTTTATAATTTTCTTGTGATTCAAAATTTAGAGAATTTATTTTAGTTTATAAAAATCTAAATTAGATTCCTAATTTTGATATTATTTTTTTGTCAAAGTAAAGTCAGAGATAACAAAAAGCCTCAGTAAATTCCTAATTTTGATATGTTATTTTCAAACTTAAAAACAATTCTAGCAAAAGAATCTTGAATTTTGGGAAAGAAAGAAAATTGAGTCTTTGAGTCTTTGAATTTTTTTAATTATCTTATTGAAACTATGTAGTCTAAATTATTTCAATGACATATATAGTTTAGAATACTTCAAAAGAACATGATAATTACATCATCTAAGATTTCAAAAATAACATTTAGAAATGTTTTTTCCGTTTTACAAAGAGTATCGTTTTAAAGTTTTATTTTTATTTCACAATTTTTTTTTTTTTATGATTATAAATACGTCAAAATGACATTTTGTGAACCAGAGTGACATAGAGATTAGGGAGTACTAGATTATAAGAATAGAAAAAAATGAAAACTAAAATAAAATAAGATAGATCTGAAAAATTTAATAAAATCAATCAAAATATTTGACTACATAAATCTAAAATCATAACTTGGTGTAATGTAAACATATATCTCATTTTTAAAAAAGAATAAATAAAATAATTGACTTTAGAAACAGTATATTGACTTACTAGTCAATATAGAGGGAGAGCGAGTGTAAAAATGGGCCTACGTAAATCCAGGACTAACTCAGCCCACACAACTCTCTCTCACAGACATATTTACGAAATTAAAAAGAAACGTTTGGAAATTAATTAAAGTAATAATTAAATGAGTCACTCACAGACAGATGTCTCTATCTTTCACAGCCAAATTCACACCATTCTTTATTTCATTTTTCCCCCTTTACCCAGATTCCGACAAAATCCACTCGTTTGATTCACCACTATATATAATTGAGCGGAGAAGCTTGACATGAAGAGCAGAGTCATTCTTAACCATAGAGACAGAAGAGATAAGAACAATAATTACACACAGATTGATACTATGGAGAGAAAGCCTCTTGAGGTTGAGCCATCAACGACGACGACCACCACCTACTCCGCCGTCGATGGCGGTGGTTCTGATGGTGTGACTTCGAAGGTCGAGGAGGAGCAGAGAAAAATCGTTTATAGAGGATGGAAAGTCATGCCTTTTATCATTGGTAACGCTTTTTTTTTCTCTCTTCCAATTCAGACATCTTTATTTATTTTTCGGGTGCTTTGTCGGATTTTAGGAAAATGGAACATTTTGTCCGTGATTGTTTTTAAATTTCGTTTCTTTTTTCTTGTCTTTGACTTGACTATGTCCAAAATCTCGAATTTGAAGTTCTTTCTTTGAGATTTCGAAATGAAATTGTTCTAAAACTAAGATTTGGTTGAAATAATGAAACCCAGATCTTTCTAATGGAAATTATATTTACAACTGTTTTCATATAATTTTCAAAGAGACTTTTAAAATCTTTACCCAAAAAAAGAGAAAGACTTTAAATCATGCAGTTAAGTTTCTGAAAAAAGCAGATAAGATTTTTGTGAATTTCTGGATAAGACAAAATTAGTTTCTGGGAGTTACAAAACAGTTATAAAGTTTTCATGTGAACCAAAGTCAGAACATTGAAAGTCCAATCTTTGGTTTGTGTGTTTTGGGTTTCAGAGTTGTACATTAAATGTAAAAACTTTGTAACTGTATTCTTATCATTTATGTGCTATTGTATAGGTAATGAGACATTTGAGAAGCTTGGGATCATAGGGACATTATCAAACCTTCTTGTGTACCTAACTTCTGTATTCAACCTTAAGAGCTACACAGCTGCAACTATCATTAATGCCTTTAGTGGTACAATCAACTTCGGGACTTTTATTGCTGCTTTTCTTTGCGACACTTACTTTGGTCGCTACAAGACTCTCAGTGTCGCTGTCATCGCTTGTTTTCTGGTACTACTTATATATAGTATAATCTTTGATGACTCCGGTTCGTTTTTGCCAATATTTTCAGTGTTTTCTAAACCATTTTCATCTCTGTAGGGATCGTTTGTGATACTACTGACTGCTGCAGTTCCGTCATTGCACCCCGTTGCTTGCGGAAACAAAAGCTCGTGCGAAGGGCCAGGTGTGGGCCAGATACTGTTTCTGCTGATGGGTTTAGGGTTTCTTGTGGTAGGTGCGGGTGGTATCAGACCGTGTAATTTAGCGTTTGGTGCTGATCAGTTCAACCCCAAAACCGAATCTGGAAAGAAAGGGATCAACAGTTTCTTCAACTGGTATTTCTTCACTTTCACGTTCGCGCAGATCATCTCGCTCACGGCAGTTGTGTATATCCAGTCAAATGTGAGTTGGACGATCGGTTTGATCATTCCAGTGTCTCTTATGTTCTTGGCGTGTGTGATCTTCTTTGCTGGCGATAAATTGTATGTAAAAGTGAAAGCCTCGGGTAGTCCATTGGCTGGTATTGCTCGTGTTATAGCAGCCGCAATCAAGAAACGAGGATTGAAGCCGGTTAAGCAGCCTTGGGTCAATCTTTACAACCACATTCCGCCTAACTATCCTAATACTACTCTAAAATACACTGACCAGTTCAGGTAAATCGAAATCTCTTGTTCTTTGTTCTCTTGCTTTATGTTTCTGGCTTTTGTTTTGCTGAAAAATGTCGATTTGCTATGTTGCCAGATTTCTAGACAAAGCAGCAATTATGACCCCCGAGGAGAAGTTGAACTCTGATGGAGCGGCTTCCGATCCATGGAAACTATGCACGTTGCAGCAAGTGGAAGAAGTGAAATGCATTGTTAGAGTGATTCCAATCTGGTTTGCTTCCACGATTTACTACCTTGCAATAACGATACAAATGACTTATCCGGTCTTCCAAGCTATCCAGAGCGACCGACGATTAGGTTCTGGTGGCTTCAGGATTCCCGCGGCCACCTATGTAGTGTTCTTGATGACTGGCATGACAGTTTTCATTATATTCTATGACCGTGTACTTGTCCCGTCGCTCAGAAGAGTGACCGGGATAGAAACCGGTATATCACTCTTACAAAGAATCGGAGCAGGGTTTACATTTGCGATACTGAGTTTATTAGTTTCCGGGTTTATAGAGGAAAGGAGAAGAACCTTTGCACTGACCAAACCGACACTCGGGATGGCCCCTCGGACAGGAGAAATCTCCTCAATGTCAGCGTTATGGCTGATTCCGCAGCTCACACTTGCCGGCATAGCAGAAGCTTTTGCTGCCATTGGACAAATGGAGTTTTACTACAAGCAGTTTCCTGAAAACATGAAGAGCTTCGCAGGTTCTATCTTTTATGTCGGTGCAGGGGTTTCGAGCTACCTCGCTAGCTTCTTGATCTCAACTGTTCATCGATCAACTGCGCATTCACCTTCAGGGAATTGGTTAGCTGAGGATCTGAACGAAGCGAAATTGGATTACTTCTACTTCATGCTCACAGGACTCATGGTTGTTAACATGGCTTACTTCTTGTTGATGGCGAAATGGTATAGATACAAAGGCGGTAATGATGAAATCATCACTGAGATTGAGAGCAACGAAGAAGAGACCAAGCAACAGCAGCTACAAGACAAGAACTCTGTCTAATCTGGAAACTTATATATTTTTGGTCTTCTACTTCCATCTCCTATTTCTTGTTGTAGTTTTTCTTTACCCGAAATCAATCTTGTTGTACTTTATAGATTAATTGAAGAAGAAACACTTCATCTTTATAGACATGTATTGTAAAATAAAATTTTTGTTGCTAATTTCAAACTGTTTCGTCTTTCACCACAACAGGACAGAACAAACCGCTAAAAGAAGGCTACAAGGATTCGATATTTATGTGCAATATGTATTAACTACAGACACATGACCCAACTGAGATCAGCTTGCTTTCAGTCTCTCAGACAGTGTAAGCTTGTTGAATGGTTTCTATGTCGAGTCCTTTGAGTCTCACCACTGATTCAACATGGCCCTTGAGCGTGTGAAGTTCCCGCAACCTATATATAACAGAGAGCAATAGACAGAGAGAAGACAATGAAAAAATGTTCTTTTGTTATGTTCAAAAAGCTGGAGAAGATTTGGCTTTGAGTTACTTACCTAGCGATTTCAGCTCTCCTCTTGGCTTCTTCAGCCATTTGGTTAAGTTCACTGACATGGGTTCGATCTGTGAACATCTTAGTATCTGGTGCCTGTAGACCATGAAGCGTTCTCTGTGCGTGCGCCCATTGCAGCTCTCTTTGTTCTTTCCCAAAATCCTTTTGCCTTGTGAACGCAACCTATGGAAATGCAAGAAAACCGATTAGAAACTTTAATGCATAAAGTGGCACAAAAGCTACTTGTGTTCCTGATACATACCCTTTGTTCGATAACAAGATCCCAGGCTCTGCCACTAAGAGTGTAGCGGATGAAGAATTTGATGAAATCAAGTGGGATATAGAATATGATGTTATAAAGCCAAATGACCCCAGCCCATCCCCAACCAATTCCTTCTATCGCAGCAAAGCTCCAATTTGCATAGACTGCAATTAAAGTAGCCACCTGTTTTGGAAACAAAACAAAATTACACAAAATTAGACCCAAAGCTCATAAAACTTTTGAGGTTTTGCATTGTGTCCTGATCTGTGTTAACAAAGTTCCGGACTTACCAACTGAGCGAGGATAAAGGCAATCACAAGCCACATCCCGGGACGTTCCACAAAAGACCAGCTTCGTGATCGGGTCACAAAGATAAGCGCCTGACTGATAATACTGACTTGCAGGTATATGGCTGAGGCAAGCTTCCGGAAATCATCATGTGCTGTTTTCTCAAGTGTCGCAACTCCAAAAGTTCTCTGAAATTTCAAGTAAGAAAAGCCTGATTGCTAAGATATCCGAAAGAAGACATACTCGTTCAGCTGAGATTAGCTGTTAGTGAACACAAGTGACGGGGAGGAGAGATAATGTACCGGAAAGAAATCGGTTTTGTATGAAACCCAGAAAAATATAACGGTCATCATGGCCATGTAACTCCCAAAGACAACACCCGTAGCAAAAATCTCAGAAAGCTTCCAGCTATCTGGAAGAGGAGAAGGTTTTACCCTGTCCTTTGATATTGTCATGATTGTCCCTAAAAGTCAATTCCACAAGAGTTCATTGATATATCAGAGATTCAGAGTCCAGAGGAACTAATACAAAACTCCCAAAAAGTCTATATATGATTGTGAAAAAGAGGAAATATGAAACGAACCATCATTAAGAATGGCAATGATAAGAACCATGAAAGGTGGGAAGTCAAACTGCCATATGAGAGCTAGAAGCATAAAGCCCAACTGAATTGAAAAAAGAGCACAAAGCAGTCAGAATATTAGTGGTAACAGTAAAAGAGAAATGAGTAGGAAAAAACCAACAAACTGAATCGAAACATACAACAATACGGATTGTGATGGAGACTGCGTAGATCTGTCCAGTAAAACATGAAAACCAACACAAGTTACTGAAAGAAAATTGACATGATGCCTCAATGATTTGAGATTTCAAAGAAATGTGGCACTCACAGTATAATTTTTCATTCTCTGGAAGATAGCACGACTGGTCAAAACAGCACTAATGATAACGCTAAGACCAGGTTCAGTAAGAACAATATCCGATGCACTACGAGCTGCATCAGTGGCATCAGCAACTGCAATGCCGATGTCAGCCTTTTTAAGAGCAGGGGCATCATTTACACCATCGCCTGTCATTCCACATATATGTTTCCTGGCTTGTAATCGCTTCACTATCTCATATTTATGCTCTGCAAAAACCATTGTGCATAAGTGAGAAAATTTTGTTTATATATGCTGGAACTAGTTTCAGAAGCACACAAATTTACCAGGGAAGACACCCGCAAATCCATCAGCTTTCTCTATGAGCTCATCGACAGGTAAAGCAACTATCGACTCATCCTTGTTCTGTCCAAGTAAAGCGGATGACGGGTACATGTTGGTTCCCATCCCCAAGCGGCGCCCAGTCTCTTTTCCTATAGCCAGTTGATCCCCTATAGAGAAGCAAGGATAAATTTTATTTTGGCAAGAAATGAATTAGGATCAGATAGAATTTATCAATATGAAATGGAAATTCACTAAATGATACAAAAAAATATTCACCTGTGATCATTTTAACACTCACACCAAGATTTAAAGCCCTTCTTATCGTCTCAGCACTGTCATGTCTAGGCGGATCAAAAAGAGGCATGAGACCCACAAATTGCCAAGGACCTCCAGCACTATCTTTCCTCCCTTCAGGAACATCCTGCCAAAGTACAAAACCCTTTCAGCCTTGAACTTTATAACAAATTGATGTGGCTCAATATTTTAAGAATCTTGGAAAGTTGATCTCCAATTGACCTGGTAAGCCACAGCAAGAGATCGCAGACCTCTTTCAGCGAACTTATCAATAACAGCATGAACTCTCCGCTCAATCTCTGATCTATTGTGAGCAAGATTTAAGATCTGAAACATTTTTCACAGAAGGTAACTGTTCAGACTATGCTCTAACTAAAAATGGAAAATTAGTAAAGTACAGGCATAACTAGCGGTAAAGAGCTTACTTGCTCAGGAGCACCTTTGCTCACTCTATGTGTGTTACCCTCATTGTCAATATATGTCAGAGCCGTTCTCTTATCAGTAGGATTGAAAGGAAGGAAGTGAACCTCCTGGATACCAGCTCGTGCCTACAGAAAACGGTTGACCATAAGCGCCAAAGAAATAAATAGAAAACAAAGGAAGCTAATAAATCTTAGAATGCAGTTCAGTGAACCAAATACTTCTTTAGGATCTGCCAGCATTCCGACTATAGCAGCATCTATAGCATCTTGGTTCTCTAGTCTGGAGGCTCGAGCAGCCATCAGGACAACAGTATCTGCATCCACTCCTTTCATGAAAATTTCGATCAGATTTTTGTCAACAGTAAGTTTATTCAATGTCAGAGTGCCCGTTTTGTCACTGCAAAGAACGTCCATGCCAGCCATTTCCTCAATCGCCGTCATTCTCTTAGTGATAGCTCCCTGCTGAGATAGTCTGTGGGAGCCAATTGCCATGGTCACAGAGAGAACTGTAGGCATGGCAATTGGAATTCCACCAATGAGAAGCACAAGAAGGTTATCAATCCCAGGGCGGTATGCTCGGCGTTGAATTGGGTACATCACGACAATCTCAATGAGCATCCCCACAGCAATAGAGCAGATGCAAAAGTTCCCAATTGCAGTTAAAACCTGTGCACATGATTGAATAAAATTCAAAAATAATATGTTTGTTCCAACTGAACAAAGTCCATGATCGCCGAAGCTGAGTTCAAAAATGAGAATATGTGGGTGTGTTAGATGAAAATCGCAAATAAAGAGAATGAAATAACACATGCCTGTTGGAAATGACCAACTTGGTTTGTCGTATCAACAAGGTGAGCAGCCTTCCCAAAAAAGGTATGGACGCCAGTTGCGATAACAACTGCTTCGATTTCTCCTTGTTTGCATGTGGAACCGGAATAGACACCATCTCCAGAACCTTTAGTTACTGGTAGAGATTCACCAGTAAGAGCAGACTACACAGCAAAAGGTTTTCTTAACAGCTTCAGTATATTAACTATAGTCTGGTAGGTAACAAAAGCTTAAAAGAATTACACACTATTCACTAGACATCCAAAGTGACTAAAGATTGACACTAAGGATGATCAGTTCCAAACCTGATCGATCTTAAGGGGATCACCCTCGAGAAGGCGTGCATCAGCTGGGACGATATCCCCAAGCTTGATGCTGATTATATCCCCAGGAACGAGAATTGCAGCATCCTGCTCACCCCACCTTCCATCTCGAAGAACCTTCACATCGGTAATGTAGAAAAAGATAAATATATATACATTTAACAAAGGAAAAATCAAATGGTTAACCAAATGAGTTAAGAGTATCCAGCAAAGCAAAACACATAAAGACACATTTGTTAGAAACCATGAAAGTAAGCAAGAATAGTGAACCTTTGCTTTGGGGGCAAGACGGGCCATGAGAGCAGCTGCAGCGTTTCCCGCATTGTTCTCCTCGATGAAACTGATGGTGGAGTTAATCACAAGCAGAGTGATAATACCAACAAAGTCTTGCCAATCAGGAGGTTTTCCCTGGTACACACATGTATAAGAACAACAACAACCAAATACAGATATCAAAACAAGCACAAAGTAAGAGTAAGCTTTAAAGAAGGGTTTAAGAAAAGGGCTCACTCCTCCATTAGCAAGCGCAATAGCCATGATAGCAGCAGCTTCCATCACCCAGGAAAGAGGATTCCACATGAAACCTAAAAACTTAAGGAATTTGCTTTCCTTCACAAAAGAAAAAAAAAAGCAGATGTCTACTTGAGCACTTACATAAACACATTCAGGAGCAAAAACCCTAAGAATCCAAAACTTTCCCAATGGGAGCATAAAACCAGGAACAAACAAGAAACATAAAGAATTTCGAAGAATATACAAATAGAAAACACAGATTATCAAACTTTGTAACCTTTTTCTCTTCGAGCTTGTTATGGCCAAAGAGAGCAAGTCTGTCATCAGCAGCTTGGGTAGTGAGACCTTCCTTACTACTTCTCAGACTCTCAAAAACTTCTTCAATTGGCACATTTTCCTGAAAATTATACACAATCTCAGACCATTTTCTCTCAAAAATTTCACGAATCTATTAAAGAAGGATGAGTACCAGATCCACCGCTTCTTTCAAAACAGCCTCGAGGACCTCGCGATTGTCCTCCATAGTCGTCTTCGCACTGCACAGAAATAACAAACCAGCAAAGATTATCCAAGAATTCGCCATGAAAGCATAGTGATAGAACTCAAGCAACAACAACAAGAAGCAAAACAACAAGGAAATCTCAAATTACACAAAAAAAAATGATCAGAAACCAGATTTTGGAAACGGCAAAGGAAGAACAATCGGAAAGCTTAACGGATAAAACTCCGGCGAAAAGGAGAATAAAGAAACTCCGGCGAAAGTACCGAGAAATCGGTGGTCTTCGTTTCCTAACAAACTTTGTTGGGAGGACGACGACGAAATCAAAGCGTAGAAGATGAGAAAACCGCTCAAGGTTTAGTGACTAGTAGTGGCAGTCAACAAGACTCAATTTCTTTCTTTTTTTAATTTCACTTTTTCAACCTTTGACGGATTTTTTCAAGCGTCAAGCGAACTACAATAAAAGCCGTATCTAATAGGGAAATAGTATAAAGTATTGTGAGAGACCAATTAAAGAGGTTACTATATATATAAATGGTGTACTAAAGCAATAAAAACCAGCAGCTTAATAAAAATGCAGGTAAGATATGGAATGTTATTATTTAATACACTACCTACCAAGCACATGGATACGTACGGGATATGATTTATATCCAAAGATTAGTTTATAGTTGTGACTGATAATTTCCGATATGATATATGATATTGTGTTTATTGTAACAAATTATAATATCGATATAGATAAAATTAATTTATTCGATTCATGAGACTTTACCAACCATTTTTTCTATATGTTAAAAACTTCATTTTGTATTTTTACTAATCGCATCATATATCTTTCGATTTCCTCATTTTATTTGGCCGCTTCTTCCACCTAAATTGGTCCGAAAGACTCCAAAGACTAAATCCATATGTTTGTTTTTAGAGTTTTAAGGCGAAGTTGTAAAGAGATATTGATAGTTTATTGTAACTGATATATATTCCTTGTAGCAATCAACACTATTTGACCAAAGATCAATGAAGTCAAAAAGATATACAGTTTTATAAGAAATATGGAAGAAATATTTCATTTCCCTGACCAATTTAACTAATCTTTGTGAATGGTGGGTCAAAAACAAAAAGAAAAGCCTGCAAGAAAATAGATTATTTAGAGCATTATCCTACCTACATGGAGAAATATTATGCGTCTAAGGTTTCTTATTTGTCATATTGAGGGACTAATTATGAGAGTAGTACTCTTTCAGGGAATTTACTTTCTTACAAAACCTATTGTTAAAAAAAAATACAAACCTAGCTAGAAGCTATTGTAGATTACGTGCAAGTAAGTGATATTACATTTTGTAATGGATTAATTCACGGTGAAAGTTTCAAAACCCTTCCAACGGTAGTATTGTATATTTTTTTTTTATAGTATATGATTTTATTAGCTCAACCACAAAACCTTACCTATAGATCAGTTCCTTTGAATATATGTATATGTAAACTTATAGAAAAAACAAGCTTTGAAACTTTTAGGTTTGAATGATTGCGACGGTTAGGGTGGACAAATCCGTTTGCGGTTCAGACCATTTTTTATTTACCATTCATAAACTATAATCCGTAGAAGTGCAGATTGAGAAAAATAGAACAAGTCTGCGACGTGGTAACTACGAAATGCTTTTACATATAAACAAACTTGGTCCGCGACGGTTTGATGTCCGCTCTAAAAATAGAATAATTTAATCCGCTAACGATTTATTTCGTTTTACCCATAACATCCATTCAAAACCTTAGAGAACATATAATTAACTAACTTTTTTTCTTGTTGATAACTTCTATAAATGAGATTCAAATTAAAAGCAGGGCATTTGAGGGAAGAAGATCATGCGCCATTACGGTAGGGACCGCAGAGAGGATGTGGGACGTGTTACCTGTATTGGACTTAGGTGTCAAAATGTTTTTGATTGGAAAAACAAAACAACGATTCTCAATACCCCACACGACATCATCATCTTTATTGTCTTCTTTCTTTAAAAAAATAAATAGATTGAAAAGGTACTACTAGTTCCGTACGGTACCTGTCCGTAGAGCCAATAAATCTTTCTACTCCATGATTTTTCTTTATTCTATCTTTCTATCTTTTTTCTTCAAAATCTATTATCTTGACATTGTGTCTAACTTGTAACCTTCAAATTGTGGAATTGGTTGAAAAATAGATAGAGTAAGTAGTATCGCCAGATCTAATCAATTTATATGAAGGGATCTTGTAATATTCATTATGGTCAAAATACTAACTACAACAAAGTGGAAGTGGAAGATCCGGTATAGAAATTATCTTCTAAGTAAGAAAAATATATGAAAAGAGTTTTCTTTTTACAATAGGTTTGATGATGTGCTCATTATGGACCATGTAAAGAGGTTATTGTGTAATTGATTTAATGTCATTTTAATCATGAATATAACAATTCTATGAATCCTCGCAAGAATTATCGTCTTCATTTTATTTCTTCAAATCAGTCCATGACCACCCTCTGATCCATTTCAACAAAAACCTTCTCTTCATCCCTATGGTTGTTCTTTTTGACTAATCTAGCTTTTTATTTGATGTAGCATTTACAAGATACATTTGCTTCATGGACTTCGATAATTATGGGCCATTTCTATCATTTAAGCCCATTTAAATTTTGAAGGTCTTTTGGGTGTGTCTGAGAGAGAGTTTATATTAATCGACATGTTAACGAAGTGGTTTGTCTAAGGACTAAAACATGTTACAAATATGTCTTTGACCAAATAAAATAAAATATGCATCATGCTATTTTTTTTTGTAATTTTAACTATGATTATGATATTGTCAAAAAAAATTTAGAAAACATAATTAAGAAAATGGAAAGAGAAAAAACTATAATAGGCTCTATGACCAAATTAGATAAAGAATGAAAAATACAAAAGTGTAAGAAAATCAGAACATTTTCATAAGCCAAAAACAGATACAATTTTTTTGGTTAAATAAATATTATTACTTTTTTTGTTTAACGTAACGGTGGAAAGTGGAAACATCCTTCCCTCTTCCCTAGTCTCCACGCATCTGTCTCACATTTTCCCCCTTTTTCTCCGGCGACGGCCAATCATCGTCAACCGCCGGCGGAAACTTCAGATTCGTGAAGCTGATTGATTCATTGTGTGATTAAGATGGGTGTAGATTACTACAATATACTCAAGGTGAACCACAACGCGACGGAGGATGATCTCAAGAAAGCTTACAAGCGTCTCGCCATGATTTGGCATCCCGATAAGAATCCATCGACACGTAGAGACGAAGCAGAAGCCAAATTCAAACGGATCTCCGAAGCTTACGACGTTCTTTCCGATCCTCAGAAACGTCAGATCTACGATCTTTACGGCGAGGAAGGTCTCAAATCTGGCAAAATCCCTAATTCTTCTTCATCGGAGGCTTCTTCTTCATCTTCTTCTTCTTCCTCGAGATATTCGCATTTTCATCAGCATAGGCCGCAGCATCCGCCTAATGCGGCGTCGTTTCGTTTTAACCCTAGAGATGCGGAGGATATCTATGCTGAGTTCTTTGGATCTGAAAATGGAGGAGGAGGTAATGGTGGTGGGAGAGGAAACAGAACGTTTAGGAATGGTCATTTCAACACCGGTGGTGCTAATGGTTATAGCGGTGAGTTGAGGAAAGTTCCAGCTGTGGAGAATCCATTACCTGTGAGTTTAGAGGATCTTTATAAAGGTGTGACGAAGAAGATGCGTTTATCTAGAAATGTCTACGATGCTTCTGGGTATGTTTTCTTCTTTGAGAGTTAGAAGAATCTTTCCTTTAGCCATTGCAATTGTATACGACTAAATGGGTAAATTTGGTGATTGGTTTGGCTAAGAGAAGCTCTTCTCTGGAAATTATTGTTCTACGTGATCAAATTGAAGTTGTTGGAAATAAAAAAAGGCTACTTTATTCATTGGAATTCAGGAATGAAGCTTATGACAAAAATGGCATGTTTAGCTTTTTCAATCTAGGTGATGAGACATTTCCTTGAATTGTTGGGGATGCTCGTTTATTGGGAGATTTGGGTTGTGATAGTCGCTTGTTGGTGGACAATGTCTGCATAGATAGATGAATTTATGTTTGTTTACTGTTGGTTGAAACGTGATAAGATTTTTAATTTGCAGGGTTATTAATACTGTTATGATTTGTGTTGCTGTTTGATCTTGTAGTAGAAGGACGGTCAAAGAGGAGATATTGCCTATAGATATAAAACCTGGTTGGAAGAAAGGTACGAAGCTGACATTCCCTAAGAAAGGCAATGAAGAGCCTGGAATCATACCGGCAGATATTATTTTCGTGGTTGAAGAGAAGCCACATCCTGTTTACACGAGAGATGGAAACGACCTTTTGGTTAATCAGGAGATAACTCTACTTGAAGCCTTAACTGGTAAGACCGTCAACCTGATCACGCTTGATGGAAGGACTCTCATGATCCCGTTAACTGAGATCATCAAACCGGATCACGAGATTGTTGTTCCAAACGAAGGAATGCCAATCTCTAAAGAACCTGGAAAAAAAGGCAACCTGAAATTGAAGCTTAGTGTGAAATACCCGTCGAGGCTCACATTGGAACAGAAATCCGAGCTAAAGAGAGTTCTTGGTGGGGTCTCATGAAGAAAAGGACTCAATGATGAATGTAGATAGAAAAAGTAGAGGAGATGATAGATTGTGAATGGTAGGAGGGATTCTTCTAAGGAGGCTTGGATTTGAGAGCCGAAGAACAAACACAAGCTTTGCTTCTGTCTTTTTACTTCTCTTGTTTGAAATTAGACTTTTTCCCCTTTGTTTAATTATTTCATTGATTTGATTTGATTTCGTTGCCTTCTATTTTCTAATGTGTAGACAGTGTACTCGTATGCTCTGTTACATACAGTATTTATCTTATTTGATAAAATTCCTATATCCCCACTATTATTGCTTATCTAGGTATGGTAAGCTTAGAATAGACAGCTGAGTAATCAGAGTTGTGGATTTCCTACTTCTTGCTTTTTGCATGAAGATCAAAATTTATTCATAGGAAAAAGAGTAGTAAAACTCTCAATGTACAGTTTTTGTGACAAATATATTGGCTTCACTCATTCTTTATCCTCTTCTTAACGACATTTATAGATGCAATAAAAAGATGCATAGGATCCCAAAAAGAGGAGATAACCTATTGGTGAAAATGTTTTAAGCATTGGTGGAGACTGGGAAGAGCTTTTCTACCATGTTGTTGGAGAGGATTCTATTTGGGTCCAGCTCCCTGCGTGCTTTGTTGTATTCATCTACTGGGAAACGTTTTCTGATTCTTGCTTGTAGGGCTTCGAGTTCCTCTTTATCTTTTGGTATCTGATTTTATAAAAGAATCAAACAGAAAACATTAGAAATTGTCTGAATAGTAACCTCAACAGATTCTCATTTCCTTTGCTTACTTTCTCACAATGAGGACAATTGTAGTTCAAGCAGAAATAATGTAATCAAGATACAGAGACTTTTTGTCTGTTTAGTTACATGGATCTAACTAGTCTAAAATACAGGTGAGTGAATCAGAAGGACATCGTTAAGTGGAAATGATGGTATTTGTCTGTTAAGATGCAAGAATCCGATATTTAGATTGGAAAATCTACAATTACCTCAATTTTAGCCCAATGTTCATACGCAGAATATTGATCCCACAATTGCTTCTGTGTCAAATGTCTATAGTGGAAAAACTCATCTGTGATGTCTTTCCTCTGGCGAGGGTCTGCTGTCGGGAGGTACATGATTATACCAACCTGAGAAAAAATTTAATAAAGCATATTGTAAGTGTAGATGGCTAGCAATTAAAAGAGGAAAAAAACGGCAAACAGTCAGTCAGTGTTGGAACAAGATTGGCCAACAGCAAAAATCTACCAAGTGAAACAACAATCCAGCCCCTAAGAGTACAGTATGTAGCATCATTTCTACCGGATTTATCTTTGTCTATGAACATTTTAACATCAATATTTCAAATGTTTTCCTCCACCACAAAGGCAGAGAGGCACAAAACAAGCTTCCTAAAGACTGACACCAATATCTTTTTATACTTTCATGAAAGTCAAAGACAAGTAAATGGAAGAAGGACATCAAACAAGAGTTACCCATGAGAAAATGTCATCCTCTGCAGTGCTGAATGCAGGACTAATGGGGCTCTTACTTCGAGCCGTCCATCGCTGCTCTATTGGAGAAGGTGCTGGTATTGCTTCCTTTTCTATTAGTTTTTTCAGCTCTTCTATGTACTCAAGGTCTTTCATGCTAGGGTTAGAGAGGGTTCCAGCAGGAAAACAAGATTCTGATACCCACTGTTGACCACCACAGTCAAAGCCCAGAATTTCATCACTCCACCCTACTCTATATCCTTCTGATTTTTTCCAAAACTCCGCCTCAGCTTGATTTACTTTTGCAACATGAACGTCATTGAGAGGATCAAGGGCAAGTAGCTTATCTCTCAACTCTGTAAACGAAAGCTCCTTTATATCTGGCTCATTGCTGTCAGGAGACTTCTTACCAGAGTCCTGGGCCCTATACATCATGGGGAAAAATAATTTTGTATTTCATTCAGTCCTCCACATTAGAGAAAGCAAGTTAGGCACAAGACTTAAATAAAAATGATACCTGTACTTCACAATGCTCTCTTTATAGAGATCACGGACATGCTGTACAGCCTCATCTGTAGTGTACTTTGGTTTGTCCTTAGGTGGCCCACTCCATTTTGATACGGGGTTGCATGTTACAACCACGACTGTGTCGGTATAAGGAATATATAGGTACTTAACATGCTTGTTTGCAGAGAGCAATTTTCTGAACAGCCAGAAACAAAAACAAAAGTTAGGAAACGTGAGCCTATATATGGGATCAATTTGCTTCATAGTAGAGGGAGTGCTTTCCCAAATGCTAAAAATGCACTATGCCAAATGAATGGGGTAGTAACTAGAAAGTGAATAGAACTTAAAGCTCATGCATCAACCTGACACTTCTCTGATAATATGACCAGAAGCAAATTTGTATACTGAGCATGAATTTTCTTAGCTGGAGGCATAATATCGAGACTAAGATAGCAAAAGTTAGCAACACTTAACTTGTGATTTTTCTTGATTTCTTGCAAGTTTGAGACGTATGTGTGCTCCACAAGTTCATGTCTTTCAACACATTGGAGGGTGACCTCAGCAACAACTCCAAGTCCACCAAGGCCACATCGAGCTAGATGAAAGAGTTCCGGATCTTTTTCTCTTGATAGTTCAATTGTTCCCTTTGCAGGAGTAACCAGCTTCATACTGATCACCTGCTCATCAATGGGAGGCAATCTAGCACCTGTCCCATGTGCCCCAACCTGAACATAAACAAAAATTTAGAGTCTAAACCTTAAAGCACAAGATAAAGACGAACAACTAACGTTGTTTCAGATTCTCCATAGGTTCCACAACCCTAGACTTCACACAATGAAGAGAAGAGCATGCAAACCTGAATAATACCACCAATTTGCTGCTCTCTAATGGAGGCAAAGTTCTGAAGAGTCAGACCATAGTCTTTAATGGCGTCAACCAATTGCTGGACCCTAATCCCAGCCTGCACCGTAACTCTCTTCTTCTCTTTATCCACCTCTAGAACTTTATCCATGAGCGCTAGATTCACCATCCCGGAGCGAGACAAACCAATCCCATTGGGGGACAGACCCGATCCAACGGGTCGAATCCTTAACTTCTTCTCATGAGATTCCTTAACGAGAGCTTCGAGGTCAGCTAGATTCTCCGGTTGATTAAAGTTCCTCGTCTGTACCTCATGCGTACCACTCCAATTAGAGACAGTGTGAAGATCTTCAGGTAAAGGAGCGTAACGGAAGATTTGAGCCTTCTTGTGCTTAGCATTTTCAGGGAATGGAAATGAGAAATAGGTAGCGACTCCAGAGAAGACAGCGAGTGCTGCGTACCCGGCGTATTTACGGAATTCGGCTTCTGAGGCGGTGGACGGAATCGGAGGTGGAGGACCTGGCGGTGGCGGCGGTGGTGGAGTCAATGTTTGACCGGCGGTGCAGAGAGTACGGTGAGGCGAAAATGGAGACCGGATGGTGGATGAAGAAGGATATAGGGTTCCGAGAGAATGGCCGACGGAGCGGCGGAGACGAAGTGACCGGAGCATTTTTTTGTTTTACTTCAGGCGATCTAAACCTGAGGGAAATGTTCCTGTACAGGATCGGGTTTAGTGATTTAAGAAAGTTTCCATTATTTGCCCCGTTATTATTCCTGGTTTCATAATTTAGCCACGTAGTTTGTTAGTGAACAAATTATCCCCAAAGGTAGTGATTTGGACCAAAACCATTTGGTATTGGATTGTCCAGATTCCTAAACCAAACAAAACCAGAAATTTTATTGTAGTTTTGGGCCTTTTGGCTTTTAGTCCCACATGGGAATCGGGGCGAACCGCTATGCTCGAGTCACTCTACTGAGCCATCGAAGGCATTTTTTTCTCTCTTTTTTGGTAAATTAAGACGGATGATTTTGTATTGATTTAGTTTTTTGAATAACAATAACAACAACTCGTGGATAACTACACTTTCAAAAAATGAACATTATATAACTGACACATTTATATGAAAAGTAAATTTATCTCAATTTGAAAACACAAATGCATTTGGATAGCAATATTTTGGATAACTAAGGAATGATTTCATTATATATTTTTGTCCTACATGAAAATTGGTCTAACCCGTTATGTTTGAGTGACTAAACAAAGTAGTAAAACCACCTATCTATTGAGTTCATCAAAGTTATAGTTTTCTTTTTTTCTTAAAACAAAATTTGGTAAACAAATTGTTGATTTTGAGTTGTTTTCATTTTTTGAAAGTGATTTAGCGGTTATCAATCTAATCGCAGCAACACGTAGATAACACATAGTCTTAACACCTTAACTATAAAATATAAGTCAATGATTAACAATAAATTATATATTTTTAATAATTTAAAATTAATATTCGATGAGCCAGCAAACATTAAATGCACTTATACGGAAAAAATCTACATCAATCTGGCAACATAAGTACATTTAAATCGCTCTATTTTGGTTAGATACTACACTATTCAAATGCGGTTTGCAAAACGTGCAGACGGTTCCACCGTACCGCTGCACCGCCTTTTTAAATCCATTATATCGAACCGGTGCGTAACCGCAATGTAAATCTCACTTGGTACTAAAATTCACTTTTTCTCCTATTTTAATTAATGATTATTTTCCCCTGGCTTCGAACTCCACACAGAGAGCAAAACGACGACTCTTGTTCTACTCTCTCTATCTTTTTCCCCACACCAGCTTTCTCCGCCGATCCTCCGCCATACTACGATGCCGTAATCTCCTAGACGCCACCGTATGTTGACTGAAATTTAATTTCCGGTTTGACTATCTTTTCGCATTTGCTGGGGCGTATATAACACACACACACACAAAAGCGTATACATGCCGATTAAATTAGGGGTTTTAAGCTGAATCGTGGATGGGTCAGAAGAAGAAAACCTCCGCTCGTTCCAAACAATCGCCGTCTTCTGCGGCGGTGACGACGGTGGCAGTGACAGAGGTGGAGCCGTCTGAGATTTCCGCTTGTAGCTTCAACGAGGGGGGTTTTTCTGGACCAGACGCTAATGTTGAGCCGTTGGATTCAGCTGTCGTCAAGCTAGAATGCGAGAAGGCACTGAAGTCGTTTGGACGGGGGAGCTATAACAAGGCGATTCGTCTCATCAAGGATTCGTGCTCTCGTCATCAAGACTCTGCCCTAATCCACCGTGTTCAGGGAACTATCTGCGTCAAGGTTGCTGCTGTGTATGAGGATCTAGCTACGAAACAGAAGTATCTGCGAAATGCAATTGAATCTGCTAGAAAAGCTGTGGAGTTGTCTCCAAATTCGATTGAGTTTGGGCATTTTTATGCCAACTTGCTTTATGAGGCTGCCAACGATGGGAAGAGAGAGTACGAGGAGGTTGTGCAAGAGTGCCATCGTGCTCTTTCCATCGAAAATCCGATTGATCCTGCTAGAGAGAGTCTTCAGGATGAGACTCAGCTGAAGATATTGACACCTGAGGCTCGTATTGCACATTTCCAGGATGAGCTCAGGTCACTGATACAGAAGTCTAACATTTATTCATTGTCCACTTGGATGCAGAACTTGGGAAATGGTGAAGAGAAATTTAGGTTGATCCCTCTTAGGAGAATGGCCGAGGATCCTATTGAGAGTAACTTGATTCAGACCAGGAGGCCGAATGAGATTAAAAAAGCTACCAAGACTCTTGAAGAGAGGAGGAAGGAGGTTGAAGTGAGGGTAGCTGCACATAGGTTGTTGCAGCAGAAGTCTGAGTCTTCCCCATCGGAGAATGTAGAAGCTGTTAACAACAAGGGATCAGATCCAACATTAGGCGCGGGGCCAAGAAGTGGGGAGAGAAGAAAGCATGGAAATGCAAGGAAAAACGGCTCCACAGCCGATAGAAGGGATCGGGTTAGGTCATACTGGGATTCTTTGAGCAAAGAAATGAAGAAAGAATTCCTAAGAGTTAAGTTCAGTGATCTTAAGAGTCACTTTAGTGCTTCAAAGGATGGGCAAGCATATGAGATTCTTAGCGAGGCACTGTCATTTTGTGAGGCCAATAAGACTTGGAGGTTCTGGGCTTGCTGCCGGTGTAGTGAAAACTTCATAGAGCCTGAGGCTCATATGCATCATATTGTGCAGGAGCACATGGGTAACGTGTTACCTAAGATGCAAATGGTTTTGCCTCAAATTGTCGACACTGAAAGGATTGATATGCTTTTTAATTCCCCATGGAAACCATTGGATCTCTCTGCTGTGGTGAATTTGCTTCGCAGTCAGCAGAAAATCCAAAATTCTGAGTTTAATGAATTTCACTCTGGAGATAATATGGATGACGATGACGATTGCTTCAAGGATGCATGGAATGATACTACACCAGAGAAAGAAAACCTTGGAGATGCTTGCAACGGTTGGAATGAGAATGAATCTGAAGAAGGTAAGCTGTCGATCGCGTTTCCTCCTCCTGATGGATGGCCTATATCTGATGATCCTGAACGTGCAAAGCTCCTTGAAAAAATCCGTGCAGCCTTTGAGCTGCTTATTAGACACAAATATTTAGCTGCCAGCCATCATGATAAGGTGATTCAATTTACGGTGGATGAACTCCAGAATCTACCCTCGGTTTCGCAATTCTTAAACCGTGGCTTGAACAAGTCACCCTTATGCATCTGCTTTTTGGGAGCTTCCCATCTCAAGAAAATTCTCAAATTCCTGCAGGACTTGTCTCAGGCCTGTGGATTGAGTCGATATTCCGAACAAAGTAACCCCAACGATGAAATTAATTTTGGTGACCTGGGTCGTGAAGTTACAGAGGAGATTCTTCTTGATGGTGAAGATTCATGTCTTCTTTTGGATGAAAAATTGCTTGGAACTGAGTGCATCCAAGAGAAATATATGGGCTCAGCACTTAATAATGCTTATGGAAATGATGTGTCTGCTGGTGCGGATGGATTTCTTTCATGGATCTTCGCAGGACCCTCTAGCGGGGAACAAGTTGTGTCATGGATGTGCACAAAGGAAGAGAAAACAAATCAAGGACTGGAGATCATGCAGCATCTTGAGAAGGAGTTCTATCACTTACAGAACCTCTGCGAGAGAAAATGCGAGCACTTAAGCTACGAGGGAGCACTGCAGACTGTTGAGGACCTTTGTCTTGAAGAAGGCCGGAAGAGGGAGACTTCAGCAGAGTTTACCCATGAAAGCTATGAATCTGTGTTGAGGAAACGAAGAGATGACCTAAATGGGAATGACCTTGAGTTGGTGTTTATCAGTAGTAGGTTTGAGTTAGATGCTATAACAAATGTTTTGAAAGATGCTGAAACCCTTAACCACAATCAATTTGGATATGAAGAATCATATGGCTGCACGAGTTCTCAGCTTCGTGATCTGGAATCTGGTGAAGCTGATGAATGGGGGATGAAGGATTCCTTACATGAGGCTGACAGTTTCATAGAGATTGCGATCCAGAAACAAAAAGAGCAGTTGTCTGCAGAGGTATCCTTTTTGACCTTTTCGCAACACGACTGCGATAATCACTAGCTGCCTTTCTGCTTTAAAAATAATCTGTATATGTAATATCACAGCTTAGCAAAATCGACGCTCAAATGATGCGGAATGTCACTGGGATGCAGCAATTAGAGCTAAAGCTTGGACCAGTTTCCTTCAATGATTATCAGATAGTATTGTTACCTTTGGTGAAGTCCTACATGCGGGTAAGTATCTAAAGACCTTGTTACTTTTTCTTCCATTGGTTGCAGTGTTCTTTCTGGTTCTAATTGGCATTTCCACCTTAATCTCCCCCTTTCCTTCTCTCTCTCTCTCTCTCTCTCTCTCTCTCTCTCTCTCTCTCTCCAGGCACATTTGGAGGCGTTAGCAGAGAAAGATGCCACTGAGAAGTCTGATGCTGCAAGAGAAGCGTTACTTGTTGAGCTCGCTCTTGATTCTAAGAAGGAGGCTCGAGGAAGAAATGATAATTCAAAAAACACGCTGGAAAAGTCCAAGGACAAGAAAAAGATTAAAGACACTAGGAAACTGAAGGATTTGAAGGTTTGAACCATCTGTTGTCTACTTTTAGGTATTTCTTGTCTATATTTGTAACTAGCTTTACTTTTTGTTATAGGCAACTATTGGAAACGACCATCGCTTCAATGCTGATTCTGTTGAACACAGGTGAAGATCTGCTTTGTTCATAATTTCTACTTAAGCGGGTGTAACCTGGATAATCTTTGTTTCTGAGAATGTTGGTGGTGTATAATCTGTCGTTGATTTACCTGCTAATTTCTTGTTCCAGCCCCCTTCCGGTTGCATCTGTCGGTGATTATTCAGAGGCTGATGTTGTTTCTGAAGCTGTTGAAGCTATAAAAGAACAAGAAGAGGAATATAAACGCCAAAGAGAGCTAGAGGAGGAGGAGAGAAAACTTGAAAAAACTCTAGAGTATCAGAGAAGAATTGAGGATGAAGCTAAGGAGAAGCACATGGCAGAACAACAAAAGAAATACAGCTCTTCAGTTCCCATGAATGTTGCAAAAGCAGTGTATAATGCATGCACAGATAATGTAGTTGATTATTTAGATTTACAAGGACATGGAAAATCCATAAATCAGGTAACAATGGAGTGACAAGGTGGGTGGAGTTATGTTTATTTTAATCATCACTTGAAATTAATTTCTGGGTTTCTTTGCTTTATCAGGAGAAAAGGAATGGACGACTTGACGACCTGGAAGGAGCCAGAGTGAATACAAATGGAGTTTTCCCGTCAACAAATTATTCTGTGATATCTGATAGTGCAAAGGTGCAGGATGTAAAATCCCAAAAAGGTTAGCACTGGTCTTCGAATATGAAAATATGTGTCTGCTGACCTTTCTGAGGCACTTATTTATTTATTTATTTATTTTTTGTGTTGCAGTAGTGCCTAATGGCACAGCTATGCAAGCTGGTATGTTCCAATCTGATCCACCAACTGGGAGGAGAGGTAGACGCCAAAAAGCTTCAAACAAGTTAGTTGATGGAAAATATCCGGTCACACCTCCTGAGACCGAAAATACTAAATCTCAGTGGTCAGGCACCGACGCCGAGAGACATTCTGAAACTCTACGTAACAATGGTGGTAAGCGATTTTGTTTTATTTTTATTTTTGTCCTAGATCATTCTCTTTGTCTCATGTTTTCAAAGCACTCATAGTTGTGATCTATTGATGATCTGACATGGATCTAGATTTTTCTTCTTGAGCTTATTGTTTTTCTGAACTTGAATATTAGATGTGACCAGTTAAGGCACAAATGAAACTTCTTTCATCCGTTAGAACTAATGAAGCCGTTAGATTTCTTAAAACGGATACTTCTGTAACCAGTGTATTTTGTTTTATGCTTTTATGTCAATGAGGAATTACAGTATCTACATTGATTTCCAGCAATTGTTTCTAACATCATTCATCTTGCATTCTAGATGTGGGAACAAAGACATTAAGACAATTACAAGCTGAAGACGATGAAGAAGAAAGGTTTCAAGCTGACCTTAAAAGGGCAGTGCGTCAAAGCCTTGGTAGTTTTTCAACATCCTTGTTTATATATCTGATATCATGTCTGACAGTCAACATTTTGCGATATTTTGCTAAGTACCCATTTTGTCACTATTGTCTGACTGACTGTCATTTGTATGAAGAATGGTGTATTGTGTATACCATTTTTCTTCATCTCAGTGCATTTTTTTTATCTGATTATTTAAGGTGTCTGAAATTATTTTTTCTCATGCTTTACTTATGCCGACAGCTGCTACGTTTTCATTTAGAATTTTGAGCATATTTGGTCTGTAATCATTTTGGGGTGACAAAAGCCCTTGATATGAAGCATTTGACACCAGAACATTTTTTTTTAACCCAGACGTGTACCAAGGAGGTAGAAGTATGGCTTCATGTTTGAGGACACCTCTGGAAGTAAACAATGATGGGGGTTTATCTGATGACACAATTGAGTCTAGGAGCTCAACCGGAGTTGCCATATTTGGCACAGGTCTTCAGAATGAAGTTGGCGAATACAATTGCTTTTTGAATGTTATCATACAAGTAACCTTCATTTTTCATAAACTGTTTGATTTCTTGGGAATTCAGTATCTATCAGCTTAAAAGATTTATCATTGCTGAAAGCTATTTTTTTTTTTTTTTTGATCTTAGTCTCTATGGAATCTGGAGCTGTTTCGAGCTGAGTTCTTACAAAGTTCAACACGAGAGCACCATCACGTGGGAGATCCTTGTGTTGTCTGCTCTTTGTATGAAATTTTTACTGCTTTGAGCGCTGCTCCGAGTGAAACACAAAATGAACCTGTGGCACCTTCATCTCTCAGGATTGCTTTGAGTAAATTGTATCCAGATAGTAGTTTCTTCCAAGAGGTAAAAGAATTTGATGACTGGTTTTAAATGTTCATCCTAATACAGAGTAAACCTTCATTTCATTTATGAGCCTAAACTTGGGCGTCATATGGTGGACAGGCTCAGATGAACGATGCTTCAGAAGTACTGGCGGTGATCTTTGACTGCCTTCATCGCTCATTTGCTCAAAGTTCAAGCGTGTCTGATGTGGATTCCTCAGACAGCAACTGTACTGGTTCATGGGACTGTGCCAACCGCACATGTATTGCCCATTCTCTGTTTGGAATGGATATTTTTGAGCAACTGAATTGCTACAGCTGTGGGCTAGAATCCAGGCATATGAAGTACACTTCCTTTTTCCATAACATCAACGCTAGTGCCCTACGCACCATGAAGGTAAAAAGAAATGCTAATTAGATAATATTCATTAGACTTGAATTTTCACATATTTTTTGGTAACTCCCTGCTTTATGCCTTATAGGTTACATGCACTGAGAATTCATTTGACGAACTTCTAAATCTTGTCGAGATGAACCATCAACTAGCCTGTGATTCCGAAACGGGTGGATGTGGGAAACTCAACCATATCCACCATATTCTCACTACTCCACCGCATGTATTTACTACAGGTAAAACTTGTTTTTAGAATTTTGATGAATGGAAACTTATTTCAGATTGATGATGTTTGTGTCTTGTCACTAATTATTTTGGGACTGGCAGTTTTAGGGTGGCAAAACACATGTGAGACTGTAGAAGACATAGCAGCTACTCTTGCAGCCTTGAATACCGAGATAGACATCAGCATCATGTACCGTGGTCTGGACCCTAAGAGCACATATAGCTTAGTTTCCGTGGTACATATTTCTTCTTCTTCTTCCTTATGACATTACCAGAAGAGTCGTTAAAACATCAGCTATGTACTTTGTGTTTTCCATGTTTGCTTTCACCCTAAAAACCTCAAGGTAACATATTGTTCTTTTGCTATTTCTGCAACTCCAGGTTTGTTATTATGGACAGCATTATCATTGTTTTGCACATAGTCGTGAGCACGATCAGTGGATCATGTACGATGACAAAACCGTCAAGGTAAGACTATCAATACAATGGGTTTTGCAGGCAGATACACTCATCGACATCATTACCCAGTTTTTGTAATATCTTTCAGGTGATTGGTAGCTGGAGTGATGTTCTTTCTATGTGTGAAAGAGGACACTTGCAACCACAGGTTCTTCTCTACGAGAAGCGTTAAAACAAAAAAGAATCAAAAAGAAAAACAGACCAAGTAGAGTTCCGTTGCTACAGATTAGGAGATCTCGTAAGTACATACTACAAAGGAAGTAAGTACGTTTTTTTGACAAGCAGAAGTAAACTCGAGAGGAAAAAATGTGATTTACACTCATCTCAGTGGTTCTAACTTCTAAGAGGATGTGGAAGAAGATTTTGTCTTTGAAATTAAGCAAAAGTGTTTTCAGTGGAAGAGGTCTTAGAAGATATCATGTAGTTTTCTTGGTTAAATCCTTGTCACATTAAGGATTATATGTTCATATAAATCTATTTCGTCGGTTGTCTCTATAAATCATATCATCATTATACATATATCTAATCTTGACAACTAATTAAAAAAAAAAACTAATTAAATTGAAGTTAGAAGTTAGGAGAGAAACTGCAGAAACACTAATCCAATGAAATGTTTATACAGTATATCATCTTTTAACACTTAATAATTTACTATATTTATTTTAAATACATTAATTTAGGTTTTAAATCTAACTAAACTCCAATCCAAGTGTGTTTAACACTTAAGCTTAAACCGTAAAACGAAGATGTAAAACGAAGATGTGATCGGAAGATGGGTTGAAAACCGAGACTAAGCTTGAGGAAATGGAACATCTCATAGGAAATATTATGATTATTTAAAAAGTGTCCTGGATGAAATTTGGGGATTCAGGAGTTTTTGCCTAGAATGACGAATATGGGGGATGTAAGTGAATTCACGGTTAAGCGATTCGATTGTTAGAAAGCAAAAACCTATATCTTTTGTTGGTCGAGAATCGGCTTCATATGTTGCATTCGCGGGGTCAATCCGCAAAGAGGCAAGCACTCACTATGGACATTGGTGGATCCGTGAATAATGTAGCAATAATATGGTCATAATAGTATTTAGAAGGACAAATGGGTAGAAACTACATGAGGATGGGATCATTTTAGACATGAGTATAGTATGGGCCGCTCTCCTAAGTCCTAAGAGCCATACTCTTTGCATCTCCCATTTTCATTGTGTGAAATGAATTTATTTGTAGGAGCTACATGACCCTGGTTTTTTAAAAACAGAGCGGTTCAGTTCGCAAACCGGATTAGTCCGCTTCGTCTTGTTAACCATATATATATACGGATGGTTAAACTAAAATAATTACTAATCAAAGTAAACCGGTTTGTTAGCGCTAATGTAAATCCCTTTCTCGGTTTAATGATTTTCTTCTGCTCCATAGCGAGAGAGAGAGAGAGCACAACGACTCTTGTGTTACTCTCTCTATATCTCTCCCCTCACCAACAATCTCCGCCGTAATACGTTGCCGGAATCTCTCAGGCGACGCCGTCTGTTGACTGTATTATAATTTCCGATTTGACCTTCTGTGCGCGTTTGGTGGGGCGTAAATATATACGTACGCGTATACATATCTCTAGTATTCTTCATGCGGATAAAATTAAGGGTTTTGAGCTGAATCGTGGATGGGTCAGAAGAAGAAAGCCCCCGCGCCGTTGGATTCGGCTGTGATCAAGCTCGAATGCGAGAAGGCACTCAAGTCTTTCGGGCGGGGGAGCTACAACAAGGCGATTCGTCTGATAAAGGATTCATGCTCTCGTCATCAAGACTCTGCCCTAATCCACCGTGTTCAAGGAACTATCTGCGTCAAGGTTGCTGCTGTCTACGAGGATCTAGCTACGAAACACAAGTATCTCCGTAATGCAATTGAATCTGCTAGAAAAGCTGTGGAGTTGTCTCCAAATTCGATTGAGTTTGGGCATTTTTATGCCAACTTGCTTTATGAGGCTGCTAACGATGGGAAGAGAGAGTACGACGAAGTTGTGCAAGAGTGTCAACGTGCTCTCTCCATCGAAAATCCGATTGATCCTGCTAAAGAGAGTTTGCAGGATGAGACTCAGTTGAAGATATTGACACCTGAGGCTCGTATTGTTCATGTGCAGGATGAGCTCAGGTCACTGATACAGAAATCTAACATTGGTTCATTGTCTACTTGGATGAGTAACCTGGGAAAAGGTGAAGAGAAGTTTCGGTTGATACCGATTAGGAGAATGGCTGAGGATCCTATTGAGAGTAACTTGATTCAGACCAGGAGGCCGAATGAGATTAAAAAGGCTAACAAGACTATTGAAGAGATAAGAAAGGAGGTTGAAGTTAGGGTAGCTGCTGCTAGGTTGTTGCAGCAGAAGTCAGAATCTTCCCCGTCGGAGAATGTAGGAGCTGTTGACAACAAGGGATCAGATCCAACATTAGGTTCAGGGAAGAGAAGCGGAGAGAGGAGAAAGCATGGAAATGCAAGGAAAAACGGCTCCACAGCTGATAGAAGGGATCGGGTTAGGTCATACTGGGATTCTATGAGCAAAGAAATGAAGAAACAATTGCTTAGAGTTAAGGTTAGTGATCTTAAGAGTCACTTTAGTGCTTCAAAGGATGGGAATGCAAATGAGATTATAAGTGAAGCTCTGTCCTTTTGTGAGGCCAATAAGACTTGGAGGTTCTGGGTTTGCTGCCAGTGTAGTGAAAAGTTCATAAAGTCTGAGGCTCATATGCATCATATTGTGCAGGAGCACATGGGTAATGTCTTACCTAAGATGCAAATGGTTCTGCCTCAAAGTGTCGACACTGAGAGGATTGATATGCTTCTTACTTCCCCATGGAAACCATTGGATCTCTCTGCTGCGATGAAATTGCTTCGCGGTCAGCAGAAAATCCAAAATACTGAGTTTGATGAATTTCACTCTGGAGATAATATGGATGACAGTGACGATTGCTTCACGGATGCACGGAATGATACTTCACCAGAGAAAGAAAGCCTTAGAGACACTTGCAACGGTTGTAATGAGAATGAACAAGAAGAGGTTAAGCTGTCGATCGCATTTCCTCCTCCTGATGGATGGCCTATATCTGATGATCCTGAACGTGCAAAGCTCCTTGAAAAAATCCGTGCAGCCTTTGAGCTGCTTATTAGACACAAATATTTAGCTGCCAGCCATCATGATAAGGTGATACAATTTACGCTGGATGAACTTCAGAATCTAGCTTCGGTTTCACAATTCTTAAGTCGTAGCTTGAACCAGTCACCCATATGCATCTGCTTTTTGGGAGCTTCCCAGCTCAGGAAAATTCTCATATTCCTGCAAGACTTGACTCAGGCCTGTGGATTGAATCGATATTCTGAACAAAGTAACACCAATGATGAAATTAATTTTGGCGACCTGGGTCGTGAAGTTACAGAGGAGATTCTTCTTGATGGTGAAGATTCATATCTTCTTTTGGATGAAAAAGTACTTGGCACTGAGTGCATCCAAGAGAAATATATGGGCTCAGCATTTGATAATGTAGCTAAAGTAAGTTCTGGAGATATTGCTAACGGCAATAATGTGTCTTCTGGTGCGGATGGATTTCTTTCATGGATCTTTGCAGGACCCTCTAGCGGGGAACAAGTTGTGTCATGGATGTGCACAAAGGAAGAGAAAACAAATCAAGGACTGGAGATCATGCAGCATCTTGAGAAGGAGTTCTATCACTTACAGAACCTCTGCGAGAGAAAATGCGAGCACTTAAGCTACGAGGGAGCACTGCAGACTGTTGAGGACCTTTGTCTTGAAGAAGGCCGGAAGAGGGAGACTTCAGCAGAGTTTACCCATGAAAGCTATGAATCTGTGCTGAGGAAACGAAGACAAGAGCTAAATGAGAATGACCTTGAGTTGGAGTTTATCAGTAGTAGGTTTGAGTTAGATGCTATAACAAATGTTTTGAAAGATGCTGAAACCCTCAACCACAATCAATTTGGATATGGAGAATCATATGGCTGCACGAGTTCTCAGCTACATGATCTGGAATCTGGTGAAGCTGATGAATGGGGGATGAAAGATTCCTTACATGAGGCTGACAGTTTCATAGAGGTTGCGATCCAAAAACAAAAAGAGCAGCTGTCTGGAGAGGTATCCTTTTCGATCTTTACGCAACACGACTGTGATAATCACTAGCTGCCTTTCTGCTTTAAAAATAATCTGTATATGTGATATCACAGCTTAGCAGAATCGACGCTCAAATGATGCGGAATGTCACTGGGATGCAGCAATTAGAGCTAAAGCTTGGACCAGTTTCCTTCAACGATTATCAGATAGTATTGTTACCTTTGGTGAAGTCCTACATGCGGGTAAGTATCTAAAGACCTTGTTACTTTTTCTTCCATTGGTTGCAGTGTTCTTTCAGGTTCTAATTGGCATTTCCATCTTAATCTCCCCCTTTTCCCCCCTCTCTCTCTCTCCAGGCACATTTGGAGGCGTTAGCAGAGAAAGATGCCACTGAGAAGTCTGATGCTGCAAGAGAAGCGTTACTTGTTGAGCTCGCTCTTGATTCTAAGAAGGAGGCTCGAGGAAGAAATGATAATTCAAAAAACACGCTGGAAAAGTCCAAGGACAAGAAAAAGATTAAAGACTCTAGGAAACTGAAGGATTTGAAGGTTCGAACTTATCTCTTGTCTACTTTTTAGGTATTTCTTGTCTATATCTGTAACTAGCTTTAATGTTTTGTTATAGGCTACTATTGGAAACGACCATCGCTTCAATGTTGACTCAATTGAACACAGGTGAAGATCTGCTTTGAACATAATTTACTTTAAGATGGTGTAACCTGGAAAATCTTTGTTTCTGTATATGTTGGTGGTGAATGATGTGCGGTTGATGTACTTAATGATTTCTTTTTCCAGCCTCCCTTCGGTTGCATCTTTTGGTGATCATTCAGAGGCTGACGTTGTTTCTGAAGCCGTTGAAGCGTTAAAAGATGAGGAAGAGAAATACAGACGCCGTATCGAGTTAGAGGAAGAGGAGAGGAAGCTTGAAAAAACTCTAGAGTATCAAAGAAGAATTGAGAATGAAGCTAAGGAGAAGCACATCGCCGAACAAAAAAAGAAATACAGCTGTTTACATCCGATGAATGTGACAGAGGCAGTGTATGATGATTGCATAGAAAAATTCTTTGATGATGTAGATTTACAAGAACAAGAAAAATCCATAAATCAGGTAACAATAGAGTGACAAGGTTGTGGAGGTGAGGTATTTTTTTTAATTATCTCTTGAAATTAATTTCTGGGTTTCTTTGCTTTACCAGGAGAAAAGGAATGGACAACTTGATGACTTGGAAGGAGCCAAAGTGAATATAAATTGTGTTTTCCCGTCAACAAATTATTGTGTGATATCTGATACTGCAAAGGTGCAGGATGTAAAATCCCAAGAAGGTTAGCACTGGTCTTCTAGTATGAATATATGTGTCTACTGACCTTTGTGAGGCACTTATATTTGATTGTTTTGTTTTGCAGTAGTGCCTAACGGTATAGCTATTCAATCTGGTGTTTTCCAATCTGATCAACGCCCTGGGAGGAGGGGTAGACGCCAAAAAGCTTCAAACAAGTTGGTTGATGGAAAATATCAGGTCATACCTTCTGAGAGCGAGGATAGTAAATCTCAGAGGTCAGGCACCGACAGTGAGAGACAATCTGAAATTCTACGTAGCAATGGTGGGAAGACTTTATTTTTCCAATTATTGTCCTAGATTCTTCTCTTTGTCTCATTTTTTTTAAAGCATTGATAGTTTGAATTGTAGATGATCTGATATGGATCTAGATTTGTTTTCCTCAGGTTACTGATTTTTCAAACTTATATGAGATGTGCTTGGGGAGACCATTAAGGCACTAATGAAACTGCTTTTATCTGTTGGAACTAATGAAATAGTTTAGATCTCTACAATAAGTGTATCTTGATTTTTGCATTTCTGTCAACGAGGAATGTCAGTATTTTCATTAATTTCAACAATTTCGTTTCTACTATCATTTATTATGCATTCAATATTGTATCCTGGTGATGTAGATGCGGGAATAAAGACATTAAGACAATTACAAGCTGAAGACGATGAAGAAGAAAGATTTCAAGCTGACCTTAAAAGGGCAGTGCTTCAAAGCCTTGGTAGGTTTTCAGCCATCCTTGTTTATATATCATGTCTGACAGTCATTTATATGAAGACTGGTTTACTGTATACATATACCACTTCTCTCCATCTCAGGACACATTCTTTTATCTATTTTTTTCTCATGCTTTGCTTATGCCAACAGCTGCTACCTTTTCTTTTAAAATTTTCTGTGATAATATTGGGGTGACAAAGGCCCTTGATATGAAGCATCTGACACCAGCGCATTTTGTTTGAACCCAGATGTGTACCGAGGAGGTAGAAATATGACATCATGTTTGAGGACATCTCTGGAAGACAACAATGATTGGGTTTTATCTGATGTCCCAAAGGAATCTCAGAGTTCGCCCAGAGTTGCCATATTTGGCACAGGTCTTCAGAATGAAGTTGGCGAATACAATTGCTTTTTAAATGTTATCATACAGGTAACCTCCACTTCTCATAAACTGTTTGATTTCTTGGGTGTCAATGTCTATAATTTCCACCTTAAAAGTTTTCGGGTTTTTTTTTTTGGTTTTGTTATTATCTTAGTCTCTATGGAATCTGGGGCTGTTTCGAGCTGAGTTCTTGCGGAGTTCAACACTAGAGCACCATCACGTTGGAGATCCTTGTGTTGTCTGCTCATTGTATGAGATTTTTACTGCTTTAAGTGCTGCTACGAGTGAAACACGAAAAGAACCTGTGGCTCCTTCATCTCTCAGGATTGCTTTGAGTAACTTGTATCCAGATAGCAGTTTCTTCCAAGAGGTAAAGAATTGATCTCTGGTTTTTCAGATTAAGCTTTTTGTTTTCATAAAGGAGCCTAAACTTGGGCGCGTCATATGGTGGACAGGCTCAGATGAATGATGCTTCAGAAGTATTGGCCGTAATCTTCGACTGCCTTCATCGCTCATTTGCTCAAAGTTCAAGCGTGTCTGACACAGAATCTGCTGAGAGCAACAGTACGGGTTCATGGGACTGTGCCAATCGCTCATGTATTGCCCATTCTCTGTTTGGAATGGATATTTTTGAGCAATTGAATTGCTACAGATGTGGGCTGGAGTCCAGGCATTTGAAGTACACTTCCTTTTTCCATAACATCAATGCTAGTGCCCTACGCACCATGAAGGTATCATATGAGTGTTCAATAGACTTGCTTTTTCACATATATTATTAGATTATTCACTGTGGTTTTGTCCCATTTTACGCCTAATAGGTTACATGCGCTGAAAATTCATTTGATGAACTTCTAAATCTTGTCGAGATGAACCATCAACTAGCTTGTGATCCCGAAGCTGGTGGTTGTGGGAAACCCAACCATATCCACCACATTCTCACCACTCCACCACATGTTTTTACTATAGGTAAAACCTTTTTTAGGATTCTGATGACTGCAAACCTTTTCTGATAACTGATATTTTGGGGCTGGCAGTATTAGGGTGGCAAAACACATGTGAGACTGTAGAAGACATAGCAGCTACCCTTGCAGCCTTGAATACCGAGATAGATATCAGCATCATGTACCATGGTCTGGACCCTAAGAGCACATATAGCTTAGTTTCCGTGGTACACATTTCTTCTTCTTCCCTATGACATTACCAGAAGAATGTTGTCTAACTTGAAACTGCCTCTGTACTTTGTGTTTTCATTGTTTGCTTTCACCCTAAAATCTCGCGGCCTTTCACAAATTCTGTATGTTTTTTTTTGCTATTTCTGCAACTCCAGGTTTGTTATTATGGACAGCATTATCATTGTTTTGCACATAGTCATGAGCACGATCGGTGGATCATGTACGATGACCAAACAGTCAAGGTAAGACTATCCTTACACCGCACTTTGCAGGCAGATACACTTGTCGACACTATCACCCATTTGACCTAATATCTTCAGGTTATCGGTAGCTGGAGTGATGTACTTTCTATGTGTGAGAGAGGACATTTGCAACCACAGGTTCTTCTCTACGAAAAGAAACTTTAAATCAGAAAACAAAAGATAAAACAGAGCAAGTAGAGTTACGTTGCAACAGTTTTGGAGATCTCCCAAGTACAAACTGCAAAGAAAGTAAGTACTATTTTTTGATAATCGAAAACTCAGAGAGGAAGGAATGTGATTTTTACTCATCTCAGTAGTTCAAAGAGGATGGGGAAGAAGATTTTGTCTTTAAGCTTAAGCAATAGTGTTTTCATTGGAAGAGGTTTTAGAAGATGTCATATAGTTTAAGTAATCTTGGCCAAATCATTGTCACATTAAGCATTATATGTTCATATAATTATCTATACAAACTTCGAGAAAATAAAATGAAAAAATCATTATAGCCTTTTTTTCTTCGGTCGTTTTGTATAAGATCATATCATTTTTGATAAATATAGTCAGCCATGTGTTTCATTACAATTAATTAGCTACACGTTTGGTTTTGTTCATGTTAAATTAAGAATAGATTTTCATTACCTTTGACAAAGCAAATAAAAATAAATAGATTTTCATCATAAGAAACACAAATAATTTTAAAAAATAGTAATCGAATAAAATAAAATAAAATCTCTACAATAAAAATGAAGATTAATCTTAATAAAATCAATTCAATATAACTTTAGACTTTTAGTAGTTCAATTAAGATAAAGACTGAACATAAAAATTATTTTGTTACTTGGTCCCAACAACATTAAAAAAATTTTATCCAATCCAAAACTCAAAAAAATAAAACAATTAAGATATTAACTTTTATATTACGTAAAAACAAAACAACTATTATTAGTAAAACAAAAACAAACTCAATATCATATAAAGAATCTCCCCTGAAGATTCTCTAACAACGTGTTTTTTTATAATCTTAATATCTATATTTTACTGAGTCTTCTTTCCACTGAGCGAAATCCGCAATATATACCAGACTACTTCTCCTTCTTCCCTTCCTCATTTACCAAAAACCATTAACACAGACACACAAACACTAACACACACATCTCTCTTTCAAAATCCTCATTTTCTTTTCTCAATTCTCGAGAGTCTCTTGTTCTTCTGTTCCCATCGAATGAGCAATACAAAAAACATCCACAAAGGGTTACTAGAGAGGTTTTTAGATCTTCTCTTGATCGCTCTTATAATTTTCATGACTCTAAAAGGCGGCACGAGTGGAGCTTGTGCCGCGTGCAAGTACCAACGTAGACGATGCGCCGCGGATTGCCCCCTCGCGCCTTACTTCCCAGCCGAACAACCGAAACTCTTCCAAAACGTTCACAGGCTATTCGGCGTAAGAAGCATCGTCAAGATCCTCGAAAAACTCGACGAAACTCAGAAACCAGAAGCCATGAAATCAATCATCTTCCAGTCTTATGTCCGTGACCGTTCTCCTGTATACGGTTGCCTCGGCGTCACTCAACAGCTTCAATACATGATCTGGCTTGCTGAAGAAGAACTCAAAGCTGTCAATTCTCAACTACAACTCTATCGCTCTCAACCACAAAACGGTCAAAATCAATATCAAAATCAAAATCAAAACCAAAACCATAATCATAGTCAGATGATTCATGAGCTCGGCGGTGATAATAAGCAGCAAGAAGATGTTACATCGCAGCAGCTTGATTTGGGAATGGGACTTAACGTTAACAATAATCAGAGCAATATTGTTACACCATTCTTTAGTCCATTATTACCAGTATCTCAAACACAGCAGCCTCAAATGTCTTACACTTATAGCTGCAGTGAGGTTAACAACAATGGCTATAGTCCTCCTGCTTACAATACAGATTCGGGCAAGGAGATTCTGACCAATAACAATAATGTTTGGGGTGGTCAGAAACGATTTCTGTATAACGTCAACAATGGAGGAGGATTTAGCAACCAAAACGAGAGCTGTCACGAGATGAAGAGTAATAACGGTGTAATGGCAATACAATCACAGCTCGTAAATCTGCAAATGGCATCAAATCATCAGCAAGTGGAAGAAGATGAAGATGGTCATGAATACGATGAAATCCATCAGTTTCTTGAAATAATTGACGATAGGCAATCATTTGCGGATTCTAAAGAAGCGTACGCGTCAAGGTATGCGTGTTTTTGTTCTCCATCTTTTCTTTGTATAACTATGAAATAAGTTTTTCTGAAAATGGTCATTGAATTGGAGTATATTGGTGGTTGCAGCTCTGGTGGATCGTTGAAAGAACAGATTGATGAAATTGGAGAGAATGAATTGAGAAGTGCAGCTACTTGCTTTAGTCTAACCAGTATGAATTGAATTGATTTCTCAATTCATGATCCCTATTTATAAAAAGACTTGAGCAATTCATGCTCTTCGAAGTTTTGTTTATTCATCTTTTGTTGACACTTTTTAATTACAGCGTTTCTCTGTTTTTTTTTATTTATATAATAAGTATCTATCTCGAATTTCCTTCTAGGGTTAATGAGTGAACTTGAATATTAGAGCATCTCCAATGCCCATTTCTATAATTTCCTCCATTTTAGAGGAACACTCGGGAGGTAATGCAACATTAACATTAGTCTCGTGACTCTCTTCTTCACTCAGCCATGCCAGTTTTTAGCTTCATCGATTGTCTCTTGTGCAGAGAAGTGACGTCCCTTGATTAACCGTTAAAAACCAAGAAAAAATTGAGCAAGTAGAGTTATGTTGCACTAGACCATCTCCGATGCCCAATTCTATAATTTCCTCTATTTTAGAGGAACTCTATTTTAGAGGAGATTTTGCTCCATTGTATGCCATAAAATAGAGTTCCTCTAAAATGGAAGAAATTATAGAAATGGGCATCGGAGATGGTCTAGTGCATCATAACTCTACTTGCTCAATGTTTTCTTGGTCTTATAACGGTTAATCAAGGGACGTCACTTCTCTGCACAAGAGACAATCGATGAAGCTAAAAACTGGCATGGCTGAGTGAAGAAGAGAGTCACGAGACTAATGTTAATGTTGCATTACCTCCCGAGAACACTCACATTACTCAGGTAATTAGACTTCCACTTCTTTATGAAACTCTAAAATGTAATGTTGATCTTGTGTTGAACCTGGAAGAAATCAAGAAACTGTGTGTGGATCTTGAGAGACAGATTAGGAGAAGTTGGTTGGGTTGGAGTGATAAGCTAGGAGGCACGTGAATAAGCAAAGACAAGCATAGAAGGCATGTGAAACAGAGTTAAAACAGAGCAAGAAGAAACAGATTGTGTAACCGCTCGAGAGTCTAGTGAGTTGTATATAAATAGATAGAAGAGTATTGAAGAAGTTATGCATGTATTGATGTGTGTGTAACAAACGTATGTTTTTTTTTTTTTTTTTTGTAACAAACGTATGTTATTTTAGAGGAGAGATAGGAGATCTCTTGAACAAATCTCTTGAATCAGTGCCGCGGTACTCTTTCATTACTTGGCTGGCTATGCTAGGCAGGCTTCTTACAAAAGACAGATTAAGAAGCTGGGGGCTGAATGTTCCCGCTTAGTGCGTGCCCTGCTCTGCTGGTATTGAAACACATGCTCACCTCTTCTTTGATTGTGCCTATTCTGCTTCAGTTTGGGAAGCTTTTGCAACAAGGATTTGGCCTTCTCCTCCGACTGGACTTCTTTCCATCTCTTCTTGGATTTTGCAGGCAAGGACTCAACCATTCTCCAGCACCACAATTATCGTCAAGCTCATCCTGCAAGCGGCTTGCTACCTCATCTGGCGAGAGCGCAATGCCCGGATCTTCAACAATATCTCCTCCGCGCCATCCGCAACTCAGGCTTCCCTCGACCGCTCGTTAAGGGATCGCCTCCTCTCCTTCCCTGCTGCTACTTATTTTGGTTGTATTAACTTTCCCTTCTAGCTTCTCCTTCTTTCAGCTGTTTGTGTTTTGTATAGAAAAAACTGAAAATTGGTATAAAATTTAACCTTTTACAAAAAAAAAAAAAAAAAAAAAATCTCTATTGTTAGGATGCTTGAGTTTGTATCTTGGATTGAGAAGTGATAAGAGAGAAGAGTTCATAGCTTCAAACCTATCATTGAGCCCGGATTATATATACCTAAAGTATCATCGTCCCTAGAAGCTGAGTCCATTCATAGGACTGCACTAAGTGTGAGAAATCTCGGCTGTACAAGCATTTAATCCTTGAATCTGATTCCAAAGAGATGGTAAGAGGAGCCCTACGAATAGCTTTAACTTGTGTAACACAAATGTGGCCAGTTGTTTGTCCAAGAACTTGTAATCAGGCAACACAATATTAAAAAACAATATTATTCACTAGATATACTCACTAGATATGTTTTTTTTTTTGTTGATAAAAACTCACTACTTAAAAGAAAAACGTAAAAAAAATTTTACAAGTATTGCGGACACTTAGATTTTTTTTCTTTACAGTAGATTTAGTGATATAATAAAAAAATCAAATATCTTTGATAATGATGTAACAACTATAAAAATAAACAATTTTAAAATTCTCAAAATTTGAATATATAGTTATATTTTTATATTGCAATAACAATTATGATTTAAACATTTGTTTAATTTTAATAGTGTATTTTTTGGTTTTCTACCTTTTCGAAATTTTAAAATTGTGTTTTATAAAATTACAATATTTGTAATATCTCTGTATATTTTAACTAATGATTTTTGGAAATATCTTCAAATTATCTGTTATTTACACATTTTTGTTTCCTTCAATTTTGTATTTAAAATTAATTTTTGTTAAAAAATAAAAGTCTAAAACTTATATCTTTTAGATGATATTTCTTGAAATTAGAATAGAAAATCAAAACAAATTATGAAATTCATATAAAATTTTAAAAACACTGACACTATTCAAGATATTTGACTTCTTTAACATGCGTTAAATTTTATTAATTTGAATAACACGTCTAATTAATTAAATGATGTAGTTTGTCGTTAACTTGAAAGGTGAAGCCATGCACTAATCACTTCATTAATATCCTAATAAGAAAAACGTAAAGAAAAATATTCACAAGTATTGCGGACACTTACCTACCAAAAAAAAAAAGTATTGCGGACACTTAGATTTGTTCTCTTTTCAATAGATTTAGTGCTCTGATTAAAAAACAAATCAAATATCTTTGATATTTATGTAAGTAACAACGATAAATATAGGAGGGGTTATTGGTTCATGGATTTATAAGGAATTAGAAATCCAAACAAAAATCATTTGTTGTTCAATCATTGATTTTAAAATCCTAATTAAAATCATGTGTTATTGGTTCTATGATTTATAAATACTAGTTAAATTCTTATGTTATTCGTTTAGTCATTTGTTTTTGGATTTGAGAATCCAAATTATGTTTTGAATGGATTTGAATGGAATTGAAAGAGAACAATTGAAGGATTCAAATCCATGGGTAAACACATGTTATTTCAAAATCCATATATTTTGTTTTTCATAATTAATAGAGATTTTTAAATCCTATATGGATTTACAAATTAATAAACCAATAACAACAGTTTTAAAATTTTCAAAATCTTAATTAAATGATATTTTCAAAATATACACTAGATTTCCTTAGGGCCCCTTCTATTGCAGAACCAAAACGACAGTGTTTTTCTGTGACAAGGTAAAAATGAAATATCTCCCAACCTGTCAACACTTGAAAAAAAAGACATAAAAGTCTGTGGCGACCAAAAGAGGCAAAGAGAGAGAGAGAATGATATTAAGTAGTATAAGCCTCTCAACACCAGTTTCTTCTCAAAGCTTCTCTCCACCTCCTGCTACTACAACGAGGTATGGTTTTCTATTTTGAACCACAAATTCATTAGCTCCGATCAACCTCAAGATCATTAATGCATATCATAAATTTAGTTAGGTTTATGACAAAGTTACAGAATCAGATCCTTGAATGAAACTGTCTCGGATTATAGAGATTAAATGTTTAATCTCAGAAACTCTGTTCTTCTTGCTGTTTTGGTTTATGAAATAGAAGATGCTCCCTGCTCAGGATAGACAGGAGATCTCATATCTCTGTCACAGTCTGTTCTTCCAAAGGGTTGCTGAAGAATGCTGAGTTAAAATGTTTCTTGGAGAAGCCAATTGGAAACCTTTCTTTGAGAAAGCATCTTGTTTCAGGGTTGGCTGCTATTTTGCTTCTCTCTCAGGCAGGCCAGGTATGTTGGAGCCGACATTGCAATAAGCGTGTGTTCGATTGCTTCCCAAAGCGGTCTGAATTTCTGAGTTTCTTCTGGCAGGGTATTGCGTTGGATCTCTCATCTGGTTATCAGAACATTTGCCAACTAGGGAGTGCTACTGTGGAAGAAAACAAGCTGACTCTTCCACTTGAAACTGCATCTGATGGTGACTCAGAAGCGATGATGATGATGATGAGAGGCATGACTACTAAGAACTTTGACCCAGTTAGGTACTCTGGAAGATGGTTTGAAGTAGCTTCTCTTAAGCGTGGATTTGCAGGTCAAGGCCAAGAAGACTGTCATTGTACCCAGGTAACTGTTTCTTCACAAATTGTGAAAACCCCATCCTCTGCCACAATAGTGTGAGAAGAAGAACAGCTAATAGAACATCTTGAGTTCACAATATTCAGAATTTTTAAACTGTTGCAGGGGGTATACTCGTTTGATATGAAGGAATCCGCCATTCGAGTAGATACATTTTGCGTTCACGGCAGTCCTGATGGATATATAACAGGAATCAGAGGAAAAGTCCAATGCGTGGGAGCGGAAGACCTGGAGAAAAGCGAGACTGACTTAGAAAAGCGAGAGATGATTAAAGAGAAGTGTTTCCTACGATTTCCCACAATTCCTTTTATTCCCAAGTTGCCTTATGATGTCATAGCCACTGACTACGACAACTATGCTCTTGTTTCTGGAGCCAAAGACAAGGGCTTTGTTCAGGTGATTCAAGAACTCATTGGTTATTTGGTTTGACATACTCTTGCAATCTCTTATATAAACTTCATGGGTTTGATATGTTAGGTATACTCAAGGACACCTAATCCAGGACCTGAGTTCATTGCCAAGTACAAGAATTACTTGGCACAGTTTGGCTATGACCCGGAAAAAATAAAGGATACACCACAGGACTGTGAAGTGATGTCTGATGGTGAGCTAGCTGCCATGATGTCAATGCCAGGTATGGAGCAAACACTGACCAACCAGTTTCCAGATCTTGGATTAAGAAAGTCAGTCCAATTTGATCCCTTCACAAGTGTGTTTGAAACCTTGAAGAAACTTGTCCCGCTCTATTTCAAGTAGAGCAAGCTTCTTTGCTGATCAAAGCTATTAAAAATTCTTATATAGATTATATAAACACTGTCCAAATATGCTTATACACGTGACTGAGTGTATATACATCTTCCAGAATCATACACTCTTCTGATAATAATTCCCTTGAGTTTGCATCAAACAACAACAAGCAATGTTCCGTTCTTGAAGCTTCCTTATCATCAACAACAAAGACAAAGACATCTCTTTAATACTCACAAAACTATATAAGTAAACCATGTCGTTAGCTCCAGATAAAGCACTTTCAGCGTTGAATATGTAAAGTGAAATCTTCTTCTGCTTCTTCGTCAGATCACACTAATATAATCTGGAGAATCAATCAAACAGAGAATATCAACGTAGAGAACTACCCCGTGAAGAACTGAATTAATACATAACAATACCAAACCAAAAGGTGTATATCGGACGCGGCGTAGCTCCTCCGTCATCTCTCATCCGCCGCCGGCTGTCCGATGAGAATAAATCACTTTTCAATTTAATTACACCTTTGTCCTTTGACGTGATGGGCCAAATATGGGCTTCTTATTTAAATTATTTCTGTATAGCCCATTTGTATCTGTTAACTTAAGGTATTTTGGTATAATACGTAGCATTAATTAATATCTAAATTAAAAAAAAAAACAAATTGAATTTTATATCTAAACTTTACATCTGGTGTCTAATTCAAAAAATTAATTAACGGATATTAGTTAACTAGTTGCTAAATTAGATGACGTGTATTTGATGAAGTGGCTTAAAACGATGTCGTTTTAATCGTTGGAGTTGAAGTTTTATAAAATTTAGCAATAATCGGGTGTCAAAACCCAAGACGTTTTACTATAGTGGTGGATCAAATAGTAATAGACTGCGTAAATGAGTGAAACGTCATGGGTTCGAGACCCGATTTTTGCTAGATTTTATAAAATTTTAATTTCGACATTGAAAACGACATCGTTTTAAGCCATAATATCAAACATGTGGCCTTTGATTCAGCAACACTCGTTAACTACGGTTGACTAACACTCGTTAATTACGAATCCAAATTAGACACTAAATATAAAGTTTGGGTATGAAATTCAAATTTTTTTTGGAGTTTGGGTATGAATTAGTCCTACATGTTTGTTCAGGTCGGAAAATACACTTTGCTGATTGTACGTGTATGAAAAAATTATTTTACCGGAAAAACAGTCATTTGAACTTATTTCATCGTGCCGTTTCATATAGAACAAAATCATTATAGTTTATAATTTTTTTTAATATTTCAGTTAAGGTTAAATAGTTTGACTAAAAACCGAATTAAACAATATACAAACTTTTAAATTTGAATACTTGTTAAGTTAAGCTTTCTGCTAATTCAAATTTGAATTTACTTTGATTTATTTACAATATGATTTTGAATCATTGTATAAACATTTTAGCCGATGTGGAACGCTGGACAAACATATTTCTCATTAATTGTGTAATATATGTCTTATTTTAAAATTTCAAATCACAATATATGCAGAAAAATAAAATTGAGATATTTTTTAACTTTATGTATTATATGAAGATTCAAAATTAATCAAAACAGTAAGAAAAAATCAAATAAAGATGATAGGAGAATCATAATTCTAAACATTAACCAAATCTTCTAAATATCTATATTATTAAATATAGATTATTTTATGGATTTGTTTTTATTTTATATCCATATATGCAAGGAATATACTTCAAAAATACTATAGATATGTATTGACCCGATCCAAGTACAAAATATACTTCAAAAATATTAGTATAGATGCACAATAAAGAAATAATGACATAAGATTCATATGTGACGTGACATATTTGTTTCTCATTATGAAATTTTAGACGATCTACCAATTTTTACCCAAAAATAAATAAAATTGTTCCCCTAAATTGTAAATAATAATAAGCAAAATTAATATTTGTATTGTATACACAATTAATTATAGAAGGAAAAAAAATTCAATCAGGTCACTATAAACCCAAGTTGAATCTTTAATTAGTTCATTTAATTTTTTTAATTTTATATATCACAGTCTCTTTTCCGTTCACTCGATAAAACCAAAAATATCTTACTCTCTCACTCACTCTTATGACTCGCTCAGTCATAAAAGCTCTCTGATTCTGATTATGGTCATCGTTCCAATTTCGTTCACCGTTCTTCGTCGTTTGCGTGTGAAGATGATTATCCCCGACCGAGAGAAGATAGAGAAAGCGAAGTGTCTACGGAAGCAGAACCAGAAACTTGCCATTGTTCAAGCTAATAACAAATTAGCTTTATAATGCATTGGAGTTATTAGTTTTATGAAACAATGAGAAAACTTAAGAGTTTCTTTTTGTGTGTTGAACTTGATGATCTTAACAGCACCATATTCACCTGAATTCATTCTATGCGTCTATCAATCCACTTATATTATAAGAATAGACGCATAGAAGTGTTGGCCGCTGAACCCGAGGAAGTCGTGGATCAACTTATGCTTCCTCCTGCTGAGATACCAGAAGTGGCCGCTGAACCCGAGGAAGTGGTGGATCCAGTTCTGATTCCTCCTGCTGAGATACCAGAAGTGGTGGTCGGAGAGAAAAACCAACCAGCCGCTTAATGTTCTTTACTTCTTACTTTCCTTCATTGTTTTCTTACGACAACACAACCCTTAGTACTTGTATTTAACCTAATTAAAGTTTTGTTAATAACCAAAACCCACACTTAGTTGGGCCTTGTTCACTTCTGGCCCAATGGCCTTTTTCTCTCTTTTCCTTAACGATTCTTTTTCTTCGTTCTTCTACACAACCTTCTTCTTCTTCCTTAGACACACATCTCTCTGCACTTCATCTTCTTCTCACCTTTCTCGTCTGATTTTACTTGTACACGATTAAGCAAAGAATCAACTTCCAACAATAACAAATCTATATACATACATTTTTGGAGACATTTTTGAAATAAATCTTGGAGTTGACACTTATTTACAATGTAATGCCATTGACATTAATGTTTAAGAATTGCTTCTTTAACTAAATATATGTAAATCTAATTTGTTTGTCAAAAATGTGGAGACAATCTTTCCTAATATCTCGACATTGATCATTTATATATACTCTATTTAAATTAAGATTTTCAATTTAAAATCACTTACCATATATTGCCCTATATTATCAACACAAAATCGCCCAAACAAATATTCATACCAACGAATTTGAAGAATTGTTTTTAATACTACTAATAATCGGAATTCAAAAAATCCGTATAATTTTTTTGAAAAACAGTTATTATAATTTATATATTCAAATCAATAAATGTTGTATATTATTATGAATATTTGTACATATCAATATTTTAAACTAACACATGACGGCTTATATTACAGGACAAAATTATATGGCGGGACAGAGTTATATGGCGGGATAGGTTTGAATCAAATTTAATAAAATTTTAAAATATCATTAACCCGTCTCATTAATACGGGTCAAATCCTCATTTTGTTATTTCGGAAGACCTGTAATATTAGTCATATCGGACGAATCAGTCTAATTTGGTTAAGATTGTAGAAAACAAAAATTGTTGCGCAGTATACCGTTACTTAATGACAATTATAAACTATATGTTATAAATGTCTTAAAAATGATACAATTTGCAAATTTTTATATATAATATATAATTTTAAAAAATTTTAAAATCATAAATTTTAGAAAAAAAATTACCCCGCGGTGTATCGCGGGTCAATCCCTGGTTAGCTTTATAATGCATTGGAGTTATTAGTTTTATGAAACTAGGAGAAAGCTTATGAGTTTCTTTTTGTGTGTTGAACTTGATTATCATAACAACACCATATTCACCTGAATTCATTCTATGCGTCTATCAATCCACTTATATAAGAACTGCATAGAAAGGAAAGCAACTATCATAAGAACCCACATAATGCCTAAAGAGCATCAATGCATGTTGATGTTGCTCAAGAATCTTGCTCAAAAAAACGAAAATAAAGTAAAATGAATTCCAGGCTTTCCATTCACATCCATCAACTCCTCAAACGATATTAAAGAAAGAAAGAATGTTGTAAAGTATTATAATGAGACAATGGTTTGCATAAGGGTAGAGTGTGAGAACCATTATAGTTATTGCTACTAATGATCTAGTAATTAGAGAGTCACCCACAGTTAGATATGTTAGAAGTGTGGTTAAGTTGCACTGTGTAACTGCTAAAGTTATTAGAGAGTCACCCACAGTAAGATATGTCAGCAACTACAACTGAACCAAAGCCAAAAATTTCGACAGCGAACAGCTTGGGATTTACACCACGGACTACTACAACTCATGCTGCCCCGGTGAAGTCAGTGTCTGCACCCAACACATCTGCACCGTCAAAGCTACAGAGCATCGACGACTCTTATTCCGCCTTCTTGGAGGACTTGAAAGCTCTAGGAGCACTTGATGGCTAATATCTAAACTATGTGAGAGAAGTGGAGATTGTTTTACCTCCAGCTGTTGTTTAGATAGCATTGTATTCATTCACCAACTCTCAAGAGTTTGCATCTCCAAAGATAATTTAAGTGAAAGCTAAAATATTTTGAGAATATTTGGTTGGCTTGTAAAACATCTTGAGACAATATTGAGTGGTGTTCAAATTGTAAAAAAAGACTACATATATACAACAAAAACTCTTCTCATCCGAATTGTGTTTTCTTCCTCTCACAGCCAACAACATAAACCAAACAGAACAATGCCTTGTTATGTCATCTCAAGTTGCAGCAATGAGGTTTTCCTGTCAAGACCAATTTGTCCCACAAGCAGATCATCTGTCTAGGCGATTGGTAATGCGCCCTTAAGTAATCCTCTCTATGCAACCAAACTGGCAGAAGTTGATCCTGTGCACATAATCCACAGACTTGGCGCTGTTGTTGAACTGTTCCACCCACACCCCATGCTCACGTCTTCCATTTTGAACAACTGGACCATAAAGAACGAGGAACATTGGCAAAAGGTGGATACTCTTCCTTTGGCCATTCCTGGAGAACCCGTAGAAATAGTTGAGTTAGCTGACTTTGAGATTTTTGACATCTCTGGATCAAAGAAATGTACTGAATTTTCTCACTGTTCTGGTTCTTCTTTTTCCTCTGGCATAGAGGCATCTACGCGGACAAATGTGTCATCGTCACACTTCATGATGTGTTTGGCAACCAACTGATAAGCATGCAAAACCAAAATAAGAGAATAGAGCTCTTTTACCAAGAATCACTGAAAACATCGAAGTTGTTGATTCGTTGATTCTTAGTATCAAAAACTCACCCCGTACTCGCAGATTGCAACAGTTTTCAAAACTCACCAATGAATAACTCAACTTCTTCATCAGGTATTGATGAAGCCTGCCAGTTGCTCGAGAGAGAGCCAGCAAAAACATAGTCAATATCTATATCCCCATTAACAGTTAGACCAGTAGCATCCTCAAGCGTAAAACCCTTCATATGACCAAAACCACACAAATAAACAAACATCTCTTTCTGATCTTTATTACTACTCCAAAAGCATATTCAAAGAGTCTTCTGAAACATCACGGGTGTATTGGAATGATGATTTTAGAAGATTTTGGTTTTTTCTTAAAATCACCTGTTATTCAACATGTGATTTTTAAATATCTTCCCAAATCTCATGTTATTGAACTTGATATTTATGTAAAATCATTCAAAATAACCTATAATCACTTGTTATTCAATCCAAGATTTAAAAAATTCCTATCAAATCTAGTGTTATTGAAACATAACAAAGAAAAATGAAAACGTTACTGAACATTGATTTTGGGAGACTTTGGATAGCTTTTCACTTGAAAAATAACCATGAACAAATCACACCTTTAGAGGTGTTATTTGGGTGGATTTCATAAAAAAAAAATCACAAAAAATATTCAAATCATCATCTCGTCTTTGTTCTTCAAGGAGATGAAGAAGAGGAGGACGAATAGAATTAAACCGTCAACGAAGAAGAAGAGGAAGAGGATGATCTGAGGAGAAATCGATTCCCTCTTACGACGACGCAATCGAGAACAGGTCGAAACAGAATTCTCTATTGGGCTGAGGCCTGAGATTTTAATGGAAATTGAAGACAATTCGATTGAGTTCTGTATGGAATTAGATCGATATACAGGAAATCTGGCTGATTACATCGACGATGCAGCCGATACGAAGCTTTGCTTCAAAACTTTGCAGAAGGAGACGGTGGTGGAAGGAGAGGCGCACCACTGGCCGCAAAATCGGCCATAGAAGCGTTGGAGTCTTTCGAGGTTAGTTCTTCGGAGGGAGAGATGGTTATGGATTGTGTTGTGTGTAAAAGTGGAATGGTGATGGGAGAAACTGGTAAGAAGATACTATGTGGGCAATTTCGCAAGAGACGGAATACAATAAAATGTTCGGGTATCTTTGGTCGCAGTTCACAGTGATTCATGGCTGTTTTTCTAGTTGTATTTTTACTTTGGTGCACATTTTGGATTTGGTAAGAGTAAGACGTAGGTACAATAAAAGACACGTAGCTTAATTAATCTGTTTACGAAGACAAATGAATAATCTTTCAACACATCAAAATCTTTCCAACATTTGGAAACATATATCAAGCAAGATCAGAGAAAAAGGAGTTTGATCGGTCACAACTTTGTTGATGTAAGAAAGGGGAACAAACCCAGATTTGGCTCTCGTTTTTGTTTTAAAAAATCACCCAAAATCACTGAAAGTCTTTCATAAACCCTCCCTAAAATCTCACCTAAACACCAATCATTTAAATAAAAAATCTAACAAATCAACCAAAATATCTTTAAAACTTACTCAAATCACACAAAAACCTAAAATATAGAAATTCCACCAAATCATACAAAATTATTGTTTCAATACATGATAACCCTCTAATCCAGCACTTAGTGTAAGCACGAAGAGATTGCCCTTAGTGAATGGAAATGGCCATTCAATAATTACTCTCTTACTCCGACGTATTAACTGGGAGTGTATTATTGTAAAATGTTTCATATATTTCATGTGTAATCTCCACTTAGCTATTTGCTTAGCTTATTTTCTTTTTAAATTCTTGAATATTAACTGGGCTTTTTAAACAGATATTATTGGGTTTGGAAAGGACCAAGTTCGTCGCTTTTAGAATACTTTAAAATAAAACGACACACGTTTCTCATCTCTCAGAGCAAAACGTCATGCAAGTCGAAATCTCATCGTCATATGCTCACGGAAGCAGAAGGCAACGGCGAATTCGACGCACGGAAGAAACCCAAAAGCAGAAGACGATGGTGGCGATATCAATGTACAGAGGCAACCTTCACAAAGTTCCCGATGTACCTCGCCGGTGGAGAATGCCTGACCATAATCTCTCTTTCAAAGATTTCAAATCTCTCCTTCATCGCCGTAAACGAGCTCTTTCTCGTCTCCCCCTTAATTCTAACCCTAATTTGAATCTTAGCGTCAAGACTGAGTTGGTTACCGATCAGGAGAATCCGATTCTTCCATCTGAAGGGAACGCTTCTTCTGGGAAGCAGAAGCTAGTTGAGGTAAAGAGAGAGGTGATTGGTGGGAATCGGGTTAAGGAAGATGAGAACAACGACAGAGGTTTTGAAGGAGCTCGATCAGACGGTGGAGATCGTCCAGGGAGAGTGACGGAATCAAAGGAAACCGATAATGTGCCAAAAGAGGATGTGGCAAAGGAGGAAGCAGAGGTATGTATGAATTTCTGTGTGACATTCCGATGGAATTTGAGTACTAATTAGCTGATTTAAGTCTCGAATCGCCATGCTCATTGAGAAAATTTGGGTGAGTTTTGTGAAGTACATAGGAAGATTGGGAAAGATTAGGTCATTTTAGGTGAATTTACCAAGTTAAGTGGCTGATTTGTTGAATTGTAGAATAAACTTTGTATAAGACTAGAAGCGAAGCCGCCATGGTCACAAGCAGTTTGATTCTTTGATGTGTGTCCTCAAGTAGTTTAAGTCACATTGGTAGATGTTGTGATGCAACGAGTCTATAGATGAAACAATCAGGCCGCAGAGAGTTATCAATTAGGGAACTGTGAAGGCGTAAAATCGTAGTTATTTTCTGTGAAGTTGGTTTGTTTTCCTATAGCTTTGTTGTTTTACATTTTGTGACTTTGTATTCTCTTTTCTCGAAACAGGCGAATGAGACAGCTGAAAAAGTACCCAGCGAGATAGAGAAAAAACAGAAAGAAGTGGAGGAGAGATTACAAGTTTTGAATGCAAAGAAACACAATTTAGTCCAAGTGCTTAAGCAGGTCAGTTCAGTGTGTCTACTCTTCTCTCTAAAAAGGTGTTTCAGCTGTATACCAATACCCGTTTATTGAGGTAATCATACTTTTCAAATTAACGGATACGCAGATTTTAAATGCTGAGGAAGAATTGAAAAGACGCAGCTGCATGCAACAGCAAGGAACGACAGCAGCGACTCGTCCTGCCCTTCCACTCCATGTTGATGTCACTAATGACTCGGGAGGTAATACTGGTACTCACATGGAAGGCGGAGAAACTGATGATGCAGCAAATCATAATAATGCTCAAACTCGTACTGTGCTTCGGCTTTGTGGTGCTTCTTCGTCATCTGAATCTCCTCTCAGAAGAGCAGCAGCCTTGTCACAACACAATATGGTAAATATTCAAAATCTTCATCTTCAACAACAATAGAAACAAATTACTTAGAATCGTTGGATAGAAATTAAAGCTGGCCTCTCTTTCCTCAGTCTCTGATTTTGCATTCATATATGTACACGCTGATTGATTGTTGTTACTGTTTATCAGGTTCCACATACTTCTCGATGGAGCCCGCGTGTGGGTCCTTCTCAACCCGGTCCTGCAGTCACTGTCTCTGCATCTGGAACAAACTACATTGCTTCATCTCCTTCACCAGCTGGTTCTGGTGGCACTTCTGTTTTCAGAGAATCACGTCTTCAGAGTCCATGAAATTAGCAGCTTCTCCTCTATCTTTTTGTTGTTCATATCGATTGATGTATAAATCAGACTCATTCATATCTTATTAGTATTATTGCAAAATGCAAACTAATATAATCATGAAGAATCACCGTTTGTTCTTTTTTTTCTCAAAGGGTCATATCTACATTGATTATTGACTGAATCAGCTGATGAGCAGATTAAACAACAATCTGAATTATCAAAAAATCTATTGTTTTTTCAGGAATATGAATAACTCCCAAAAGCTCTCTTTATTGTACAATCAAATCTATGAGCTTCTGCACCAGATACTACTAAATCCAAAATATTGTATATATCTTCACTTAGAGGATGGAACCGATCGCCAGATACAAACGCTGAAACGCGATCCTTGATCTTAATTGATGACCATCCAGGCTCTTTGATCACGCCTTTTGCTTTCATATTCTTCCTTACATTTGCAGCTTCTTCCAAGTTCCCTGTGCTTGAATATATATTGGCTAGTGTTACAAGTGCAGTTGCACAAGTAGGATCCAGCTCAAGAATCCTCTCGGCCGCCCTTCTCCCACGTTCAATGTCTCCTTTGGCCTTACACGCAATGAGAAGTGTGGTCCAGACTACATCGTCTTTCTTCCATGACATCTCATTGATCATCTTCTCTGCATCACTTAGCCGTCCTGCTCTACATAACAGATCAACCATACAACCATAATGTTCCTTGGCTGGTCTAATATTATACTTCTCTTGAATCAAGTTGAAATAGTGATAACCAAGGTCAAGCTGTCCCGAATGAGTGCATGCGGTGAGAACGCTGATGAAAGTTACAGAGTCGGGTCTGAAACCAACTTTTAGACTCTTCTCAAACAGATCAATAGCTTCTTTGCTCTTTCCATGTTCTGCATATCCATTGATCATAGCTGTCAGAGAAACAATATCATCTCTATCTGTTTCTTCGAATATCTTTGAAGCTTCTTTGATATTTCCACATTTCGAGTACATATTAATCAGACTACTACGAACCGTGGAGTTTTGTTCTAAACCAAGACAAAGAGCAAGCGCATGAACTTGCCTGCCTCCCTCAAGCACTGCCATGTTTCCTGAAACACTCAGCAAACTAGCAAGAGCAAAATCCGTTGGCTTTGTCCCTGCTTGTCTCATCCATGAGAAATACTTAAAAGCTTCTTCTCCAAAACCGGCTTGACAGTAGCCTCCAATAATCGTGCTCCATGAAATAATGTCCCTGCATCTCATTCCTTGAAACAAAACAGAAGCAGAGTCTAACTTCCCACATGTTGAATACATCTTCATCATCGAGTTACTCACTGACAAAGAACCATTTAGACCCAGAGAGAAAACATTACAGTGGAGCTGCTCGCCCCACACAAGTCTAGAAAGACTCGCACACGCAGAAAACATCGATGCAAAAGTTTGTTCATTAGGAGGTACTTGAGAATTTCTCATCTTTATAAATGTCTCCACAGCTTTTTCTTCTTGACCTATTCGATTGTAAGCTACGATAAGGCTTGTCCACGAAACCACATCCCTCTCACTCATATTTTCAAACAAACAAAGTCCGTCCTGCATTTCCCCACATTCAGTGTACATTGTCGCGAGCGAGTTAACCACCCAAACAGTGGCATCAAAGCCTCTCACTATCACATGAGTATGAATCTCTTTACCGTATTTAACTTGACGTAAACCAGCACAAGCCTTCAAGGCAATAGCAAATGTAAAAGTATCAGATAGTTCTTCCGAACTCGACATTTCAGAAAAGTACATAAGACCTTCCTTGTAACGACCAGCGTGAACCAACCCCGTAATGATCGCTGTCCATGTTACAGCATTTCTAAAAGGCATTTCACTAAAAACTCTGCAACTCTTGTCGATCTTTCCAACTCTCTTATACATATCCAGTAAAGAACTTCCCACAAATACAGAGCTGAGCAGCGAAGTTTTCACCGCATAAGCATGTAAAGATTCTCCATATGAAATGTTGGAGCTTTGACCACAAGCCTTGAGTACAACACTTAGCACAGAGGTATCAGGTGAGACGGCAGGATCAACGACACGCATTGCGGAAAACAAAATCAGTGCTTCTTCAGAGTTGTTTGCAGTTACATATCCTTTAATGATGGCTGTCCATGAAACAATATCTCTGTGTGGCATTTTATCAAACACTTGGCGAGCAACACGTAAATTCCCGGCATTGATGAGACTTCGTAGGTGAGAGTTGGTATCAAATGTGACCACCTGAATAGTCTTCTCCACTGGTTTCTCGAGCAATGAAATCGAAGCTGTACAAAACCGTTGGATTTTGCCGCCATTTCTCACACTCAAAATCATGTTTTTGTTTTCGTTACCTGAGAAGAAACACATTCACTACACAGTAACCAATCAAATTTAACAAAAAAAACGGCAGGTCGTCCTTCGCAGAGAGTCAAAAATGAAGCAATTTTACGAAAACGGCACGTTGTCCAGTTAAAATCGTTAGCTTGAGATTTTGGATAAAGTGATCTCCTTTATCCGAATTCCAAACCCAAACGGTAACGCTAGCTTCTCGATTTTTGATTTCAGTATAACCAAGTTGCTCCGATGTCGGATCCGGAGCTCCTAAATCCAGTAATGGTTCCTCCGGTAGTGTTCTCTGAGATTTGGCCATTCTCAGTGAGCTATGATGTCCGATTACAGATCAATTCGGGTCAAGACTTCATTAGTCGAGGCGAATTATTCAGGTATTCCGGTAACAGTTACATATCGGCGGCGGAGGAGTCTACGGTGACAGAGCAAACCGGAGGAGGAAGAAAGAGACGACCTTGACTTTTTTTTTTTTTTTGTATGAATGTAAAATTGTATTCACCAAAAAAAAAGACTGTTTTACAAATAATGCATCATTTAGTTCAAAGAGATGAAACAGTTGATATAACTTTTAAAAAAACTGAGAAGGAGATTAGTGGCTGTGGGTGTGGAACCAGTAGCGCAAACCACCTTCGTATACCGGCGAGCCCGACTGAGCCAAAGTACTCAACCGGTTTCTAGCGTTCTTGTCGATCAAGCGAGTTAGTTTGGATGCTGGCGTCGGAGTATCTCCATGTCTACGTCCATTCCTTTCTCGCCAAATGCTATAGATTGTAAGCTGAAACACGTATCTCAACACAAATAAGTGAAGCCGTGGAGTTGATGGAGCGTTGAGTAATGGTAGGAGAGATTCCCATCTTGCCGTGAAGTTGCTGCCTAGCATGTCACGAGCGAGTGCTGACCAAACTTGGGAGGAGTAGTGACATGAGAAGAAAAGGTGATCCCTTGTCTCTACTCCTTGCCCACATAAAACACAACTTCCGTTTGAACTTGCATTCCATTTGATTAATCTGTCTCCCGTGGCTAAGCGGTTGTTGATTGCAATCCAAGTGATAAAAGCATGCTTGGGAGTGGAGTTAGGGAACCATACTCCTTTATACCAAGAACACTTTGGCTTGACTTGCCGGATCAAATGCCAAGTATCTTTTGAGTAGAACTTGCTCTTGAAAGCATCATTTTTCTTCCTCCAAAGGGGAATGTCATTACCCGTTACATCCGTGCGAAGTCGCAGCGATTCAAGTTCATCTTCAATCTTATTCAAAATCTCTACTCGGTGCCGTCTACGGCGGTGAGTTGTGAGAGCATCGGAAACAGAGCAATGAGATGTAATCCCCATGTCAATACTTCCACGTTGGCCTAGAGAATCAAATAATCTCCCAAGTGAACACCATGAGTCATACCAAAATGAGGTATTATGACCAGATCTCACCTCCATTTTTTGTAAAGATTTTGCCTTATCCCTATACTTTAAAACTTTACGCCACATCCATGAACCCGAGCAACTATTCGTACGTACCGACCAAAAAGACTTGTTACGAAGCAAGTTTTTACGAATCCATTTAACCCATAATGAATCATCCGCAGATACCAACCGCCAAATAAGTTTCAGAATGCACACCGTATTAGTTTCTGATAACAACCTCAAACCCAGCCCGCCCTCATCCTTCGGTTTGCAAAGTTCTGTCCAAGCAATCTTGGCTTTTTTAGTTTTTAGATCAGGCCCCGACCATAGAAAAGCTGAGAATAGGCTTTCTACTTCTCTAATGCACTTCATTGGCAAGCGAAAAGCAGAAAGCCAGAAGTTGGTGATACTTGATAGAACTGATTTTATCAATTGAAGGCGGCCTGCAAAAGACAAGAAACGACCTGTCCACGATGTGATCCGAGATCTTATTTTTTCGAGTAGTGGTAGGTAGTCAGCTCTCGACATGCTCCTGGTTAGTAAAGGAAGACCAAGGTATCGAACCGGCAGTGAACCTGCTTCAAATGGGAATTGCTGAAGGATAGCAGCTTGATGATCTGGCGAGTGACCCGCCATAAAGAGCGTTGATTTTTCCAGACTTATTTTGAGACCAGAGACCGCTTCAAACTCCTTGAAAACTCTCAAAATATTTTCTATTGAACGGGAACTTCCATCTGAGAAAACTAGTATATCATCAGCAAAACACAAATGGGTGAGACTCATATTCTTACAACGAGGATGGTAGCCTATTTTTTGGTCTGCAGCCGCCTTATCCAGCATTCGAGACAGAACATTCATGGTGATAACAAATAGATAGGGTGATAGAGAGCAGCCTTGTCGCAGTCCCCTCGCACTACGAAAAAAACCAGCAAGTTCCCCATTAACCTGGACTGAGAAAGATGCAGTCTCTATACAAAGCTGAATCCAATGAATGAATTTATCCGGAAGATTAATGGCCTTAAGAATATTGATTAAAAAAGGCCACTGAACCGAATCAAAGGCTTTAGATATATCAATCTTTAGCGCGCAGCGACCAGAAATTGATTTGCAGTGATAATCTTTTACCAGTTCTGAAGCAAGAAGTAGATTCTCCATCATTAGCCTGTCTTTAATGAATGATGATTGATTTGGAGCTATAGACGAGGGGAGGATTTTCTTCAGCCTATTTGCAAGAAGTTTAGATATTACCTTATACATGACGTTACAGCATGAAATAGGGCGATAATCTTTCATTTCTTGCGCTTCATTTTTCTTTGGGATGAGGGCCAGAATTGTAGTGTTGACTCCTTTAGGTAGAAACCCCTTGAGGAAAAAAGATTGAATGGCAATAACAAAATCTTTTCCCAGGATCGGCCATGCATGCTTAAAAAACTCAACTGTATAACCGTCGGGACCCGGAGCTTTGTTCACCGGCATCTTGAAAAGCACCTCTCGGATCTCTTCCTCTGTTACTTCACACTCAAGCCCTGCCTGGTCTATGGCTGAACACCGGTAGTCAAGCAAGAGCTGGATCTGATCAATATCTGAGCCCGCTAATTCACCTGGCTGATGTGATAGAAACTCCTCAAAAAATCTGACTGCTTCAGTTTTAACATCCTCCTGCGATGTAACAATTGAACCATCTTGGCACTTTATCTCCCTGATTGCATTGTGAGCTATTCTTGATTTTACAGCATTATAGAAGTATTTATTATTTTTATCCCCAACATTTAGCCAATGCAACTTCGATTTTTGCTTTAAGAACCCCTCTTCAAGTTCAGCTACATGATCCCAAATCTTATAAGCTTCATTCTCCTCCTCCATTAAGGCTGGTGTTGGACTATCCAGGGTTGCTATTTGCTTCTCGCAGAGCGTCTTGTAGGCTTCCTCTACACGGCTCGAGATTGAACTTAAGTTCCTGCGACTCAAAGACCTTAGTAGCGGCTTAAGACCTTTGAGCTTTTTTGCGAACCTGAACATTGCAGACGTGGAGTGATAAAGAGCACATGTGCTGTCCCAATATTCCTGAACCGTGGGCAGAAAATCTGGCAAGGAAGTGAGCACATTTGAAAATTTAAATGGGCCTCTCGGTCTTGGTACTGCAACTCCTGTTTTAAACCGGCACCGAAGATGATCGGAGCAACCACCAGATTCAAAAACGCTATAAGATTCAGGGTAAGATCTGTTCCACGCTTCATTTGCAAGCACCCGATCTAATTTTTTACATATTAATCCCTCGTCACGTTTGTTACACCAAGTGAACAGAGGACCATGAGAACTCAGATCGGCAAGTGAACAATGGCGAACTGTTTCTTGAAAATCTCGCATGCCCCAGGGAACCAGCGGAGAGTTTTCATAGTTTGAGTGTTCTTCTCCATCTAAAATTTTATTAAAATCACCTAAGATTAACCAAGGTTTATCATGGATCATAGGTGAATCATGGTGGTGCTTGATGTCCTCCCACAACTCTTTTCTCTCTTCAGCAAGATTTGATGCATAAACAAAGGAGATGAAAAACTCCTCTGCTACTCCATCAACCAGAATCGAACATGTTATAAGTTGGCCACTCTTGAAGACTGGTGTCACTCTAACATTGTTCCTCCAAACTACCCATATTCGTCCCAAACGATTAAATTCATAATTAGTCATTGATGACCAGTCACGAAACACTGACGAGATGATTTGCGACGCCTTTGTTTCCTGAACTCTTGTTTCCAAAATACACCCGAACTGCAAAGAATTTTCTTGAATCCAATCACCAACAATGGAATGTTTCTTAGATTTATTAAAGCCTCGCACATTCCAAAAGAACCCCGACATATTAATGTTTTTTTGGGTTTCTTCTGCTCGAGTTACCAGGGGGAACCCTGGCTTGCTGAGAGATAGACTCTGAGGTGGACTTTTGTGAATTCTTTTTTTGCCGAGAAGGACGAGTTGTTTTCTCCGCAATCTTGGCTGAGTTCTCTGTCAGTTTGATAGAATCACCGTTGCCCTCGTTAACTAACTTTTCCTGAGTAATCCCCACCAAACAGTTTGATTCGTCCTCATTGGATGGTGTTTCGTCCACATTATCATTCAGAACAGAGAACCGAGAAGCAGATAAAATGGTCACTTGACCAAATTCAAGTGGACTTCTGTTTTTTTCGTTGCTTTTACATCCCTTTCCTGGAGACACCAAAGACCAACCCTCCTTGTCTACTTCTTTTGTTTGACCTAAGTGCTCTGAAGCCTTATCACACTCTTTTGGTGGAACACCTTTCACCATCTCCACACTAGAGTTTAACTTATCTGGCACAGGGACTGAAGTAGGAGATTCTATTCTCAACGGATCAGTATTAGAAGACTCTGTTCTCAACAGAGCATTTTCTTCAACAACCTCGCCTTCTTCAATTTCAACTGCTTTAACCTTTGTAGGAGAAGTCTGCCTTGCGACACACACATCCTCTGTGTGACCCCAACCTTTGACTTCTCAATCTAAAGACGAATCTTCTAAGATGATGCTCTCTTCCTGCACCAACGTTAATCGATTGGTGAGCTTTACTTTACATTTCCTCTCTTGGGCTTAAGCTTGGGATGCTTTAGCTTTAGGTAATCATGGTGGAATCTAGCTATCTAGGATTAGTTTATAGTACTAAAGTTTATGCCTTTAATCAGACTTAATACTCTGGAATTACTCTCTATAGCCATTGATTCTGAAAATATGACTAGTTGATTCGTATATGTACCTTTTGAGCAGAAAGAATTGAGTAAGAAGAAAATGAAAGTTTGTGTATCTGAAGGAGAAACTGAGGATAGTTTGAGACCTGAAGGTGAAACAATCTCAGGTGGTGGAAGCAAAGAAACCGAAGAAAAGAGTCCGCCGAAGGATTATATTCACGTGAGAGCAAGACGAGGACAAGCTACTGACCGGCACAGTCTAGCGGAGCGAGTATGTTCCTAAATTCTACCTTTAAATGACAACAAAGATTACGCTTTCGTGATAGAACAACACCTTCATTGTTTGGTAACAAAATTTTAGTTTTGAAAGGTGTTTGTATGTTGGACTGATTTATAGTTACACGGATTGGCATGTTCCTTTTGTTACACATAGCAGTGTTATGTTCAACGTAATATCCGTAAACTGTTTATCTACAGCTCGGTTTTTCTTCCTCAGGCTAGAAGAGAAAAGATCAGTGAGAGGATGAAGTTTCTTCAGGATTTGATTCCGGGATGTAATAAGGTACCTACTAATAATCTTTTTCTCTTGCTTCCTGTACATGAAAATACAATTGATTCATATTCATTGCAAGCACTTTTTTACCATTCAAGCCACTGTTACAATGCATTAACACCTTCAAAAATATTTATAAGAATGCTTCTATGATTCAGATTATAGGAAAAGCTCTTGTGCTTGATGAGATTATCAATTATATTTTGTCGTTGCAACGGCAAGTTGAGGTATGGTAGTCATTTCTGTGTACTTTATATCTTTCTTCCAAATGCTGCACCATTACTATTATTATGCTATAATAATGAAATTTGGTTGCAGTTTCTATCGATGAAACTAGAAGTCGTGAATTCAGATGTGAGCACTGGTCCGAAAGTAGGAATGTTTCCTTCTGGAGATGTAAGTCCCAAACTCCTTTTGATACTACTAATATTCTACTGCTCATCAATTAGCTCTTGTTGATCAGAAGGTTTCAGCATTAATACTACATTTTCTGCAAAACATCAATCTTTTATGTATGCTATCATTACAGTTCCATGGTCTATATAGTTCTTTTGGTTCTCTTTGACACGTATGAATATGAATCTATTGTTTGTTCATCGATCTTTCTTTAGGATCAGAGAGACATTGGTTTTTAAAATTCTTGAGTTATTGGTGTTATGTTTTACAGCTTAATACTCTGCCAATTGAGGTTCAGCAAACAATGTTCAATCAACAAGAAGCTGATGAAGCCCGAAGCCCGAGGGGGATTAATGGAAACTTCGATTGAGCTGTGTGATTAATCTTCTTGAAGGTGGTGTGTATAAATTAGCAGATTGTAGGCAATAGAGAAGAAACGTGACCCTTAAATTATGTTTAAGGGTATCAATAAGACTGTTGTTATCATCATAAGTAAGATTTAATTTAGCAAAATTTCAAACTTTATGTAATATGGACTTGGTTAAACCGGTTTCTTTGATTAAACCGATGTAAGTCAAACCAATCAGTCAATCACTCACTAATGGCCATCGTTACCTTTACAAACCGTGACCGAATTAACTTGGACCAAAATAAACCGAGGAATCACAATTTTGAGCCGGTTCACATTTATTTGCATCGAACCATAAATCTCCGGTGTGGTGTTGTTTGTTGAAAAAGAAAAGCAGAGAAATGGGGATAGTGACTAGAGCTGGAGATTGGTCGTTCAAGGCTTTCACGGCGGGTCTAGGGCTGGCCACCATCTACCTCACCGCCACTTTCTCCTTTAATGTCTATCGTGGTCTCTCTTGGCACAACGCTCAATCTGTATGTTTCTTCTCTCTCTTCCTCTCTAATGGTCTTTTCACTCGTCAATTTGGTATCGTCGTTTATCTGTAGATTATCAGTGTCGTTTCTTCTTAGATGATCCACACATTTGTAGAAAGTATCTTTGATTCGATTGAATTGATGTTGAGCTGAGGTCCAATTTAGGGTTTACGACAGTTTCTATATTCTTGCGGATCCATTCTGATTTTGATGGATATTAGACCTAACTAGTCATTGTTTTCTTATCTGATAAACACATTTTGGTGCAGTAACAGTTATGAATTGGAAATTTTTAATCATATACTACTTGTGAGTTACGTGTTCTGGTTCTCTGAAAATGATGTTATCTCTGGGATTGTTAAAGACTACTGGTTCAGATACTCCATTTATGCAATGGATCAATTGTGTTAAATAATGTCTTATCTTTCTAGTAGCAAAATCTTGTCCCAGTTTTGGATAATCACTTAATCAAATATATGTTCTAAGTCCATAGTTATCTCTCAAACTGATAGAAATGGCCTTTTGTTTGGAAGGTTGTGAGGGGATGTAAGAGATATTAAGATGTTTGAGGTAGGACTATGATAAGAACTCAAGTTTATATTCCAATTAGAACAACCCAAAGAGGACTTGATTTATGAGAGATTCTCAACCAAAGCCCTGGAAACTCCAGCCAATCAACAAAATCTTCACATCCTCTTGTTACTTGTGTCTTGGATTGAGACCAATTATGTGCATTAGGTTGCTAATGTTGTTGCCATGGCTAATATTCATTCACCTTATTCAGTTTCATGGGCAATGTGAATTACCTACAATAGTATCAAAATGAAAATGCAATGGTTGTTTATGGTTTTCTCAAGATTTTAGAACTGTTTATGAGAAATTCAATGTTCCTGTCAAATTTTAAGAGAACTCAACTGGTAGATGCCATGTGGTGTGATAATCCATGGTTTGCTTTCATTTTATTTTATTTTTATCCCTTGACCTTTCTTTTACTCTTGGTTTATAGTTTTACTTTATGACATTTTGTTATACCCTTCTGGACTACAATTTTCACCCCTGTTAATGTCTTGTCCAAAGCTAAATCCATTTTATGTATCTAACTGACAATTTCTGTTTCTTTTCCTTGCAGAAGCTGGAGATAGAGGAATCTGAAGAACAACCCGAATGATCCGAATTCAGTTGTTATCTATCCCTCAAGTAGCAGATGCTTCCTTGAATCTTTGTGTGTGTTGTTTCTTTTCATACAACTACTATATCTTTGTTTCGATTCTAGGAGCAATTAAATAAATGAAATTTTTTGGTTGATTCACTGAATTTGTAATGTGATTCTCAAAGTTCCATAATAGCAAAAGAACCAACTTTTCCTACAATGTCTCTTGATCATGATGCTTCTAAGTTGTTAAGGTAACATATAGCCTGTGAATCCGGAAACTGGCATGATGACAACAGAACACGAATCCGAAGGAGGAAGAATTGAACAAAAGCAAGATAGATACAGCAAAAGAAACCTATCATGATCAATATTAAATTCTACAATATAATACTATGAAGTCTCTGAAGCAACGATCAGGCTAAACCCTACAATACAACAGTATGAAGTCTCAGAAGCATCGATCATGCTTAACTCGACTACAATACAAGAGAAGAGCAGAGAAATGCTTTTGTGCTACAGCATCGAGAGAGTTCAATTTGGATTTTCAATAATCTATTGAGCTCGTGATACAATCAAGCCCGACTTTCATGATTCCATGTAAAGCGATTTGGGTTTCTGGAAAACAAATAAAGGTTTCGCCATACGAAAATTACAAAATCCTTTTCGTTTCATCACTTATTCAGAAGCCAAACATGAGTAACAGGATGAATTTATGAGATTATTAAAAAGGGAGATAAAGAAACTCATGAGCTTCCTCCTGCAGCCTGAGCGTCCTTTCTCATCATTACTCTTGCATAGATCTCATAGCAGCATCCTGAAATAAGCACACATCAGAAGCCTATTCAACTCAACACACAATACTATGTCATCAACCCCTAACTATGTAAACCACACACACTACTCTACCAAGTGCTGATTCTGTTTAAACTGAGGATGCAATAACATTAATTTGGCTACAGTACCACCATCTAAACCATGCAAATCCCAGCTACTACATTATCTACTATCCAATTTACTTCCACTGTTTATATAATGGTAAAGCACAAGAACACCTTCAGAAAAATAAGGATATATTTCCATCTGCAGCTTTTCTTGATCGAAAGAATATCGATAACAGAAAAAGCAGTGAATCTCTAAACACTTTATCAGTGACTAACAAGTTCAGATTCATCCTATATTGTACAAGATGATTCACAAAAAAAAAAAAGAAACTGATCATTTAACAAAAACAACTTTCCCATACCAGCAACAACAACAACTGTAAGCACATCTCCAATCCTCTTCAATCGGTGCACGCCTTTCTTATGCGACTTGAATCTCCTCAAAGATGCATCCTCAGCCAAGAGCTGCAACAACACAACCACGGAAAAACATGAATCTCAGAGAAACTACATAAAAAAATCAAATCTTACAGGAGCCCTATCCCTCTTTGCCTCGCTAATCTTCGATACGGGCTTGCTCACCGAGACTTTCAGAACAATTACACTACATACAATTACTATTTGACATACAAAGATCCTTCCAAAACAAATTTTCTCCTTTTCTGAACAATCTAATCTGACCGAATCGATCCACTGATCCCTTACCCTAGAACAGAGATAAATGTAAAAGATACTTACAGCTTTCTCGCGAGCACCTAGCTCCACATGGAACCCACGACGGGATTGAGCTAAAGCACCATCAGTCTTCTGCAAAAGATCAAACGATTTTGTCATAAATCAAAAGAATTGAACCATATCCGTTAAAAGAGATTCGATCTACGAACAAAACCTGGGAAGAAGATCGGAGGTGAGATGAAATCGAGGTGTTGAGTAAAAACGCCATTTCCGATGAGGAGCCAAAATTAAAGCAGTGAGATTATAGCATATAAGCAACAATGGGGACGAATTCGCAGGAGTCTTTTTCTGTAAATTGCCCAATAATAGACGGCTTAAATTGTAATTTTGAATTTTCTGTTTTTGACCCATACCTAAAGAAAAATTTCATTTTGACCCCGAAATTATATACCTCTTCGTTGAAATGTTTTGAATCTGGTATTTGATGCAAAACAATTGTGTCCTCTTAACAATTTTGTTTTATCAGATTAAGAGCAACAAGTCAAGAAAGACACAAAACAAACGAGTTCTAATTCTGGTTATCTAAACTAAATCAGAAAAACCCACAAGAGGGCAATTATCAGGAGAAGCCACTTTAGCTTTAGCTTTAGCTTTTGGTTTAGCAACATTCTTCTTGCAGTTGCTGCAGAGCTTACCATGTGTATATAACAAACAGTTTAGATCAAACTTGAGCTCATCGGGGATCTTGCGGTTGAGATGAACATACGTTTTGTTCCTGTCTGCGGTTTTCGGGACCCAACCTAACGCCTTTGCGATCTCAAACACCTGTTTTAGACGGAATTGTATCTCTTTTTTGATCTGCTTGACTCAATGAAAAACAAACATCAAACGCCAAAAATAACGAGAAACACTCACATGGGTGTCTACTGGGAAATCATTGTGCTGGAGATTGAACATCAGAACACAAGAAACCTGTCAATTCATCGATACACCTCCTATGTCAGCCAAACTTTATCTTCACTCTTATTGTTACATTGATACAAAGAGTTAGGTGTCAAAAGGAGTATGATTAAGAAGCTTGAAATTTTTTCTTTCGAGTTAGCGAGGCTATTACCGTTTTAGGTCCTATTCCTTTAAAATGAGAGAGCTCAGTTTTTACTTCTTCGACCGAAAAACCACGCAGATACTCCAAGCACAGTACTCCTCTTTCGTTCTGCAAACGGTTCAATATATTCTTGATACACACCGCCTTTTTCGGGGCCAATCCTCCACATCTTATAGCACTCTCAATTGATTTTGGCTCAGCAGCCAAAACCTAAAGTGGAATCAAAAGAAGAATCAAAATCAACACAAATCTTTTTCCATTAAACAATGTCAAGATACACACTTTCTCAAAACTTTTAACCAAATTCTTAAGTAGAATTAAGCTCACAGATTCCCCAATTTGTCCAACAACATGCTTTAATTGAACTATTTTTATGCCTTGATCCATAACTAAATCTTTACCTAAACTCATAACTATATCAACAATACCTAGAACTTAATTCGCAAGAACTTACATCGTCCCAATTCGGAAATGCAGCTTTAAGAGAAGCAAAAGCCCTTTGGGAATTGCTCTCAGTTGTGTTCTGGGAGAGAAGAATTTTAACCAGCCCATCAAGTACACTCTCCACTTCCGCATCATCCAATGGCTCAGATTTCACATTACACTGTGTATCGTGACCATCGACGGCGGAGAATGATCGGAGTCTCTGACGGCGGTAATTGGCGAACTCTGGAGGGAATCCATGGAGAGACAACAAAGCATCCCTTACGTCTCGGCATTCTTCAGCGGTAGGTCTAAGAAGTGTAGGGTAAGGATTGCTGCCGTCGACGGTGGATTTGTTGGCCGGAGTTTTTGATTCGCCGTCGTCTTGGTTTAAGCGTTTCCTTTTCTGGGCTTTACTCATCTCGTAAGAAAACCACTGACCGGTCCAATATTCGTTTCGGATCGGTTTACTCTCTCTTGTTTTGAAGTTATCTTTTTACCCACAAAATGACAAAATTTAATGGAATCTGGATACTAAATTCTGTGTGTAAAAAAATTAGATCCGGTTTCCTGAAATGCTGTTATTTTAGGTTGTATAAATGATAAGAAACAAAAATTGTTGCAATTGGTTTTAGTTACGAATTATCATCACGTATCAATTATCGGATTGGGCTTTTTTTCCCAATTTTTTACGGATTTAGGATTGATTATCTGGATTTAGGTTTTAAGGCATTTTTTATACGCTAAAAAGACCCTAGGATAGACAAAATTGTTCCTGTTAATTGACCAAGTGTCGTTAGCTCAACTGGTAAAGACCCTAGACGAAGCTTAGAGGTCGTCGGTTCGAGTGACGTTTGGGACAAAACTAATATTACATGTTGTGGTTTTGGGCCTGAAGGAATTACGGGCTTTGGGCCAGAACCTCACGGTATTCAAAGAAAAATAAAAAAAAAAAAGAATTGATTGTCTCTCTTCGCAGCCTTTGTTCTCTTTCTGTGTTCGTGAGAGATGTGAGAGATGGTGGTGTTGATCAAGATTTAGTGGTGGCGATCAAGAGACAAGACGAAGATGAAGACACTGGAAACGAGATGGTGGTGACGATGATGAGATCTGGTGATGAGATCATGAGATCCGATGACGGGATGAGGCGATGATAAGCTACGATGACAAATTTTGTTTAGATTTAAAGATAGATTTTAAAGTTTTGATTCAATTAATGTTTCGATTAGAGCCCTTGGGTTTACCAAATACTATCCCCTTAGGATTTAGCTTCTGTATTTAAAACGCAATTTGATTGAATCCATTGAATTCATCGGATCAAAGAAGATGTTATCGGCGGAGGTTTGTGTTTCGGAAACAAAATCGTTCGTGTTGAAAGTGAAAGATATGGTGTTGATGGAGCACGATGGTGAGAAATATGACTGGGAAAGGGAAGGTTGTGGTTAGAATCGAGAGTTTTGGTCGGAAAAGTCGCATGGTTGTGGATCAAGAGAGAAGAGTGGCAAAAAAATCATTTACTTAAACTTAAAAATGCCTAAAACGCGAAGGTCTGATAAATCGTTTCTTTTCTCAAATTTTTGGGCCAACAAATGTCCAAATCAGCAATATTTCCTTATAATTAATTACACACAAGTTTTGACCAAATATAAAAAGAAGCATATTTAAAAGGAATACCATAGTTAATTTAACTAATATATTAGATTATTAAATCAAAATCATTTTTATTGTAATCTATAACAGTTGCAACCTCTAATTTACTCATTGTATATTTCATATCTCCATATCAATAATACTATTTTGTTTTTAAGCGTGACCATGATCCGTCCGTAATGATATGAAATGGGTTAGCTCATGAACAGACCGATCAATTGACAACTATAAATATTAGCAAATTAACAATGTTCACAAAGATTTACTTATATTATATTAGATTTTTGTTGCCAAAAAAAAAAAAAAATTTATTATATTAGATTTTAAGTACCAATTTTCTTTCCGGTAATCTACATGATTATATGCCTTATATCTCTACTATTTTTGTTTTTCTTTTATTCTCGATCCCCTCTTCTAAACTAGCTAAATTGCTATGTCTGGTTCCTCTTTCACCTCTAATATTCGACTATCTTTTCCTCAAATTCCAACTCCTCTTTTTGAACTTACTGAACTCCCTCGCCATATCGTATTCGGTAGAAGAAAGAGCGGCAATACTAAACTAATACAACGGTTATGCCTTAATGATAATGTTATCTCGCATCTTTATTTCTTGTTTTAACAACTTTTGGAAAACCTAAACATTTTTATTTTAATGACTATTTACATTCTTTAACAAAAAATATATTTATTTATTAGATGTTAAGGCATTAAAAGATCTAAATTTGTTTCGATAGATGGAGAGATATATGGGCTCAGTCCATAACTCTTCAAAAATTAAGCTAAAGCAAATTGTTTCATACCATGCAACAAGAATAGTAGATCTTGTTTCGCTCCAGCTAATTGACCAAAAAAAAAAAAAAGAATAGTAGATCTTGTTTCATACCATACCATGTTATCACTTGTAACTAGTGTAATTCGCTCGTGGTTAATTCTCTAGCATAAAGAAAGATTCAACAAGTTCAGCTATTCTCGTAACATATAAATAGCCAAATAGGGTCCATAGGGAAGGGAATGTGTGGCTATGTACCCATGACGTGTTTGCATGACGAATGGCAAATTGGTGATTGGATCACATGACTTCTTCTCGGCAGAAGAATGATTATAGATTATTCCAACTTGTACAATTAAACGTTGACCATGGAATTATTTGACCAACGACTAAATCTTCGTTCCAAATCTTATAATACAAATCTTTTTTTTTTTTTTTTTTTTTTTTTTTTTTTTTTTTTTTTTTTTTTTTTTTTTTTTTTTTTTTTTTTTTTTTTTTTTTATAATACAAATCTTAATAAAAAATATTTGAGATGGTACACCAAACATTACAAACGTAAAGAGTTACTCCTTGAGACGACTTTTGTTTGTCAACGATCTCACAAATAAAACACGAGCAACTCTTTACAAACGAAATAATCGAACAGTTTACTTTTTGTCGTTTCATTAGAAAAGACAAATCAAAGAAGACTAAAATCAGATATTACAAAATCACTCCCAAAATATTAGTCACAAAAAAGAGTGAAAAAAAATCTTTCAGAAAACGTTTTACCAACAAGAAAATGAAAATAAAAATATAAATTGAATAGAGCTAAAATTGAGAGGAATAAGCGAAACCCCCTTTTTGCCCTCCTTGTTGAAACTGAGAACGACTTAGCCCACTCGCTTCCAACATACGGTTCCACTCACGCGCCTCCGCACCTTCTCCAAAATCATTCCCTCCGCCTCTCAATGCCTGCAGAATCTTTGCCGCTTTCTCCTTCAACCGCCCGCTTCCGCTCTCGCTCTCCACAATTTCCGTCAAAATCTCCTCCGCACCCGCCTCACTCGCCAATCCCCTAAACCTCATATTCCCTACACTCAACGTCAACAAAGCCCCCACACAATTCTCACGCGCCGCCGCGTCTGACTCACCTCCTCCACTTTCTCGCAATTTCCCGACCAGTATCGACACCGCATTCCCATCAAGCATCGCTCCTTTCCCTTCCGAACAAGCCGCTAGGTTACATAGTAACAAAACAATCCGGCTCGCCGATTCACCGGATCTGATCATAGACAGCAACATCGGCACCGCACCGGCTTTAACCAGTCTAATTCGGTTATTCGGAATCAACGACAGATGATAAAGCGCCAGCGCCGCATCTTGACGCGCTCTCTCGCTCTCCGATGATCGAAGCGCGTGAAGAAGCGGCTCCACCGCACCAAGAACTCCGATCACCATCTTGTTCTCTTCCTCAACCGCTAAACTAAACAAAGCTCCGATTACATGTTCTTGCGCCTCCGTTGATCCCGATTTCAAAACATCGATCAATAAAGGAACGAATCCTGACCGTACGATTTTCAATTTGTTAGGTTTCTCTAACGAGAGATTAACGATCGACGCGGCGGCGTTTGTTTGCACGATGTTGTACCGTGAAACGATCAGAGATCGGAGTAATGAGAGAATCCGATCAGTGCATAGAGAGATTCTCATGCTCTCGTTTGACCTCGTCGTCTTCCTTAGCTGAATCAGACCTTGCTCGTGATCGATTGTGTCTACGCTTGTTAATTTGTTGTAGATCTCTTCTTCTTCCGGTGACATCGGAGGAAAAGATGAATAATCCGATGTAGAGAATGAGTTTTGGATCCGGGTCGAGTGATTAACGGGTCGGGTTTGGTGAAGTGGAAGAGAAGTGCTTGACGAAATTGAAGTTCTTGAACGAGAACGAATCGCTCCCATTACAGATTCATAATCCGAATTCGAATTCGAATTCTCAGCCACCGGAGGTAAGATTTCCGATTTAGCGATCCGATGACCCGTACCCGGAGGAATTGAATCCATTCGGGTACGAACCACACCTTCAACGTAAGCGTAATCAGGAGGACGAGGATGCTCCATTTTGTTACGATCGCACCAGCTGAGAATTGTTGATTTCATGGCGAGATTTGGGATTACAGTGGATAAATCTGGTTGAGTTCCGTCGTAAAGCTTCGGTGCAAAACCGAGATTCCGACAAACTTGGACGGAGATACGTTCAAATGTTTGACCAGAAGCGACGACGACTGGGTCTGACATCAAGAATCCGGTGATGGGGCAGAGGAACTCTGTCGGAGTTTCGCCGGGGCTGTTGTGTTGTGGCATAGACGTGGCGGAGGCTGAACGGTGGTGGTGAAAGGAGAACCATTTATGTCTACCGGTATCGCCCATTTTGAGACAGAGCTTGAAGAAGAAGAGAAACAACAAAGCGAAGAATCTGAGAGGTTTTGTTGTTGTAAGAAATGTTTTGACTTCAACTTTTGAGGTTTTTAATGGGAAGGTGTTTCTTTGATCGAGTCCAAAAGATGCTCTCTGGTTTGATACTAACTACCAACCAGACTCTTTAACTACTTACTCTGTAACATAGTTAGTAAATAAAATAATGAAATGATAATGAAATAATGATTATGATAATCATTGTAGGATATTCGGATTTTTTGTACTACTAGTAGTTTATCTACGAAATAAAGATATTAATGATTTTCGTAAAATAATTTCAATAACTGGTAGGTATATTTAAAATTTTTTGTACAAATGTGATTTTTAATAAGAAGAAAAATAAAAGAACTATCAGTGGAAGAGTGCAAAGAGAATGAAGAGAAAGAAATAATAATGCAATAATGCATAGAAGATAGAAGAGTTTGATAGTTTTGTATCATCATGCATGAACAAAATGATGAGGGTATAAAAAAATGATATAGAGATAATTTATCAAAACAGTTTTTAAGCTTATTTTAAAGATTATTATCCTTTCATTCTTTTTATATTTATGGATAAAATCATAACTAGTTACTGAAAATAGGGCTTTGTGTGGTAAAATTTCACAATCTTATTCCTTCGAACTAATTAATTTTGATTTACAGTATGTTTAACTAGAAAAATTCCAAAGAAATTTGAAAATTGGATAAATATCATTGTGTGGCCACATTTCTCAACGACAGTTTTAGTTTCCACATTAAAAATCGACCATTGAATAAATCTTATAGTGGACCAAGAAATGGTTACCAAAGGGCGAGGGAATATAAATTTCTATAGATTATGTGCAATTTGTCTTTAGTTAATTCATAATTTTTTATAAGCATGATATAGTTAAGTAATCCTCATTGACAAAAATTAACAAAATAAATTGATTCATGTACAGCTGATCAGCATCATCAGCTGATGACACAATTCAAGGCGTGTTACAAACCCGTTAGACATGAGAAAAGGTATTGAATTTAAGATTTTTCATGGTTTCGATTGTTTGACTAAAGTTTTAGTGAAAAAAATATGTTATGTTGTCGTCGGAGAAATAATTCAATCATAGGGGGGAATAGAGAAACCAATACCAAAAAGTGACAACACACATTCTTCAAAGAATTGGATTAGGTCCAGACATTGTGCAACAAAAGAGATTCGATCTTGACGCATGTTCTTCAAGCATTAAAAGGCTCTATGCAGAGCCGTGCTTATAGGGTTATTAAAAAGGCATTTGCCTAAGGCCACATGAAATATTAACATTTTAGAGGCCACATTTCTATATACTTTTTAATCAATGTAATTAGATTATATGATGAAGTCTTCCATAATATCATACTTTGAAGTCATTTAAAAAAAAAATACATGTATATCTATTATTAATCCTTACATACACATACTAAGATGCACATAAGATTTTTTTTTTTCTTTTTTTTGTTACATGTTATGGAGTTGTAATATTGTAAAATACATTAACTATAATGATTTATAGTGCTTTAAATCATATTTTGTTAAAAACAATAATTTGAGTGATAAGTAAAAAATTTAAAAAGGCCACATAATTTACAAGTTGCCTTAGGCCTCTCAAAGCCTAGGCACGGCACTGGCTCTATGCAGATTGTGAACATAAACCTTAAACACCGAAATGGTGTTAGGGAACTTCAACCTTAAAAAAATTTTAGTAATTAATTTATAGAAATATAGCAATTTAACCATCAAGGATAGCCATATTATAATGGGAAATACATGTAATAAAATTTTGACACAAAATTTAAAATTACATAAAATAATATTTTATATTTACAACTAAATAAAATATAGCATAATGTTCTAAATTGACGTGCCATAGCAAATATGATACAAATTTTCTATCTTTTTTTTTTCATGTTTGATTCATTATCTTGTTTAATTAAAAACTTTTGACAGCAAAACTCCTAAAACTCTAACCCCAAACTACTGTTGACAATGACGACCTAGTGGCCAATATTTTTTTCTTTTTGCCAACAGTTGGGAAATATTATTTAAAAGTTGAAATTTCTTGATATAGTTTTGTTTTGGTATGTAAAAACATAATAAAACTGTTTTTAGTAGTGACCTAGTATTTATGAATTATGACACACAACATATCAAACAATTAGAAAGAACATGGCGACAACAAATCGAAGTTTTCTCTTTGATTTTTATTATAAAAAGAGAAACAACGAAAAAAAAAAAAAACGAGAAACAAAAGCGAATTAATTATGGATTTCGCCCTTTTTCATAATGGCATTTGTGGATTTTGCCATTTTTTGAATAGTTTGTGGATTTTGCCCTTTTTCAGGTTCCAAAAATATGATTTAACATGCGTTTTACTCGTTATGTTTGGGTTTAGTCGGTCATATTTGTTCTTAGGGTTTAGTATTTGGTATAAAGTGAGTGATTTTGCAAAAAAAAATCATAAATACGTATATTTTTAAGTGTTAAAAATGGGCAAAATCCGTAAACTATTCAAAAAATGGCATTTTCGTAAGTTTTTCCAAAAAAATGGCATTTTAGACAATAATCCCAACAAAAGCCTTATGGCTATTTTTTATGCCAAATATGGCAAGTCCTGGATACAAGAAAATCAAGGCAAGTGCTGTACACAATGTTTTTAAAATCAAGTTTGTAGTCATTTTTTTGTCAACAGATTCTCGCTAGTCGCAAGTTGAATATACACATATTGAATTCGTCCATATATGTCACAAATATACAAAAATACTTCTCGGATTCGCATCCATAAGGTTAGTTTGTGTGTTTGAGATTCTTTAGACGTTCAAGAATACATGCATGGTATCCTAGATTATACCAAAAAATGTTCAATTACTTTATGTTTAGAGATAATTTCCTCGAATAGATCTGGTTTCTATAGAGAAATCTCATGTAAGATGTACAGAGGGCCGGCTCAACATTTTCATGGGTCCTAGGGAAAATTTTTTGGGCCCTTTGATTTTTTTTTAAATGTTCTTTTGCTGAAAAAAAAATTTATATGCTATTTTTATTAAAAAAATTAATTATTAATACTAAAAATAATAAAGAAAATATTTTATGGGCCTTTCTAAATTTTATTTTTATGTTGTACTCTAATTTTTTAATACTTTTGTTAAAATATTTTTAAAAATAGACCCATTAATTATTGGAACACGGGATTTGGCCCCTGGCCGTCACACCGCACGTCTTCCCATCTGAGCCAGCACTGGATGTACAAAGACGAAGAAGTTTGGAAAACATTCCACTGATGTTTTTTTAGAATTTTCCAATGCTGATCAAGTTAGTAAAAACAGATTGGGAGTTACAGCAAAATCTTTGTTTTTGTTATGACAGTTTGAGCAAAGTTATCCATGTATTCAGTTGTTTACTAGACTATTTTTCGGTAGAATATGAGAAAGTTTGACAAATGACTGAAAGCTTTTAGTCATGAGAGAAAGAAAAACCTAATCTTTGTTTTCATATTTTTTTTCAGATAAAATAATTCAAGATCTTTTTTCTTTTCTAAAATTTTTCTTGTCAGTAATGGTCGTTTAATGGTAAATAGTTTTTCTTTCTTGGACAGTGATAAAACATGATGGATTTGTTGTTCGAGACATGCAATAGCTAGTTACTAGCGACGAGATCTATTATAAACATACTCGTCGAGTCAGTAGTTATTGGAGAATGCAAATGCACCAAGATGGAGGAAATCGAACCGGGTCAAGGTGATCTCTAAATGTGGCTTGCAGTAGAAGTCAAATGGCGGATTGGTGGGTTCATTGCGTGTCAACGGTGATATACGACATATCTCCTTTAGATCTACGGCGAGTATGCTTGTGGATGTGAATCAAAAAAATAGTATTTATCTAAACCGGATCGAAACTAGGTTTAGTTTCGGAAGTGGGTATTGGATGGCGAGAAGGCGACAAGGAAAATAATTGAAAATATGTGTTCCTTCTTTTTGCCTAAGTTTGAACCAAAAATCATGAATGGCAATTGTATTAAACTAATTAAAAAAACTCTAATCATTGGATAATATAAAGTTTTGTAAAATTAATGAAAATCCTAGATTGCGTTCAAAAACTAGAACGGTCCGTATATATGAGAGTATGTGCTTTTAGAAGTACAAGAGTAGTATTCATGAAATAGAGCTATTAGTATTTTTATTATTGTCATCCATAACATTTCTAGTGTTTTTTTTTCTTTCATAAATATAATATTACTATTTTTGAAACATATCAGATTATATTTTAAATATATCTATAATCTAAGTTATGAAAGAAAAAAACACTAGAAATGTTATGGATGACAATAATAAAAACATAAAATCTATAAATAAAGAAATAAAGTAATAAAAATACCTAAATTTTATAAAAATATAATTTTTAATTCTAAAATCTCAGTCTTTTTAAATATTGTTTTTCTTTTTTTTTAAGATCATCAGAGAGAGAGAAGAGAAAAGGAAAACAAACGATCTCCCATGGGCGATCGCTGAGAAGATCCCTACGAACAAACACATAAAATTCATTTCAATCACGAACCTTCTTCGATATCTATCTAAGCCCTTGATCTGGTAAGCTCTGATCTTCTTAAGTTTTGCTTTTTAACTTTTGGGGAAATCTACCTTTGTATCAAGTTTCTGGCAATTTCTTCTCTCTAGTTAGAATCAATTAACAAGCCCTTTAATCTCTTCGACGCAGCTAGTGGTGAATATTCATGTTAAATTACATCTGGGTTTTGTCTGATTTGTGTCCAAAACCATACTTTTATGTTTGATTTGCACTAAATCGTATTTAGGTTAGATTTTAGTGAAAGAAAGACTTAACATTTGTAGTTAACTGAAACTTTACGATATCTGATTACGTTGGTGTTGTGATCTTGTTGGAAGGGTTTTTGAAATTATTCCACATTGTATCGTTCGATCTCATTGACTTTTGGTTTTTGATCTGTTTCTCAATCCAGATTCTATAGCTTAGTGTCAAAAGTGACAACTTTGATCTTTCTTTGATTGTTTTTTTCTTTTGAAGGTTTTTTATTTCTCGTGAAAGTTTGAAATGGTGCTGGTATTGGCATTGGGGGATCTCCATGTACCCCATAGAGCTGCTGATCTACCTCCTAAGTTCAAATCAATGCTTGTTCCTGGGAAGATTCAACACATCATCTGCACTGGAAATCTCTGCATTAAGGTAGGGTTCTCTCAAATTTTTGATCTTTACATCTCTATTATGCTATATTTTGTTTCGTTATTAATGTCCTTGTCGGATCATTCTGTCTGATGTAATTGTTTCTGAGATATTTACATATGAGGTAGAAAAGAAGTTTCATAGTGAGAATAGACTCTAATTTCAAGCTTTATATGATGCTTTTTATCTGAAACCTAAGTTTATCCTGTATCTCGGGTTTTAGACTTACTTTCTTAGTTCGTTGTGTGAGATATACTGGAAAATGGGAAAGGGGACTCAATGGTGAATGTTCATCTCATTTGATATACTAGGAGCTTGTTTTGTATCTACTGGATTGTGCAGAGTTTATTTCCTACCTGGTAGTGTGAGATTCGTGGAAAATGGGAAGAGGAATTCCATTACCATTTCGGTTTGGTCAGTCTTCTTTTAGTGGGGAGACCTGTTAATGAGTTTTTAACCATTCTAGAGGAGTTGTATGCCATTTGTGTGCTTTGCTTTCCTAATGTTAACTTTCCTGATCTGTTCTTACGCTGTGAAGTCTTTTCTGGTTCATGTTTGTTGTAAGCTTAGCATCTTTTGACTGTTTCAGGAAATCCATGACTACTTGAAGACTATCTGCCCTGATTTGCATATAGTTCGAGGCGAGTTTGACGAAGATGCACGATACCCTGAGAACAAAACCTTGACTATCGGGCAATTCAAGCTGGGACTGTGTCACGGCCACCAGGTTCAGTTTCTCTTCTTTTCGCATTTCATCATGAGCTTTACGAGTTAGACTCTAGCATTTGCAGCATATGAATAATCCCTCGTATTATACATCATCTGTTTATCAGAATTTCCAGACTAGAAAACTGGATTTTGTTTGCCTTTAACTCACTGCTATGTTGGTGTGTCCTAATCGAGTAAGTTTCAGAGTTGGCTATTTGCATGATAAAATCTGGCTCTGACTGACAATATCCATCAGATTAAATATTGATCTCTCTACTCTTTACATTGTCATATGGTAAACAGTGGTAAAATTCATTTCGTCTAGTTGCATCTAATCTGCACTCACCTCTACAATTTATGATAAAGAACTGTGTTGGATAGTAAACGGAGGAAGTCTAAGATTTTCAGCACCGTTGATTTTTTTTTATGTCAATGTTTTAGACTAAAACTATGAAAGAGGTGCCTCGTTTAGGTTTGTTTTGTACTCTTCCACCTGTTGCCGTCATGAAAATTGGGTTTCTGGCTCTTCCATGTTCCGTAGAAAGCAATGTTTAGTTAAGTTAAAGAGCTTATATGCAGTGATATGAAAAAGAGCTTCTCTATTTGTTGCATGTACAGGTGATCCCATGGGGTGATCTAGACTCACTCGCCATGCTTCAGAGACAACTCGGCGTGGACATACTTGTAACAGGCCATACCCACCAATTCACGGCCTACAAACACGAGGGAGGAGTGGTGATAAACCCGGGCTCTGCAACCGGAGCTTATAGCAGCATAAACCAAGACGTTAATCCAAGCTTTGTTCTTATGGACATCGATGGTTTCCGAGCTGTAGTCTATGTCTATGAGCTAATCGATGGAGAAGTTAAAGTCGACAAGATCGAGTTCAAGAAGCCCCCTACTACCAACTCTGCTCCTTAGTTCATTACAAAAACTTGAAACCGTTTTATGTTTTCGTCTGAAATCACCTAAACATTTAGAACTTTCTTGTGGAAAATAATCTTTTAACAATTTGCAAATTGAAGAATAAACAACTTTTAACAAATTAATTTTCTGCAAAAGTCGAATATTTTTATTGGCATTACCACAAGCCCCAAATTATTTCTTAAATCGGAAAGATTAAACCCGACCCGATTAGTGAGCAGTGAATCTGAAGACCATAACATGTAAATAACTCTCGCCGGGATTAACAATCTGCGACGGAAAATTCTTGTGATTGACGGAATCTGGGAAGCCTTGCGTCTCCAAACACAAGCCACCGTATTTCTCATAAACCGCTTGACCTTTTCCGAAGACACGTGTCATCATATTACTCGTGTAAAACTGAACACCAGGCTGATTCGTCCACAGCTCCATCTTCCTCCCGGTGACTTCCTCCGTCACAACCGCAGTTTTCCTCAGATGTTTCCCGATCGGTCCGTCGATGACGTAATTAATGTCGTAACCGCCGGGTAATTCGTGGATCCGGCTTCCGATCTCGCGAGGCTCGAGGAAATCGTAAGGAGTTCCGGTTATGGAGGTGATTTCGCCGGTGGGGATGAGTTTATCGTCGACGGGAGTGATTTTTCCGGCGAGGAGTTGGATTTTGTGGGAGAGGATGTCGCCGGAGTTGTGGCTGTGGAGGTTCCAGTAAGTGTGGAGAGCTAAGTTGATTGGTGTTGGTTTGTTGAGTGGTTTTGCTTCCATTTTAACGCCGAGTTTGTTTTCTCCGATCAACATGTACGTCACTTTCACCGTCACATTCCCCGGAAAACCTGTCAAAAATTATTAAATTACATTTCAATTTTCGAACGACGGAAAATAAAAAGTTCATAAAAAACTCGAAAGTTTAGGAAATTTTGGATTAATGTGAAAACAAAACAATCATCTAATCTAAATTATTTGTAAAAATCAGTTATATAGTTTTCGAAATAATATCTTATGATAGTTGTAAAAGACTAAATTCTAATTTTTTTTGTAGATTAAAGAGAGTAATATTATGGGTTAGAAGAATATTAAAATGTCTAATCTAACAATAAGTACCTTCTTCACCGTCGAAGCTATCGTATGTGAAAGTAATGTGACTAGTGGGAACATAGTTTTGTACCGACCAAACCACATCACTGAATCCCTTTGAACCACCTGATTTTTTTTTTTTAGGCAAAAACCATTAGTATTATGAAATATCTACAGTGATGGATGAAATCAATTGAAGAATTATTAATTTGGATGAAATTAAGTAAAAGTTACCATGGAGAGTGTTATGGCCTTCGTTGGGATCGGTTTTGTATAATTGACCATTTAATTTGAACTTAGCACCTCCTATTCTATTAGCCACTCTTCCCACAATTGCTCCAAAATATGTTGTATCATTCTACAATAATAATAATCCAAAATTATTATTAAATTTATTGTTTTTAACAATAACGCCTATCATCACGTGGGTTATACAAAAGTTAAATTCGTTTTTAATAAGTAGATGGATATCGAATAACGTGACAATCTTAAAAGGAAAGGCTTTTTCCAGCCGGACATCGAGTTTTATCCAAACCCCAAGATTTTGACCAAAAAATGTGATAAGAAGAACAAATCAGGATAAATGAGAAAAAGTTAATTTCAAATTAGAAGAAAATTACCTTGTAACCATCAACAGTATCAAATCCAAGAACAACATCGTCTTGTTTTCCTGAATCATTAGAACAAGAAAACAAAAATCAGATTTAAAACAGAGAAAAATCATAAAAATGGAAGAGAAGAAAGGATAGAGACCATGTCTGTCAGGGAGGAGAAGAGAGGTCATGACAGCACCATAGTTAGTGAAGGTAACACTTAAGCTTCCTCTTGTGAGCTTATAGGTTCTGATCTTTTCACAGAGACTGTAATTAACACAACATAACAACACCAGCAAAACAGACACACCAAGAACGTGTAATGACGATTGCTTCTTCACCATTTTTTTTTCCAGATCAATCAGGATCTATGAGTTATGTCAGAGAAATGGAACAAGAAAAAGAGAAAGAGAGAGAAAAAACAAAGTTTGGATTTATCTTCTTGGTATTGTGTTGTGTATTTGTATCCTATTTATATTAGTGTGGATGAGAGAGATAAGAGACTATTATCCCAAACTTTGATAAACAAATTTTCCTTGTTTGTAATTTAGATTTGTATAAGATATTTTTAGTCTTCACCTTTTATTTTAGGACTTTTCGTTATACAGTTTTTTTAAAAATAAATTTACAAAAATTTGAAGCATTTTTAAGTTTTTTTAATATTTTACATTTTTTTTTTGTTTATAAATATACAAAAATTTGAAGCATTTGACTGTAAATTTCGAATTCTTCTGTTCTGTTTTTTTCTTCCACGAATAGTTGTTATTCTATTTGTGTATATACATTTTTTCTTTCTTTTTATTTTCCTTGTCTTTTCATTGAGTTTTTGGTATGTGTGCGTGCTCTCGTGGTCACGAACAATGTCCCTCGCTCTTAAATGCACCCACGGACCACTTGCAAAAAGTAGACTATTTTGATTTTTCTCTCTTCTAGTGGGTAAATTTCTTGAATTTGATTCGTGCTAATTCTCTTGTTTGAAAAGTTTATACTAGTAAATTTATTTAAATTGTAGGTTTGACCAAAAAGAAGAAATAAACTAAATTGTAGGTTTAGACCAGTATTTGAAAATTTTAACCATTTTGTTACCTTCAAGACATTGGAGAGTTATGTCAGTTCATTGGTGTTGGTTTTGTTTTGTACACATTTGATTTCTATTAAATTTTGAACTTAGCTCCTGCATTCCTATTTTAGTCCACTCTTCCAACAGTTTCCCAAAAGTAATTTGTCTCATTATCTTTTAAAACGAAGATTTGTCACAGTAATTAGTTTGGTCGAAAAAGTAAGAATAGACAAAGCCTAGGATTAGGATAGGGGCAAAAGCAAACTTAAGAAAGCGAGAATAAAGGGATAGGATGAAGAGACTCATTATTATTTGTGGAATAAAATTACGTCTAATTGAAGTCTATCCATTGTTTCCATTTTTAGAATAGAAAATCATATTAACTATTTACGGAAATAAATGATTTTTATTTTTATTTTTTGTAAATAGAATAAACCTTAATTTGTGTTATATGAAATATAGTTTGAGACTTTGAGCTTGACATAAGATGAAGAAAAGATTGAGATTGATCAAGAGGAACACTGAAAGAGGAGTTAGTTAAGAAGTTTGAGCAACCTTTATAAAGACATCTTCAAGAGTCGTGTCTGCAAGTCCCCAAGCAACTACCGGAAACATTGTCTTCGCCTTCTCCACCGCCTGAAACACCTCACCAATCTTCACCTCTTCCTTTGGCAGCTCAAACTTCTGAGTCCCCGCAGTTCGATATATCTTCTTTGCATTCATAGAGATGCTATCCACTAATTGCTCAACTTCTTTCCCATGTTCCTCCGAGGTTGTCATAGTCAATACATAGGATCCTCCATAACGACTCTTCAACTGTCATTAAGGTTTCAGTTAATATTGGATCACGTTTATGTTTTGAACATTGGTTGGTATATAAGATGTTTTTAGTTTTACCTCCTTTGGATTGCCTATGCATTGCAAACTACCATCGACGAAAATTCCAATACGGTCACATAAAATTTCAGCTTCTTCCATTGAATGTGCTGAAATATAAGACCAAAGGTGAAGTTCCTTTTGTATGAAGATATTATGAGGCAGAACAAAAAGGAGATAAGAAGCTTAGAAGACTATACTGGTGAGTATTATCGCCCCTTTTCGCTTAGCCTGTCTCACTACATCCCATAAGCTTTTCCTCGAGGCTGGATCAAGCCCGGTACTTGGCTCATCCATGTAAACAACCTTCACCAATTTCATCAAAAGACTTATTACATATAACAAGTTAAAAAGTCATATCATAGAACTTAGATACCAAGGGAGGTTTTAAGTTACTTTTGGGCTTCCTATAAGAGAAATAGCGACGCTGAGCCGTCTCTTCATCCCTCCGCTGTATTTACTTACCTGTTTGTCGCCAATCCCTCCATGGAAAAGGTTTACACTGCGAAGCGACTCTTCGACAGCCTAAAACCCGAGACAACTCATCAGTTTTTGCTTTTATACATAAGTCATTCACAAACCAACCACGTTAAAAGTTAAAACAAAAACTTACTTGTGTTAAGACAGAACCTTTAAGATTCTTGAGCCTTCCATAAAACAGTAGATGTTCCCTTCCACTCAATTGCTCCCACAGAAGACTGCACAAAATTCAATGAAATGGACTAAGAAACAAGGCAGCCTTAAAGTAAAGAAAGAAACAGTGATTATATTTATAGAATACTCATGTTGTGGACAGACTCCAATTGTTGTATATATCCGGTCCATATCAGTTAGTATGTCAAGACCTTGGACAAATGCTGTGCCAGATGATGGTTTAATGATTCCTGTCATCTACACAGAATATTAGAATGGCAAAGAGGTTGAGCAAGAAGATGCCCAATTGACTCATAAACAGAGGAGTTTTATTAGACAAAAGATCAATAGGTATGATATTAAAACGGACCATATTGATGAAAGAAGTTTTGCCTGCTCCATTAGGGCCAAGCATGCCAAAGCATTCTCCTTGAGGTAAAGCAAGAGATAATCCTCTAATTGTGAGTTTCTGAGGATTACCGTCCTTACCCGAGTACACCTTCTTGAGGTTATTGCATAAAACCGCACAGTCTCCAGTTGATTCGAGTAGATGCTGCTCTACTTTCTCCCTCTGACACCAAACAAAAATGCATATATACAAATCTTACTCAGCCTTGTCAATATTGAACCTGAAGTTGATCTTGTCTCTTTCTTTACCTCTAGACACACATCTGATTTTTCCATTTCGACAACAACTTTGGACGTTTGGCTTTGAGAGAAGTAATGTTGTTTCTTCTTTGAAGAGCTTTTCAGGAGGAAGAACAATGGATGTTTCCCAGAGTAAGTGATTTGATCAATGTAATATGCTAAAACAAGCAGTAACAGCCACTCAATGAGCATGATACAAGTCACTTCTTTCATTCCATTCTCAAAATCTTTCCATCTCATTCCATCAATGCCGCGGTAATCTCCCGAAAATGCAGATTGTGATAACTCATATAGCCCGCGGTATAAAGAAAATCCAGGGTACAACTCCATTGCAATTATCCATCCTCCTAGAGAAAAATCACATGAATCATAATAAATCTAGCAAAAAGTTTGATTCAGTATTAAGAACTTACTTGGGAAGAGAGGATCTTCCAAGAAGAATTGGAAAAGAAAGATTCCTAGAAGACCGGTTCCAAAGACATATATGTATGCTATAACTGAAATTTTCAAATGAAAATGTAACAACTGTGATCATCATTTTGATAAATCTTGAACCAAAGCCGCGATGTACCTGTAGCCGTTTTAACATCTGAAAACATTGCAGATGCTAAAAAGCCGACTGATATTTGAAGATTTATGCATATCAGGAAGAAGACAAGTTGGATACTATAGTCATTAAGCCTGAAGAAGTTTAATCCTGCAGAAAAAGTAAAAGCATCAAGAACTGAGAAAGAACATAAAAAGATTTAGAGGTAACATATAGTATTAGCAAATTGGATAGAGTTTGTGTTATTATTACCAATGGCTGACCCGAATATCGCAAAGCACAACATGTATAGAATCGATATCAAAAGAAAATAAGTGTATGAAACTATCATGTAAGGAGCATCGCCAAGTCCATGCATTTTCATCATGATTCTTAACCTCTGTTGTTTTTCATAGACCAGTGTTGTTAAGATAACCTGTAATATGATCCAGAGGATAACCGCAATTAAAGCTGAGATGAGAAATGTTCTTAAAATGTGTCATTGAGATAATCTAAAGACTTACAGGGAATAACAACAGAATGACCCATGTGAAGAAGAGCGGGCCGATTAGAGAGGCGATGTCTAAGCTCAATTTAGTCTCTGGTTTTGGCATTTCCTTGACATACTCAAAGAGTATCTTTGTCCCAGAACCTCTTAGGAACTCAAGATATGCGTTAGATGCCTGAAAAATTACAGAAAAAAATAAATACAAACTCAATATTGTATATAAAATGACAACATCTATGTTTGAGTAAAGGGTGAAGCACAAAATGTACCAGATTAACTAAGTGAGGGACTCGAATCAGAGCCATAGGTCGAACCACTGTATCGTTCTTGTAGGTGGAGTTGTACCAAACAAAAACATTGAGATTTTTCCCATTTGTGTTCTGAAAATCAAAAGCTAAAAAATGGAAAGTTAAGACACACACAACACTATCTTAAAGAAGTAAGATGAGAGACCTGCACCAAACTCGTTGATCTTCTCGTCCGGATTTCCTTTTCGGTAACCCTTGAAAAGCTCGTTGTTCACATCGGAAGAACTATTCCGCCACAGATTTAAGCCTTGGACACAGTTTACCTCTATACATAAGAAAGAAATCCTCTGTATTTAAAAGCATTCTTGTATACATTTAAGATTTTGATATTGTAAATTGGAATTTTTTTATATACTTTTAGGGAAGGCAAGAGGTGATTGGTGAATTAAGATTGAGAAAGAAGAGTTTGGTGAGCATTCATGTTGGATGTTGTAGATGGGAATATCTGAGATGAAAGCAGAGTCCATATAATTGGTGTACGCAGGGAAAGATGATGAGCCCTGCATATATTATAAAGTTAGAGAATGAGAAAACACAAAAAATTATAATCAAGATGTAACATTGTTTCATGAAACTTACCAAGACATGATTGGCTAAATCTCCATCAAATTCAGATGAATCGCTATACATATTTCCCATTAGAGCTAGCAAAACAATTTTTTTATTGAACGTAGAAAAAAAGAGTTATAAACGTTTCATATCTCAGAGTCAATTAATAGGGTTTATACTTTGTCCGAGCGACTGATTATTCCCGGTGAAGAGAAAGGTTGCAGGGGAAGAATGGCTCGGATATGGGACCGTGGCTCGGTATTGAGGAGCCGGGATTTGAAGCGATGGTGTCCATTGTGGTGGATTAGGAATGGCACAAAACGCTGCTTGCTCTGAAGTAGAATACCTTAAGTCGCAAGTTTTCTCTTTGCAACCACATTGACCATGGACGTCGTTGAATTGAGTGTCGAAGAGCATTTGAACAACAAGGAGAAGTAGACAGAGGAAGAAAGGGATCGTGATGAGACGTATATTGCTCCATATGTTCCGTTTCTGCATCAAAGAACAAAAGGAAACAAAACCTCAGTGCAAACTTTTACTACGTTTTAGCCGTTTTAGTTACTAAAAGTGTATTGAAACCTGGAAAACTAAATTCTTCCTAAGTAATGCGTCGGCTTGAGTCAAGAAACTTGCAGGACTTGAATCGGCCATCACAGAGAATATGAGAAGATTTGATGGAGTAGAATAATTTTTAAGGAATCTCTGAATGTTTTCTTAGATGTACATAAAGAAGGGCATACTTAAAATATCAAGAATTAAGTAGATAACACTTTGACTATACACGTTACTGAAGTGGCATACATGTATTGGACAATAGCACTGTATTTTCTTGTAAGTTGTTTCGTGTCGGTCAAGTAATAGTATTCCTTGCATCACTCACCTCAGAAATGTACTCTTTACCAAAACCTATACAAATATGAATATAATAAGATACATATTGGGGTTTTTTTTAATTAATTATTACGACAATGTAGAAATATGGGTTTATTGCTACGATTTAGGTTTTCTTATGAACTCTAGATTAGTAATCCCAACTTTCATAGCCGATATATGAATTCCAAAACAGAGTAACAATCAATGGTTATGACATTGCGAACCATTGGCCTTTGTATGAAAACATCTGCAAGTGTTGTTGTGTCAACTCTCTGCTACAGGAGCTTTAGTAATCGTTTCAAGTATAAATGTATAATTTCATTGAAAATTCACGAGCTTGTATAATATTTTCAGTAATATACATGAAATCTGTAGTAGCAATATGACATAAACAAATATTGACAACGGACGACACATGTATGTATGAATCTAAGAAGATTAAGAAAAGACATTAAAGGCCTGACCACTCCTAGCAACCTTGATGAAGACATCTTCAAGAGTTGTGTCTGCGAGTCCCCAAGCGAACACTGTGAAGTTGCTCTTTGCCTTCTCCACCGCCTGGAACACCTCTGAGATCCGAACTTCCTCCTTTGGGAGCTCAAACTTCTGGGTTCCTGCGATATGATATATCTTCTTGGCGTTTGGGGAGACATCTTTAATAAGCTTCTCCACGTTTTGCTCGTGTTCTGAAGATGTTGTCATCGTAAACACATAAGATCCACCGTATCTTCCCTTCAGCTCTTTAGGGTTGCCAATGCATTGCAAGCCTCCGTCCACAAAAATACCCAATCGGTCACAAAGAAATTCTGCTTCTTCCATTGAGTGGGTTGTGAGGATTATCGCAGTGTTTTGTTTAGCACGCTTGATGACAGTCCATAGGTTCTTTCTCGAGGCTGGATCAAGTCCTGTGCTTGGCTCATCCATATAAACCACCTTCAAAGATAAAAAATTATTGAGGCAGATTTTGTTAAGCTTGAAAAAAGCTCAATTCTCTAGGTTTTGTTCTATTTCTAAAGGCTTAATGTACCTTAGGATTCCCGATAAGTGAAATGGCTACGCTCAGCCGCCTTTTCATACCACCACTGTATTTCCCAGCAGGTTTGTCGGCAACTCCTCCGTAGAATAGGTTGACACTCTTAAGAGACTCTTCCACAGCCTTATGCAAGGTAATAATGATGAGAGTCAGATTGATTGAGCAATCATGAAATTGACGTTTTGATAACTTTTTGAAGTAATATAGAAGAGATTGATAACATACTTGGTTGAGATCAGAACCTTTGAGATTCTTAAGTCTCCCGTAAAACAGTAGATGTTCCCTTCCTGTCAGTGTTTCCCAGAGCAAGCTGGTATACGCAAACAACGAGAGACAGATTAACTATTTCCTCTATAGTGGAAACATAAGCAACTCTTTATGTGGTACTTTCTTGGCGAGAACAAAATGAAATGAATTTCAAGAATTTAATTACTCGTGCTGCGGGCATACGCCCATGCTGGTGTATACTCGGTCCATATCACTGCATATATCCAGACCTTGAACAAGCCCTGTCCCAGATGTTGGTTTCAAGAGCCCAATCATCTGGCCAAGAAAATAGAGGACATATTACTAAGGTTACAAGATTATAATCTGACGCACAATTCGTTTGGGCATATACTAGATAGAGATTGTCGATCAGCAAAGATATTGTGGAAAAAAGATTCTGTCCATTTGTGTTACTGACCATATTGATGAAGGAGGTCTTGCCAGCACCATTGGGCCCTAACATGCCAAAGCATTCTCCTGAAGGCACAGCGAGAGATAACCCCCGAACTGCCAATTTTGGCGGGTTCCCATCTCTACCTGGATACACCTTCTTCAGGTTGTCACATATAATCGCATGGCTTGTGCTCGACTCAAGTATCAACTGCTCGACTTTTTCACACTGATTGGAATAATTTTTGTTATCAGAACCAGTATTATCAAGAACATGGAATATATTGTAAAGCCTTTTGACATACCTCATGAGTGACATCTGGTTTCTCCATCTCAACTGAGACTTTGGAGCCTTGCCTGTGCAAACTAGGCCTTCGCAAAGAAGGAGATTTCTTGAAAGGGTTTTGCAAGAAGAACAACGGGTCTTTTCCGGATGAAGAAATCTTATCAATATAGTATGCTGCAATGAGTGCGAGAAACCACTCAGCAATAATGATGTAAAAAACATCATCCATTGCACTAGCACTGAAATCTTTCCACTTCATCCCATCTTCCCCTCTCAAGTGTCCCCCGAAAGCAAATTGCCCCAACTCATACAGCCCACGGTATAAGGAAAAGCCAGGATATAACTCCATGACAATAATCCAGCCTCCTGGAAAAGTATAATTCATTTGCAATTGCGGTCAGTTGTGAAAACACATAACTGAGTGTATTAAATATCGTTCTTCAAGTTAATCATAATAACTTACTAGGAATTGATGAATCTTCAATTAGAAAGTCGAATAGAAACAAATCCAAAAGTCCAGATCCAAACACGTATATGTAAGCAACAACTATGATTAAGACATAAGAGAAAAGCACATTAGTTCCTTTAAACCCCAACATGTTCTTGATCAAATTCAAGAAGCACGATGTTGTTAGTACCTGTTGATGTCTTGACATTTGAAAATACTGAAGAAACTAGAAAGGCAAAGGCGATTTGCAGATTCACATAGAGAAAATAGAGTGCGAATTGGATGCTGTAGTCATTAAGCCGAAAGAACTTCAGTCCTGCAGGGAACCAGCAACTATAGAGACCCATATTGGAAAAGAAATCTGTATATAAAATCTAATGTAAGAAATATATAAAGAGAGAAAGGCTTCAGTTACCTATTGCTGACCCGAATATCATCAGGCATATAACGTATAACACGGATAAGGTAAGGAAATAGGCATATGAAATTATCCAATAAGGACCATCTCCTAGGCCATGCATTTTCATTATAATTCTTAGATGTTGCTGTTTCTCATACACTAATGACGACACGATCACCTGCATACAAAAATGGATTTGAATACGAATTTCATATCTTAGGCTGGATAGACTTCAGAGAAAGCAGAATTCTTGTCGTTTATAAGATTCATCAGGGTGAAAATTTGTGAAATAAAGCCTCTATTGAAAGAATACTTACAGGGAACAGAAGAAGAATAACCCATGTGAAGAAAAGGGGGCCAATTAGAGACGCGATGTCTAGACGAAGACTTGTTTCTTGTTTTGGCATTTCTTTGGCATATTCAAACAACATCCTTGTCCCCGAGCCTTGTAGAAATTGAAGGTAAGCATTTGACACCTGCAGTTTGGCAAAGAGTAAGCATCAGTTCAATCAAGAAAGTGGTGCCACATTGGTAAAGAGCAAAGCGTGAATACAATGATGAGGACATGTTGAGTACATTGTTGTTTCCTTACCAAATTGACTAAGCGGGGAACTCGGACCAACTTTGTAAGTCTATTTTCTGCATCGTCCTTGTTTGTTGCATTATACCAGATGTACACATTGAAATTGTTCGTATCAGTGTTCAAGAGATCATATGCTAAGGCAACAAAAAATCAGATAGGAAGAGTCAGAAATCTCATGTGCTTATTAAGCATTGTTATAGATAAACCGACTGAGAAGTTGACGAACCTGCAGCGATCTCATTTATCTTCCCCTCGGGATTTCCTTTCCGAAAACCCTTGAAAATCAGATCATTGACCTTTATGGAGGTATTTTGCCAGACATTGAATCCTTCAACACATCTCAACTCTGGTTTTGACACAAACATTAAGTTAATCGACCGCAAGAAAGTTTCATCAGAAGATAACTTAGAGTCATGAGGACAATATATGGAAGAAAGAAATATCATGTTTAACAAACGCATACAGAGGAACGCATTACATTAAGCTAACAATGATATAAACATATCTAACATTCAATATCCCTCTTAAAACTTTTCAAATTGACATCTTAAACATCTATAGGATTGAAAACTGAATACCTTTCTCAAACTTGAGAGGTGGTTGTCCGAATGAGAATGGGAACGTAGCATTTAGCATGCAACGAGGTTGGATATTGTAGATAGGAAGATTTGAGGCAATCCCTGGATCAAGATAATTGCTGAAATCTGCCTCAGCTGTTGTACCCTAAAACATGATCTCAAGGAAGCTAAGAACAGTATCCCACACTTAATAATGGAAACAAAGAGAATCCAACCAAAGAACTTACCAAAACATTATTAGCTAAAGTAAGCAAGATGTCAGAAGAGTTCGTCGGTATAGAACTAGTGAGTAGATTCCCAAAAACAGCTAGAGAAAACATGAAGATAAGTTACAGTGAATACAAATACTGAATATACTAAAAGAACAGAAGAAAAAATGTAGAGAAGAGACGTACTTGTTCCAAGGGAGCGGTTATTTCCAGTAAACAGTATAGTAACAGGACAAGATCCTGTTCGTCTACAAGAGTCATTAGGAAGACCACTACCATCAGCACCATCACTAACAGCGCGACTTTCAGGGCGCGGGATTTGTAACAATGGAGGCCATAGTGGAGGACTAGGGATGGAACAAAAGAAGACTTGATTCGGAGAAGAATATTCTAAACCGCAAATCTCTCTTTCGCATTTTCCATCTCTATTCGTGTCAACGCATTCACAACCACAACGATTATCAGCGGAGTTATTAACTTGTGTATCGAACAGGACTTGTATACCCACTAGAAGTATACAGAGGCCGAAAGGGATCATGATAAGCCGAATATTGCTCCATAGATTCCGTTTCTACACCAACACACAATTTATTTACAGAATTAGAACTACGGATAGTAACATCAACATAATCCTAGCTCAGATATCTGTAATTACTTACGATATTCAATAAATCAGCGACTAAATCGAAAATCAAACGAAAACTTGTATGTGTAATTGGATTCCGTGGAGGAAAAGAAAACGGAAAAAGTACCTGATAGGTTAAGTTTTTCCTAAGCAAGGCATTGGCTCTCGTTGAGAAACTGGCTGGACCAGGATCCGCCATTGATGACGGTTTTCGTAATCTTCGCTCTTTTCTCTATTTTACTCTTAAATTATTTTTAGGTTTATGATTTTTTTTGGGTTAATAAAAATTGTGAATCCTAATTCCTTTAGTAAACCCAATTTTGAACTTAGAACGAACGAATCAAATCACCGCCTTTTGGGTCATCATATAGCAGGCGGAGAAAAAAAGAACAGAGATCAAAGATACGGTCTGTGAAATTACGATAGTACCCTTATGCATACACTTTATTATTTTCTTTAAGTACGTCTTAATCAGTTATCTTTTATTAGTTTGTTGGACTTATTCTCTTGGTCTAACAATAAAAAGGAAATCAAGAAAGTGACCATTAAAGAAAGTAGGCCTGGGCGATTTCGGATCGGATATATTCGGATTCGGATATGAGAGTTTATTATCCGTTCGGATTTTATGACTTTTTTGGTTCGGTTTCGATTCGGATATATTCGGATTCGGATAATTTGGGTAGGAGAGTTTATTATCCGTTCGGATTTTATGATTCAACGGTTCGGCTTCAGTTTGGATAGGTGTCGGATTCGGATCGGTTTTCGGGGAAAAAAAAACTGAAAATTGTTCAATTTAAATAAAAATTGATTTAATCTTACTAAAATTGGTTAAATTTTGCAAAAATATGTATTAAAAAAAAAAAAAAAAAAAAAAGTTTCCGAAATCTAGTTTATTTAGGATATTTTTGTGATTTGCTATAAAATTACAACTAAATATAACTAATATTTTTGGATATATAATATTATTTCCGGTTTTTGGATATTCATTTGGTTTTCGGTTCGGATCGGGTTCGGTTCGGGTAATTCGGATAGGGAAATTCATTATCCATCCGGATTTTGTGACTATTTGGTTCGGATTCGGTTCCGAATTTTTCGGATCGGTTTTCGGATTTCGGGTTTTATGCCCAGCTCTAAAAGAAAGATTCAAATGCAAATTTGGTAGGAAGCTGCGGAGGAGAGTGATCCCCACGACCCAATATATTCTTCAAGTTGTGGAAGAGGAGAGAGTTTCAATTATTTGTTTTCTACTTGAATAAAGTTTTTTAATTGGCATAGTTGATGATTAATACGTCATTTCAGACGTAATCACGTGTGAACGCAATTCATTAAACTAGTGTATTTAATGTCTCGGATCGGGTAATTTAGTTGACTATGATATTTTTGACCATTTAAAAAAGATTTGTTCAAAATTCAAACATTTTCCAATGTGGCAATTACTTGGACAAGAAGCAATCCATGATCCCGTAGAAAGGGAAAAAATGTTATGATGTCACAAGAAAAGTCTTATTTCAGTTTATTTTTTTACCAGTAGTCTTATTTCAGTTTAAGAACAAAAAAATCTTTGCACACAAAAAAAAAAAAAAACATAAAAGTCTTTGATTAATTAATACTCTTATGTTCGGAAAATAAATTTACTTTGATTTAGTTTCTCTTTGAATTTGTTCATGATAATGTATTTCTTTAATTTTTCTTTTCTAAAATTTTTTTGTTTAAAGTTAATTAGAAATCTTCCAAAAAATTTCAATAAGGTTTGTGATGTTTATCGTAATTTCAAAAAAAGAGTTATAAACGTTTCATATCTCAAAGGAGTAAATTTATAGGGTTTATACTTTGTCCGAGTGACTGATTATTCCCGGTGAAGAGAAAAGTTGCAGGGGAAGAATGGCTAGGATATGTGGTCGCGACTCGGTATTGAGGAGCCGGAATTTGAAGCATTGGAGTCCATTGTGGTGGATTAGGAATGGCACAAAACGCTGCTTGCTCTGAAGTAGAATACCTTAAGTCGCAAGTTTTCTCTTTGCAACCACATTGACCATGGACGTCGTTTAATTGAGTGTTGAAGTCTTGAAGAGCATTTGAACAACAAGGAGAAGTAAACAGAGGAAGAAAGGGATCGTGATGAGACGTATATTGCTCCATATGTATTATGTTCCGTTTCTGCATCAAAGAACAAAAGGAAACAATACCTCAGTGGAAACTTTTACTATGTTTTAGCCGTTTTAGTTATTAAAAGTGTATTGAAACCTGGAAAACTAAATTCTTCCTAAGTAAAGCATTGGCTTGAGTCAAGAAACTTGCAGGACTTGAATCCGCCATCACAGAGAATTTGAGAAGATTTGATGGTGGTGGTAGAGTAGAATAATTTTGAAGGAATCTCTGAATGTTTTCTTAGATGTACATAAAGAAGGGCATACTAAAAATATCAAGAATTAAGTAGATAACACTTTAACTATACACGTTACTGAAGTGGCATACATGTACTGGACAATAGCACTGTATTTTCTTGTGAGTTGTTTCGTGTAGGTCAAGTTATAAGTATTTTTTGCATCACTCACCTAAGAAATGTACTCTTTACCAAAACCTATACAAATATGAATATAATAAGATACATATGGTTTTTTTTTTCTTAATTATTACGAAAACGTAGAAATTTGGGTTTATTGCTATACTATTTAGGTATCTCCAACTTTCATAGCCGATATATGAATTTCAAAACAGAGTAAAACCAATGGTTATGACATTGCGAACCATCAGGGAAAAACATATCCAAGTGTTGTTGTGTCGCCTCTTTGCTTCAGGAGCTCTAGTAATAGTTTTACGTATAATCTCTATTTCATTGAAAAATCAAGAACTTGTAACATATATCCAGTAATATACGTGAAATCTTATAAACACTAATTCAGTAATTCTGTATCTGTGGTAGCAATTTGACATAAGAAAATATTGACATTGGACAACACATGTATGTATGAATCTAAGAAGATTAAGAAAAGACATTAAAGGCCTGACCATTCCTAGCAACCTTTATGAAGACATCTTCAAGTGTTGTGTCTGCGAGTCCCCAAGCAAACACCGTGAAGTTGCTCTTCGCCTTCTCCACCGCCTGAAACACCTCTGAGATCCGAACCTCCTCTTTTGGAAGCTCAAACTTCTGGGTTCCTGCGATGTGATATATCTTCTTGGCGTTTGGGGAGACATCTTTAATCAGCTTCTCCACGTTTTGCTCGTGTTCTGAAGATGTTGTCATCGTAAACACATAAGATCCACCGTACCTTCCCTTCAGCTCTTTAGGGTTGCCAATGCATTGCAAGCCTCCGTCCACAAAAATACCCAATCGGTCACAAAGAAATTCTGCTTCTTCCATTGAGTGGGTTGTTAGGATTATCGCAGTGTTTTGTTTAGCACGCTTGATGACAGTCCATAGGTTCTTTCTCGAGGCTGGATCAAGTCCTGTGCTTGGCTCATCCATATAAACCACCTACAAAGATTAAAAAAATTATTGAGACAGATTTTGTTAAGCTTGAAAAAAGCTCAATTCTCTAGGTTGTGTTCTATTTCTAAGGGCTTAATGGTGTACCTTAGGATTCCCGATAAGTGAAATGGCTACGCTCAGCCGCCTTTTCATACCACCACTGTATTTCCCAGCAGGTTTGTCGGCAACTCCTCCGTAGAATAGGTTGACACTCTTAAGAGACTCTTCCACAGCCTTATGCAAGGTAATAATGATGAGAGTAAGATTGATTGAGCAATCATGAAATTGACGTTTTGATAACTTTTTGAAGTAATATAGAAGGGAAGTGAGGTTGATAACATACTTGGTTGAGATCAGAACCTTTGAGATTCTTAAGTCTCCCGTAAAACAGCAGATGTTCCCTTCCTGTCAGTGTTTCCCAGAGCAAGCTGGTATACGCAAACAACGAGAGACAGATTAACTATTTCCTCTATAGTGGAAACATAAGCAACTCTTTATGTGGTACTTTCTTGGCGAGAACAAAATGAAATGAATTTCAAGAATTTAATTACTCGTGCTGCGGGCATACGCCCATGCTGGTGTATACTCGGTCCATATCACTGCATATATCCAGACCTTGAACAAGCCCTGTCCCAGATGTTGGTTTCAAGAGCCCAATCATCTGGCCAAGAAAATAGAGAACATATTACTATGGTTACAAGATTATCATCTGACGCACAATTCGTTTGGGCATATACAAGATAGAGATTGTCGGTCAGCAAAGATATTGTGGAAAAAAGATTCTGTCCATTTGTGTTACTGACCATATTGATGAAGGATGTCTTGCCAGCACCATTGGGCCCTAACATGCCAAAGCATTCTCCTGAAGGCACAGCGAGAGATAACCCCCGAACTGCCAATTTAGGCGGGTTCCCATCTCTACCAGGATACACCTTCTTCAGGTTGTCACATACAATCGCATGGCTTGTGCTCGACTCAAGGATCAACTGCTCAACTTTTTCACTCTGATTGGAACAAATTTTGTTATCAGAACCAGTATTATCAAGAACATGGAATATATTGTAAAGCCTTTTGACATACCTCATGAGTGACATCTGGTTTCTCCATCTCAACTGAGACTTTGGAGCCTTGCCTCTGCAAACTAGGCCTTCGCAAAGAAGGAGATTTCTTGAATGGGTTTTGCAAGAAGAACAACGGGTCTTTTCCGGATGAAGAAATCTTATCGATATAGTATGCTGCAATGAGTGTGAGAAACCACTCAGCGATAATGATGTAAAAAACATCATCCATTGCACTATCACTGAAATCTTTCCACTTCATCCCATCTCCCCCTCTCAAGTTTCCCCGGAAAGAAAATTGTGCCAACTCATACAGCCCACGGTATAAGGAAAACCCAGGATATAACTCCATGACAATAATCCAGCCCCCTGGAAAAGTTAATTGATTGTAATTGTGGTCAGTTGTGAGAATAAACGAGTGTATTAAATATCGTTCTTCAAATTAATCATAATAACTTACTAGGAAATGATGAATCTTCAATCAGAAAGTTGAGTAGAAACAAACCCAGAAGTCCAGATCCAAACACGTATATGTAAGCAGCAACTATGATTATAACATATGAGAAACGCTCATTAGTTCCTTTAAACCCCAACATGTTCTTGATCAAATTCAAGAAGCACGATGTTGTAAGTACCTGTTGATGTCTTGACATTTGAAAATACTGAAGAAACTAGAAAGGCAAGCGCGATTTGCAGATTCACATAGAGAAAATAGAGTACGAATTGGATGCTGTAGTCATTAAGCCGAAAGAACTTCAGTCCTGCAGGGAACCAGCAACTATAGAGACCCATATTGGAAAAGAAATCTGTATAGAAAATCTAAATGTAAGAAATATATAAAGACAGAAAGGCTTCAATTACCTATTGCTGACCCGAATATCATCAGGCATATAACGTATAACACGGATAAGGTAAGGAAATAGGCATATGAAATCATCCAATAAGGACCATCTCCTAGGCCATGCATTTTCATTATAATTCTTAGATGTTGCTGTTTCTCATATACTAATGACGACACGATCACCTACATACAAATGGCTCTAGATATGAATTTCATATCTTAGGCTGGGAAAAGGAGAATTCTTGTTGTTTCCAAGATTTATAGATCACTATACATCAGGGTGAATATTATTGAAGGCAAACTTACAGGGAACAGAAGAAGAATAACCCATGTGAAGAAAAGGGGGCCAATTAGAGACGCAATGTCCAGACGAAGACTTGTTTCTGGTTTCGGCATTTCTTTGGCATATTCTAACAACATCCTTGTCCCTGGGCCTTGTAGAAATTGAAGGTAAGCATTTGACACCTGCAGTTTGGTAAAGTGTAAGCATCAGCTCAATAAAAAAAGTGGTGCCACAATGGTAAAGAGCAAAGTGAGAATACAATGATGAGAATGTCTTGAGTACATTGTTGTTTTCTTACCAAATTGATTGAGCGGGGAACACGGATCAACTTTGTAAGTCTATTTCCTGCATCGTCCTTGTATGTTGAATTATACCAGATGTGCACATTGAAATTGTTTCTATCAGTGTTCAAGAGATCATATGCTAAGGCAACAAAAATCAGATAGGAAGAGTCAGGCATCTCATGTGCATATTAAGCATTGTTATAGATAAACCAACTGAGAAGTTGAGGAACCTGCAGCAATCTCATTTATCTTCCCCTCGGGATTTCCTTTCCGATAACCCTTGAAAATCTCATCATTGACCTGTCTGGAGCTATTCTTCCAAACATTTAATCCTTCAACACATCTCAACTCTGGTTTTGACAAAACTATTAAGTTAATCGACAGCAAGAATGTTTCCTCAGAAGATAACTTTAAGTGAAGACAATATATGGAAGAAAGAGATATCATGTTTGACAAACTCGGGATACGCATACAGAGGAACGCAACCAGATTACATTAAGCTAACAATGATATAAACATATCTAACATTCAATATCCCTCTTAAACTTTTTAAATTGACATCTTAAACATCTATGGGATTGAAAACTGAATACCTTTCTCAAACTTGAGAGGTGGTTGTTCGAATGAGAATGGAAATGTAGCATTTAGAATGCAACGAGGTTGGATATTGTAGATGGAAAGATTTGAGGCAATCCCTGGATCAATATAATTGGTGAAATCTGCCTCAACTGTTGTACCCTGAAACATAAGGCCAGGAAAGCTATGAAACATATTCATACACTTCATAATTGAAACAGAGAGATCATCTAACCAAAGAACTTACCAAAACATTGTTGGCTAAAGTACTCAAGAGGTCAGAAGAGTTCGCGGATAGAGAACTTGTGAGCAGATTCTCATATACAGCTAAAAAAAACATGAAGATAAGTTCCAGTGAAAACAAAGTAAAAAATATTCCCAAAAAACTGGAGAAAAAAGACATACTTGTTCCAAGGGAAATGTTATTTCCAGTAAACAGTATAGTAACAGGACAAGATCCTGTTCGTCTACAAGAGTCATTAAGAAGACCTCTAACATCGCGACTTTCAGGGCGCGGGATTTGTAACAATGGAGGCCATAGTGGAGGACTAGGGATGGAACAAAAGAAGGCTTGATCCGGAGAAGAATATTGGAAACCGCAAATATTTCTTTCGCATTTTCCAGCACTATTTTTGACGATGCATTCACAACCACAACGATTATCAGCAGAGTTATTAACTTGTGTATCGAACAAGACTTGTATAATCACTAGAAGTATACAGAGGCCGAAAGGAATCATGATAAACCGAATGTTGCTCCATAGATTCCGTTTCTACATCAAACAATTTACACAAGACGAATTAGAACTACGGATACTAACACAACATAATCCTAGCAAATATTTCTATAATCAATAGATGTTGTTGAACTTTGAGATACGTTTATCTGATTTATACCGAGTTATATCAAATTACACTGAAAATTCCTAGCAAATATCTGTAATTACGTCCGATAATCAATAAATCAGCCACTAACTCTGATTAGAAAAATCGAAAATCCGAGAACAGAATCTACTCACATTAGACGATTTCTACGTAGGTACAAGAAACGAAAACTTGTATGTATAATTCGATTGCGTAAAGGAAAAGAAAACAGAAAAAGTACCTGATAGGTTAAGTTTTTCCTAAGCAAGGCATTGGCTCTCGTTGAGAAACTGGCAGGACCAGGATCCGCCATTGTTGAAGATTTTGGTAATCTTCGCTCTTTTCTCTGTGTCCTTCTCTTTGACTAATAAATTATTTTAGGTTTCTGTTTTCTTTTGGGTTAATAAAAATTGAATCCTAATTTTGAACTTAGAACGAACCAAATCCAATCACCGCCTTTTGGGTTCATATAGTAGCAGGGCGGAGGAAAGAAGAACAGAGATCAGATACGGTCTGTGAAATTACGATACTACCCTTATGCACACGGTTTATTATTTTTGTTAAGTACGTCTTAATCAGTTGTTTTTTCTATATTATTAAAATTTTGGGATTATTCTTTTGGTCAAACAACAAAAAGGTGAATTCAACGAAATCAAGAAAGTGACAATTAAAGAAAGATTGAAATGTAAATTTGGTAGGAAGCTGCGGAGGAGAGTGATCCCACGACCCATAGATTCGTCAAGTAGTGGAAGAAGGAGAGTTTCAATTATTTGTTTATATTGAATATAAAGTTTTTAATTGGCATAGTTGATGATTAATACGTCATTTCAGACGTAATCACGTGTGAACGTAATTCATTAAACTAGTCTATTAAAAATATCTTACGTAAAAGTATCGGGTAATTTAGTTGACTATGAGAATTTTGACCATTTTAAAAATTTAAAAAAGATTTGTTCAAAATTCAAACATTTTCCAATGTGGCAGTTAAGTTACTTGGACAAGAAGCAATGCATGATCCCATATTAAGGAGAAAATATGTTATGATGTCAGAAGAAAAGTCTTATTTCCGTTTATTTTTTTACCAGCAGTCTTATTTCAGTTTTTAAACATAAAAAGTCTTTCCACAAAAGTTGTTTTTTAAATAAAAGTCTTAATTAGTAGCATTTTTTTCAATACAGGGAAAATAAATTTACTTTGATTTGGTTTCGGTTTGAATTTGTTCATGGTAATGTTTTTTCTTTAAAAAAATTTCAGGTTAAAAGTTAATTAGGATTTAGGAACCCTTTTTTACCTTGCAAAATGTGAGAAGCTAATGAGCCACCAAGATGCTAAATCTATCTTGTGTTTAAGTTCCTTCAGAGGAAGTTATTAAGGCATCCATCCTTAATCATGGCCTATGGGTTCCCTCAAATTATAATTTTTACAATCCTCAATTTTCCTCACAACAAATAATTAATAATCAAACACACTTTAAAGACTAAGGTAAAATTTAACAGCTAAATCCTAATTACTTTAGAAGTTATAAATTTTAATTCGTAAACCTTAGAAATATATACATTTAGGATCTAAATGGTATATGAAATTTATATATAGCCACGGTTTACATAAAATTTATGTGTTACATAAATCATCCACAAACAAACAAGTTATAAAAGACCTCAGAGAAATTCACAAACTTGTAGCCGAGAGCCAACAATGTACATTAATCAAACCTCTGCATAAGCAATTTTATCAACCATGAACAGACATAAATAATAATCTTACGAATATTCAAGAGAAGACATTAAAGGCCTGACCGGTTTTAGCAACCTTGATGAAAACATCTTCAAGAGTTGTGTCCGCAAGTCCCCAAGCAAACACCCTGAAAGTGCTCTTGGCCTTCTCCACCGCCTGAAACACTTCAGAGATGCGAACCTCGTCCTTTGGGAACTCAAACTTCTGAGTCCCTGTGATGTGATATATCTTCTTTGCATTTGGGGAAACATCTTGAACCAACGTCTCAACATCTTTTTCATGTTCTGGTGATGTTGTCATTGTTAATACATATGATCCACCATACCTTTTCTTCAGCTCTTTTGGATTCCCTATGCATTGTAACTTTCCATCAACAAAAATCCCCAATCGGTCACACAGAAACTCTGCTTCTTCCATTGAATGAGTCGTGAGGATTATCGCTGTGTGTTCTTTTGCGCGTTTGATGACTGTCCATAGGTTTATTCTTGAAGCTGGATCAAGTCCTGTGCTTGGCTCATCCATATAAACAACCTTTTATTTAATAAGATAAACCAAATGGAAAAATGATTTGTTAAAGCTTGAAAAACTATAAGGGCTTATCAACCAGTTTTTAGTTAGGAGAGGAGTAAGAGACATTGGTGTACCTTAGGACTCCCGATAAGTGAAATGGCTACGCTTAGCCGCCTTTTCATTCCTCCGCTGTATTTCCCAGCAGGTGTATCCGCAACTCCTCCGCGAAATAGGTTCACACTCTTAAGTGATTCTTCTACAGCCTAATAATTAACCACACATTGACGTTTTAATACTCTTGCGCTAATATAGGATAGAAGTAAGATTGATAACATACTTGGTTGAGATCAGGCCCTTTGAGATTCTTAAGTCTTCCATAAAAGAGAAGATGTTCTTTTCCTGTCAGTGTTTCCCAGAGCAAGCTGGTAAATGACAAACAATAAGAGAACGATAAAACAACTATATGATTCTTAGGAATAATATACAATGACATGAATCAATCCACTCGTTACTAACTCATGTTTCAGTTGGGAAGCCCATAAACTTAATAATCATCTTCAACAACAACAAAATTATCAAGAATTTAATTTATTACTCGTGTTGTGGGCAAACACCCATACTGGTGTATACTTTATCCATATCCTTGCATATGTCCAAACCTCGAACAAAAGCTGACCCTGATGTTGGTTTCACGAGTCCAATCATCTAGCCAAAAATGTATATAAACTTAGGAGTATGCTAGAAAAAGTTTTTAATAGAAAAGCGAGCTAGGCACAAAAGATTTGTATATGTCCCTTTGGGTACTAACCATATTGATGAACGAGGTCTTTCCGGCACCATTGGGCCCTAACATGCCGAAGCATTCTCCTGACTGCACAGCGAGAGATAAGCCACAAACTGCCAGTTTAGGCGGGTTCCCATCCCTGCCTTGATACACCTTCTTCAGGTTGTCACATACAATTGCATGGCTTGTGCTCGGCTCAAGCATCAACTGCTGGACCTTTTCTTTCTAATTTGAACAAATTTATTTTATCAAAACGGTTCAAAAAACGCAAAGAACATGGAAGGGGTTGTGAATTCTTTTGCAATACCTCCTGAATGACATCCATTTTCTCCATTTCTACCGAAACAGAAGATTCCTCTTTTTGCACGCTAAGCCTTTTTGGAGAAGAAGATTTCTTGAGAGGGTTTTTCAAGAATGCAAAAGGATCTTTCGCAGATGAAGAAACTCGGTCCATACAGTATGTCGCAATGAGTGTGAGAAACCATTCAACGATAATGATGGAGAAAACTTCATCCATTGCACTACCTCTGATATCTTTCCACTTCATCCCATCCCTCCCATTCAAGTTTCTCTGGAAAGCATATTGGGAGAATTCATACAACCCGCGGTATAATGAGAAGCCGGGATACAGTTCCATGACAAAAATCCAGCGTCCTGGTAAAAAGTAAAAGATTATATATAATAGCATTGTGGTTAGTTTTGAGAATATGTCTTCTTCAAGTTGTTATTGATAGCTTACTAGAAAACGATAAACTTTCCATCAGAAACTGGAAGAGGAATGCGCCCAAGAGCCCAGATCCAAACACGTACATGTAAGCAGCAACTACAATTTGGGCATAAAACAGAAAGTGTTTCTCCTTAACACCGACATGTTCCCGAGCAAATTCGAAAAAAAATGTGACTTTAGTTAGTACCTGATGCTGTCACAGCCTTTGAAAATGCTAAGGAAACTAAAAAGGCAATGGAGATTTGCAGATTTATATAAAGAAAATAGAAAATGAATTGGATGCTGTAGTCATTGGACCGGAAGAACTTCAGTCCTGTAACAAACTATAGCTTTGAGACTTGATTTATATACACATAAGAAAATATTAACATAAGATAAGTCAGCTCTACAATACCTATTGCTGACCCAAATATCATCAAACATATAATGTATAACGTGGATATGGCGAGAAAATAGGCGTAGGTTATCATCCAATATGGACCATCTCCTAGGCCATGCATTTTCATTATAATTCTTAGACGTTGCTGCTTCTCATACACCAATGAGGTCTAGATCACCTGCATAGAAAATGCCTATAACTATTGAAAAAGCCTATATATTAACCAAACAATTATGGGCCTAGGTCCATAATCTCTTCGATCCGCAAACCAGAGCAGGTTAAATTAGTTCCCATGATAAGATCATCATATACTTGTAAGAGTATGAAGTAGTCCACATAAAAAGAGCTTACAGGGAACAAAAGAAGAATAACCCATGTGAAGAAAATGGGGCCTATGAGAGACGCCATGTCCATGCGAAGCCTAGTTTCTTGTTTAGGCATTTCTTTAACAAAATCGAATAACATCTTTGTCCCTGGGCCTTGCAAAAACTGAAGATAAGCATTCGAAACCTGCAATGTTTTGCCGAGTCAAAGAATGAGTTTGATCAAAAGACCAGTCCTACATATAGAGTGACCAATGCTACTTATCTTAGTGTTGGTTCCTTCACAATTTCTATGTAGAATCCTAACATACAACAAGTACGTAGTTTCTTACCAAATTGACTGAGCGAGGAACTCGGACATACTTTACACGCCAATCTTGAAAATCTCCCTTGTATGTCGTGTAATACCAGATGTTCACATTGAAGTTGTTCCTATCCGTGTCCAAGAGATCGTATGCTAATAAAACCAGAGAAAGAGTCAGAAGTTAACTGTAAAATAAAGATCCTAGGCGAAGCTTAGAGGTCGCTGGTTCGAGTAACGCTTGGGACGAAACTAATATTACATGTTGTGGTTTCGGGCCTGGGGGATTATGGGCCGGCTTTGGCCTAAAACCTCCTGATATTCAAAAAAAAAAAAAAAAATACAAAGACAAATGATAAGAGAAGTGGTATAACCTGCAGCGACCTCATTGATGATCTCTTCATGATTTTCTTTATGATAGCCCTTAAAGATCTCATCATTGACCTCTACGGAGTTATTTCTCCAGAGACTCAATCCTTGAACGCATCTCACCTCTGCTTTGACACATTAACCATTAAGTTAATAGGCCGCAATGAAAGAATGTTATCTCTTACAAAAATAACTTGGAAAATGGAATGCAGATTAAAACTTATATTGATTTATTACGGTTTAAATTTAGTGTTTTTTTTTTTTTTTTTTTTTGGTTGGGTAAGGGTTCATATATACACCATTTTGGGTTTTAGTGTTCAGTTTTCAGATTAGGGTTTCACACATAATTTTGTGACGTTAATACCTTTATGAAACTCGAGAGGTGGTTGTCGGAATGAGAATGACAATGTAGTGGCTGGGGTGCACTGAGGTTGGATATTGAAAATGGGAAGATCTGAGTAAATCCCTGGATCACGATAGTTGGTGTAGTCTGTCTCTGATGTTGTGCCCTGTATATATAAATATACTAATTCATGAAAAAGCACCGAGAGATAGAGAGACTTGATAATAATGGAAAGATTCAGAATTCAAACAGAGAAGGACTTACCAAGACATTATAGGCGAGATTACGCAAATGGTAAGAAGAGGAGTTGACCGTGGAAGAAGTACTTAGCAGATTCTCAGATAAAGCTAAAACAATAGTGAAGATTAGTTGGAAAGAAAAAAACATTTATTGTAATAAAAAAAAAAACATTAAAAGAGGAGAGTATACTTGTTCCAAGGGATTGGTTCTTCCCAGTAACAAGTATGGTTACAGGACAAGATCCGGTTCGTTTGCACGAATCACGACGGGTACGATTAACAGAGCGAGGAATATGTAACAAAGGAAGCAATGGTGGAGGGTTAGGGAAGGCACAAAAGACGGCTTGGTTTTGAGATGAATATTGTAAACCACAACTTTTTATTTCGCATTTGCCATCTCCATTTTTGTCGTCGTCGATACATCGACAACCGCATTGATTATCAACAGAGTTATTAACCAGTGAATCGAACACAGCTTGAATGCACACTAGAACCACACAAAGGTACAAAGGGATCACGATCAGCCTAACGTTACTCCATATGTCCCGTTTCTACAACAATGGTAACAAGATATAATTACATTTTTCTATATGTATATATAGATAACGCATTTATTGTATGGCCAAGTACCTGATAAGTTAAGTTTTTCTTGAACAAGGCGTTGGCCTGCGTCAAGAAACTGGCGGCAGCAGGTTTCGCCATAGATGAGTCCTGATTTGACTCTATGAGTTCACAATTCGATCTTTTATGATACCTTTTTATTTCCACTTGCGAATTATAAATTGGTATTTATCTTAATAACTAGTCATTTCAACGAAAGAAGAACTTCAATTATAATATGCAAGAAGTTGCCAAAGAAAGGAGTAATCCCACGACGACCAAGAAATTTTTTCAACCAGCATGTGTGGAGAGTGGGTTATTGTTTTTTACATAAAATAAGTAATAATGTTAATTACTATAAGATTTTGCGGAACCGTTGTATGGTACGTATCACGTAACGTGATGATATGTATATATCTTACGAGTCTAAATTAAGAAACTAGTAGGTTAAGTTTCTTCTGAACAAAGCATTGGCCCGGGTAAAGAAACTTGCGGTAATATGGTTTGCCATTGATGATAAGCTTCTGCAATCTTGATTTTGTCTTTTTCTTCTGTTTTATATATCTTTCCTTTTGTTGTAGATTTAGTGACACAAAGTCCTGATGAATTCACAGTAAGATTCATGCATGTGACAGACTTTAATTTCCACTGGCTAATTTATATGTGGTTGAGGCCATTACGGCATTAACTATTTTGTGTTACTTATAATGTCAACAAACGTAGAACTTCAATAATTTGCAGGAAATTGCCAAGAAAAGGACTGATCTTTGCAATAAAATTCTATAATGTGGTGGTTGAGGCCATTAATTATGTGTGCATAATGAGGTTTTTACAAAGAAGAAATTATAAAGTTTAGCAAGATTTATGGGGAAACATGGTCAAGTAGGGTAAAACTATAAATATCTCACAAATCTATAAAATATTGTCGGGTAATTTCATTGACTTATTGTTAGAACTTAGAACCACGTCGATCTCTATCGTTAAGTGTTAAAAGTAAAACATTGTTGTGATGACTGAGAAATAGTTATACCTATCTTGTCTTTGCTTAAGTCACGTCATATTTTATGTAAATTCATCATTTTACGTCAAAATATACAAATCACGCGTTTTCGCCGTAACTGCGGGCTCACGTTTTACCATCAATCTGCATTACTTTTTTTCAACATCGAAATTGCTGCAGAATTCCGTTTTGGTACCAAAACTGTGAAATTTTGTTGGCATGCACTAACAATGTAAAAAAAAAACAAGTGGCAGTGGTCAAGTGGAAAGGAGGAGGAGCTGCCTTGTAGATATCTAGGTCAGAGATCAATTCCTTTCAAACGCAATTTACTAAATCACTCCATTTTTCCAATCAAAATGGTGTCATGCTTTAGGCCCATTAGGAAATCCGGTGAGTGGGCTATTCAACTGCTACACTCACCCTAAGAGCATGGTCATAGGTGATACTCATAAAGTATCATTAAGAAATTTTTAATATTATTTATAATGTTTGTTTAATGTTTTTTTTTTGTTTCTTCCTGCTTTTGGCAAAGACGACCAATAAGGAGATGCCACGTCAGATGATACTGGTATCAAAAGTATCACTGGACTGATACTGATCAGACCCATTTTAATTGTTTTGTCCATATAAAAATAATTTATGGGCTTATGATACTCTAAAAATATCACCCATGTACATGGTCTAAGGGGATTACTCGGCGGTGGTAAAAGCGCAGATCATCCTGGTTATAAAAAAAACAATGCACAACGAAGAAAAACAATTTCTTTACTCTTATTCGTGGGAATTATCTCTTTCTAATGTATCAACATCATCATTCACAAATTTATCTAGCCTTGTTTTACATAAATCATTCACAAACAAACAAGTGGTAAAACCCTCCGACGCAAGTCACAAACTTGTAGCCGATTCCAATAATGTACACTATACGAATCAAATCTACGCATGACCAATACTATTAAACATGAAATAACAAATATTGACGTTGAACAGACAAAAAGGATAATCTAAAGAAGATTCAAGAGAAGACACTAGAGGCCTGAGAAGTTCTAGCAACCTTAATGAAAACATCTTCAAGAGTTGTGTCTGCAAGTCCCCAAGCAAACACCCTAAAATTACCCTTTGCCTTCTCCACCGCCCGAAACACTTCCGAGATCCGTACTTCCTCTTTTGGGATCTCAAATTTTTGTGTCCCTGCGATGTGATATATCTTCTTGGCGTTTGGAGAAACTTCTTGAACCAACATCTCCACATCTTTTTCATGTTCTAATGATGTTGTCATTGTTAACACATAAGATCCACCATACCTTCCCTTTAATTCTTTTGGATTCCCTATGCATTGTAACATTCCGTCTACAAAAATCCCCAATCGGTCACAAAGAAACTCTGCTTCTTCCATTGAATGAGTAGTGAGGATTATCGCAGTGTGTTTTTTTGCGGATTTGATGGCTGTCCATAGGCTCCGTCTCGACGCTGGATCAAGTCCTGTGCTTGGCTCATCCATATAAACCACCTTTTAAAAAATTAAACGAAATGTAAAAATGGATTTGTTAAAGTTCTCTAACTCACATGAATAAAGGTTATGCATAAGGTTTTCAGTAGATGAATAAGAGACATTGGTGTACCTTAGGACTTCCAATAAGTGAAATGGCTACGCTTAATCGCCTTTTCATGCCCCCACTATATTTCCCAGCAGGTTTATCAGCAACTCCATCACGAAATATGTTCACACTCTTAAGAGACTCCTCTACAGCCTAAACCCATAAATTAGTTATGATACTTTTGGAGTAATATAGTAGACAAGTAAGATTGATAACATACTTGGTGGAGATCAGAGCCTTTGAGATTCTTAAGTCTTCCGTAAAAGAGCAGATGTTCCCTTCCTGTCAGTGTTTCCCAGAGCAAGCTACACAATAGAGAACAAGAAAATGATGACAATTAAAACAAAATAATCTGTTTTCCAAGAATATAATTACTTACTCATGTTGTGGGCAAACACCCATGCTGGTATATACTCTGTCTATATCCTTACATATGTCCAAACTTTGAACAAGAGCTATTCCAGATGTTGGTTTCACAAGCCCAGTCATCTGCCCAGCAAAAATAGAAATGTATTCCACATCGAAAATAAATATGATTCGACAATAGTATTTAAGGATATAAGCATCTAAACTCATTGTCAATTGATTTGAAGTCGGAAACCTATAAATTTTTAAACACCATAATTAGTCACGAAAATATAAAATACAACTTGTATTATTCTGGAGAGTTTTTCAATTGAAATCTAAGCACAAAAGTACTCACCATATTGATGAAGGATGTCTTCCCTGCACCGTTTGGTCCTAACATGCCGAAGCATTCTCCTGAAGGCACAGCGAGAGATAACCCTTGAACGGCCATTTTAGGCGGGTTCCCATCCCTACTTGGATACACTTTATTCAGGTTGTCACATACAATTGCATGGCTTGTGCTCGGCTCAAGCATCAACTGCTTGACCCTTTCTCTCTGATTAGGAAGAAAACAAATTTCATCAAAACAACTAGTAAAAAACACAAAAAAAACATGTAATGTATTGTTAATCATTGTTTGTTATACCTCCTGAGCGACATCTAGTTTGTCCAATTCAATGGAAATAGCAGATCCCTGTCTCTGCAAGCTATGTTTCGACGGAGATTTCCTCAAAGTGTATTTCAAGCATAAAAAAGGGTCTTTCGCGGATGAAGAAACTCGGTCCATATAGTATGCTGCAATGAGAGCGAGAAACCACTCGACGATAATGATGTAGAAAACTTCATCCATTGCACTATCATTGAAATCTTTCCACTTCATCCCATCGCTCCCATTCACGTTTCTGATTAAAGCATACTGAGAGAACTCATACAAACCACGGTATAAAGAGAAGCCCGGAAACAACTCCATGAAAAAAATCCAGCTTCCTAGGGAAAAAGTAAACATTATATTAGTATTGTGGTCACTGTTCAGTATTTGAGAATAGGTCTTCTCCAACTTGATTTTGATATATAGCTTACTGGGAAACGATAAACCTTCCAACATAAACTGGAAGAGGAATCCGCCCAAGAGCCCCGATCCAAACACGTATAGGTAAGCAACAACTACAATTGAGCCATAAAACAAAGAGTGTTCCTTTTAATTAACATCATCATGTTCTTGAGCACATTTAGTTAACGTGTGACTTAAGTTAGTACCTGTAGCTGTCTCAACCTTTGAAAATGCTGAGGAAACAAGAAAGGCTATGGAGATTTGTAGATTTATGCAGAGAAAATAGAAAACGAACTGGATACCGTAGTCATTATACCGGAAAAACTTCAGTCCTGCAAGGCACTATAGCTCTTAAACATGTTCTATATATAGAAGAAAATATGGCAACGAGACAATACCTATTGCTGACCCAAATATCATCAAGCATATAATATATAACGTGGATATGGCTAGAAAGTAGGCGTAGGAAATCATCCAATAAGGACCATCTCCTAGGCCATGCATTTTCATTATAATTCTTAGATGTTGCTGCTTCTCGTACACCAATGAGTTTAAGATCACCTGCATAGAAAATGCCTCAAACTATTTAAATCCAATGATAGGATTGCTTCCAAGACTGAATCTGTCTATTGAAAACATACTTACAGGGAACAAAAGAACAATAACCCATGTTAAGAATATGGGGCCAATGACAGAAGCTACGTCAAAATGAAGCTTAGTTTCTTGTTTAGGCATTTCTTTCACAAAATCGAATAACATTTTAGTCCCTGGGCCTCGCAAAAATTGAAGATAAGCATTCGAAACCTGCATTTTGTTTTTGTAGAGTAAGAATGGGTTTGATCAAATGATATGTTCTAGCCTCCTAGGTAAAAAAATAGTCTTAGTTCTTACCAAATTTACTGAGCGAGGAACTCGGACATATTTTACACGCCTCTCTTGTACTCGGTAATCATCCTTGAATGTAGAGTTAAACCAGATGGTCACATTGAAGTTATTCGTATCGGTGTCCAAGAAATCATATGCTAAGAAAACAGAGAAAAGAGTCAGAAGTTTCCTATGTATAAACAAACACATAGAAAATGATAAGAGAAGTGGAATAACCTGAAGCAACCTCATTGATGATTTTTTCATGATTTCCTTGACGATAGCCCTTGAAGATCTCATCGTTGACCTCTACGGAGTTATTTCTCCAGAGATTCAATCCTTGAACGCATCTCACCTCTGTTTTGACACGTTAATAATTTGCAAGAAAATGTTAATTAGTTGCAAGAATGTTCTCTGAGAAGTTAGCTTTGAGTGAGGCACAAGAAATGTTCTCATTATCAAATTAACTTGGGACTTGGAATGCAGTCAGATTACATTTAAACTTACACAGAACAATATTAGTTCTACTAGAATTTTTAATGATATATGCTGTAAACATAATTACAAAACACATTGTAACCTTTTAAAAATTTCTTAAAATCGTTGTGATGACAACACGTAAACATAATTGTACCTTTATGAAACTTGAGAGGTGATTGTCGGAATGAGAATGAGAACGTAGTGGCTGGAGTGCACTGAGGTTGGATGTTTAAGATGGGAAGATCTGAGTGAATCCCTGGATCATGGAAATTGGTGTAGTCTGATTTTGATGTTGTACCCTGAATACAATAGTCATGAAAAATCCTGAGTGATAGAGACTTAATTAATGATCATGAAAAAAAAAAAAAAATCAAGCAGAGAAGAACTTGCCAAGACATTGTACGCGAGATTGCGCAAGAAATCGTCAGAAGAGGAGTTCGCCGTGAAAGAAGTTCTGAGCATATTTTGAGATAAAGCTAAAAATAAAGATAATTAGTTCGAGAGGAAATATTTTGGCCCCGGTAAATAAAATTTCTGGATCCGCCACTGACTGTTAGGATCCCACATAGGAAGTTACGTAGACTAGTCCATTCATTATCAATTGGTTTAGAGTTAAGAGAGGAAGAATGAAGCAATTAAGAGACATACTTGCTCCAAGTGTATGGTTATTCCCAGTAACAAGTATAGTTACAGGACAAGATCCTGTTCGTCTACACGAGCCACGGGCATGATCAACTGAACGAGTTTCAGGACGCGGAATTTGTAACAACGGGAGCAATGGTGGAGGGTTGGGAAAGGCACAAAATGAGGCTTGAGTTTGAGATGAATATTGTAAACCACAACTCTGTCTTTCACATTTGCCATCTCCATTTTTGTGGATGCATCGACAACCACATCGATTATCAGCAGAGTTATTAACTTGTGTATCAAACAGGACTTGAATCCCCACTAGAAGTACGCATAGGTAGAAAGGGATCACAATGAGCCGAACATTGCTCCACATGTTCCGTTTCTACATCAATCGATATAGCTACGTCATTCTCACTAGTAACATCAATGGATTTTGTATCAAGTAGATAACTAACACATGTAAAAGTTTGGCCAAACCTGATAGGTTAAGTTTTTTCTGAACAAGGCATTGGCCCGGGTCAAGAAACTTGCGGGAACATGGTTCGCCATTGATGAAGCTTCTGCAATCTTGATTTTGTCTTTTTCTTCTGTTTGTTTTTAGATTTAGTCACATTGATTCCTGATGAATTCAAAGTAAGATCCATGCATGTGGCACACTTTAATTTCCACTTGCGAATTTTATATGTGGTTGAGGCCATTACGGCATTAACTATATATGTTCTGTTACTTATAATGTCAACAAACGAAGAACTTTAATTATTTTCAGGAAGTTGTCAAGAAAACGAGCAATAAATTTCTGGTTGAGGCCATTAATTATTGGTGCAGAATGAGTTTTTTTATTATTATTATTATTATTACAAAGAAGAATTTATAACATCTAGTAAGATTTATGGGGAAATCGTGGATAATATTATATATGACTTATGAAGAACGTGGTCAAGTAGGGTAGAAAATAGATATCTCACGAATCTAAAACATATTGTCGGGAATTTCATTGACTTATAGTTAGGCATGTGGATCTCTAACGTTAAGTGTTCAAAGGAAAACATTGTTGTGACTAAGAAATACTTATATCTTTTCGTTGCTTGAATCACATGTCATATTTTATGTAAATTCATCATTTTACCTCAAAAATAGACAACTCACGAGTTTAAGCCGTAACTGCTGGATCACGTTATCCATCAATAAGTAATATTTTTTTCAGCATCGAAATTGCAAAATTCCGTATTGATACCAAAACTCTAAAATTTTGTTGGCACTAAGCCACTAATAATGCAAAAAGAAGAAAAATATTGGGCTTGAATGGTATACCACATTTTCACATTTCAAACGTGCTAACGTGATTCTGCTGAATACATATCATTCACAAAAACTTGTGTTGAATTATAAAAAGTGAAAATTAACAAGTGATTTTTCAGTTTATTCCACACGCTTTAAAATTATAACTAAATTTGAGAAAGTCTATTCATCTACTACATAGTAGTTTTAGGCGTTTCTAAAAAAAGTCATTTATGTACTGTTTAAAATTGTTGTCGTCCTATTGATTCTTCTATTTTATAATTTTATAATTCAGTTATTCCGCTATTCAGCTAATAATCTGACATACCAGACAAGTCCATTTTCTTGCATAAGCATCATCTTTTTCCTAATGTACAAACATCATCATTCACAAATTTATAGCCCACACTTATGTAAATGTTTTGTTTTATATAAATCATCCACAAACAAACAAGTGGTAAAAACCTTAGAAATTACAATTCACGTACTTAGCTTGCAGCCAATTCCAGTAATGTACATGACCAATAATATTAAACATAAAGAAGCAAATATTGACGTTGAACAGACAAAAATGATAATGTTAAGAAGATTTAAGAAAAGACATTGGGTTTGAGAAGTTCTAGCCCAACCTTAAAATGAAAACGACTTCAAGAGTTGTGTCGGCAAGTCCCCAAGCAAACACCCTGAAACTCAATCCTATCTTTGCTTGAAGATACTGTCCCATCAGTCCAATTTTCGTATAATTTAATACCCAGCTCCTATTATAGTATGAAATCATGGCCAAATATTGTTCAATTAATTTTGACAAAAAAAATATTGTTCCATTAAATCAATTTGATTTATGCATTTGGATGTTGCGTTTCTTATCCAAAATCAATTGCATTTGCATCAAAATAATGAAGAATGTAAAAAAATATACTCAGTTTGGATGTAAAATTTGTACCTTAACATAATAAAAGACCCAAATATCTTCACAAAACTCATAAAACACCAAAACTACTAATTATTCTGAATAAAATTTTTTTCATATTTTATGTAAATTCATTAATTTTTAACATGAATCATCCACAAACAAGCAACATATAATAACCTCAGAGAATTTCACAAACTTTCAGCCGATTTCTTCTAATAATGTACATTAATCAAATATCTGCATGCCCAAATTTATCAAACCTAAGCAAACAAATATTGACATTAAAGAGAAAAAAAAAAAAAAGAAAAGAAGAAGATGATTTTAAGAAGATTCAAGAGAATACATTAAAGGCTTGAGCAGTTCTAGCAACCTTAATGAAAACATCTTCCAGAGTTGTGTCTGCTAGACCCCAAGCAAACACCTTGAAATTGCTCTTCGCCTTCTCTACCGCCTGAAACACTTCCGAGATCCGAACTTCGTCTTTTGGGATCTCAAATTTCTGTGTCCCTGCTATGTGATATATCTTCTTGGCATTTGGAGAAACATCTCGAACCAACACCTCCACATCTTTCTCATGTTCTGATGTTGTTGTCATCGTCAACACATAAAATCCACCATACCTTCCCTTAAGCTCTTTTGGGTTCCCTATGCATTGTAACCTTCCATCAACAAAAATTCCCAGTCGGTCGCAGAGAAACTCTGCTTCTTCCATTGAATGAGTAGTGAGGATTATCGCAGTGTTTTTTTTTGCGTGCTTGATGACAGTCCACAGGTTCTTTCTCGAGGATGGATCAAGTCCTGTGCTTGGCTCATCCATATAAACCACCTTCAAATATATAAATGAGGACGAGTTTTTTAGGCTTGAAAGAGCCTAACTCTCTAGGTGTCCTTTTTTTAAAGGCCATGGGTTAAAGCAACAATATTCTCAGACATTAATGGTATACCTTAGGATTCCCGATAAGTGAAATGGCTACGCTGAGCCGCCTTTTCATACCCCCACTGTATTTCCCAGCAGGTTTGTCCGCAATTCCTCCGTGGAAAAGGTTGACACTCTTAAGAGACTCTTCCACAGCCTAATGCAAGGTAAATAACCACGAGAGATAGAATGAGCAACCATGAAATTGACATTATTTTGATAACTTTTGAATAATATATTGAATGGAAGTGAAATTGATAACATACTTGGTTCAGATCAGAGCCTTTGAGATTCTTAAGTCTCCCGTAAAACAGCAGATGTTCCCTTCCTGTCAGTGTTTCCCATAGCAAGCTAGTGGTATAAAAAAAAACAGAGAATGAGAATAATAAACAACTAAATGGTCTTTTGTATAATTGAACAAAATAAAATGTTTCTTAGAACTTGATTACTCGTGTTGCGGGCATACACCCATGCTAGTGTAGACTTTGTCCATATCCTTGCATATATCCATACCTTGAACAAAAGCTGCTCCAGATGTTGGTTTCACCAGCCCAGTCATCTGACCAGAAAAAAATACGACACAACTTGTATTATTCAAGTGGTGTTTTTCAATCATAACCTAAGCACAACTGAAAGCACAATATTTTATGGACTGACAATATTGATGAAAGAAGTCTTGCCAGCACCATTGGGCCCTAACATGCCAAAGCACTCTCCTGAAGGCACAGTGAGAGATAACCCTCGAACTGCCTTTTTTGGCGGGTTCCCATCCCTACCAGGATACACCTTCCTTAGCTTATCACATACAATTGCATGGCTTGTGCTTGACTCAAGCATCATTTGCTCAACTATTTCACTCTGATTAGAACAAAATATGTATACTTATAATTCAAAACAGCTGAAAAAAAAAAAAAAAACACAAAGAACATGGAATAAGATCATGTAAAAATACTTTTGCAATACCTCCTGAATGACATCTAGTTTCTCCATTTCTACAGAAACTGCTGAGACCTGTTTTTGCAAGCTAGGCTTTTGTGGAGAAGGATATTTCTTGAAAGGGTTATTGTTTTTCAAGAAAAACAAAGGGTTGTTCCCCGATGAAGATATCTTATCGATATAGTATGCTGCAATGAGTGCAACAAACCACTCAACGATAATGATGTAGGAAACTTCATCCATTTCACTATCACTAAAATATTTCCACTTCATCTCATCTTTGCCATTCAAGCTTCCTTGATAAGCATTCTGGGCGAACTCATACAACCCGCGGTATAAGGAGAAGCCGGGATACAACTCCATGACAAAAATCCAGCTTCCTGGGGAAAAGTAAACATTATATATTAGCATTGGAGTCAGTTTTGAGAATAAATTACGCGGATATTGTTTCTTCAAGGTCATCTTGATAACTTACTAGGAAACGATGAACCTTCCAACATAAACCGGAAGAGGAACCCGCCCAAGAGCCCAGATCCAAACACGTATAGGTAAGCAACAACTAAAATTGGGACATAAAACAGAAAGTGTTTCTTTTAGTTAACAACATCATGTTAACCTTGAGTACATTTAGTTAACGTGTGACTTAAGTTAGTACCTGATGCTGTCTCGACCTTTGAAAATGCTGAGGAAACTAGAAAGGCTATGGAGATTTGCAGATTTATGAAGAGAAAATAGAAACCGAACTGGAAGCTATAGTCATTAAACAGGAAGAACTTTAGTCCTGCAAGGAAATATAGCTGCTATAATAACCCCAGAGAAGGTAACTTGTTCTATAAGTAATAGCAATGATTCAGTACCTATTGCTGACCCAAATATCATCAAGCATATAATGTATAACGTGGATAGGGAGAGAAAATAGACGTAGGAAATCACCCAATAAGGGCCATCTCCTAGGCCATGCATTTTCATTATAATTCTTAGATGTTGCTGCTTCTCATACACCAATGAGTTTAATATCACCTGCATATAAATGCATGTAATCATGAATGGCCTGCGTCTAATGCTTGATAGGCTTTTGAGAATGCAATTTGCCAACTATATGTCAAATAAACTTACAGGTAGCAGAAGAAGAATAACCCATGTGAAGAATAATGGACCAATTAGAGATGCAATGTCTATACGAAGTTTAGTTTCTTGCTTAGGCATTTCTTTAACAAACTCAAATAACATCTTTGTCCCAGGGCCTTGCAAATACTGAAGATAAGCATTTGACACCTGCAGTTATGCAGAGTTTGAGAATTTCTACATTCTTGAAACTAGTCCTATATCGAATTTTCGTACTACACTTAGTTCCTTACCAAATTGACTAAGCGGGGAACTCGGACCAACTTATAACGCTGATTTCCTTCTTCACCTTTGTACGTTGCATTGTACCATATATTCACATTGAAGTTAGTCCTATCAGTGTCCAAGAGATCGTATGCTAAGGCAAAAGAGAAAAGAAAAACAGAGCATAAACATTCAGAAGTCTCATGTGAATACTAAAGATAAAAGACAGAGAATTCAAATGACAACCTGCAACAATCTCACTTATTTTCCCATCAGAATTCCCTTCCTTATAACCTTTGAAAATCTCATGATTGACCTCTACGGAGCTGTTTCTCCAAAGATTCAATCCTTGAACACATCTCATCTCTGGTTTCAACAAAAAGATTACATAAATCCACTACAAGAGTATTTCTCTAGATGATAACTTTTATTACTAAAGACAATATATAAGTTGAACCAAATGTTGGTTAACAAACTTGAGATAAGCCTAGAAGAAAATGTGATCAGAGACTTTATACCTTTCGTAAAATTGAGAGGTGATTGTCCGAGAGAGAATGAAAAGTTCGAGTTTGGAGGGCACCGAGATTGGATGGTGTAAATGCTAAGATTTGAAACAATCCCTGAATCAAGATAATTGGTTGCACTTGCCTTTAATGTTGTAGCCTGAAACATGCATGAGCTCAAAGTAAAAAAAAAAAAAAAAAAAAAAGCAAAGACATTCAGATTCATAAACAGAATTTTCAACAAATAAACCAGAAAAGAACTTACCAAGACATTATTAGCTAAACTAAACAAGGGGTCAGAGGAGGTCATTGTAAAAGATCTCCTTAGAAGATTTCTAGATAAAGCTGGAGAAAGCATGAAGTACATTAGTGCCAATGAAAACAATGTAAAATAAGCCTAAAGAAGAAAAGAATTAAGGACACATTCACAAGCTAGCCTACTTTCTCCAAGAGATTGATTATTCCCAGTGAAAAGTATAGTTACAGGACAAGAATTTTTTCGTCTGCACGATTCGTCAGTGAAACTGGAATCAACAGCACGAGCGTGAGAACGCGGAATTAGAATCAAAGGAGGCCATGGTTGTGGTTTTGGGATAGCACAAAAGACTCCTTGATCCCGAGTCGAGTATTCTAAACCACAAATCATTTCGCATTTTCCGTCTCCGAGTTTGTCAATGCATTGACAACCACATTGGTTATCTACAGAGTTATTGACTTGTGAATCGAATAGAGCTTGAACAAAAACAAGAACTATGCAGAGGTAGAAAGGGATAATAATAAGTCGAACATTGCTCCATATGTTCCGTTTCTACAAAACCACCAAAGAACAAGCGAAAACATCGGTTCGATGTAGAAATTTTGAAAATAGAGTACCAAGATTGATATATCAGATATACTACTAGTAGACGCATGTATATGGAAATCAATAGATGTTGACATTTGAAACAGATTATGTTCTTGGAAAGTATGGGAAACGAAATATACCAAACCTGATAGGTTAAATTTTTTCTAAGTATGGCATTGGCACGCGTCAAGAAGCTGGCTGGACCAGAATCCGCCATTGATGAAGCTTGGTAGCTTCTCTTTTTTTTTTGTTCAACTGTTTTAACCAGCGCCAAAAGCTTTCATTGCGAATGTTATATATTGTTTTGGTCATTCATCGGACTTATAAGCCATTTAGCATTATATCCTACCTAAAACTGCACTAGATTATAAAAGAAAATACAATGATTAGGAAAATAATAATGAGAAGTTTTAAAATGTAGTGGTTATAGAATAATAATGTTTCATTTGTTTTTTACAATAAGAATTTTTAGTATACAAATAGTTTGTTAAATTTGAACATTTTTAGTAAAATAAATAAACATTGGACTTCAATATAAATTCAAAAGGAGCTGCGAATGAGTGATCCTCACGATCCTTTAAATTATTTTTTTGAGATTTACTAATAAAAGATATTATTACTTATATATATTATAGCTAGGTATAACGTGAGGGCACCATCGATATAATTCAAAAAACCTACCAAATCCTCCTAGTTAACATAAGAAAAACAAACTTCACCAAATCCTTCCTAAGTTCCTAATCCTATGGCTATGTGATGGTTACTTGAACAACAAGTAACGCATGGTTCGACAAAAATAATATAAAAATATATGATATAGTTGGAAACTTGGAATTGCCTTTTTAGCAGACGACTAACGCGGGGTTTTGAGGTTTACTAATTTTTATGACATAGTTTTAGCTTAATACCATCAACTTGTTGAAGACTCAAAGTCTTCTTTGAATAAATTGACATTGTCTATTTTTCCCAAACAAAAGAAGAAAATTTATAATTGTATTTTATAAATGAGCGAGTTTTATTTTGTCCACAAAAAAAAATGTCTTCATTTTTTTTTTTTTTTTTTGATAAAGATTTTTTTTCTCATAAATGATTTTTATTTTATTTTTGTTACGAAACTAACATAGAAGAAACTACAACATAAATAAATAAAGATAACATATTTTAAATAGTACACAGAAAAGTACACATTAAAAAATAGATCTCTTGTTGACAAAATATATCAACACATTCTTTGACCTTCAAATTAAATGATTCGGAAGTTTGAACATGGCTAGCTTGTTGGACTGTTCCAAGGATTATTCATTATTATATCAATCAATGTCACACTTTCACTATTTTTCTCGGCGAAATTTAAATTTTAAATTTAAATTAGTGTTGAATATCAACAATTCCTGCATCTATCTAAGATGTCTCTACAATATATATTTTTAATTTTGATATGTTAAAATATAATTAATTTTTTAATAAAATTTCTAATTGCTAACAGTCAAAGCATAAAAGTCATACTTTTCCTGGTAGAAAGTAAATATATAATTCTTCTCTTTTTTCCAATTCGATACTACATTATTTTTTGGAAAAACTACAAAATCTATCACTTGTTCCCAATTTCTTTCAAAATCTACCACATTCATTTCCTTCTTTCAACTCATACCACATTTCGATGTAGAGTTACCATTTTGCCCTCACTACTTGACAACATCCACTTTTTGCTTTCCTATTAATCTCTCATCCCTCGAGATCCGTGCACTTTAACCCCACATCATTATCCCCTTCAAAGAAAACAAAACGCTTTCGTCTCTCTCTCACTTTTCATTTCTCTTTCTTCTTCAGAACTTGTCTCATAATAAACGATTTCGTTTTGGTCTCCAGTTCTTGTCCCCGATTGGAAATTCTCTGTTGCGTCTAGATCTTGTCCCCGATTTCATCAGCTTGCTCTATTATCATGAATCCCACATCTTGTCCACCAATTGTTCTCATTTAAGAGTTTCGAATCTTATTTAGATATTTCACCATCTATTTTGGTCCACAAATTAATTGAGCATTATTGTCTTCACCTACCCGGATTATTGAAATTTTTTTCCTTCTATTGCAGAATAACAAAAAGATCCAGTTGTCCCCGATTAAATCCAGATCTCTGGCGGGCAAAACTACACCATCTGGCGATGGACAATCAAGAGAATTGGATGATAAAAATCATCACGCTCAATTTTTGATCTAATTATATTACTCATTCGTTTTGACTTGTCTCCGATCTAATTCTATTACTCATTCTATCTGAACTTGTCTCTGATCTAATTATACTACTCATTCGATATAAACTTGTCCCCGATCTAATTCTATTACCCATTCGATCTGAACTTGTCCTCGATCTAATTCTATTACCCATTCGATCTGAATTTGTCCCCGATCTAATTCTATTAGTCATTCGATCTGAACTTGTCCCCAATATAACATATTATTTAAATAAAATTACTAATTCTATTACCCATTCTATCTGAACTTGTCTCCGATCTAATTCTATTACTCATTCGATATGAACTTGTCCCCGATCTAATTCTATTACTCATTCGATATGAACTTGTCCCCGATCTAATTCTATTACTCATTTTAAATTAGTGTTGAATATCAACAATTATTGCATCTATCTAAGATATTTCTACAATATATATTTTTAATTTTGATATGTTAAAATATAATAATTTTTTAAAATATAATAGTTTAATAGAATTTCTAATTGCTAACAGTCAAAAGCATAAAAGTCATACTTTTCCTGGTAGAAAGTAAATATATATAATTCTTCTCTTTTTTCCAATTTGATACTACATTATTCTTTTTCTTACTTATAAATAATTTGTAATTACCTGACAACTCCATGGTCATAAATATAAACAAAATCTTACGACTCCCTTAAATCGTCCCCTCCAATCAAAAATTCAGATCACAGTAAGATTCCCAAAAATTCGAAAAAACGTCTCAGGCCATGACGTTGCAGAGAGGTTTGCCTCTTCTCTTGCAACAGTACACGGCGTTGTTCAAGAAAAACCTTCTTCTTTCATGGCGAAGCAAACGAGCCACGTTTCTTCAGCTCTTCGCTTCTTTCTTCTTCATCCTCCTCATCTTCTGTATCCAAGAAGCTATGGAGAAGAGCTTTGCGTCTTCCACGGCTCTCAAAACTGTTACGGATCCGACGGCGTTGATTTCGCCGCCGATTCCGCCTTGTGAAGATAAGTTCTTCGTGAATCTTCCGTGCTATGACTTTGTTTGGAGCGGAAATCGTAGCCCCAAGGTGACTCAGATTGTTAATGCGATTATGAAGAATAATCCTGGAAGACCAATTCCTACCGAGAAGGTATTGTAATCTTGAAATTGTGTAATTAAGCATTCTTCAGGAGAAATTAGAGTAGATTTTGATTGTTATGTTAATGGAAATTTAGTGATGTCATAGATATAGAGAACCAAATTGTTAGGTTAAGTTTTTGAGAATTGAAGTGGAAGTTAAATATGCAAATTGTAATTTTGTTTGTTTGTTTGTTATGTTGTCGATTCAGGTTCGATCATTCGTGGATCCTGAAGAGGTAGATACGTGGCTTATGGCGAACCCGTTGCTAGTTCCAGGAGCTTTGCACTTTGTGGAAAGAAATGCTACAGTAATTAGTTATGGTATTCAAACTAATTCAACACCAGAGATGAATAGAGGAAGGTTTGAAGATCCCACTTTCAAGTTTCAGATACCGCTTCAAATTGCGGCTGAGCGTGAAATTGCGAGGTCTTTAATAGGAGGTAATGCATATCTTGATGAATCCTTGTGTTTATGGTATCAAGTTTTTAGTTCTTGATATTGGAAATTTGTTATTATGTTTTGCAGATCCAAACTTTAATTGGGTTGTTGGGTTTAAGGAGTTTCCGCACCCAACTATCGAAGCTATTGTTGCGTTGGACACTATAGGACCGACTTTTTTCCTTGCTGTTGCGATGTTTGGTTTTGTACTTCAGATTAGTTCTTTGATTACTGAGAAAGAGCTCAAACTTCGCCAGGTATAACGTTGTTTCTACGTAAGCTGTTACCAGTGTCTTATATAGTACATTGATCTTTTGTTTTCCAACAGGCAATGACGATGATGGGTGTTTTTGACACTGCTTATTGGTTGTCATGGCTTACATGGGAAGGAATTCTTACTGCCATCTCGGCGCTCTTGACCGTTCTCTTTGGAATGATGTTCCAGTTCGATTTTTTCTTGAAGAACAGTTTCCCTGTTGTCTTCCTACTTTTCATGCTTTTCCAGTTAAATCTGGTAAAACTCTCTTTCTAAAACTAATGTTTTTACCTCTTTTGGCACATCAGTCAAATTATTATCTTCATTGTTTGTGCTGCTAGATTGGGCTAGCTTTCATGCTATCAGCTTTTATCAGCAAATCATCTTCAGCAACAACTGTCGGGTTCTTTGTGTTTCTGGTTGGCTTTGTCACACAGGTGCTGCTTTCATGCAAAACAAATAGATGGTATTGTTTCTTCGAATTATGAATTGTTACTAATCATAAATCTAACTGCAGCTTGCAACATCAACTGGGTTTCCCTATGCCAAGAAGTATTCTCGCATGATCAGGTCGCTTTGGTCACTGTTCCCGCCCAATACCTTTTCTCAGGGTCTAAAGCTGCTTGCTGATGCAACTTCAACTCCTCAAGATCCTGGTATTAGTTGGAGTAAGAGAGCAGAATGTGGACCCAACGAGGACACTGATTGTGTGATTACAATTGTATGTCAACTCTCAAAACAAATTCCATCTAATAATTGTGTCCAGTCGTTCTCTGACGATCATTACTTTTTGGTTTTGGCAGAATGATATCTACTTGTGGCTTCTTGGGACTTTCTTTTTGTGGTTTGTTTTGGCTCTTTACTTTGACAATATTACTCCAAATGCTTCTGGTGTAAGGAAATCTATCTTCTACTTTCTAAAACCTGGTTACTGGACCGGTAAAGGTGGCAACCGAGTAGAAGGTACTTTCTCCTCAGTCTTTTCTGTATTCATTAGTAATTTTGGTGTCAAAATTTGATTCTAATTAACTTTTTCTACTCTTAACAGAAGGTGGAATTTGTAGTTGTACTGGTTCAGTCCCACCTGTGGATCACATTACCCCAGATGACGAAGATGTCCTTGAAGAGGAAACTTTAGTTAAACAACATTCAATGGATGGTTTAGTTGATCCCAACATAGCAGTTCAAATACGTGGTCTTGCAAAGACTTATCCTGGGACGACGAATTTTGGATGCTGCAAATGCAAGAAAACTCCCCCTTTTCATGCTCTGAAGGTATTTCTTTTAAGAAAACATAAGTGAGAAACTGACCCTTTTACGTTTGTTAATTGCAATTTAGCATGAAAGAGTCTGTTCTATACCAAAAATGTTCACCAAATGACAATCTTACCATTCTATGGCTAGGACTTGGTTGTGTTTTCTTCCATGATACTAATTTTTGGAGTATAATCAGGGGTTGTGGATGAATATTGCCAAAGATCAATTATTCTGTCTTCTTGGACCGAATGGCGCAGGGAAAACAACTACTATCAATTGTTTGACAGGCTTATTTCCAGTTACTGGTGGTGATGGTAAGATGAAGCTTCCACTATTCCTTGTTTCTGTTGCGTAGAAGCTAGTGTCTTAAGCATTTTCACAATACTAAAATCTCTCTGATTGGTTAAACAGCACTAATTTATGGAAATTCTATAAGAAGCTCTGTTGGTATGTCCAACATCCGTAAAATGATTGGAGTTTGTCCTCAGGTGGGCCATTTTTTCTGTTGCTATCTTCTTCTGACATTTGCCTTAGTTACAGACATTTGTTATGCTTTAAATGCTTTTTGACATTCCCATTCCACAGTTTGATATTCTTTGGGATGCTTTGTCTGGTGAAGAACACCTCAAACTCTTTGCTAGCATCAAAGGGTTGCCACCTGCATCGATCAACTCGGTATGTCACCCTAATGGTGGAAATGAGTCGGTTGGTTACTTCAAATCAAGAATACTTTTCCTCTTTTGTCGCTTAAAATGTTTCTTTCCCATCATACAGATGGTTGAGAAGTCACTAGCGGAGGTAAAACTGACAGAAGCAGGGAAAATCAGGGCAGGAAGTTACAGTGGAGGAATGAAACGCCGACTCAGTGTTGCAGTCTCACTCATTGGTGATCCAAAGCTGGTCTTCCTGGACGAACCGGTTTGTTACTTTCAATATTCTATTGATGTTAATTTATCTAAGTTCCGTTCCTTTACACATGCGTGCTTGTCATACATGGGTTGCAGACTACTGGCATGGACCCGATCACGAGGAGACATGTGTGGGATATTATACAGGAAACCAAGAAAGGCCGCGCCATTATACTAACAACACACTCGATGGAAGAAGCTGATATCTTAAGTGATCGGATAGGGATAATGGCTAAGGGTAGGCTCCGCTGCATTGGAACCTCAATCAGGTTGAAATCCCGCTTTGGCACAGGTTTCATTGCTAACATTAGCTTCGTTGAAAGCAACAACCAAGAAAACAATGGCAATAATCACAATGGGGAAACTGGTGCTGTCGATTCACGCGAGCCTGTGAAGAAATTCTTTAAAGATGTGAGTCTGTTTTAGCAGCCTGTTAAAGTTTCCATTTTACTATACATTTAACTTAATCCAACACCCTCTGAGCTGTGATAACTGATAATTTCTTGCAGCATCTCAAAGTCAAACCAATAGAAGAAAACAAGGCCTTCATGACTTTTGTTATACCACACGACAAAGAGAATCTTTTGACAGTAAGCATTTACACAACTTATCATAAATAGAGTTTACTACCTACTTTAGAACTAAGTGTAGATTTCACAACTTCTCTGTTTTTTTTTTAACAACAAAACAGAACTTTTTCTCTGAGCTGCAAGACAGAGAAGAAGAATTTGGAATTTCAGATATCCAACTTGGTCTCGCAACTCTTGAAGAAGTCTTTTTGAACATAGCAAGAAAAGCTGAACTCGAAAGCGCTGCGGTTGATGGAACAATGGTCACTCTCGACCTAACATCTGGTTCCTCAGTTGAGGTAAATAACGTACATCTCATACATTCATATCTGTATATAGAGACTTCATATAACTCCCGAGCTGATCCGATCCAATCCAATCTACAGATACCGGTGGGGGCAAGATTTATTGGGATACCGGGAACAGAATCTGCAGAGAATCCACGAGGAATCATGGTGGAAGTGTATTGGCAACAAGACGAGTCAGGTTCATTGTGCATCTCAGGACACTCCACGGAGATGCCAGTTCCTGAAAATATTCCCGTGACAGATCCGGTGGCACCAGGACATGGCGGAGTAAACTTGTTGGGAAGGAGAGGTCGAAGACAAGTTCAGGGGATTGTGATTGACCCTGAGTTTGCTAGCTTTGTTAGAAGCGGTTCCACATCTTCCCGACGCTTTTCATTGTGAACTGAAATCTAATGCGCCCGCACACACACACACAGTTCTTAACTTACCGGACTAAGCTCTACAGGTTTTTCTGATTCGTTGTTGTAGTTTTATACGAAAAAATCACAGGCGTGTTTATTTAAAATTGTGTGTTTACGTAATTATGATGTAAATTAAAAGGAACTTTGTGATAAGAAAAAAATAATTAACACTGCTATGTTCATTTCATAGTATGTTTAAAGATCATAAATGAGTAAGTTCCAGTTCCACAAGGCTGGGAAGTCCCTCTATCCATTTAAGGTTCTATGTTTCAGCACCATTGACTTGTAAGCGAGATAGTGAATTATTGTCTTTTGATTTACAGAAACATATTTACATAAAACACTAATATGTTGTAAGAAAGCAAAATTCTGGTGTAATCAACATAGAGCTAACAAACGACTTCTCTATATATGCATACAACCACGTTGCGACTGTAAATTTATCGGTCTTGATTCTTCCGATCCCTGTAACATTTCAAAGAACCAACATTGTGGAAGTTGTGTATGATAAAAAAAAACGTTATGAAAATATGTGTCTACGATACAGTGTACCTTTTGTCCGAAAGATTTGATGATTTGAACCAATAACGTATCTCCGGCTATAGTCCTCAGTCGTTGAATCAACTCAAACCGCGAGATTCTCCTTTCCTGCGAGTGGCAAAGGAACCAACAATGAGAATCTTGTAATCAGGATGAAAAACAGAGAGCCAAGAAAGTGGACTTACTTGATATTCTTTATAGTGTTTCTGAACGAGACGGATTTGCGACGGGTTTAGAAACTTCGATATTGATTTGATCAGTACCGGAAACAAAATCCAAGGCGATTTCGGGTTCTCTACATTAAAAAAGAAACATACCAAATCAGCAATGGAACAACTTGTGAATTAAAGAAGAGAGGAACAAACATTTTTGTGTGCTTACTACTTCTCAAGGTAGATGGAGTTTTGATGCAAACAACAAACTCAGGCAAAACATGAGTGTTCATGTATGTGCTCCAAATCATATACTTCTTCGGAGATGTTAAACTGTCTACACCTGAATCGAACTCTGGAGAACTCGGATACGATTGTGTGGTCGAGCCAACAATCTCTGATTTTCCCATAATAATTCTTGAAAACAACAAGAATCTAGTCCCGTCTTCGTTAAAAGATGCTGAAGGATCTATCATACTATACAAAAACAAAACAAAAAACAAAAACATTAACACGATGAGACTCATTGAAGAATATGAAACGCAAAATGGAAAAAAAATTAATAAGTGTTTTGTTGTTGTTTACCATTGAAGAGGAGCATTGTCTGGTGAGAGACATAAGCCATTGTTGTTCCTAAACTGGCTAAATCCGTACATTAGAATCGCTTTTAACTCTTCCTTCTCCACACCGCAACAACCGTATTTCACTCTCGCTGCTGCCGCCGCAGCAGCTTTGTTTTCACCGCATTCGCAGTAACTTCCGCTTTTCTTTGCCACAGACTCAGTGTATATCTGAAAGGCTTTAAGCTTAGCTTGTCCTAATGGCGTTTTAAATTCGTTCTTGAGAATTGAAACAATCTTAAACTGATTGCCTAAGTGAGAAGCTAGCTTAGATTGGCAATGACAATAGATTAGCTTGTAAACTTTATCGTCATTAGGCAACTCCATTAGCCCAAGCTCGTTAGCTATTGAAGAATGTTGCTGATCACAATCAGAGACCTCTTCATTGCTTCTGCTTTCAGATGAATTTGTTGATCCTTGTTGTTCTTCGTAACGGTTTATCGGTGTTTCTTCGGTTTTTGTATAATCCATTGCTGAGAAACAAGAGGGAACACAGAATCAGAATCAGACTCAAAATCAAGAACTCGTTAAAAAGAAACCAAGAATTCAGAATCGAAACCTTTTTGAAGATTTTAGATGAATGATGATTTGTAGTTTTAGTGTAGTTTTTAAGATGAGAGAGCACAAATGTTTGAATTTAATTTGCAGAAGGACTAATCATATATATATGAATAGTTACAAAAATACAGTTAAGGAATAGATTTTTCTTACTCTGTGTTCTTATTTGTTTAAGTCTTCCTGTTTTGGGTTTTGTTGTCTGTTTTCGCTTTTTTTATTCTTTCTATTTAGATATTTTTAGTGTCTTGTCTTTTCCTTTTGCCGTGAATGAGAAGTATCCACATACACACGAATACACGATTACATTAATCCCACCCTTTTTTTTGTCACGATTACATTAATCCCACCCTTTTTTTTGTCACGATTACATTAATCCCCACTTAATTAACAAAAACTATGAACTTGTAAATATCATACATGATCAAATTTGCAATAAATACATTAATGAACAAAAATACATTAATGAACAGTATCTTGAAAATTTCAGCCTTTTTCTTCAAGCAAAACTTCTAATCTTGTGGACAAAAATATTAGAACCCATTGTATGGTAGGTATGACTTTTGAAACCGCTTACGGCTTACTCCGATGTAATTAAGATGTTAGAAAATTCCTGAGGATTGACTGGCTTTCCCACATCAGCTTGTGGAGTTTCTTGTCATTAACATGCAATTTATTATTTTTAGTTACATTTTATCTCACATTTTTTTTTTCAAACCGCTGAGAATTTCAGGCTTTTAAACCATAATCTGTTTCGATAATATTCAAAACCAGCTTTGGTCCATTTCAGTTTAAAGAATGTCACTCTATCTCAAAAAAATTTCGAATGTCACTCTAAGCAACTACCTTTTTAATTCATTTTATCTCACGTTCTTTAAATATTATTTATAGTGTTAGGATTCGAGATGTACACTTTCTTTTATAAGTAAGTTCTCGTGCTTTGGATACGTACCTTGATAAAATATTTTAAGTTGACAAAAAGAGGAAGATAAAAACCTCTAATTAATTCTACATGATTAATTATTTTAGGTAAAGTAGTCTACCAGTTAATTAATTTGCATTCAATCTATCAATGTATTTAGTTATTACTCCCTCCGTTTAAAATACTTGTCGTTTTCGCTTTTTAGTGTATTTTTGTAAAAGAATTCCAAATATAATCTCAATTAAACTAACACAATATATAAAAATTGAACAACTAAATCTTACGTTTTGAAATAACTCAAGAGTCACCAAAGAAAAGAAGAAGGTGACGATTCAATTTACCATGGTCTCCAACCACGTAATCTTGACTTTCTTTCTTCATACAATTGATCGACATCTAATTCTAATATTTGAAAATTATACTTTTCCGACGGATTTACGTTGACATCGATTACAACAATATTTTCAGAAGATGATATAATCCTTATAACTGGTTCACCACTTTCGATATTTTTCTCAGTCGTATGAACGGAGTCACCTTCATCTCTAAAATTTCCATATCCAGATAATAATCACCACTCTTTGCTCGAGTGGTATTCAAATCAAACAAATGGTTTTTATAGTTTGTTGATGAAAAGTTTAGATCAAAACTTGTTATGGAAGATGATCTAATGGAAAAGTACATGTTAATATATAAAAACGTGATTTGCTATATATATATATATATATATATATACATAGCCGGCGCTGACATTTGATAGGCCACAAGCTGGTAAAAAATTTTTTGGCCGGTTTTGTGAAAGAAAACAAGGAAAAAAATTAATAATGCATTATGGCAGCTAATACGGTTCGAACCCAGGAAAGTTAGGAGAAGAGCCCTATACGTAGACCACTAGACTAAAGCCGATTTTGCAAATTTGGGGCCGAAATCTTTATTTAAAATAAGCGGCCGCAAGCATGGGCTTCATTAGCCTGTCCCAAGGGCCGGCTCTGTATATATATATATATATATATATAGCTATAAACGTGAAAAGTTTTGAATTTTAAAATTGAAATGATTAAAAGAGAAAATGAAAACAAATGCACTACAATTAAGATTGTAAATTGATGTTGTTTGTGAGGATATAGTAGCCAATTTACAAAAACTCCTTAATCTACTTAAAACAATCTAGAACGACAACTATTTCAAACAGAAGGAGTATGTTAATCAGGAAATAAAGCTGTAAAGATCCATCAACTAAGCTAAAAAATAAAAACATTACTACAACATAATTGTCTGTGCATGAGAGAAACCTGAAAAGGCTTTTTTTTTATCTCTGCGTGCGGGGCTACCTGTTTTTTTTGTGGGAAAGTGCAAGGCCGGTAGTTTTACGTAGAGGTGGACTGGAACTTGAAATGACCAAATTGCCCCCTTGTTACATAGATAAACGTTGCTAAGTCGAGCCATTGAATGGTTTCCTTGTTACCACCAAATGGAAACCGTGGGGGTGTTACATGGGCTCAGCAAAGTCTTTTTTTTTTTTTAAGCCTCATCAAATTATGTCCCTTTATAAATTAAAAAATAAAATAAAACATTAATTGACAATTAGCGAAGTCACTAGCGGTTTGAGGATATATTTAACAATCAACTTTGATTGCAGTGGTAAAAGGATGTCGTCTTCCAAGTGAGAACACACACTTTTATCCGCTATCTTTCACATCTATTTAAAAAAAAAAAAAAACTGTTAGAATAGAATTAGTATATCACACTCGAATCGAATTAATACATTGTTCTTCTCAGACATTCAAAATTAAAAAGATTTCCCAGTAAAATGTGTTGGATTTGGTACAACTCTTGGAATGCCAAGAATCTAACAAATACTTAAAGCCCAGATATATACCAAGTGTTTTTACAGATTGAAATGTATTTCACTGGCTAATAGAGTAATAGCCCAACAATAATGGATGGGCTTTTTCATTTTATCTTGAAACCATCGTGAAGGTTTCTTCTAACTTTTCAGTCATTCACATTAAACCAAAAAATAACTTTTTAACTCACTAGTTAGGGGGAAGTTTATATTAATATAGACGTACGTAGTCAAAGAGGTACCTAATTTGTTGACAAAAATACCTTATTTTTTTGTTGATAACACATAATATTTGTTTTAGCTCTCTCAATTATATGGTTCTTGAATTATATCAGTGTTGTGATTATTTTGGAAAGTGTACGTGGAAAGATTAACTCTTTAGTTCATCAGTTTTTTTTTTCTTGCCGACTATTTTTTTTTTACTTTATATATACCACCATAGGTCCATATCAAATTTAAATTTAGTAAAAAGATGGTTTTCCTATTCTTTGCTTTGGAAACACGACTGCACGACCTATGGACATAGATTATATATTTGATTATGATGAAAATTCAACTGCCGACTAATACATAGTTTTCCTACTTGGTTTAGATATTATTCGAATCAAACAAAAATACATGCGAACTCTTTTTAAAATATTTTCATTTAACAAAGCATGTACTATATTTGTGATTTACTTTTATTTGGACAGATAATGGACAATTATTTTTGTTTAAGAACATTAGATTAATCATTAATCGTGAATCGGTGCATGTGATACCCTGTATCAGCCAATGCATGCATGTACTCTACCTGAGGCTAGCTCTGTCTTGTAACGTAATCTAAATTTTCATATCGAATACTGTTTCAAATAATATATACTTTGTATAAATTTCTAACTCTTAATTAATACCTAAAAACAGACTATTTATGGCTTTCATAATTTATCAACTTTCCAGTTTATTTCAAAACTTTATGAGCATCTTTTTTTCCAAATATGCCCCATATTTAAGCAGACATTAAACATGAGATTTAATTACTTGTTAGCTACAGAATAGTTATTTAGATATTCTCATGACAAAAAGGACAATAATTCCGACAAACTCGTTTGCCTTAAATAATTTGAACGTAAATCCAAACCACTTGCTTCGTTTAACAACTGACAAAACAAAACCCTAAATAAAATAAACATTACATAACAGATCTAGAACACAAACGCCAGAATCATCAACATTTTAAATACAGTAAGAAAGGGAATTAAAAATAAGAAAAATAAAAATAAAATTTTAATTTATTGCACTAATTCTACTGCATAAGCAAACTTCGGATGAGTGCAGCTTGAGCTGAATCAGTTGATTCCAAAAGTTGCGACAACCTTTCACTCAGATCATCCACTTCTTTGCTCAAGTTCCTTATGTAACTACATGTCTCTTGCAATACCCTCGATGCTGAAACCTGAAAATGTATCCAAAATGTGTTATGTCGATAAGAAGAAGTATAATAAACTTTACAAGACCTTGTGGAATCATGCTATTTATTGTCTCTAATTTTTGAAATAAAAACTCCGTACTTCTTACAAGTGTATCACAATCAAATGAATCAATGTATATATACATATATATGCAACATATGGAAGATTAAACATCTACAAAAAAAAGTTAGAAATCATCATGTGGTTTATATCATTTTTCTAGTTCAAAAGTTTATAGTATATATTCGCTTTCTTGTAAAAAAACTCCAAGACTTTACATTTAATTTTATAATTCTAACTAAAGGCTCTACTCTCTAGTTTGATTGCAAGATTAGTGAGATACTAGCAAATTAAATTAGTGTTCTTTTTTGTTTGGTCGAGGATAAAAAAAATCATAAAATGATGAAAAAAATATAGTATTTAAATGAAGAATTGATTAGACCACTATACCTTTCCAGAGCGTCTGTTGTTACCAAGTTCGGGAAGAAGACGATGAAGCTGAAGGACAAGATCGTTGATTTGTTCTTCGGTGATCATGGGAACTCCGGTTTGTCTAGACCGTGATTTTCGGTTAGACATTATGTAATATGATATGGTAAAGTATAGCTAGAGAGATTTTGTAAATCGTAGGGTTTCTTAACTTTGATCAATATAGGTGTGTGATCAGTGTAAGTCTTTTGTTTGTATGTTATTTTATAATATAAGAGTGAGAGCAAGAGAAAGATATATGAAGGAAAAATATAGAAGTGGAGGGAGGACTGCAACTGCATAGAATAAAGATGAATGGTTTCAACTTGTGTTTATATAGAATTTTCCATCCGTTTTGGCTCCACTGAATAAAATATAAAAAACTTAGTATAAGTTTCTTGTAACATGTTTCCTAAATATTAAATGGTAATATCTTCAAGTATAGTTAAAATTTTTCGGTGAACAGATTAACCGGGCCTTGTGGCCTACTGGTAAAGGGGTCACAGCTGTGACTTCCGCCACCAGGGTTCGAGGCACGGCCACTGGCAGGTTTACATAGGGGAATTGCCAGCCTCGTGGGATTAGTCTTTGGGCCTAGGAAACCTTTGGGAGACCCTCGGTTATTCAAAAAAAAAAAAAAAAAAAAAAAGTATATCGTGATCTTTTCGGTTTAGTATTCATCATTTTCTCGAATGTTTGCTTTGAAAGGAAGGTGAGCTTTTTGACATAGGTCTCGAAGATTGATTGAGTGTTTGTTTAAAATTTTACTGAAGACTACGCCATTGTTCAGTAGGAAAAACACCCTAATCATATTTATGCACATAATTTCTATTACTTTAATGTAATTTTGTGAATATACTTTTGCAGCAAAAAAAAACGGTATATATTTGTTATTTGCAACAACATCTTATGTTTTTTTTAAGAAATTATTAGTAGGGAACAAAATTCCCTTTTATCTTTACTAAAATTAAAGTATTAACTTTCAATTTTGATTTGCGCATTTGTATTCTAGTGTTCAGATTTCTCTATGTTTCACTATATAGGGAACAAATTAAAGTTCGGAACAAAAGTGATCCTATGACATTTTAGTATATTATCTAAAAGGTGATACTTGATTATAGTAGGAGGATTCCTCTCTCTTTTTTTGGTCACAAGTCACGAGTATAGGAGGATATTAATAGACAATGGGACTGTGCATCGATATACATTTGGGAAATTAATAGACAATGGGAATTATATGCATGGTACTGAATTATTAACTTGACCATAACATCATGTACTTATCGGCAAACTTGCATAGTTTCTGGAATTAGTGTTAATTGTTAACATAATGTACTGTTGGCGTTGAACACAGATGGTGTATATGTATCGATGATATCATCATAAATCACTACATTACAAACCATAATTTAATTTTATAAATATATATAGTTTCTATTATTAAAAAAAGGGAAATTGTTAATAATGCCACTTTTCAAAAATACCCTTTTTTAAAACCTTATAAAAAATGCTCTTAAAAGTATAAGATTTACCCAAATATGTATGTAATATTATTAAAACATACACAAACTACATTTCTATGTATCTAAAATCTTATAAATACTTTATAAATACCTTATAAATGCATTTTAAATACCTTTAAAAACCTTTAAAATATCTTGTAAAACCTTTGAAAAACCTTAAAAATTCTTTAAAATAACTTGTAAAACCTTTAAAAACACCTTATAAAACTTTATAAATACGGATCGAGTCTTCAAGTAGTAGTTACAATCCATAAGTACCTTATAAACCTAATAAAACTTTATAAAAATTTCAGATTTAAAAAGGGGCATTTTTTAAAATGGACATCTAAAAGGGGCATTTTTGAAAAGGGGCATGAGAAAAGGGGTATTTTTGCTAATCCCCCTTAAAATGACAGCGTTTATATTAATTATAAATTTATTATTAGATGTCTGATTATTTTTCACTAACGTCGACTAATCCAAGATGTATCTATGAAAGGCTTTTTAATTACTAATGAATAATTTGAAATAGATACTTTGCATATAATTAATTAATTGAGTGGAGTTCTAAAGAACTGTAGTAATTCCTGAAAATGAGTGTCAATTACTATAATAACCCATGGAGATTTATATGGTTACATACTTGATCAAATACATATACTAATGTGAGCATGTGCAGACAAACATATATAATTATGTTGGTTTTGGTTTTATTAGTGATGAGATTAAATAATTCATGGTATTACTATTTTCTATTTTGCGTGTTCTTTAGTTTGTTTCTGTTCTTTCTTTTATTATTATTTTGATACCATGTCCATCAATCAGTTGCTTAATTGCAAATTTGGAATAATCAATCAAACGTTCGCCTTTTTTGGTTAGTTCATTGAGATCAATCAATTACAAGTATATTTCAAGAGTTCATAATCAATGGATCATGATTCCTATAAATCAATTTATTAGTGATACAAATTAAATTACATGGTACTCCGTCTTACTACCCTTTATAATTTATTGAGTGAAAATTATAATTTATTGTTTATTTTTAATAGATCAATGATAAATTATATATATTTTATATTAATTTTAGGAATAAATAGCAATGAAATCTTTGAATTTGAAACATGGCTTCAACAATTAGGTTCCAACTTCAAAGTGGGAATTCCGATAATCAATTCAGAAGATAGTTATATAATGTAAATTTAGCGCAACAAAGAAGTTTCAATTTTTTTTAGTTTTTTTGGATTTGACATAGTTTTTAATACGACCCTAGCTAACTATAACTTTAGCATTGCTTATAAACCGACACTAATTTTAAAAACAAAAAAAAAAAAACAAGTTGGTTTACCAATTATGTATGATTTCTTCATTACGCCAAAAAAAATTTTTTGTTCAAATTCATTACGCCAATTTTATATCATCAAATTCAAAAGTCAAAACAGTCGATTGGTGAATTAATAGAGAAGTGAACTGATATGAAAAAGAATAATGATAGAACTACATCACTATTCCATAGAGTTTGTCGATTACTTTTTGTGTGTTTCGAAAGACTTTGCTCCATGGATAACTAACGACTAGGCGGAGTTTGTGGATCGATTAACCATATTCTAGTGTTCATAAATTTAGATGTAAGCACATCTTCCAACTGGTGGTATTATTTTTTTATTTTTTTTTCATCTGTGGTATTATTTTCTTTTGTAGACGCAACTTGTGGTGTTAAATATGGTAAAATGTGTACTTTAAAATACTAACAAGATCATGACCCGCACATACATGCGGGATTTCATATTTTAATAAAAAATCTAAATTTTTTTAATTTAATATAGATTATTTTGTTGTTTTTATGATATATTAGATCTGGATCCACACATACGTGCGGGGATATTTTTATAAAAATTGTTATATAGATTTTAAAAATATAAAATATTTTGTTGTGTTAGTGAACTTCGTAAATAGATATTATAAAGTTAGAGTAATGAACGAAATTCACTTGCGTTAGTGCATAATTATATTTTAAGATCCGGACCTACATGTACGTGCGAAATTATATTTAAGATAAAATTAAGATATAAGTTAGTTGCAAAAGGTAAGTGATGTTACGTTTTTATTTTCTAAACTAATCAAAATATTTGTAACAGTTTGATTACAGATTTTGAATAGAATATGATTCGGTTTTAGTTTCGGTAATTTCATGTATATTAGCTAGACGTAACTATTTTGGAATGGGAAATCTATTACATCCTATATTATTTGTCATAAATTCTTCGTCCCATAACCCGTCCCGTATATGTGAAAGAAAAATATTACGGTCCCGTATCCATCATAAATAGAATATGTATAACTGAAAACGTACGTACATGGTTATGTGTGTAAACAAATTTATTTTATATAGTGCTCATAACTCGAACTCCTACCAGTTGGGTATTTAGTTTGATTTTTATTATGTTTCCCTCCCATCCCGTCTCGTAATTCATATTCTCATTTCATTCCATTAAAATCATGTTCTAAATTCTTGTTTGCTTACCTTTAAATACCATACAATATATATTGTGAGTTTTGCGGATTAATATGTATGTTGTTAAAGTTACAAATATATTTTAACAAAATTATTCAAATTCAATCTTAAAATCCTCCATTATTTTTAAACGATAGTGTTTTTAATTTTGAATAAAAATGATATTATTTTTATTTTTGATATAGAATAGTCTATTAGGATTAGTTTAGATAAAATCTTAGTTGGATATAAAATCTTAGTTTTTAAATTCTTATTGGTTAACAAATTTTTTGAAAATAATTTTAAATTTTTGTCCATAAATAATAAGAGAGAGAAAGTGAATTTAATTTTTACAAACTAATAGTTATTTAAAAGAATTTTACTAAATTTTACTATTATACCATTAATGAATTTATTTAAAAACACTAAAAACTAATGGCATTTTATGTAATATTTTACCCTTCATAAGGTTATTTTATATCTAGTGATTCCCAATTAATAATATAGATAACTTTTTTTTTTCGGCATATTCTTTTATAATCATAACAGTCCGAGGATTAAAATTAAATAGCTTTTGTTTATTACGAAAACATCCAAATAAATAATGTTTGTGATTAATTAATCAATATGTAGTACAATTGCGTGGTCAGCTTGGGGCACATGATTTTTTCGGAATATACAGCGAAGAATCACGATGTACTCTGTTAATTTGGTTTTTATTTAATTTTTCTAATTTCCACACTAGATTTTTATATATGTTTCCAGAATCATAGAATATTATTATTTACTGTAAATCTGTAATACATACACTCAATCAAGTTCTCAAATTTACTTCTCATTGTATTAATCAACTCTGAGAAATATTTTAAAAGACCTTGGTGCTTTCTTTTTTCATCCCAAATAGAAATAAGTGATTGTGAAAAGAAAAGAAAAAAAAAACTCTAGTTTCTGTTGCAATGCTTACCGCACACAAACATCCAACCAAGTTGAGATGTATTTTTTGTTTTTACACCGAACCAAGTTTAGATGTTTTAAGATGTACGTAAAATATTTAGAATTATATATAAATTTATTTTATTTGTTCAAAATAATTATTTTAGAATTTTTAGAAAATGTATAGAAAATTAAAAATCAAGGGAAATAAAAAATGGCAATCAATCTATTTTTACCATTCAAAGTTTACGACAGTAATTAGTAAAACTTAGATCTCGCCAAGGCGATTTCCCCAAAGGCACCTCTCCGACAAAAAACTTCCTTTTCAGCATTTGATTCCGGCCGGCGCTGGCTTCTCCGGCGTCGGTCGGCTCTTCCTTTTCCTTTTTGTTCTTATCTTCCCTTTCAATATTGATTTAGGTGATTTCATGACAAATTCAGAATCACAAATCCTCTTTTTTGCCCTCCTTTTAACGATGGTGATGATTGGTACGAGTCCGACGACTTCAATTCATTACACGGTCTCGATAACGGATCCATCTCTAATTTGGGTAGCGTTACAACACACTCAAATTGTATTCAGATTTTTGTATCCGAGTGTGGCAAGAGTAGCATCTGTTCTTTTCCGTAACAATTGGAGATTTTCTCAAATTTGGGTCAATCCAATTCCGATTCGAAAGAATCGTTATGTCCTTCCGTTTAGAAGGTTTGTTTCCGGTGTTTGCCGGTGGAATTTCCGGTTCTTAACCGGTGAATGTCCTCCTACTCGATGGTATGGAGGTTTCACTTGGGTTTTTGATCCCGGAATCTAGGCCTGGGCGTTCGGATTTTCGGGTCGGGTTCGGGTCGGGTTTTTCGGGTTCGGGTTTTTCGGATTTAGAAAACTAAGACCCGTTCGGGTATTTTAAAACTTCGGGTTCGGGTCGGGTTCGGATCGAGTATTTCGGGTTCGGATTCGGGTTTACCCGAAATATCCAAATATTAGAAATTTTGTATCCGATTCTATGCAAAGTATTGAAAAATACTCAAAAAATCTATAAAACCCAAGTATTTTATACCCGAATGTAACCCAAAGTAGTTAAAACATCCAGAAATATCTTAACATCTGAATAATTTAGGCATTTAGGTTATTACAAGTATAAATATTACTAATATATTATAACTATGTACTTATATTTGGGTATGTTCGGGTACTTGTTCGGGTTCGAGTTCGGGTCGGGTTCGGGTTCGGGTTTTCGGGTTGTGAAGTTTAGAACCCGTTCGGGTATTTTAAAACTTCGGGTTCGGGTTCGGATCGGGTTTTTCGGGTCGGGTTCGGTTCGGTTCTTCGGGTTCGGGTATTATGCCCAGGCCTACCGGAATCCATGGCGTACACACTTTGCTTGGAGGGCTTGAGATTCTCAGAAATCGTATCGGGTATGGTTCTCAAACAAAAATGGAGGTTTCACTTGGGTTTTTGATCCCGGAATCTATCGGCTTCAACTTGGTTATATTTGGGACTGAATACGTTTACGTCGAATACGGTAATGGATTGTTCTCATTCGGCCAATCATCTTGTGATCTCTGGCATGTATCGTCGTGGATGGTTTCTAAGAAACAATGGTGGGAAGAAATAAGAAATAAGAATCTCAAAATCATTCGTATGTGGATAGAATTTCGGAGGATTGAAAATCGATTAAGGAAACCGTCATGGCTGAATGGATTGCAATTTGCGCATCAAGGATTTCAAAGTTTCAGAGATCAAGTTGGACGCAATAATCAAGGAATTCACATTGTAATTGATGCTTTTCCCATTACTCTATCTATGGACCATATAGAACAGATGGTGACGACAAATCATTTCCTCCTTGTTATGGTATCTTTGAATCCGCAAAAACAAAATCTATGGACTATGACTTCTCAAATTCCACACGGGTGGACTGTTGGTGATGATGATGCTGAGCGTGTTGTAGAGTCAATCACATCACAACTTGTTTCTTTAATCAACCGGATATTACGTCGAGATCTATGGTCATTCCCGGTAAGCTATAGAGATTCGCTAAAATCTGGCAAAAAGCTGTTCTCAAAGGATGTTAAGGTTGCAATTGCTACTACGGTAAAGTTATTTGTGATTATGTTGAAGAAAGTTGCAGAGGCTAGATATTCCAGAAAGACTTTGGTACGGAAGCATTGGTACCATTATGTCTACATTTCAGAGTTATGTTTGGACACATCGGGTTTACAGTTACGGTTCGCAAAAAGAAAGTTCAGCCACAAGATGCTGCATGCAAATCGTAACAAAGAAAAATCAAATATGAAGTTGGACAATAACAGATCGTATGATCGGTTAGCGAGTAAGACTACTCTTCGGAAAGCATCGTCAATCTCCCTTCTGCTGTATTTTTCTTAGTGTATGGCACATACAGCCGCGTATGTAATAATTGTGTTACAGTAATTCTGTATAATGTCTTTGTAATACTTTTATAATTAATGAAATATGATTTTGTCGAAAAAAAAAAAAAAAACCATTCAAAGTTTACATCCATAAAATGATGAGTCCATTGAAATGGGAAACTGACATCTTTGAATCATATCTAACCGAACACGAAAGAAACATATAAAAATATTTTGAAAGTGTGTAGAAACCCAAGTTGAAGAAAACTTTAAAATATATATTTGTTAGAACTTTATTAGATTTTAGTACAATAGAATTCCAAGAAAGATTACGGAGATCTCTTTGCCATATGGTTTTTGTCTGAATTATTCGCTTCTATGCTATTGTATTGGATTCAAATGTTTATTGCATAAGATATTTATACGAAAATACAGACTCATGTAGTTGATCAAAAACAAATATACATACGCGTGTACTTCACACTCTCGCTTTTATGTGAAGCATGTGCATGCATGCAAATACAAATCCTAAGAGCACACGTAGTGGAGTACTCAACACTTGGGTGTAAGTTATAAACAAATGAGAAATAATGTAAATTTGGAGTAAAACACAAAATAAGGGTGCAAGTTTACACTCAAGTGTAAGGTATTATAAAAATAGAAAAAATTTTCTTCTCTCTATCTCTCTCTATCTCTCCCTTTCTCTCTCTTTACTCTATCTTTAATTATAATAATAAAAAAATATTTACACCCCACTAACACACATCCACCCAAGTTTACCATTACAACCGGGTGCTTGTCTCCTGGTGGTATAGGTACCTCGGCTGAGGCACCCGCCACCCGGCTTCGAGTCCCGGCCACTGCGCAATTTACCTACGGGGCGCAGCGTCCCAGACCACCAGATCCGAGGGGCCCTTAAGTGGAGGCTTAAAAATCCAAGGAACGCGGGCTTAGGCCCAGTGGGCTAGTCGGATCACAGTGTGGTCTGGACACTGGGTTATCAAAAAAAAGTTTACCATTACTGATGGTCTAAGCTTGCCGTGTGCGATTCCATCGCTCCATTTAATTTTACTGGACAAAAATGGAGACTTAGTTAAGAGGTGTAACTAGACCAAACAAATGAGTTAATCTGCAATTTCTTGATTACCATAACGTTCTAACAAAAACGTGTACCATTGGTACTAAACTACACTTTTATTAAAAAAAAGAAAAGAAAAAACACTGGTACTAAACACTTTACTCATAAATAGTAATATTAAAATTAAGTGAAATATTATGTGGTTAGCAACTTAGCATGATATATCATGAATTCATAATGATTGTACGGGGGAGTCTTTTGCAACTCGCATGCTAAGCTGAAGAATCTTTATAAAGTTTCCCAAATATGGAATACATAAATTTTTCCAAATATGGACTACATAAATTTTCCTTTTTTGTCTTAGTATAGTGGAGAATATTTTCCATAGAAAATATTGTTCTTTGTTTTCCAAACCAAAAAAATAACAGATGTTTTCAGCTTCTGTATTCTTTTCGTAACACGTCTAAGACTAGAAAATGAGTATGGGAAGATTGTTTAAAACTAGGAATATACAACACTAAAAACAAAAAAAAAAAAACACATTTGTTTGGGAAATCTGTTAAGTGGGGTTTGTCTCAATTGGTTTATCTGATAGTCAGAAATGCAGACGGTCTGATTACTTCTTGGCATTAGTCGGAAGGCACTCCAAACTCGGATCAGACAGTGTGGTGGCCCAATTCTGGATTTCATGAATCTCACGGCCCGTTCGACCCAAGTCTGCTCGGAGCTCATAGTTTCCGTTGAATCGTTGAACCACATGAGTAATCCACTCTCTACCACTTCGGTGTGTTTCTACCGGAACTGGCCGTATCTGCCGATAGGGTTTATCAAAAAAAAACATAGACATTTTCCATATGTCTAAAATTAATTTCAAAAAAAAATTCAAGTAAAAAGACCCTGTTTTTAGGAAAATTCATTTTAGTAAAAAATTAGTTTTGTCGAGAGTCGATTGAGACGGGTCGTAGGTGAGATATGATGGGGCCGTGACGAAGCAGTCAGGTCCGACGAAATGATATAGACTTACCCCAACAAGATCCCATATTTAAAAGTATCATCAAACCAAATGAATCAATTTATATGAACCCACTGTCCTGTCCTTAATGGGCTTAAACAAAGCCCATTATCCGTGTTATAAAAAACTGACAACTCGTTAACACTCCGAGTCAATGCAAATGACTCAGTATCCTCTTCTAACGAATTATCATTTGTTCTTGATGAAATTGAGCCAACGACGACGAATCGCAAATGGAGGCGATCAAACCACTTCCACAGGTCTCGAGCTTCTCTGCTTCCGTCTTTAGCTTCCTCGATGACAAATTCAGAGACTCCACGGATCTCTCCCAGTCTCCAGGTCTGGTTTCCGAGTTACAGACCGAGATTTCCGAATTGGATCAGAGATTAACCGGATCAAATCGCCAGCTCGAGTCCGGTCTTGCTTCTTACGCTTCGTTTTCCGATCGCGTCGGTGGTCTATTTGTCGAAGTTAATGCCAAATTGGCTGATCTCTCTTCTTCTACCTCCGTTCCTTGCTTCGCGTCAGGTTCGTATTGATTTCCTCACGATTCGTCTAAAGAAACAGCGAAATGCAGATTATGATCGTGAAATTTTGTAGTCAATGATGAAAAATTGAGTCTCTGCTGTTTGTGAAATACATTTCCGTTATAATTTGAGAATTGTTAACTGTTTAATTCATTCAGATGGCGGAAAGGAGGAGGAGGCGACGGAGCAATTAGCCGGGGAGGAGCTTCCGTCATTAGCAAAGGAAGTAGCACAAGTTGAGTCTGTGCGGGCTTATGCTGGTATGTTTGCTTTAGTTGGTGTTAAGGCGTTTTGCATTTGATGGCTGGATAGTTTCTGATAAAGAGTCGGTGTTATTGATGTTGATCGAGATTAGATAGTCCCAAATTTGGAGTTTCCAACCTTCCTTCTTAGTTTGGTCACTGTTAGTTGCGTTCAATCTTTAAAGATGTTTCTCTATGTTTCAGAGACTGCACTAAAACTTGATACTTTAGTGGGTGATATCGAGGATGCTGTGATGTCTTCTTTGAATAAAAACTTGAGAACATCTCGATCAAGCGGTTTTGAAGTAAGCACATTTTCTTCAGTTTGAGTGTTCTGTATAAAAAGTTTCGAACGTATGTACGGATCAATGTTCTGAATTCTTACTGATTACAGGAAGTGCGTCTACATGCTATCAAAACACTTAAAACGACAGAAGAGATACTGAGTTCAGTAGCTAGGAGACATCCTCGGTGGGCACGTATTGTTTCTGCAGTTGATCACAGAGTAGATAGAGCCTTAGCCATGATGAGACCTCAAGCAATTGCTGATTACAGAGCGTTGCTTTCTTCTCTTGGATGGCCACCTCAGCTTTCTACACTAACTTCAGCGAGTCTTGATTCAAAGTCAGAAAATGTCCAAAATCCGCTTTTCAACATGGAAGGGAGCCTCAAAAGTCAATACTGTGGAAATTTTCAGGCCTTGTGCAGCCTGCAGGGGTTGCAGTTGCAAAGAAAGTCGCGGCAGCTTGGGAGCCATATGGGAGAAAATGTTCTTTTCCACCAGCCACTCTGGGCTATTGAAGAGCTGGTCAACCCTCTGACAGTTGCATCTCAGCGACATTTTACAAAGTGGAGCGAAAAGCCTGAATTCATTTTTGCCCTTGTGTATAAAATCACAAGGGACTATGTCGATTCTATGGATGAGTTGTTACAACCGCTCGTTGATGAAGCAAAACTAGCTGGGTACAGTTGCCGAGAAGAGTGGGTTTCGGCTATGGTAAGCTCATTGTCTTTGTACTTGGTGAAAGAGATATTCCCTATATATGTTGGACAGCTAAACGAAGCAAATGAAACTGATCTTCGTTCTGAGGCCAAGGTTTCGTGGCTCCATCTCATTGACCTGATGATCTCTTTTGATAAGCGAGTACAGTCTCTGGTATCACAATCAGGAATACTTTCGCTTCAAGAAGATGGGAATCTTCTGAGAATTTCCTCTCTCTCAGTTTTCTGTGACAGACCTGATTGGCTCGATTTATGGGCAGAGATAGAGCTAGATGAGAGGCTAGTCAAATTCAAGGCAGATATTGATAACGACAGAAATTGGACAGCAAAGGTCCAAGACGAACTCATCTCCACTTCCAACGTTTACAGACCACCAATCATTTCCAGCATCTTTCTGCAGCATTTGTCATCAATAATCGAACGATCCAAATCAGTACCGGCCATATATTTGAGGGCAAGGTTCTTGAAATTGGCAGCCTCACCAACAATCCATAAGTTCTTGGATTGCCTCCTTCTCAGGTGCCAAGACGCCGAAGGACTAACTGCATTAACCGAAAATAACGATCTAATTAAGGTCTCAAACTCTATCAATGCTGGTCACTACATTGAATCTGTATTAGAAGAATGGTCTGAAGATGTATATTTCCTCGAAATGGGAACTGGACAGCACGATCCACAGGAAGTTCCAGGACTGGAGAATTTTACAGAACCTTCTGAAGGTATTTTCGGAGAAGAATTTGAGAAGTTGGAGAAGTTCCGGCTAGAGTGGATAAACAAGTTGTCTGTGGTGGTCTTGAGAGGCTTTGATGCTCGAACTCGAGAATACATAAAAAACAGAAAGCAATGGCAGGAGAAGAGAGACAAAGAATGGACAGTGTCAAGGGCACTAGTTGGGGCTCTAGACTATTTGCAAGGAAAAACGTCTATAATAGAAGAAAATCTAAACAAAGCAGACTTTACAGCTATGTGGAGGACTCTAGCCTCTGAGATAGACAAGTTGTTCTTCAACAGCATCTTGATGGCGAACGTGAAGTTTTCCAATGATGGAGTCGAAAGGTTAAAAGAAGACATGGAGGTTCTATATGGGGTTTTCAGGACGTGGTGCGTTAGACCCGAAGGTTTCTTTGCTAAACTAAGTGAGGGGCTTACGCTTCTGAAGATGGAAGAGAAGAAAGTGAAGGACGGTCTGAGTAGAGGCGATAAGTGGTTACGTGAGAACAGAGTTCGATATTTGAGTGAAGCCGAAGCCAAGAAGGTAGCTAAGAGTAGAGTCTTCTCTTAGTTAGATCGCTTTCAGCAAATCAATATCTCACTGATGTCATCGGAGAGTCGACTAGGAAGGTACATTCATAGACTCGCACAAATACGGATAGTTGGGATCATTTCATTTATTTGAGGATTAAAATATAACACTCAAGTTTGGATTTTTAATTGAAATTGTACTAACCAGCCCTGGTTTTGTTTCGTCTCGGTGTGAAACTTCATTATCTTAATGATTCATGATTTAATAGAGAAGCTAAAAAAAGGAAGCTCTGACACTTTTAAGATTCTCACTTTTGGGTCAAAGTAATTGTTTTAAAACAAAAAAAAAAAGCCTCTTGAATAGTAACAAAAATAAGTCTCACTGTTTTCAAACAAAAGCTTTCTAATAAGCTCATTCATCTTCAAGTTTCAGTAAGTTTCCTTTAACAAAAGAAACTTGCAAGAGAAGGCCATGACCAGCCATTGTCCGTCACCCTGAAAATTTTGATTCGGAAATTTCTTCTACTTAGGATTGTTAATAGTCAGAGCTTAGGCTTGAGTCTTTTCTTCTTCCTGTTGTTCTCCGTTTGCTTCAGCTTCATCTTCATCTTCAACTCCTAGGGACTGGTTTAAGTACTCTTGAGCGTCTTCTAGTGCAGATTCATTTGCATCGGTTGCATACAGTATCTTCTTCACTGCTACCACTATCTGCATTCCAGGGAAGCATAAATATCATTAAATGATGAGAAGCATTAATAGTAAGAGCTCTGTTTTGTCCTTGATTCTAAGAACGATATGATATACCATGCAAGATAGACTGAGACAAGGTTTGAAAAAAAATAACAGGCTCTACGGGAGCGCTTACTGGAAGATCATCTAGTTCAGGAGTTTGGCAGAGTATCTCAACATCCCGGAGCTTGGAGAAGTAAAAGTCTCTTTCTTTTTCCAAGAGATCAGTAGAGATCTTGAGATCCGCAAGCTGTATCGCATAAGATGAAAAAGGGTTATATATGAGTATATGACATATGGTGGATGTTTCGTCCATTAGAGCATAGGTGAAAACTAAGAAGAAAGCTTATATTAAGAGCGATAGGATCTATGTCAATGTACCTCCTTCAACAAAGCCTGCACTTCAGCTGCTTTTGCTGGCTTGGGCCCTGAGAATTATGATACCAACATGTTTAAAAAGATGCATAAAAGAGTTATTATTGTTTGCATAGAAAATCTGTTTATTTAATGGCAGACCTGATGCTTTGCTAAGTCCAACTGAACCGGAATTGGGTAGAGGATGATTATTGTTAGTTTGCAGTGACTTTGGAATCTTGTTAGATCCCTTCACACTCCTCTCTTTACCATTTCTTGATCTTCGCTCCACTGGATTATAGTTCCTACAAGAAACCACATATTTTACAAGCTTAATTGTTCGGAAAACAACGGAGGGTTAACAAATCCAAAAATCTGACAGATGAAACCACATACTCATTCATAATGCCACCATTAATGGAATCACAGAAACGTTTCAGCCATTGCAAAAACTCCAAGTTATCCAATGGTCGGCCTTTGACAAGCCTGTTAATTTCCAATGGCTGAGGTGTTTTCTCAGTAAGACAAACAAGTTGAGTAATAATACATATACATAATATATACACAGGAACGCAACATATCAAGAGATGATTGATTTACCTTTGTAATTTTCAGCTTGTTGAACACATCTTGCAGGACCTTGTAGTTCTGTATCATGTCGTACTCGTTCTTCGCATCAAAGTTAACCTTGCAGAGGAAAATTTGAGTTATTCAGCCGCCAAGAAGCAAAAGTAATCGTAAGATAGATAACTATAAAAGTTAAAAATCACCTTGTGCATTGGCACAACTCCTGGAAAGGTCATATCAAGCATTTGACATTGCACAGCACCGGATGCAGCCTAGCAAAACCCATAAATTTATACTTAGAACAAAGACAACAGAGTCTCATGACTGACACAAAACTAGTGAGACTCTTTAGATCCCTCACAACAACAGTAAATCTATGACATTGCAACATTTTAACAACCAAAACAACTAAGCAATCATAAAATGCCTCAACATATGAACTTAGCCCCAAATATCACTACCATCCTCCAATAATCCAAACACTGAATTCTCACTAACCAGTTGAAACAAATCAAACCCAAATCTACAATTCCTTCAAAGTTCAAAACCCTAATTCCCAAATCAACATTACCAAAGAAGAATTAGAGAAAGCTCGCATGCAGAGATATACAAGAAGAAGGAATACCTCTTCGACGCGAGAGAGATTGAGCTGAAGACGATCATTAATCCAAGTCAGAATCTCGTTTCTTCCAACGAAGTAAGCACTATCCATCATTCCGATGTTCGTCGCCATTTGAGTTTTGCTTTTCTCTAAACCAAAAAAAAAAAAAAAAAACCCTCTTTTTCTTGGAAACGAGAGCGATAGAAGAAATGGGTATTGACGGAAAATGGAGCAGAAGACGTGAAGAATTCTCCTTTCTTTCGAGAAGAAAAAAAGGAGTAATCTTTTTATGATTCGATCTTGTTTTGAACGGAGAAACGGAAGCAGAGAAAAAAAGGTTTGAGAGAGAGAGAGAAAACGGAAAAGTGAAAAAGCAGAAGGAAACGGCTGGCAGCGGCAACTGGAAAGATGGCCAATTTTTAATTTTTATTTTATTATTTGTTTTTAATTGTATATTTATGTTTCATGTGGTTGTGATGTGATTTGTGAACCAACACTTTTAGGAAAAAAAATACTCATATTTATATGAGAAACTTATTTTTTGATAGATGTTTTTAAAGAGTTTGGAATTCAAATCACCAAATTTAATTTAGAATCCTCAATTAAAATGATATAAGAAGAAAAAAAACCCTCAACAAAAATATATTAACAAAATCAATATGTGGTTAGAGATTTTTAAGAAAAAAGCAATAATTTTTTATTGAAAAAATTGGCTATGTTTAAAGAACTTGATATTTTTGAGAACTGTGAATCCAAAACAAATTCATAAACCGGGTGCTTGTCTCCTGGTGGTAAAGGAACATCGGCTGAGGCACTCGCCACCCGGCTTCGAATCCCGGCCACTGCGCAATTTACTTGCGGGGCGCAGCGTCCCAGACCACCAGTTCCAGGGGACCCTTAGGTGGAGGCTTAAAAATCCCAGGCACGCGGACTTAGGCCCAGTGGACTAGTCGGATCACTGTGTGGTCTGGACACTGGGTTATAAAAAAAAAAAACAAATTCATAATGTTGAGCCAAAATTTTAGAAATAGTAAAATAGTGAAATTTCAGTTTCATAAATTTTCAAATTGGTAAACTCTTCAAGATTAGAGTGACATGCAATAAAGCGAGAGTTTAATAGTAGTGTGCAAGATTCAAGGAAAGCAAAAACCATAAGCCTTTGGTTTGTTGTAATCGATAATCAAATTCATTCGAAAAACTATGATTTTTTTTTTTTTTTTTTCACTGAAGGATATTATATTGATATCATAAGCAAACCCATAAACTTTTACAACAAACATGTTAAAAGGAAAGGAATGGTATTCAAAACAATACCATCCACCTAAATTACCGACAAAAGATTGGACTAGTCATGAGAGACACAAAAGCTCAACCGCTAAAGACTGACTCTCTCCCCAACAAAGAGCAAGGAAAGCCAAAGAGGATGACCAACAGCAACATAGGATTGAAATCTGTTCTCCTTTACCACACTTTTAGCAATTAAGGAAGCTCCTTTGTTAGCTGCACTCTTCTCTTCAACCACATTCCAAGTCCCAACCTTTTCCAAAAAATGATGTAATTCTGAAATCTGATAACTGAAAGATGGCCAAGCTTTAGGCCGGATGAAGGCCGACGATAAGTCTCCTGGCTCAAAAGCAAATAAAACGGAGGAGAAATGGTGGTTGTGCATTGCCTCAATAGCCCACATAGAACAGAGTAGTTGAGCCTCATTTTTGCTCTGTACCGCGGAGAAAGCTCTCCTGCTGTGAAGTAAAACAACACCCGCCGCATTTCTTAAAACCCAAGCTCCACCTGCAGTTTTAGTTTTGCAAGACCAAGATGTCCCAATGTTACATTTTACCCAATCAGTCATTGGAGGCTCCCATTTACTGGAAAAAGCTTTAGCACACCTAGTTTCCTCTGATTCTTCTGAATGAATCTGAGATTGTGCTAAGAACCATTCATGGGTATCCTCCCTAGCCTTCTCCACCGATTTTGAGGGACAATAAGTAACACCTTCAAAACACAATTTGTTCCTGTTTTTCCACAAACGCCACAAAATCCACGGCCACATTTGTCTCACTTCGCTGGGAATAAGATTGTTGTTCTTAAGCTCACAAAGACTTTGGAAGTTTGCATAAATTGAGCTCTTTTGAAACCCTTGTGCTGGAGTAGGAATCCCAGAGAGAGCCCAAACTTGCCTAGCCACAGAACATGTAAACAGTACATGGTTTATGGACTCTCCTTCATCTCCACAAACTTGGCAGCGAGTGTCACTAGACATCCCCCGATGAACGACTTGATCAGCCACTGGTAATGCTGCACATAAACCTCTCCATAAAAACATTTTAATCTTTGGGGCTGTTAGAATTGACCAAACTTGTTCCTTTAGACCATTAGTTGAGGGCTGCACGTTAGACTCTCTAATTAGGTCTGGTTTGTTAACTTGAAAAGCTAACCAATAACCAGTCCTAACAGAGAAATCACCAGATTTAGTGTGCATCCAAACCCAAAAATCTTCTTTCTTCACCACCGGATTGCGCCTTAAGATGATCTCCACATCCCTTTGATTAAAAAGATCATCTAGCAACTCTCTGTTCCACTTCCTTGATTCCACATCAATGAGATCCGCCACTTTTAAACTCAAATTGACTGAAAAATGCCTAAGCAAAGGCAGTCTCGGCCCATCATCATAAATCCATGGATCCATCCAAACACTTAGAGAGTTGCCATTGCCTACCTCTTTCCTTAAACCTTTCATAAGAAGATCTCTGCCATGAATAATACTCCTCCATGCGTATGATGGCCTAACGCCAATGTCAGCTTCCAAAAAATCATCCTGCTCAAAATACCTACTCTTGAAGAACTTTGCAAAGAGGCTAGAAGGGTTATGAAGCAACCTCCAAGCTTGCTTAGCCAAAAGAGCTTGATTAAAGCTTTCAATATCCCTAAAGCCTAAACCTCCTTGATCTTTAGATAAACACATCTTCTCCCAACTAACCCAATGAGTCTTCCTTTTATGCTCCAAAGCGTTCCACCAAAAGTCCGCCATGGCACTAGTCAAATTTTTGCAAGTTGTTTTGGTTAACTTGAAGCACGACATCGCATACACGGGCATGGCCAATGCCACAGCTTTCAAAAGAATTTCCTTCCCTCCCAAAGATAGCGACCTAGCAAACCATCCAGAAAGTCTATCTTTAAGCCTATCTTTTATATAATCCAGAAGCTGCACCTTAGAACCACTAAAGCATTCAGGGAGACCTAAGTAAGAACCAGCACCTCCCTCTTTAATGATCCCAAGTTCATTCTGGATCCATCCTTTACACTCCTCCTCCACATTAATGCCGAATGTGATGGAAGATTTGTCATAATTGACTCTTTGACCAGTTGCTTCATCATAAACTTTGAAGATATTCTTAATGGTGGCCACTTCTTGCTTAACAGCCTTACACATAAACAAGCTGTCATCGGCGAATAAAAGATGGTGAATAGCTGGACCGTCGGGAGAGAACCTGATACCACTAATCAGCCCTTGATTCTCAGCTCTATTCATCAAGTGTGTAAGGCCTTCAGTGCACAATACAAACAAAAAAGGAGAGAGAGGGTCTCCTTGACGCAAACCTCTGGTTGGAATAATGTTTCCATAAGCTTTGTCATTGATTAGAACAGTGAAGGAGACTGTTGTAATCGCAGACATGATCCATTGCACCCAAATTGAATGAAAACCAAGAGCTTCCAGCAAAGCTTTGACATAATTCCACTCAACCCTATCAAAAGCCTTTGACATATCAGATTTAATGGCCATGTATTCCTTAGAAATATCCTTGTGAGTGCGCAGCCCGTGAACAACTTCATGTGCTATGACATAATTTTTTTTAACTATGGAAAAAAAAAAACTATGATTTAAACAATAATTTGACAAATAATAATAGACGGAAAGTGATCGAAATTTTTTAAAAATCAGTCGTTAGCACACTGTTGGACCTGGATTTCGCACCTCGAAATCCATCAGCAAAAATATTAACAGGCTTCACATATTAGGCCCGACCTGGCGGCCCATAAGGAGTAGAAGACGACTTGATAATAAAGAGTGACCAGGTCGGCTAAAATCTCAGAACAAACCTAATATCTAGGAGAAAGTGGCGCGGATCTCGGAACTCCTGACCTAGTTCAAAGACCTATAGAAGGAGAGATGGACGACCTAAGGAGGATCATCGCCTACTCGCCTACTTAAACCTAATACTCAAAAACACTTGTATTCACATACTCTCCACTGTATTCACTTGATTCATATCAATAAAATCCATTCGTTATTAGCAATTCAATTCTCAAAGATTCATTAAAAGTCTAGTTCTCTTTGCCCATCAAAACTAAGTATAAATCTCGAGTGTGGATTTCAGCACCAACACACACACAAAAAGACATTTGTTCAAAACTTGGTATTTGAAGTTACATTTTTTCTATATTAATCTACATATACATTTTAGCAGTACTTTTTTGCTTTAATTCTTTTGGATCCGGGTTTGACCCGGTTTTATTGTGTTCGGATCTTGGATAAGCAATTTTAGGGATGTTGTCTTAATTTCAAACTGATAAATGAAGCCATGTTGTCTTTAATTCATTTACCATACCTAATTGATTAACTTCATTTATTCCAAAATCAATACAAATAAGATTTTCCGATACCTTAAGTGTATATTGTTCCTTTATTTTCGCCATTGCAATCTGCAACAAATTTATTTTTTGTATCTGTCAATTAAAATTCCTTCCAAATATGTGTTTCCCTCTACTAAGCTATTATTTCGCACTTGCCATATTCATAAACTATTTCCATAATCAAATATATGCGAATGCTAATAATACCTAATTGATTCTACTGATATTTACACAATCAATATTTTTTAAAGAAAAACGACATTAATTAGTTAATAAATTCGTTTTTCTTATTTAATATCACAAAGAATCTTTTTTGGTAATATTTTCTGATTTGGGATACGGAATATGACGAATTTATGACAATAAAACTATAAATCTTTATTTAAAAACGACAATTATGACTACAATTACTCTTATATTTCGGTTAATCTTATTTCCTAAACCAATTGCCACATTAATCGGCTTTATTCCTTTTTATCTCTAGATGATTTCGAATCTTCACACAATCTAAACGAATTACTTTCAACATACCATATTTCATCTATATTATCTCTAAATTCTGCAATACAATATTTTTAAATCATAATAATATGTATCTCGCCTAATTAATAATCAAATATTTCAAAAATCTTTATCTCCTCTTAAATCCTAACCATAAACCGCTACTCAATATCCTTATTTCCTTTAAATTCGTGTATCATTCATTTAGATATCTTCTCAATAATATATTTTCATTAACATTTAAGATATTTTAACTTTCTCCCCAAGATTTTCAAAACTACTTGAGCCAAAACCCTACCCTCCTTCTACACTATATATATATATATCAACGTCATTTTCATCTACCACTCAGCCAGCAATTACCTCTATTCACAGCAAACGTCTCATTCATCTCCAGTAAGCTTTTTAAATAAATACTTCAACAACTATTGTTTGTATATCATTGATTTGTATCATTTTTAAAATGAGAATATTTACCTTCTTAATAAATTCTTGCCAACGTGATATATTGTTTGCAGGGAACAAAGAAGACCATAAAAGGAGTCTTTGAGATGACTGAGGTAAAGTTATTCCTAAACCAATGATAATATTAAACAAAAATATATGTATTTTTCTGTTTATTGGACTATTTTAAGGATTTAACTAACTCAATAATATGTTGATTGAATTTCATTTGATATGAAATCTACTATAACTTTTTACTAACCTTTATATATGAAAGAAAACAGATTTTACATGGAATCAAAGAGGAAGAATGTTCTCAAAGAAGGCAAAGAACAATCAAGAGTCAAAGTACAACATTTCTTTCAAATAAGATGGAAAGAGGTTCACATTTGAAACTCCTCTTTCGTTTTCTAAAAGGTCCAACATGTGATGAAGATTTAAGAACTTACAAAGGTGTTGTCTACGAGACATACAAGGATGCATGTTCGGCAAGAGGTTTATTAGACGAATGATATGGTATATCTTAAAGAATTTTTTTAAAGAATTCTAAAATCTTATGTTAGTTTATTGAAGCACTTGATGCTTCACAATTTTTGTAGTATTCTTTCATTTTATATGATGCTTCATGGTTTACGGACCTACTAATGTCTATTCATCAAGAAAATTTCAATTTTAATGCCAGGATATGCAGTATAATGTTTTACTAATCATATCACTTACTAAAAGGTTTCAAGTAATTTCTTACTTCTACTAAATGAATCATTCAACTCTAAATATTAGCTACATTCATGAGTATACGATTATTAAAGAAATTAGTATTACTGACCTGTTTTGAAAGAGAAGTGGCAACATATGAGTCTTGCCGTTTGATCCCCATGTAAGAGAGTTTGAAAGAAATTTTCCCTATGAAACAAAACACAAGTTAGTCATATATAGTCTGATACGTTTGAAACAATTAACTGACTTATCTTTGTTAAGATGCACATGACTATGAGATTCTTAATTTCATCAATCAAAATTCCTTAATTTCGAAATCCAACATCTATTTATCTTTTAGGGACAGTCCTAAAAGAAATGAGAAGTTCATAAAACAAAATTAAACTCGATAGTGGCATATATACCGACCAAAACGAAAACAAAATTACAGTTACCCAATCACGACCAAAACTAATGATAAATCCTAAAATGCATTGGATTCTCTAATCGTGAAGAGCCTCACGGAGAGGTTGTACCAAAAGATTGATTCAATTAAGAAATCACTAACCTTGCATGCCAAATTTAAGATTCTTTTCTCCGGTCGTGGTCTCGTGCTCAGTTAAGAATCTTCTTTCCGGTGTTTGCAAGCTCAGGCCGTTAGGAGAGGAAGATGAATAAGAAGAACGACGATTACGCCGGTGGAACCATCGACGGAGATAAAGAGTAGATTTTTTTTTTTTTTTGCGATTTGGGTTTTATGAATGAGGTTGGAAAGCAAAGTCTCTTTTCTAATTAGAGGTTTTGGCATAATATATAAATCGAAAATCCCATTATATTTTCTTCTATTTTAAAAAAAAATATTTTATAATTAAAGGCATAATAGGTATAAAACCTACTTCACTAAATTTACTTAGAAAAAGTTTAACTTTATTAAACGTTTTAACTATGTATAATATCAAAACTTTTATGAAGTTTCAAATATTATAAATATTTGAATTTTATAAGAATTTATAAAAAGTTTAAATATTATAAATATTTATAAAAGATATTAATACGGGATGGTATACTACGGGTGAAATCCTGAATATAACAATCAAAATACAATTATGAAGTTTGGGTCGATATTAAAACTTTTATGAAGTTTCGACTATTATAAATATTTGAACTTTATACGAATTTATAAGAAGTTTAAATATTATAAATATTTATAAAAAATATTAATACGGGACGGTATACTACGGGTGAAATCGTAAATATAACAATCAAAATATAATTATGAATTTTGGGTTGATATTAAAACTTTTATGAAGTTTCAACTATTATAAATATTTGAACTTTATAATAAAATGACAAAATGATGTTTATTTTCACGGGACAGAGTTATATGGTGAGACAGGTTTTGGTCGATATTAATATGAGATGATATACTATGGGTAAAATCTTAGAATAAACAATCTAGGATTTTATACAATCTTAAACACTAAACAAAACAATACAAACAATATTAATAAAATAAATACAATTTAAAATTTCAAATTATTAGTTATAAAATATTGTCCCAAGGTGTACTATACAGTAGCATATATTTATAAATCATCTTAAAAAAAATATTAAATTTTTTTATTTAATAAAAATATAGGCCCGCGGTGTACCGCGGGTTAACATCTAGTATTATACATAAAAATAGAAAGATGTAAAAAAAAAAATATTATTTTTTAACAAAACAATTGAGATTTGCAAGAAACATCAAACAGCAAAGAGCCATGCATCAATACACACTTAATTCACCATTCACTATTCAACAACCTTTTACAAAGTACGAGACATAAGTTTATTAAATTATAAGTATTTGGTCCAGCTTTTTCTATCCGCATACTCCGTTCTAAAAACATCTATCTACAAGTGTTTCATATATTTATCAATATATACACATAGGTTTTGAATGGTTGTATAATATGTTGCAGACCGGATTAAAATCGGATCAGTATGTACTTAATTCACCATTCACTATTCCTGACTAGTATTCACTGTTACATACTAAAAATCTCCATACTAGTATAGATCTTAAATAAAACTTTGTACCATTATCTTAATTGATATTTTATTAGTGTTTTCAATAATATCTTTGTTTGCTTGATAAGTTTAACGAAATTCAAGTAAAGTTGGGTACCTCTAGTTTTGAGATCCGACGTATCTAAGCTTAAGACATACTGTATGTCCATAATTGGAAAAGAAATCTTCATTTCTTATTAGATTCTTACAGAAAAAATCTGGTAGAATTTATGAAAATCATTCCCCAAGCCTCGTTTCAGAGCTTATTAGTGAAGTGTGCCCTATAAAAAGGGGTGCAATGCAACAAAAGAGATAAAATAAATAAATTGGAAAACTATGTACAGTTAAACCTCTATAAATTAATAATATTAGAACCATGATATTTTATTAATTTATAGTGATATTAATTTATGATATTCATAAAAATACTCTATCATGGAATATTCATAAAAATACTCTATTATTCGTATTATTTTTTAAACTTAATAATTGTTTATCTACTTTTAATTAGTTTTAAAAAAAATTTGCTTATAAAGAAAAAAATTATTTTTAGATAGAAATTTTTTAAAGAAATTACAAAATTAGTAAAATCTCTCTATAAATTAATACCTCTATAAATTAATAAAATTTTTTGGTCCCAACATTATTAATTTATAGAAGTTTTACTGTATAGGGATTTCAAAAAAATTATTAACTTATTATCTTATCGAATTTAGTTAATTTTTACATTGACCTGACTCGGGACCGGTAAAATTTATTAATTTATCGTGTTTATTAATTTATCGAGTATTAATTTATAGAGGTTCTACTAATGTAACATTTAAAGGTTTCATTTGTTTTCAAAACCAAAATACTCATAATTGTCACCTAGGTAAACAATATTCTTCAGCATTTGCTTGTTCAAGTCAATCTAATAAAGTTGTTGACCAGAAAAAAAAAAAGAAAAAAAAGATTCTCATAATTGACATACCTAAATACGTTAACTAAATTTGACCACCTACATCCATTTTAAGAAAACGGTATATTCGGATAGAATATTGTGAAAGTAAGTGTAAATGATCGTTGATTTGTAGCAGCAACACATTATATAACTCATACGACAGTTACAAACAGCATCGTGTTAGCTTAAACCTTCTGTCCTATACAAAAAATGAATATTCCAAAACAATATCTACCAATATTCATACTGATTATCTTCATAACCACAAAACTATCACAAGCCGACCAAAATAACAACATTCCGGTTCCAAACGATCCATCATCAACCAATTCTCTGTTTCCTGGCAAGAAAATAACGGTAGAAATCATTAACGATCTCGGTAATCAGCTAACGTTACTCTATCATTGTAAATCAAAAGACGATGATCTTGGTAACCGGTCTTTGCAATCAGGTGAGTCGTGGTCTTTTACATTCGGGCGTCAATTCTTTGGAAGGACGTTGTATTTTTGTAATTTTGATTGGCCAAATGAATCGCATTCGTTCGATATATATAAAGACCATCGAGATAGCTCCGGTGATAACTGGTGCGAGAAGTGTGTGTGGAAGATAAGGAAAGCCGGACCTTGTCGGTTTAACGATGGAACTAAGCAGTTTGATCTTTGTTATCCTTGGAATAAGTCTTTGTATTGACAAAAACATAGAATAAATAAACTTAGCTCTTTGCCCAAAAAAAATAAAAAATAAACTTATCTCTTGCTGATGTTGTCTTCTTATGACTCATGGAGTTTCATTGATTCAAACGTAATATAAACATATAGAAATTCTATTTTCCAACTTATAATATGTTGATAATCATATCATCTTGAGCATTCGATGCTACAAAGATAATTCCCCCAAGCTATTTTACATTAAAGCTGAAACAGAGAGAGACAATACTAACAATAACAGTTCATAGTGTGTTTATGCAACCATACATACATATACATACACAAGGACAAGTAGTGTCCTAATAATTCTACTTTGGTGAGGTATGAACAGCAGCAACAGTAGATACCATTGTGTCCATACCACACATATTATGAGGTCCTCTGCAGATTTTGTAGTAACCATGCTCTCCCCACATCGCTCCCCACGAGTTCTTAATAATCCAATAAGGCTTCTCCTTAAGACGGATTGGCGCATAACCCGATGAACCGAAGCCAACCAAGAGCACTCCATGGTCTTGGCTCTTTGAACATACATATGGACACGAGACTCCTCCTATGTATGTTTGCATCCACATCGCATTGATAGCAACTGTTTGACCAACAAAGAGACAATGTGTTATTAAATCTCTAATTCTTAAATTAGTAACAAGGTAAGAAGAGTTTTAAAACTTACTAGTTACTATACCATTTTTTTATAGTAACTATACATTAGTATAATACGTTCTTTTTACCGCTGTGCGGTAAAACTATAACCGTTTTTTTGTGCAACCAAACTACAGTAATTTCCCCGCGTGGTAGATAGGGAAGACGTGGAAGACAGAGATACGTTGTGACTTTAGGCTTTAGGCTTTAGGCTTATAAATGCAACAAAGCTTCATTTTTTCAATTTCTTCTTGTTGACTTTTTCTCTCCCAAAATCACAGATACATTCATCTTCTTCCAATTTCCTCCGATCAAAATCATTACCCTTCAATGGAATCAATCAACACCTTGAAAGGCTACGACAAAGTATCCGACCAAGAAAACCAAATTCATCATCATCATACTCCACTTCCAAAACCATCTTCTCGTAAAACCCTAATCGCCACCGTCTCCGTCGTATCTCTCCTCTTAATCCTCGCCGTCGTCGCTTTAACCGCCGGAGTTTTCACTCATCCTCCTCCACACCATCCTTCCATCTCCTCCGCTTCACTCAAATCAGTCTGCGCCGTGACTCGTTACCCAGAGACTTGTTTCAGTTCTCTATCTTCTTCTCTCAACGAATCAGATTCAAAACTTAACCCTGAATCAATCCTCGAGCTTTCTCTTCGTGTCGCTGTTAAAAATCTCTCAAACCTCTCTATCTCTTTCCGATCTATCAACGATATGCCCGAAGACGCGGCGGTTGGTGATTGCGTGAAGCTTTACACCGACGCGTTGAGTCAACTCAACGATTCGATTACAGAGATCGAGAGAGAGAAGAAGAAGGGTGGGAATTGGTTGACTAAAGAAGTCGTCGGAGATGTTAAAACTTGGATTAGCGCCGCCATGACTGACGGTGAGACTTGTTCCGATGGGATTGAAGAAATGGGAACAATTGTAGGGAATGAGATTAAGAAAGAGATGGAGATGGCGAATCAGATGATGAGTATTAGCTTGGCCATTGTTAGCCAAATGAAGAAGCTTTTGTTGATTCTTCACTAAACCAATCATAAAGGTTTGAACTTTTTTTTTCTCTGTTTGTCAATTCCGAATATATAAGTGTGTGTTTGTGAGCTCTCTGTTCTTGCTCTGTAAGTAACTACTACATTGATGTATGTAATTTGATAAAAGAGAAATCTTCTGTTTCTTGTATTTTACATTCAACCCCATTGAATTCTCAATCTATTCACTTACTTTGATCAAATTAGAGGTTGTTCTCTAAAAGTTAAAAAGGTTTAAATCAAAACGAGTTCCGGCGTCTTCTTGTCTTGTCTACTTCTTTCTTGGTAGCGTTCATCAACTGGAAGAAGAAGAAAAAGATTGAAATCTCGGAGCTCGAGAAGCATATTTCAAAAACAATGAGAATGTAATGTACCTGCAGTGTTAGGGATCTGACTATCTCTTCTGATGATTTGATCTTCTCTGCATCATCACGCGCCATTAGTACTGCGACTTCAAGCTTCTTCGATGTCATTCCTAGTTCGGCTTCTAGTTTTTTCGATTTTAGAGTAAGCTCTTCCACCTGAGTGTTAAAAGTTTTTACTTGTCTTCATCTACAATACCTTAAGCTACATTTGATTCAATATGGGATAAGTGGTTGGACTAACCTGTGCTTTGAGTACTGATATTTCATGGCTCAGGCACTGATTGGATTTCTTTGGCACTTCTTGCAGTAAATCATGATCTGTAATGTCGGTTGTGAAGTCTGAAGTAGTTGCAACAGATTCAACCGGGCTGGATTTTATCGATAAAGGAAACAACTCAACAGAACCTCTACGTGAAAATGGGAGACCACACGTCACTGAGTGTCTTATAAGAGAGGATGTGTCTGATTTCGAAGCGCAATGCTTGGAATGTTGTTTGCCTTCTTCTTTAACTGAATCAAAAGAGGTTAGCCTGGAGAGTCGTCGTATGCCTTTCAGGTTGAAACTACCTTTAATATCCATATTTGAGTGAGTCGACGACGTGCAGCTTGTTCCTGAAGTTTCACCAATGGTTTTCAGGTCCGGGATCTTAGTTTGTCTGAAGAAATCAAATGAATCCACCCTATGAAGAAGCTGACGCTGCGGTGTTGTACCAATTTCATCCATCTCGTTACTGCTAGATGGTAGACTTGCGTTTGAAAACCTGGCACTATTTGCTGGAGTTCCTAAAGATTCTCTAATTCCTTCGAGTTTGATATAGCAGTCATCACAAACACGGTAAGGCCTGTTCGTCTTGGGAGCCATAGCTGCTGCTAAGGATTTCTTACTAGTGCATGAATTACAGAAGACACTCCCACAGTTATAACAGTTGTGAAGCTTCCTCATGTAATTAAAAGGATGGCGACAACCAGAGCACCTAGAACTATCAGTACCCGTAATTGGTTTGTGAAGACAAATGGTTGCTGTGTAATTAGAACCACACACCACTTTTCTCACTTGTTTACCTTTTAAAGCTTTCACAAGAGTCGGCATGCGTCTATATTCAGTGTCTCCATGCCCAAGCTGTCCGTTTGATCCTTTGCCCCAAGTGTAGACCTCAGCTTTCGAATTCAAAACCGCGATATGGTGATACCCGCAAGCCACTTCTTGGACAAAACTCTTTCCTAGACCCCCTTCAATACAAGAAGGAGCTCTCACAACATCATCCTGACTCGGATCAGCAGTTCCCATAGCATAAACTTGTCCAGACATAGAGAGAGCAACAGTTATGCTCTGGCCACAAGCTACCTGTTGAAAGCTAGTTGTATCCAGTTCAGTTACACTCAATGGGATTAGTCTAGACGCTATATCACCATGTCCGAGTTTCCCATCATCTCCATCACCCCAAGTAAAGAGCTTTCCTGATGACGAGGCCTCACCGAAAACACTGACAACAGCGGCTGAATGCCAAACGCCACAAGCTGTCCTTATTGTTCTGCAGCCATTTAGCGCCTCTACTTCTCTAGGAATGTTTGTGCTTATACGATCACCGTGTCCAAGCGCACCAAAAGTACCATCACCAAATGTAAATAGCTTACCTGCTGATGTCACAAAAGCTGTATGCCAAGGTCCGCAAGATATAGTTCTTACATTTATACCTTCCATCTGACCGAGAATTCGTACCGGTTTCCAATGGCTAGCTCCACTACCAAGTCCAAGGAGACCGGCATTGTGGTCTCCATCACCCCAAGCATATAGATCCCCTGAGGTTGTTACAGCACAGGTATGAAATTCCCCACAGTCAGCTAACTCTACCGTTGATCCGTCAAATTCATCGATAAGCTTTGGGTGTGGAACGTAGGAACAAACTCCATGTCCTAACCTGCCCCCAGATTCTTCTCCCCAGCTGTACAATTGTCCCTGCTTTGTGACTAACACTGCATAATTGGTGCCGCAAGAAATGCTCTGTGCATCAAGTGCCACATGTGATTTCAAGACTTTGGGTAAAAAAGAATCAGTCATCAGAGAAGAGCTGCTGCCACTTTTATGCATGCCACCTCCTAGTAGCTCATCTCCAATACTTTCTCCCCAAACAAAGACATCACAGAGAGACTTCAAGTCTTCAAAACATGAGCCTTGACTAGATGAGCTCACTGCGCTGGAAACGCTATATTTACTTGTATCAACGGCAGGGGAGTGATTAGTAGATCGATGCTCTATAGCCTCTGGAGGCGAAGTATGAGGTTTATGAACCAGTTCATCCAAAGAGAGTGCCTTTAGTACTGCAGTTTGTGACAAAACCTCTGAGAAAACTTTCCCCAGTCTCTGTGGAGTGTTGCAGTGTGATCCTGAGGCCTTTTTTGCATGTTCCTGCAAAAGTGCCAGATAAGATATGATATTAAGTAGGAAATTAAACAACCCTATGGTCCTCTCCTGAAGAAAGAAAAAAACCAGCAAAACCTCGTAGCTTGTGTCACTGCTGACAGATCTGATGTTGGACTTAGAGTTCTTGCTCGTACTACTTTGTTCTCCATTTTCAGGAGCAAAACTACGGCTTCTTGAGTGAAGTACCAATGCAGAAGAAGAGTTGTTTCGTGAGAGAAGAGCGCGAAGTGTTGTGAGCCAAAACTCAGCTTCATCCTTGTCCTTGCATACCTATCCAAGATGTTTCAGTAAATGCTTATTATTCAATAGTAAGACTATATGGTTCTTAGAAGACAGCTAATACTTGTCAGGGAGAGCAAAATACAAACCAAATCGAGAGACCGTTCGCCATATATAAGAGAAAAGGATTGATATTCCTTGGTGGGTTGAGGGTATCGTCGGAAAACTGCCTGGAAAAGTTCTTACAATAACATTCATCTGTTCAGAAATCTGCAGCAAAACAGTTACCAGATAAAATGATTCATACATTTTAACTTACAGTTCGCTGTCCAGGTATGATCCTTGTCACAGAACTCAGCTTAAGACGTTTCTCCTTTTTACCACAATACCATAACAAATATATTTCATCCTGCATAAACATTTGAGAAAACCACTATCAAATCACAATCTTCAGCTTTGAAATAAACTGTGATTGAAGGTTATGAATGGTACACTTGAAAGCCGAAAAGGGTAGAATTTAGGCTTCCCACGACGGCCGTATTTCAATAGATAAGCTCCTTTCTTGAGAATCGCTATCGCCTGAACCAAGTTTTATGCCAAAAAGAAGAATCAAACTTTAGAAATTGAAGATGATCTTTTACTAAAGATTGGAAGAGAGTTTGGAACAAACCTGCTCATTCTCCCTCTCTGTGGGAACACATCTCTGGAAACAAGCCATTCTAAGTTTTGAGCACCAGATGATTCCAATGCTCGCCCCATATAATAAAACCCCTTTTGCCTTCTATTTCCAAAGGTTCTTTATCGAATCGAAAACCTCATCGGGATGTCTAATAACTGCTGATTGCTCCTATGGAATCGCATTTGCGTTCATCAATTTCCCTGACCTACCTTGAAAAATAAGAAATGACCTAATCATTAATTACACAAAACGGGATTGATGATCAAAGATCAGAGAGAAACGCACCTAGTTCCTTGGTCGACACGCAACGATTACGGAAAAAACATTTGTGGAACAAATCGATTCGTATTGAAATTATGGAACAAACAGATGTTGAGCTTGGAGCAATTTATGGGTATATCCGTAAGAGACGAACTGATATCCTTGTCTTCCCGTCTAGGTTTCTGACTTGACTTTTCCCAAGAATCAGACAGATTTGTGCTGGATTCGAAATGGAGAGCGAGAGAAAAGAAAAACACAACAACAACGAGATTCTGACCCAGCAACGACGACGACAACAACAGATAATAAGAGAAAAAGGTCTGTGTCCTTCTCCTTTTGTTGGTCTCAGATGCGTTTATCTGTTATTTACAGTTGTTTCCATTCCTTCTCGTTTTTTCAGGTGCAATGTTTTTTTCAGTTTTATCTATCTTATTATGTGCCTATTTTTATTTACTCATGATATAACATCAGTTTATGTTAAACAACCAAATCAAATATATCAAATTTAAAAAAAAAAAAAATCTTAAGAATAATAATATCATTGGGTTAGATATATACTAGGATGATATAAAAACACTCTGTTTCAATGTAAATAAATAGAATAAAACTGTAATTAATTCTTCTCCTAACCATTTCAACATTTCAAGCCATCAACAAGACTTCCAAAGAAGTGCTATAAACTTTAACAATATTTCAATTTGTAGAAGACAAAAAAAAGGAGAGAAGGATCTGAAAAACAACAATACAATAAAAGTTTGGTGTGCAATAACAAATAGTAATACATGTTTTTGGTATAGAAGAGCATTGATAGAGAGAAAGATTTACTTCTTCTAAAGTTTATAAAAAGAGTGTTTCTGAGTATCCAGAAGAAGCTATTTTGAACTACTCATCAAAGGTGCTCAAGAACCCACCAATGAAACCAGCTCCATTGCAGTCCCCACACAACACCTCCTTTTTACCTCTGCCCACAAGAAATTCAAGAAAAGGATATTAAGTAATGATTTTTTTTGGAGTTTTTGTATGGAAGAAAGGAGATAAGATGTTGCAAACCTGCAAAGCCAACAGAGTGCACCAGCTTTAAACTGACCATTGAAATGATCAATCAAATTCACACCACCTCCTTTGCATTGAGAACATGCCACACAACCTTTGATAACATTTACACAAAATCTTTTGTCAATTTTACTAAACTAAGAGAATTGTAAACTGGTTGGGTAAGAACTTACCGTTCCCATCACAATTTGCACAAACTAAACTGTTCGGTTTAGTGCTCTGAGGATTATTGTTTGCGGCCTATTGATACCACAAAATGAGATTTTGCATTAACGAAATGGCAAATGAAGTAAGCAAATTTTGATAGTGAGGAGAAGAGTTTGGGAAAATTCAAACCTTAACTTCAAAACTTTGGGATCTTGAAGTCTGAAGCAGTTCTCTCTTCTGGACCAAGGAAGAGGTGTTATCATTAGTTGAGAAGAAGTGAGAAGGTTTAGGGTTTTTGCTGGGAGATTGGAAGCAAAAAGTAGGAGGAGAAGAGAAGAAGCATAGTGAATTCGCCATTTTCTGTTTTCTGGTTCTTCTTACCCACTCGATAGCAGATAAGATGGCTCCTCTCTTCTCTTTTTCTCAAGTGCCTATTTTACCAAAATACCATCATTTTTCTATAACCGTTTTAAACCAATCCAAACCACAACCAATTCACCGGTTTTCTTTAAACCCAATTTCACATTTCTGTTTCCATTTAGAAAGCTTTTATCTTTCAAGAAAATTTGATATTTTTGTGTTATGTTTCTGTGTTGTTTTAGAATCTTAAGATAAAAGAAAAGGACAATGGTTAGAGCTAATTTACTTATTTATCTCAAACGACCCATAAAGTAAAGGCCATAACTTCCTGATCCTATGAATAGCCACATCAAAAACTAGAAATGGCCAAGGCCAAACCCACAAGGACATCAGATGATGTTAAAAATACAAAACCAGGGTCCTTCATAAGTTGTTGCCATGTCTTAACTTGTGTTGCTACTCCATGTGGAGCCGCTCAAGACCTTATTCACTGGCTTTCAATCGCTCCCCAAGTAGCCGAGAAGACCACGAGTCAGCCGCACTAGCATACCTTGGACATGGCTTACTCACATTTGAGGTATTATACATCAAAGGCTGCGCTTGTGTCTGCAAACGCCCTGTCATTTCTGAGATATCTTGTGTCTGGAGATCGGGTTGTATCGGAAGGACAAGAACTGTTGCAGTAGGAGGAAAAGTTGCAGCAGATTGTTGAAAGCCGGGCCCTTGGAAAATGGGAAGTCCTGGAAACTGAGATGCAAGTTCAGGATGCTGATGATGATGATGATGGTACTCGGGTGCAGGAGAGGTGTTCGAGTCAGGTTTCGACTGACTTGCTCTTGCTTTTATCTCGTTTTGTAGTTTCGAGATTTCAGTCTCAAGCACTGATGTTTCTTCCTTGAGCTCATTCTTCTCTGTGGTTACCTACACACAACACCAGTTTCCATCAACAAGACCATTTACACAAACATATAAACATAGACTTAAGTAACTTCTTGATCCATGTCACAAGATACATAAACACAATCAATGTGCATATAGTAAGTGACTTACATAGCTAGATTCAGAGAGGAGAGAAGCGTGCTCCTTTCTAAGAGACTCGATTTGACCAAACACGTCTTTCAAAAACCGAGTAGCTTCGCCTAGTATAGAAGCTTTCCCACTATTCTGTTGATTCAGTTCTGCAACAAAGACAATGTTCAATGTTCACAGTTAGATATCACAATCACATTCAAAATCTGACCCACTCAAGCAATTGGTCATTCAAATCTATGGAAGATTGAAAGATGTGAAATTTACCAAGAGTATCAGCTAATTCGATGAAAAGCTCATTCAAATGCTCGCGCTTAAGCCTCTCACGAACAGCCTTGTTAATCCTTTTGGGTACTTTACCTTTTCTACATCTGTTTTATACAATAAACATAATCAATCACCATAAACAAAAGATAAAGAGTTCCATACTCTGTTTAAAGAATCACCTTTCATCTGCAGTAGCATTTGCTTCATCAGACGATGTGGAAGGAGTTTTCGATGCCATCTTTTGCTTTTGTTAAAAGAACAAGATTCTCTGTCAAGTCACCTGAAATTTAGAGATAAGATAAATCTGATAAATCATTCATCTTTAAAATCAAACACCTAATGTCAAATAAGTACAAACCCATCAAGAGACATGGGAGCAGAGACAAAAAAACAAAACTTTTGAGTGATTTTGATTCCTCAAAAACTGAAGACAAGTGGTTTTAGATTCTGTCTTTATTACCCATATTCTTGTCAAATCAAACAGTGAAAGATTTATCAAAAAAATTACTACGGCTAAGTTCTCACAGCTTAAATCGGAACACAAAAAGGCTCAGAAAATATACCTTTTCTCCGGTGAGAATCTCGTCGGAAATTGAAGACAATTAGGATTCGAAACGAGGAGAAGAAATAACAAAGCTTACGAGAGAATCTGAGAAATGTTTGGAGGAAAAGGAAAATAAAAGGAAGAAGGTCGGGACTCGGGAGGGGCGTGTGGGGGAAGAAGGAGGCGCGTGGAGAGCACAGAAGAAGTGGTGCGTTTAAGTGGACACGTGAGTTCGGACATGTGCCTTTCTCTTTTTTACTTTTGTCGTTTTCTATTACGTTGCGTGCCACTGAGCTCATGTTTCATGGACACGTCATCGTATCTTAATTCTATAAAAAAATATTAATAATCGAGTGGAGGAGTGGTTTTAAGGGATTTTGGTCTAATATGCCATTTACTGTAGCAAAACTTATACAAATTGCCACAAAAAGTTTTCTTTTCTCAATCTGCCATTTTTCCACTTTATGGCAGACAGACAAAGACGAAAATACCCTCAGACGAAAATATCTAAATATCAGATATTTGGTGGACAAAACTTTGTTTCGGAAAATTTTGGTAGGCAAAAAATATTATCCACATTTGAAACAACAGATTGAGAGGATATTTGGTGGACAACAAATATTGTCCACATTTAAAACAACAGACTTTAAAGAAATTTGGTGGACAAGAATTCAAAACGGCATATTTCGAAAATTTTGGTAGACAAGAAATGTTGTCCACATTTGAAACAATAGATTGAGAAGATATTTGGAGGACAACAAATATTGTCCACATTTGAAACAAACAGACTTCAAAGAAATTTGGTGGACAAGAATTCGAAACGAAATAATTCAAAAATTTTGGTAGACAAGAAATGTTGTCCACATGTATCTTCTTCCTTCTCAGATTTAGATTCGCTTCCACTTTCCAAACCAGATTCAGACCCAGATTTTTAATCTTTCTAAATCGCCAACGATGTATTCCTAGATCGAAAACGTGATGAACTCTTATATCTAGGGAGATTGAGCTTCATTTTTTAGAGAAAAAAAGAGAGAGAAAGAGAGAGATGAGAGAGAAATGAGAGGAATGAAGATTGAACAAAAAAGCTTTCTCTCTAAAGGGTAAATTGGACTTTGCAAGTTGGGTTAGAAATTGGATTGTGGCACAATTGAAAAGGATTTGTGGGCTGTGGCAATTTTGGTAAGAATTGCTACATTGTGTGGCACATTTCTTAGATTTCTCTGGTTTTAATCTGGTAAAGTTCTTCTATTAATGGACAAGTTTGTTGAGTCTTTATTTAACACTGAATTTTCTGTAGATTAATACGTTTTTTTATTACAATTTTATCGACTATAGTTGGAAAGTGTAAATACAACGGAAATGTTGTAGAAAAATTGTTGTCCACGGCTTATTCTCTTTTTAAATCATGAAATATTTAATAGTAAAGATTAATGGCAGGTTTTGACTTTTTACGTGTGTGGGGTCAACGTGATGGGATAATAAAGGCATGGAAACGGGCCGTCGAGAGCTGATGACGACTGTCGTCCGCCGCTGCTGGCGTGTGTTTCCCACAAACTCGTGTAGTAATGGTCCATTTATTGAATGAAGGTTATATGAATATGATTAGTCTTTACATTTTTGTTGGCGTAATAAAATTTTAACTTTTGACCCAAAAAAGTAAATTAATTTTAATGGATAATGAAGAACTGAAGATATATGAAATTGCGAATTAAAAAGAAATAACGTAATTCTACTAAGACGGTTAAAAAATCGGAACGCCTCTCTTTCTCTTCGTCCCAGAATTTATGTTGCATGAAAACTCTTTTCGAGATCCGTTTTCCGTTTCCGAAACGTTTCAGAAACGGAAATTTTTCGGAAACGGAAATTCTTCGGAAACACGAAAAATGTCACGGAAACGCGTTTCCTAAAAATCTATGTTTAAAACACAATGGAAACTCACGTTTCTAAATGGAAACATGACAAATCTTTTTTATTGACTTTGGAAATTTAATAAATAAAAGTTGAAAAGATTAAGATTTATAATACATATAACTAATTTTAGAAGACTCTTGAGTTTTAAGATCTTTTTATCGACAAACTAGATTTGGAGGCATCTTTATATGATCTAGGATGAAACTAATGAAAATGAGAATGAAAATGTTGGTCTAAATTAAATATTTGAACTTGAACCTTTTAATCTATTTTCTTTTAGAATTTTAGTTAACCTATTTAATATTTGATGTTTTGGATCGGACTTGTATTGTTCAATTAAACCATTTTTTATAGCTTTATGTTAATGTTATATATATATATAAATATATTATATATATGTGTATACGTTTCTTAAACGTTTCCAATCCCTAATTTTAGAAAAAAAAATCGTTTCCCGTTTCCGAAACGTTTCGCATCTACGTTTCCGTTTCCGTTTCCATGCAATATAGGTGCTGTTCGTTACTCCATTCAGATGAATGGAGATGAGTTATGATGTTCGTTTATAACAATTTTACAGAGCAGTGAGATGAACCAGTTGGATGATTTTTATTAAACTCATCCAAAAAATGATCATTTTCCGACTGAGTCTGATTGGAGCAGTTGACTGGAGCTGATTCAGTCTAAAATATAAAATGACCTAAATACCCCTATCTAAGTTGGAGAATTACACCAAAAAACCTAAACCTACTTCTCATCATTCTAACCACGACAAAGACTCAGAGAGCCATCCTTCGACAAAGTGAGAAGAGAAACGAGATCTTCGACGGATCTCTTCGCAGCTGGATCTCTCCGCCGGATCTCTCGCCGGAATCCACTCCTCTTTGATCTTCTCACTCCACTCCACTCGTCTTTGATCTCTCCGCCGGCTGTCTTCTTCTCTCTCGTGCGTGGGTTTGAATTAGCTGCGACCATTGTTTGAGAGGTAAGACTCATGGGTTTGATTATTGGATTTGATTTCTCCTTTAGTCATTGAAATCTCGAAGTGGGTTTCAGGTGTTACGGATTGAAATCGCTGCAACCACTGTTTGAGAGGTATGATATATCTCTAATTCATGATTTTGTATTGAGTTTATGTGTACCAATGGAGACGAGTGTTGTGGCTTTGTTTGATTTCGTGTTTCTAATGCTTATAGGCTATGTGAATCTGGTGAGTTTTTGTTTCAGTGATTAGCTATTTCTTCTTCTCTTGTAACTCTTTTCTATAGAACCTCCGAGAAAGTAGAATTTGATAAAGATGTTAATTGGTTTGAAACCTCCAATGCATTGTAATTGTTTAGATTTATGTGGATTGGATGTGTGTGGAGATTATACTGTTGGTGGATTGTAGAATTCAATGCATTGTATGTAATTGTTTATAAGATGATGTGTTGTTTAGATTTATGTGGATGTTTGTTACCAATGTTAAGGTGGATCTTTGTGAAGATAGCTTGAAACGTTTCATGCTTGATGGATTGTATTGGATTCTGTAGTGCGTTTACAGAGATGAAATGTTGTCAAGCTTGGCTGCATCTGTCTTTGGATTGTAGAATTCGTTAGGGAAATGAATCTAGTGAGTTTTTGTTTGCTGCTTTATCTATCAGAATTTGTGTGTTGTATTGTTTGGATTACTTTTGTGTACACGACTGAAGTTGTATACATTTGTGTTTAGTGTTTTGAATGTCTGTCCATCATGGGAATTTCTTCATAATTTTGTAACTTCACATCAATGGCTGCCTCAAGCTAATAAGACCCGTTTCATTAATTGCAAGGACTAAATGTCTGTCATTTGTTAATGAGAATTAGTTTTGTGTTATTGATTTGCTTTTGATTAAGACTGATTTAAAACTAGTTTTGTTAACTGGTTTTGCTTCTTTTTATTCCTTCAGGGAATGTCAACTATCGAGGGTAGTGATGTGAGTATCTTCCCCTTTAAACTCATATTTTACTTAATGCTTTTTTGTAATTTAGATTGATTTTTTACGAAATCATATATTTCTATCTTAAACTAAGAATCTTGCATGGAGTGATGAGCAAACTCGTTTCTATCTTCAACTAAGACTTGATGAGAAGCTTAAAGGAAATATAAGAAAAGATAAAGTTGAATTGATGTCAACTTTAAGAAACGTATTTGGGAATGTAATTATAGTCAATTTCTGCTGGAAGCAAACAAATGGGCAGAGTTTAGGAACAGTGTATCTGATTTATTTGTAGATGAGTTTTTTTTTTTCTCTCCAGTGATTCTGATTTCCATGTCTTGCATCTCTTGAATGATACTGTTTATTTATAGCTTGGCTTGAGGAAAGACCATTCTCGATATAAATTTGAACACGTTGCTTTGGATCTTATTGTTGTTCTTGGCTTGAGAAAAGACCATTCTTGATATAAATGTGACAAAGGCTTTGTTTTTGTTGCAGAATTTGAGCACGTTGACAAAGGAGACGATCAAAATCGAGAGGCTCTAATGGTAGGCTTGCTCAAAACTTGCTCTATATTGCAATCAGAATCAGAAATTATAAGACTGTATTGTTTTTATGATTTTTGGAGTTTATGTTTGGTTGGTTCTTATAAAAAATTTAATTTAATGAAAATGGAATTTTATAAATTTTTAAATATAATAATTTGACATTTGTTTGGTTGTAAAATATATTTGATCAATAATTAAAATTAAAATGATTAAGATTGAGAATTAAAATATAATTAGATGAAAACAGGGGTATTTTAGTCATTTTTATTAAGATGAGGATGTGGATGAATTACCAAATAATCAAACAAACAAAGGTTCATTTAAATGCATCATTAAGATGAACTACCCAAATGATCAAACAAACATCATTCAGATGCTTCATCCAAATGGATCATTTGGATAGATCATTTGGATGCAAATGCCAAATGATGAAACAAACAAGGCCATAGCCCATAATCTTATTTGGAAATAAATAAAATGATGAGAAGACGGTTAAAAAAATCGGTTAAGAAACGGGAGATAGAATGTTTTTTTTTTTTTTTTTTTTTTTTTGTTGTGAAACACGGGAGATAGAATGTTAAGATGGAATGGTGGAATAGATCTTTCTTGTACTTTTTGTGAAGAACCATTAGAAAATCGCAGCCACTTGTTCTTCACATATCTATACTCGGCGAAAGTCTGGTCGCGACTAACAAATAAGATTTTTTCTCAAAAATTCACAACAAGATGGGATAATGTTCTCAAGCTCCTCACAGATGAGTATATGGGTAAAGATTGTTTGTTTTCGACGAGATACACATTTCAGCTCACGGTTCATACGTTATAGAAAAAACGGAATAGTAGAAAGTATGGAGAAGCTCCAACTTCCTCAACTCAATTGGTCCAATAACTAGATAAACAAGTTTGAAGCACGACATCTTCTATAAGAGAGCAAAGAAATAGAAGATATGACAGTTATATACGACGATTTAGTTCGCATCAAGATAAGAACGAAGCTCTCATCATCTTTGGTTTCTCTTTGAAATTTAAATTCTGAAAACATTTAAACAATCGACGCATTTGATGTTAAAAAAATTTGAATAAATTTAACATTCTATAATAAAAAAAAAGATGGTTAAGGTCATCGGTTATTCTCGGGTTTACCAGGATTTTCCCGGTTCGTTAGTACCAGGATTTTGAAGCTAGACCGGGACCAAATAATTAAACGGATCATGGGTTTACCGGTCCGGGTCCGGAAAAACATTGGTTAGAAACTAATCTTTTTGGCCCAACCCAAAAAAAGCTTCACGGCGTTTGTTCTTCTTCCTCTCTCTGCGCCGCCTTCACTCGCAGTCGCAGGTAAAGCTTCTTCAATTGTCCTCTTAAATCAATAACACTTTCGAATTCCTCCTCTTTCTCTCTTTTTCCATGGTTTGTGTCAATCTCAAAGCACAATGATTCATAAACCTAATTGTAGAAACTTTACTTCGATTACTCGAAATCTAAATTGATCGCTTCATTTGAATAGATTTTTGCCCTGGTGAATTCTGGAACTTCAAGGGAAATACGTATACATTTAGTAAAAGGGTACTTTTTTGGTAATGGAAACTACTCAAAGAGAGGAGCTTTCGAGCTTCTTAAGTGTTCTTCCTCCTGTGGATTTCTGTTGTGTTTATGGTTCCACATTGCATCCAAATAACCAAGATAAGGTCTTTGTCTTCTCCTTGATGAGCGTATTCCTGTTTCTGAATCAGTTTGCTAAATTGAGTGTAAAAATGTGACCTTTGCTTTGTGTAGTCTAAAATGGTGGACTATATCCTTGGAGTCTCTGATCCTATGAAATGGCACTCTCTGGTGAGCAATATCTTTTGATTATAATTGTTATAGCAGGAGCTATTTATTTAAGCCCATGGATCCTAATTCCAATTTTTTATTGTGTGGCCAAGAATCTGAAAATGAATTCAGATCACTATGCTTCGTGGATGGTTCACCTTGGTGGAGCCAGACTGGTATATTATTACTCTCTGTATTCCATACTCTTGCAGTGCTTATACGGCTTAATCAAATACTGAACATACTGTTCTTTTTATCCGACGTTAGATTACGAATGTTGCCGATAAAGTAGGAGTTGGAGTTCACTTCAATCCGTTTGTCAACTGGAACGACAGGGTAAGAACTTCCCAGGAACTGTAGAGTTTTTTAAAACCTAGTGAACAATCTAAGTTTGATAATGATCGCGTTGTATGTAATCTTAAGCCATTTTTCTTGCATGATTTACTTTCTTTGTGAAGCTCTTTGCAGAAGCTCAAGTATGGGGTTGTTCGGATGCATGACCTAGTACAGGACATACTAGACTGGAATAGATTCTACTTGAGTGGCCGTTTACAGAAACCGGTATGTCAGTTGGTGTTTTTACTAATAACTGTGGTACATGAGATGTTTTAGAAAATTGCCTTTGGTTGCAGGTTCATATGCTTGTTGATAATCTGGACATAGAGGATGTGAATTCTGTTAATAAGAGAGCTGCAATATCTGCAGCTCTTCTTCTCTTACCATCAAAATTCACCGAGGTTTGTTTTCTGTTTACTACTCAGAAATCTTGAAGTTTCACTAGACTGTACACTATAACACACAGAACTCTTGCGCAGGAAGATCTATATGCCAAAATATGCAGCCTTTCTTACATGGGAGACTTGCGCATGTTTTTTGCAGAGGACACTAATAAGGTGAGAGAGAACCCAGTCATGTTCTTTAGTACGTCACATAGCAAAAATTGTTCTCAGAACATGTAAACTATTTTTATTTTTTCGGCTGAAAAGATTTATGATCCCTTGCCCTTTAGGTGAACAAGATTGTGAAGGGACAATTTGATCTTTTCCAGTCAATGTATAAGCCTTTTCTTAAAGAGTGCGAGACCAAAAACTTATTGAGATTCTCATCTGCTGAAGCTAGTCACACTAAATTAGTGCAGGTATACAAAGTTTATAGGCTCCATCACCATGGCTATAACTCAATCTTGAGATTGTTCTTATATAAATCCTTCTCAACTTGTGAGCAGGATTCTAGCCTGTCAACAACACGTTCTCTGGTCTCTTATCTTCCCGCATCAGTGAGAAGCCTAATGGGGAAGTCACTCGGGGAGAAGAAATTCGTGAGTGAGACAGGTATCAACTCTGATCTCTCTCTCGAGTTATATAAGCTATATTTCGATCCTAAAGATGAAATGGATGCATGATTACTGGTTCTTGATGGTAAAACTGGTATATATGTGTAGGTAGAGTTATGGGAGAAGTTTGTATAGGTTCGAGAGAAGAAGCAGCGAAATGTATGGGGAATGTAATAAAACGAAGGGTAATGGTTTCAAGCGCAAGACAAGCTGTATCTGGTTTCTTGGCTGCTGGAGCTATCAATGCAACAATGTATCTTTCCCAAAAAATGCGTAAAGCTTGGAACTCTCGGGCATGAAGACTTTGCAAAAACTCCCTACGAAGGTTAAGATGAACAAGTTGAGGAAAGTTTAGATCTTGTCTCCAATAATTGATCATTCTTTTTTTTTGTTTCTAAGTAACAAGTTTTTTGTTAATCCCAAGGGGTTTTTGTCTTCCGATGTCATGATAGAATCATAGAACAATAGCAACAAGGACCACCTATAGGTACAAGTTAGTAAATTTGGGCTTAGGTCAATGAGCTTATTATTCTCTTTCTCACCAACAATCTTTTGTGATAATGTTGCATGAGATTTTAAAAAAATGGTTCTCAAGTAATAACAATAATCATTATGTTTGTGTTTTAGGAATCCTCAAGATTCATGACACCATGTAAAATTACTCACGTTTTAGGGATTTTTTATAGTTTAAAAGTCTCGGATTCATGGCACACGATAAAATTATAAAAAGTACTCACTATATAGAATAAGGTAAATATTTGTATGAAGAGATGGATACTAAAAACAATAACAATTATATATTCGATTAAATTATGTATCAAAAAGACAAACAAACAATTCACACATGGTTATATTTGACCCCGTGACTAGTTGAATGAAGGTTGACACTTTTAATCGTACATTTGCTTATATATACTTTAATGTAATTTTCGTATGTGGACCAATTTTTACGTTTCCGTACGATGATGGCTTCACAATTTAAACCCATCAATACAATAAAACTACTAAGAGTCTCTCCAGCAGTGACACGTCAGGTTTTTCAGCTTTCCAGGATGTGACACATCATTAAAAACGAACTCCAATCAAAACATTTTAAATAATACAGCTCAATTTCTTAAACCAATAATAACTTTCTATCCTACCACGTCACTCTTGCTCTATCACGTTAAGAAAGAAAATAACAAGGGCCAAGGCCCAAATAAAGGAGAAGCCCACTCACAAGCAATGTCGAAACTGATTTTGTTGTCGATCCAAAAAGCACCTTTTTTTTTCTGACGATCAGGTTGAGAATGATCCAAAAAGCACCTTAAAACGCCGAAAATTGGTTGTTGTGTGATGTCTAGATTGAGATAGATTTTAAAGTGTGTGTTGTTTTGTCTTGATCAAAGGTTATGTTTGGTTTGTTTTCTTTTAGATTTTCAGCTTCAATTGGGTGTGGATGAGACTTGTACATTGATGGTGTCGAAGAAGAACGAGCAATCGATTGTTGGAGCTGCCACGATCGATCGTTGGAGCTGCCACGACAGGAGCAAGGTTCTTCCAGAAAATCGAATGGCTGCACAATACAAATACACTCCATCAATTTTCATTCTCTACCACAAAAAACCTCAATTCATTTCCAATAGTTTCTCTGCGAAATATTAACAAGTATTAATTAGTTTGATTGATACACAACGAATCGCCATTGTTAGATTGAGTGATAGATAGACCACACAGTGAAGAAGATTCTTTCTCCTTCCTCAAAAATGAAATTGTGTTTGTGGAAGGGAATGATAAATTCACTGCCTGTCACGTATAAATTAAGTAACAGTATGACACGTACACATGTGAATGTGATCGTGGTTATGTGTCCTTATAATGGGCCGAACTATTGGATTAGTAAGCCCAAGGCCTTAAGATAATTACAATGTTTATTTTTGACGTATTTATAATTTTGATCGAGGAAAATATAAAGAAACGAAGAAAGTTGACTAGAATCAGAGAACTTCCAAATGTTGAAATTCGATGCATGTAAAAGCCAATTTTATTTGGTTCCTCCTTGATAATTCACACAATTGAATTTTGTGATAAAACTTTAGCTATAGGTCTACTAAAGTCTCTTGGTAAAAACTAAAATAAGGAAAAAAAACTATAAAATGAAGATAAAAACTATAAAATAAGGAAAAAAAATTAATTCTAAATTTTTTTCAAACTCCTATATAATTATAATAAAACAAAATATTTGAAATGTAAAATAATAAAAAAAAAATTTAAATGTAAAATTCATATTGAAATATTGAAATGTTAGCTGATATTAGCTGAATTTAAAACAAAATAATTTTTTATATTGAAATGTAAAAAAATTAAACAAATAATAAGTAACTTTACATTTCGAATATTAGCTGATTTTAAAACAAAATAATTTCTATAACAAAAACTAATAATATAAAAATAAATCAAAATAAGTTATTTTCTCTGTTTTCATATGTTTTTCTAATAATTATTTGTTTTAATATATATATATATATATATATATATATATTTTAAATTCAGCTAATATATGAAATGTAAACAAAATATTGAAATTCAGCTAATATTCGAAATACTGAAATTTTGCAAAGTTATAAAATTCATATTGAAATGTAAATTCAGCTAATATTCGAAGCTTAAAATACGTATATATATCACTTAAAAAACATACATTCAAAAATATATCCCGCGGCGGAGCGCGGGTTTCGCCCTAGTGTGATATAAAACTTACCCCAACTATACTAAATGAAACAATATAATGCTAAACGGCAAATAACTTTCAATTTTGAGAAGTGATTCTTTTAATAGGGGCAAGAATTATTTTCTAAAAGGGGCAATCCATTAAATACTTAGAAGTCTATAAAGAAATTGAAAATTTTGGGGGTGGCAACTGCCCCCTACTTACTATATGTAGATCCGCCCCTGGATGGCTTCACAATTTAAACCCATGTGATCTAAAACTTACCCCAACTATACTATTAAAATTGTTTGCATCTCTGTCTGTCCTACAAAATCAGTTGACTCGTTGCGTACGTAGTCTCTTTTTTTTTTAAATTCAATGGCGTATTTATGTATTTTTTTGGTGCTAAAATCATCCATTAATTTATTACGAATTTTAAACTTTAGATTGGAGTTAGCTATATCATATAATGATAACGTGAGAATTTATAACTATGTACAAAAATACTAGTGTCATTTATTAAATTTATTACGAATTTAAAACATTAGATCGGAATTAGCTATATTACATAATGACAACATGATAATCTATAAATATATAACGATAATGTTATCCGTTGATTTATTACGAATTTCAAACAATTAGTGTAGAAATTTTAATTCTGTAATTAAACCACCTAAAGTCGAATCATGTATGTATATATGATTATACATATCTACATTTCATATCCCTTAGAAAGATGTAATTTTTAAAAGTGAACAAAATATGAAAATAACGTAGTTTTATTTATGGTTTGATTACTAGTAATTTGGTGTTGCCATGTTTTTATTACCGAGTGTGGTGAAAAAGAAAAAAGAGAGAATTTTGGTGTCATGAGTGAGGGGAAAAAGTGAACGTTGGTTACGGAGATGAGAGAATCAATCAGGTCCACACGACAATCACTGCACCTGATAACGTTTTAGGTCCCACGAGCCTTACAATGCTACAGTCCTCATGTCACCACCACTATCAATCTCTCTCTACTTATTGAATTTGTATAATTTATTTTACATTCAATGATATAGTATTATATAGTCTGCATTCACATTTATTTTTATTTGTTTTCTGTCTCCATCCTTTTTGTTAAACTTATTAGACCCATGCGAAATAGATTTTTAAACCGTGTATAATATAGTTATTTTAGAAAATTATTATCAATCTCAACCTTAGATAATTAGCTCAATCAAATCCTAATGAAAAATATTAATAAATCATATCTCCAAATTTTTTAACTCTAGCAATAGAAACTAATAAACTTTCTGCTAATAAATTTAAATGATACTCTCTCTATTTTTAATAGTTGACGTTTTACTATATAAAATAAAAATTAGTATTAATTATCTAAACACAATTCAACCAGTGATAATATAATTTGTAGAATATAAAGAATCAAAAACAGTAAAAAAAATAATTACTTTTATATTAAAAACATCATATAATTTAGAACAATTTTTTTTTTCTAAAATATCAACTATTAAAATGGAGGGGGGGGGGGTATATGAAAATAAATAAAAAATTTTACGAAGAAGTAAAAACTCGTCTAACATGAACGAAAAACCGGTCACTCAAACTAACAATTGCGTTACATAACCTAACTTGATTCTTGAATTCCAATTGATATGGTGCATTTAAATGTTCTAAACCGACCAAATCAATGCTTTAAACTTCGAATGTTGAGTGAATAGACTATATTTTACCATGTAAAAAAAAAATTTATAGAGTAAATAATGTTCTAGTTATATATATTCTCAATTTAAAAAACGAAATCTGATAAAAAAAAGGTGATATATTATATTAGTTTCTAAAGATATACAAACACAAAAGAATATATACTGAATCAATCAAGCTTTTTTGGTGTACTTTGTTAGAACGTTGGTTAACAAAAAAAGAAAATTGTGAACCATAACATAGAACGCGTCTTTCAAACTAGATCACTTTCTAATTCTGATACTCTAAATCATATACAAAATCAGATTGATTGTTTAGTGGGGACAAACGACAAAGAAACAGAGATAAAAGGAATCACATACTAAAAAAGCATTTAATATATTTCATAGCATATAAGATCAAACGAGATATTTTATATTTTTTGTATCGTTATCGTTCGACCATGTAAAACAACCGAGACACTTTGCTATTTTCTATTAGCTTTGAAACAACTACTTCAAGGGCCAAGTGAGATAGAGATTGGTGGGCCAAGAGAGAGGCCCATCTTATTCCTACATAAAATAGTTTCTCAATTTTTTTTGGCATTTTGTATTTAACAATTAAAACGTAATGTTACTAAGAAAAACAATAAGATTGAAAAATGTTATACTTTGATGTTACTATTAGTATATTTTTTTATTGGAGTCTGGAGATATGAACCAACATTGTTTGGCGAATACTTAAATTTTTTCTTTATGTGTAATTAATTTTCTTAATGGATAAAGAAAACGAAGATGATTGAAAATCGAGATAGTGACACTATCAGATGGAAAAAATAATAATGATAAAAAAGTGTCATATTCTCCTCAAAATCCAAAAAACCTGACATAAAAAATCTCGTGTACTATTTAATCACTCACTCACAAGAAAAATCAAATTTAAATCAAAGTAAACAAAAAAAAAAATCAAAATTAAAAAAAAAATCTCACGTGTTTTGTTTTTTACTTAGCAAAAAAAAATTACTACAGAAAATAAAAAAATTAACGGCGAAAACAAAAGTATTACACAGCCGCCGAACGCCGTCACCGCCACCGCCGCCGGCAGAAAATCCCACCGTAAAATTGTTTTTTTGTGTGTGTCTAATCTTGCGGATCCTCCTCATCACCACCTCCAAGTGATCCACTAGCTTGAGATTCACCGGAAACTTGCCGTCCGTACTGATTAATACCGGAGAGAATATTATGATGATGTTGTTGTTGTTGATGATGATGATGATGTCTCTGTGTATTATGATGATCACCACCACCGTCACTTCTTCCTCCTCCTCCTCCTCCTTCATTATTATTATTATCTTCATTAATCTCATGATTACTAGTTGTTGCTAGCTGTTGTTGTCCAGTAAGAAATGCCATTGGAGCTGCGAAATTCATAAAATGTAAACCGCTCGAAACTGCGCCGCCTGAAACGCCCGAAACGCCACTTCTATATAACGCTGCCGCTGCAGTGTTAATGGAAGGAAACGTCCAAACAGGCTCTCCACCGCCGCCAATAGAAGCTGTCATAAGACCACCTGTTTGGTTGTTGTTACCACCACCACCCGCCGCAACCATCCAGAAATTCCCCGGTATTTGCTGAGCGGCGGTGGCGGTAGATCCACTGTTGCTAGATTGAAGAGTGTATCCTCCGATTTGATCATGTTGGTGTTGTTGTTGATGTTGATGCAAATCCGACGTCGTTTGGAGTCTTCTTTTCTTCTCAGAGTTTAACTCTTCTGAATCTTGATCTCCTTCTTGCTTTGTCGGATTATGGAAGTTCAAAAACGACGTCGTTGGTGTGAAGTTATCAATACCAGGAAACAAAGACGACGTCGTTGCACGTCCTTGTAGATGAGGATGATGAAACCCAACACCACCACCACCACCACCTCGTTGTTGTTGTTGTTGAAGCATCGCCGGAGAAAACATGTTATTAGGGCTAAAAGTTGAAGCGGCGGAGCGGAAATGAGAAGGAAGAGACATAGAAGAGCCTGAAGAACGGAGAGAGATGTTTAAAGAAGTGAAATTCGCCGGGATTGTTCCGGTTCCGGTGGCGGCGATTACCGATGGCTCAGCTTGTTGAAGAAGCCACTCTATTGTCTCACCATCGGATTTATGACCAAGTTCTCTTGTCAGCTGAAAAACCCTAGCTGCACATAACGCCGGCATCCTTATCCTCCTCCCTCTTCCGTCTACTTTAGTATGTCGGTCTTTAGTCGACGCTCTTTTCAACGGCGGCTTTTTAGCTGCCACCACCGCTGCTGATTCATCTTGCGTTTGTAATAACTCTTTTTGAGTTGTCTGCGGTTGTGGCTTTTGCTGCGATTGCGGTTGGGGTTGTGATTGAGATAATTGTTGGTGTTGATGGAGAGAAAAGAGAGAAGAGGAGGAGGAAGGGGAAGGTTGTTGTTGTTGTTGATGGTTGTCGTCGGGGTCGTGTTTTCCGAGGAGTTGGAAAGGGAAAGTAGGGCGGTGGTGATGGTGGAGGTGACGGTGGTGATCGTCTCCTCCTCCTCCTCCTCCGACGCTGTCTCCACCGTCCATTATGACATTTAAGATACTTGATGTTGGCTTTTGCATATATAAGTGGGGAGCTATAACTATTTTATATATTTTTATAAATTAGGGTTTTGGTTTTTATTTATATGTGAATTTTTAATTTTTGACAAGAGGGGAAAAATTTAAAGAAAAGAGATGTTTGAAGGAATTGAGTGAGAAGGAGAGGATAAGAAAGAGAGAGACAATGGGGAAGAAAAGCTTAAAGAAACAAAGATCATGAGTGAGAATTATATGGGTGAGCTTTACAAAACATTTTAAGATTAAAAGAAAAAATCTCATTTCATATATCTTTTTTTTTATTTTTCAAACAAAAAAACACTGTTCATTGCTTCTTTATATATAATTATATATGCTTCATCTCTCACCCTATAATTAGTAAAAATCATACTTAGAGAAATGTCAACAATGGGAGTATCATTTAATAGTTGAAGAAAAGAAAGTGTCATTAATCAACGCAAAAATGGATTGATGCAATTAGCAAATGTGAAAAATTCAACGTTAATTCCAATCAAAATCAATCCGTTAAGTGTTAAACTTTTTGATATATCCGTCTAAGATTTTTTCGAGAATGAAATTATTGCTAAAATTAAACTTTTATAAACAGCATTACTAATAGGGTTACAAACTTGCAACGAAACAAATCTGTCACTGTATCCAAAGATTTCGATATTTGTAATAGTGGATCATCGTTGTAAACATTAATAAGATTTATTTCTTCTTTTTTTCCATTATTTTTCTTTTCTCTATGTATAATATACTCATCATCCAAATCGAAAAAGACCACCGTAAAAAAGGGCTACAATATTCACCGTACAAGGAAAATACTTTTTCACGACTAGTTAAAAATGGAAAAATCTGAACGTTGCGTTAATAAATGAGATGAAAAAAATGTACAATGCAGTCTTTAATATATAGTAAATGTAAGAAAAAAATGTATATATGTGAAAGGGGATATGGTTGGAGAGAGTCGTTGTGGCAGCAGAGTCCACGTGAGGTGTCCTCTTTTATCATTCATTCCATAAAGACAATGGAGAGGTCGACGAGAGAGTGATGGGGCCAACACTCCTCTAAATTATAAAAACTCAATTTGGTCAAAAATTTAGAAATTTATTTCAAAACGTTTTGGGTCCTACATCATTCACGTAATCATTCTTCCCCTGCTACTTTTGCCGGAATCTAAAAACAGTATCATTGTTATTCCTAATTTTTAAACCAATTTTTTTTTTTTTTTTGTAAAGTAAACATGTTAAGAGTAATACCAATTTTCAATTTTTTACCGACAATAGAGATTCAAAAACAGATAACTAAATATTACAAAAGAACACTGCAAAAACTAGGTAGAACAAAGGAAGGAGTATTTGTTGGAGTTGGAGGAGGAGATTTTCCAAATTAATCGGATTTGCTGCGAGTCCTCCGCATCCGAGATAAGTCCTCAATTCCTCTCACGATGCGGATCTACAGCATTTTTGAGCTCAAAGATCATCTTTCACCTGCAAAGATAAGCCATATTAGAAAAAAAAAATCACACTAATAAAGCCACCGCATCGAAGATACACACACCAACAAGAGCTACCACCTTTAAACCAAAATTTGTTCTATTTGATTTAATCAGATAGCAAATCTTTATACAAAGAAGTGGAGAACTATGTATGTAACACACCACTGGCCAAAAGTTGAGTTATGTCACCAAATAGGGTTTAAAAAAAAAAATTGATTCCTAAAAGTAGGAATGATGAAAACTTAAGCATTATAATCAACCTCTGTTTTTATATTACGTCTATTTTTTGAATTTTCAAAGTAAAAGTACTACTTATTAAGGCTTTAAAATATAGTAAAATAAAACTTTAATTCTAACAAATGAAATTATGTTTTTGTTGTTGATAAATGAAAATATGATGATATATTATATATATTAATTATATATGGTAATGAATGTAGTTTGATACGCAATATTATTTTGTATATAACAATCACAATTATCTTATACACAAATATTAGTTTATACACACGCACTGAGTCACTGACACACACACACATACATTACATGTATACAAATACGTGTTTTTTTTCAGGTTCTCGTTGGATCTTTATCAACTATCATATGTGTTTTTTTTTTTTAAAGGGGTTACTATGATATGTGTATTGTCTTATTATTCGAAGAAATGCTAAAGTTTAATGTTACGAATACTTAAAAAAATATTTTGACGTGTTGTATTACAGATTTGGTTTTTTAAATAGCACTATAATCGTAGGTTTAAAATTAAAGAAAAGTTTCACAACAATTAAGAATATTAAAAGAGACATAATGAATCAAAAGTATCATAGAGTTTAATGTGGATGATGATAGCTTTGGGATTCCCTCTCTTTTTATTTATTTATTTTTATTATTGATATAAGAACTTTGATAAATATGCATGATTATATATGATGATGGTACTTGCTTTCGTCTAATATAATGGGGTCTTAATTAATTGCTTAATTGGGTTTTATTTAAAAAATCGGGTACTATAGCTAGGGCTCAACCTTGAATAATTACTTCCTTTAGTTTATTACTACTTAACTAATTCAGTAATCAATTGGTTTTGTACTATTAATTAATTATTGTAGATTGCAGTCTACTCCCACCTAGGACGGAATCAAATGGATTGTTCATATTCATAAATGTAAAATGACAGAAGAAACCCAAGTGGTCGGTCTAAATTATAAATATTACTTACCATGTGTCCCTGTAAATTATAATTATTCCTTTATGTAAGAAATTACACCCTCAATAGTCCCATACGTACTTGCACTGTAATGAACAAATTATTGTTGCAATGGAAGATTGTATCTAACATTTTAAGTATCATTTTACAGACAGGTTTACTATATATACTCCTGAAATTAGATGTTAAATAGGGTGGTACCGGACCTACAGGTCCTTAGATGGTATCTGCACACTTTGTGTTAGAATAGATAGTATATATGAAAAAAAAAAAAAATAGATAGTAAGTTTTGTAGTAATTATATATCTATTCCCATGGATATTTCAAGTAAGTAGAATTTGGATGCGTACATACAAAAATGCTTAGATACCGACTTATACCAAACATATATATTTCAAGGAATATTTCTCGGATAATATTTACTATGTATTCAAAATTTGGGAATAGATCAGAATAGCCATAGGAATATATGATGAATCATATAACTAATTAGAAATTAATTGCAGATTTTGCTATAGATTTGCCATCTTTCAGGATATAAAAATACGATTTAACATGTGTTTCACTCGTTATATTTATGTTTAATCGATTTCATTTGTACTTAAAGTTTAGTATTTGTTATAAAATATGTATTTTAGCCAAACAAAAATCGTAAATATGTACATTTTAAAATGTTCAGAAATGTCAAATCCGCGTAATCACCCATATAATTAAAGAATATGTTATTTCTAACGTAAAAAATATTTAAAATTTAAAGTTTTCAATCAAAATTTTGTTATAGTTACGTGTTTGTTTTGATTGGATAGACAAGTAGGACGATATATACCGGCAATAAAATACAATTGAGGATTTGGATTTGAAATAAATATGTTTCAGTTTCGTGAAACAATTTACTTTAATACAAAGAAGTTGATTGGTCTCTTTGATGTAACATATCTTAGCTTATTGTCCAAAACAGGCTGGGCATGTTTCAATAACTAAATGTATGATATGAGAGGTGGGTCATCTTCTAAGTTCCTAACATCTATCTCATGTGTTTTAGCTTTTTTCTTGTCGCAAGCTTATTTAGTTCCGTATTCATTTTGTTATATCTATATTTCTCCACATAAAACTAAATGAACCATACTTAGGTTTACCCCTGGGGTGAACCTTTAAATTTACCCAACAGATTATAGCCAATCGTTTTGCCATGTCATTACTAATACTAGAGAATTAAAAAAAAAACACAATTAAAAAAAAAAAAGAAATCAGAAAATAGATTTAGGGTTTAGGGTTTAGGGTTTAGAGTTTAGGGTTTAGGGTTTAGATTTTACAATTAAAACGAAATTAGATGTCGGTTTGGGTTGCCAAATGAGTGGTTAAGGTTTAGATTTTATAATTAAAACGAAATTAGATATCGGTTTGGGTTGACAAATGAGTGGTTAGGGTTTAAATTTTACAATTAAAACGAAATTATATATCTGTTTAGGTTTGTGAAATATTTGTTATATAAACCCTAAACCCTAAACCCAAATCCTAAACCATAAACCCTAAACCCAGCGGTGAACAGATATATAATTTCGTTTTAATTGTAAAATTTAAACCCTAACCACTCATTTGTCAACCCAAACCGATATCTAATTTCGTTTTAATTATAAAATCTAAACCCTAACCACTCATTTGGCAACCCAAACCGACATCTAATTTCGTTTTAATTGTAAAATCTAAACCCTAAACCCTAAACCCTAAACCCTAAACCCTAACCGATATCTAATTTAGTTTTAATTATAAAATCTAAACCCTAACCACTCATTTGGCAACCCAAACCGACATCTAATTTTGTTTTAATTGTAAAATCTAAACCCTAAACCCTAAACCCTAAACCTTAAACCCTAAATCTATTTTGTGATTTCCTTTTTTTTTAATTGTGTTTTTTTTTTTAATTCTCTAGTATTAATAATGACATGGCAAAACGATTGGCTATAATCTGTTGGGTGAATTTAAAGGTTCACCCCAGGGGTAAACCTAAGTATGGTTCAAACTAAATTACATATACTGATATTTTTCAATTTGATAAGTATTAAGAAACTTTTAAATTTTAGGCACACAATTATTAAAATCATCTGATTTGTTAAAATATACTACTAGTTTTCTTTTGAAGAATCATTGTAACTAGCAAGACGAAAAATTCATAGGATAGAAATAAATATTTGTATTTAATGACAAAATATTGCTATCCTCAAATTTATTTTATTTTCTATATGTAAAAATAGTACTAACAGATAACCTGATGACATTTCATGTATATATGTACGTAATGATTAGGACTAAATAATTATGATATATATTTTTATAATATTAATTATAAAATGTGTGTTATAATTATCCATAAAGATATATGTAACTCAATAATTATTAATCTTTTTGCTTTGTCTTTTCATATATTTTATTCAATAAAAAAATACTGGTAATATAAAAAGTGATTCTATAGAGTTTATGATTTTAACTTTCTAAAGTTAATTTGCTACGTCAATTTGCTATAGCTATCAGCTAGTGGCATTTTTGGTAATGTCCTTCCATCTTTACCCCATTACCCAGGTTTGAACTTTGAACATAGTTTCATGCATGCGGTCATGTCCCCATGATTTACTTCTTTTAAATGTACCCCACGGTTTTTTTTTTTTTTTTTTGGTTGGTCTTCTTGTTTTTATTTGCTTTCCTTGTAACATAGAACGATGTTATTGTTCATATTCCTTTCAAATAACATTATTTTTTGTTTTACTATATTTTATTTAATTAATCATAAAACAGTTGTTAACGTCGAAGACAAAGAATCAGTATCTCAAATGTTTAAATGATAATTTAGGATTCTTGAGAGAAGTTTTCTTTTCTTAAACGAAATAAGGAGATATCGTTGATATGTGTTGTAGAAAAAGAATTAATGGTTACAACCAAACTACGTACACATCTTTTAATACAAATAGTATACTACTATAATTCTATAAAATCTATAAAATTATAAAATTTTCTATACTTCTATGAAAGTTTAATAGATTGAGAATAGAAAATTCAAAAATAAACTTTAAAAATAAAGAAACAGCTTAGAATAGCACTAAAACAAGTTTTATGGATAATTATAACACACATTCCATAAACTTTCAAAATAGCATTAGTTGACACATAATTGAGTTTTTGTTCTAAAAGTATTATTACTAGTCTATTTTCCAATAATACTACAAATGTTTTTAAATAATTATTCAATCAAATAAATTAGAAATAAAATTAAAATATTATATGTGGGTTTCCTATTTCCAATTTAGGGTATATATTTCCACCATTAATATTTTTTTTTGATTCATATGTTGAATTTTTAATATTATATTTGGGTTCCCTATCACACACACATAGACATACATGTAATTTGTTAATAATATGTGAAATATATTCTACCAAAGACACATCCAAAACATAAAATTTCTGAAGACTCATATAACTCTAATGGGTTATCCCAACATAGAGAAAAAAAAACCCACACTATATACTAATCATGTGACCGTAAATTTTGATTCATTAAAATGTGGATAAATTTTAAGTCTATTTTTTCTAGGCTATATATATAGATTAGAAAAAGGGAGACTCACAAAAATGCCCCTTTTCAAAAATGCCCCCTTTGGCTGTCCATTTTTAAAAATACCCCTTTTTATGTACAAAATGACTAAATTACCCTTCTTTTAATAAAATATATCACAAATATATAAGGAAATATAACAAAATTAGGTCCACAAAATACAAAATATTTTTTGGCGGGAAAAGTGATCCCGCAATTTTTCCCGCCAAAACACTTGTAAAAACTTATAAAAACCTTTAAAATACCTTGTAAAATTTTTTTCCGCCAAAAAATTTTCCCGCCAAAAATTTTTTTTTGCGGGAAAAGTGATTCCGCAATTTTTTTGGCGTTAAATTTTTGGCGGGAAAATTTTTGACGGGAAAAATTTACAAGGTATTTTAAAGGTTTTTTACAGGGTATTTATAAGGTTTTACAATGTATTTTAAAAGGTTTTACAACGTATATAAAGTATTTATAAGATATTATAAGATTTTACAAGCAATTTTATAAGGTTTTACAAGTTATAAGGTTTTACAAGTTTTTTATAAGGTTTTACAAGTTATAAATACCTTATAAAACCTTATAAGTACCTTGTTAAACCTTTTAAAATACATTGTAAAACCTTACAAAACACTTGTAAATACTCTGTAAAACCTTTAAAAAACCTTGTAAATTTTTCCCGCCAAAAAAATTGCGGAATCACTTTTCCCGCAAAAAAAATTTTTTGGCGGGAAAAATTTTTACGGGAAAATTTTACAAGGTATTTTAAAGGTTTTTTACAAGTGTTTTGGCGGGAAAATTGCGGGATCACTTTTCCCGCCACAAAATATTTTGTATTTTGTGGACCTAATTTTGTTTCAAATAAGGGTAAAATGGTCATTAAAAAATAAAAGAGGGCAAACTTAAAAATGGACTCTCAAATGAGGCATTTTTGAAAAGGGGTATTGAAAAAGGGGCATTTTTAACAATTTCTCTTAGAAAAATTCAATCATAGCTTTTAAATGTGTTAGTACAAAAAATAATTCTCAAGATCAAGCGTTAAACTTAACATGGTATATATGAAAGTTAATCTACGGATAAATATATAAACCACTCATGAGTTTGTAGTTTCCATGATGTAATATTTTTGGTGATTTTTTGAATATATAAAATTATAAAATACAATTTCAAAACTTATAATTAATATTAGTTTAATGTGTTTCCATTCCTGTAATATTACTTACATACAAATTGATCTACAATCAAGAGTACTATATTGGCTGTTTTATAAACGTCAGAAATATAATCGATTTAGGGAGGAGGAAATTAATTAGTAAAAACAACTTAAATTAAAAATTAAAATCAAGTAATGAAGGATTTAGATATTTATTATAAAAGTTTTGTAAAAAGGCTTAAAGTGCGAGATTGCAGGTTGTAACCAGCAAGCTTTTACAGATAAATTACAACTTTCTTCATTTTTTTCGGACCCACTTGTCTCTAACCTTATATTTTTTTCCCATATTCTAAAAAATTCACCAAAACAGTAACACATGAACGTATTACTCACCAGCTCATATAGTCATATATATAATACTTTGTATATTTGGTATGTTAATGCAACAGTGATTAGTGACTTAAGCAGTACAACTTTTCATAATCATGATATGTTAATGCAACAGTGATTAGTGACTTAAGCAGTAGAATTTGAGGGAGTTTGGTTGAAAGTTGAAACGCAGTCGCAACATGCAAATACAACGATTGGTACAGCTGGTGGTGTGGTTTGTATTGATACAAAGTGTTGCGTTTTAAGAGACCACATGGCGTTTGCGGTATCGTTTGCACATAAATGTGGCTATTGAAATAGACATCTTACCATCTAACATTTTTGCCAGATGCTCTGTTGGCATCTTTTGTCCAAATATTACACCTTTCATTTTCTCTTCTATCTCAGTTTTTTTTTCCTTTCATCTTTTAATTTTCAGCATCAACATATCTAGGTGTATTTGGATACAATACATTTCTATAAAAAAATTCAATATATAATTGGAAGAAGTTCAGACCAAAACTCAAACTACGTACTTTCCAAGACCCATAGAAACCTAAATTTTTTTTTTACTATTGAAAGTATCGATAGATAACCAAACTGCGAAGTGCAAGATTTTTCTTAATACGAGGAAAATTGATCACTAGTTTATAACAACAAAGAAACTTCACATTTCAAGCGGGAATTACCAGCTCGGCAGAACTTGATTCATATAATTTAATTAATTATACATTAAGTTGTATTGCGTTTGTTTATAATATAAACATATTAAACTATATTAATAATTATTGTTTAAAAATAAAAATAAGTATTTTGTTCATATTATATAGATTTTTTGACTAAAAACAGAACCCTATTTTCTTTTGTCTATTTTGGAGTATAGACTCTTTGGATGAATAACACACCTGAATTTTCTTTTGTCACTTTAATAGAATATTACAGCTTTTTTCTACCAGTCATATTTTTGTAAATTTTCACCAATTTTATAACACAAAATTAGACTAAAATTTTCTGTTCTATGGTTACACAAATGAAAACAAAACCATATATGTGTGTGTGAATGTGTATAAATGAGCTAGTTTTCCGATTTTCTGGTAGGGGGCAGATGGAATCTTTTCCATTATAAGGTCATGGGTGGGTGACGTCATAAATGTTCTTTTTACATAATTTAGAAAATTAAAAGGGATTTTGTGGGAAAAGGTGTGGATAACAAAGGGACTTGTGTCGCATCATATCAATGTTGCTTTTTTATCGATCTTACACTATTCATTTCTTATTATTATAGGGTAAAGATTATTTATTGTTTTAAACTCTTAATCATACATACTTATCATATTAATACAGTAAACGATATTATTATTTTATGTCACCATCGGTGGGTGGATACAATCAAACAGTGCTCAATTTTGCACAGTTTTACTTTTTGGTAGTTCCATAAAAACATATAATCTCGGTTATATAAGCCACGAAAATGCTTGTACATATACAGTAGTTCAATTTTTGTTTTGTATAGACTGATTTCACAAATATATTTAAAGTAGTATTTCATTATATTCGAACATATACTATTCGATTCCCCCATGAGTCCATGACGATGAATTCAAATGAAAAAAAATAAAAATTTAAAAATCGTAGTGGTGCTCTAAGAAAACGATTTGATAGCTGGGAACACGTAACACGTGGAGACGAATAATCTTATCTTAATAAAACCGAGAGAATTTAACATTACTCAATTACATAACGCCACGTAAGCACACGAGAAACCCAAAATTCCGAACACGTGATTCTTGACCGACGGCGTATCAACAATCCGACGTGGACTCAACTAGAGAAAAATTGTTGACTTTTAAACTGAACAAATAGTATCCGGTTCGGCAAACCGGAAACATTTAACCGGGTTTGGTTAACTGAAAATATTTCAGTCGTAATCTAAGGAACATTCACCACCATCTTCTACATGAAGCCCATCGTTTCCTGATGGCCAAGATTTACCGTCCGATTTTGGATCGGCTTGTAAGTACTTGAGTTCACTTCTGTCATGTTGTACCCTTCCTGTGATCTCTAGACACAATCCGTTTCGGTTTTTCTTGTTGTCTTTCTTGGTGGTGGTGCTGTTTGGCTTCTTCTGTGTTGGTCCCGGATCTAAGAAGATTGGAACGAGTTTTGCAGTCGGGTTGGGTTTTATTCTGTTCACGTTTTTAGTCTCGGGTGGTCCCAGAATCCTGTTACCTGATTCTAGTTCTGAGATATCATCTTCATTTAACAGAACCTGTAATGTGTCAAATCATGAATCATCAGTACTTTGAATGAATCGCCTCTCTATCAAGACAAGCAAATCTATACGGATATAGCAATTTAAGTAAGCCCTACTGCAGAAGACAAGTAGGTAAAGATCGAAAAAAATAGATAGTAACATTACAGAGAGACTCGAGACAGGGAAAATGACTCGATACTGTAAAGAAAATCTAGATGCTAGGTTTTCTATAACTTATTTTTATGTCCCAATGTTACGATACTTTTAGTTATGAATATGTTGAGAAAAGGGGACTTTTGAGAGTTACCTTGCGGCCGACTAAATCAAATGTCATAACAACTTTGCTCTTTTTTAGTCTTTCAGCTTCTTCAATCTCCTCTCGCTTCTTCCTCACTAGCTCTTTTTCCTGAGAACAGAATCCAAAATTTTAAGTCGATGGCGAAACAAACACCAACTTTTGTTTACCAATGGAGACTATATATACCTCCGCAGAGAGCCAAATACTACTCTCACTTTCATAGTAATCGCTTTGGTCATCAATAACCGTTGTACGTGCGGCCGAATTTCTATCATACTCTACAAGCCTTTTCGCATATGCTTCAGCTGCCACATCAGCATCAGATACTGGAGTATACCCTTCCTCTAGCCCAGCATATGTACTGCCTTCTTTTAGCACAAGTGCTCCGCAGAAACTGCAAGGCCCTTCTCCTTCTTGTTCACACACTATTTTCCCACACGACAAGCAGTTGCTCACTAGTTTGTGTCTACGAGCTTGACATGCACATGGTTTTCCTTGCTGAAACACTATTGATCCTTTAGCTGCTTCTGCAAGAGAAATCACTTTTCCACCTTTTTTCTTTTTAGGATTGACTTGCTGGGTCGGAGCTGTCACTTTCCCAGTTCCAGCTTGCTGATTAGATGATGTTCCCTCTTTTGGTGTTTTAAACGGTTTCTTGGTTCCACTAGAAGCACCATTATCCACTTTTGGCTTAACATACATCTGCAGTTCTGGACCTGAACTGTTTGCTACATGGCTAGATGGATCTTTGTATCCTCTTCTCTGTAGATACTCCGCAATGATGGTTTTACCTTCTTTTCCAATAATATTCTGGATTAAGGCATCAATAAAATCAATCAGCCCTACTTACTCTGTGACTAGATGAAATATGATATCTTTTCTAAAACTTATTTTCTCAGTCAGACTTTGGCGAGACACAACTCTCTTCAAGCCATACATTCCAATTTCAGTATTCAATGTTTGTACTACGAAAAGCTAGCTAATACCTTCATTTTTTAACATGAAAAGCTAGCTAATACCTTCATTTTTTAACTTGAAAAGCTAGCTAATACTCTCTATTCAATAATGTCTGCATACTATTGTTTCAATAAAAAGACAAGGCAGGTGAAATCATATGAACACTATCTAGCTAGACCTAGTAGCTGCAGAAATGGTATTCAAGACATGTGAAGCTATCAAGCTAGTATGATATCAGAAGTATTAAAGTTTATGGTGAAAAACTCATCTAATCGTTAGTGCCTACACCTTCAATGTAGAAAATCACTTCTTCAATGGTTAAGAGAGCTTAATTCTAGAAACCTCACTACTCAATTGAAATCAATTCAAACCTAAAACACTAATCCATTGAAATTTAGAAGAAAAGCTAAAATCATCGAATCCGAATAACAAAAGCATCAAACGAGAATCGACGACTAAAGAGGGAAGGAATTACGTCGAGATATTCCTTGGCATCGACAGGCTGAGCAAGATCGCAATAGGAGACTAAACCGGAGATGACATCACGATCGAAATTCAAACCGGTCTCTGGTTTCCGGCAGAGATCAACCAGCGCTTCTTCTAGCCACTGCCCCACCGCCGTTCCCATCTTCTTCTCCGATTCTCCGTCGCCTTTCGTCTCTTCGAAACGACGATAAGGAAGGATCGATCAACTAATCAAAATACTCTTTTTCAAAACTCCATTTTTTATTTCTTAATGGGCTCGGCCCAATTTTGTGGTCGATGTGTATAACGGGCCTAAATGTCTCGCTATATTTGAACTTAACCCAAATATGTTAAAATATCGTTTTAGACGACAAAAAATAATTATTTAAAATGCAAAATTTCGACATTTTACTTTCTTTTTTTTTTTTTTTGTTTGACAGATCGACAAGGCCCGATCCAATCCATAGTCAATTCATACTACGTGGAGTAACGCGACGTAGTAGAGTCGAATTCCGGTGGAGAAGGCGGAGTCAAATGGACTTAACTATCTGACTAAAAACACATCCCAACCTTTTACTTTAAATTGTTTGATTCAAAAACTTAACCACGTAAGCAAGTTATAGTATAATTTTTTTAGAAGTACCATACCATCCTCTTTTATTTCAATAACTTATAAGGTTGACATATAGCTTTTATGAAGTGGGCAACGAAATAAATAAGGAAATAATAAGTTTGTATAGTATAAGCAATGGTCCCAATATGATTTGAATAGTGGAACAATTCTTGCCCCCACCTCGCACTGCCTGTGTCCGACAATCCTCATTTTCAACATCGAAACACAATTCTCGAAACTATTTTTTTACTTATTTGAATTCTCTTAAATAAGATGATAAATACATTTAACCCAATATCAATATTAAATAGGTCAACTGGTGTATTATAAAACCCTGTAAATGGAGTGTCTTTTTTCATTGTCACGAGGATCATCAAGTCTTCAGTGGAAAGAAAATTATAGAATCATATTGATCAGAATTTTAATTTTTATGTTTAAGAAAGAATATAAAAATAATTTTATTGATTAAATTTGAAGAACTTATTGAACAATTTGTTGAGAATTATCGCAGATGATATTATACATACATGATACATGATACAAAATCAACATTTATTTTGGATTTGATTCAACTTTCAAATTGTCATAATGTTTGTATTGGCTAGACAAGTTTTATCTCGATGGGTTTAAGTAACTCAGTGATCTCATACAACAAAAAAAAACAAAGCTACTTTCTGGAGCTATTATTTTTTTATGTAAAATTTAGAATACATAACAAACTGTATACCCCAGGAAATTGTCAAATTGATATTTAGCCTTCTTTTTTTTTTTATATAGCCTTAAGTAACAGAATTATGAAAAATGAGTTTATCATCACCGAATTAGCTTCGATAATTAACACCGGTACAAAACTACAATTTAATTCCTTGAATTGACGTCTTTAATATTTAAATCAAAGGAATAAACTATGATTTGATTTCTTAATGATATCAACATCTTGAAGATATCATTAAACACAATGTGAACAAATCCAAATGTAAATTGACTTACAGACCTCGAGCTCTTGGATCGGATTATGTCACCATGGTCCTATATAATATGAATAAAATGACCAATAATTAGCGAGTTCACATCAAAAAAATAGGCATTTAATACATGACTCATAATATGCAAAGTCATATTAACAACACACAGCCCATGCATTTGCAAAAAATTCCAAACTTGCTATTGAAAGATCGAGACCTTAAAAAAAAAAAAAAAAAAAAAAAGGATCAAGACCTTCTTGTTGTAATCTTTTTTTTGTTTTTCCCGTCGACACGTTTCGACGGTCACGATGGAAGAGAGCGTAAGTATAGAATCGTCCAAGTGATCACATAACGACACGTGATAACTCATATGGGGACCATGTACGAGCTATACGATAAAATATTGCTTTTTGGAGTGGGCTCCCACAAACATACCCAACAAAGAAAGCAAAGTGTGGTCTTGCTTTGCTTTTGATGATATTCGGTGCCAATGTCTTGTCCAAGATCGTCGCTTTCCATATCCGGACAGAGTTTAGGTGGTTGCATCCTGGCCGTACACGCCTCTATGCATCTACATTGATGTATTACGTAGCAATTGTTTATTTGTTTCTTATGTGTCATATGTTGCAATTATCCTAGTTGAGGAGGTACTAGAAAGGAGCTGACACATGAATGAATTTAGAAAAATTATATACACAAACATATTATCATGAGCATATCAAATTAGATTTCAGGTTGGATTTTGGATCTCATATATTTTCTCTACCCCTAATAGTATATACATATGCATAATGCATAATGCATAATTAAACTATATAAATAATTTATTTGGCATTCACAATTTTTTTTTTTACCATGTAAATATGTAATTGATGGCCGGTTCGTTTTGTGTGTCTAGCTAGGCCAGATTTGAACCCTCGATTACGATTTCACACAATTAGTTATTGTCGACATAATAAATACATTTACATGAAATAGATATATAGTTCGGTTTATAACTCTAAATTTAAAAAAGGGAGTGCGAGTATGTAGTATGCAAACACTCGCATGCTGATCAAAATTATATTTGTTTTGTTAAAAAAAAATAAAGAAAATACCAAACTAATAAAGCCAAATACCAAAAGGTTATTAAAATAAAATTCGTATATATGAAGTCGAGGATATAATTAATTATTTTGAAATGACCGAAAAATTGAATTTTGAAAGTGACCGAAAAATTGAATTTTGATGTGAATGCTGCATTTGATTTTTTTTCCCACAAAATTAAACATTCAATTAATCAACTTGATACGCGTTTATATGAAGATTGCAACGAAAAATAACAATAATAATATTTTTTTTCAAAAAATGACAATCATATTTTATTGGGTAATATACTATGAGAAGATGCAAATCATACAAACACTAATTAAATTTTTTAGTTTTAGCAAACTTCCTAATTTTGCAGATTCTTTTTCAAATTTCTTATCTTTGCACATTTCGTGGAATATAAACTAGTATATTTATTTATAATGTAGCTAGCAAGTTCATGGTCTTTAGCATATATATATATATTTTTGGCATGGAATCATTAACCTTTGAGTCTTTGACAATCTTCTATTCTCTTATATTGATTAAGAAGCATTTTTGAGAACTATTAAACCTTAATTTTGTAACAGATTCTGACATGTTGATTTCAAAACAAACTCTTCCGAAATTATGCGTGTCGAACTTTAAATGATTTAATGACATAAATTCTACGTACTTCACGATATTAATCCAAATATATATTTTTATTTAATGACTAAATTAATTTATAATTATTTATAAAATAGTATGAACAAAAACTAATGGTATACTGTAAATTATAACAATTACGGTGTTATTAAAGATAGTAAATTATTATTAACCATACACCGCATACATTATATAACACTTGCATCTCAAATAATCAAAGATTATTCATTACAAAATCTGAGTTACAAATTTTCAAACAACGAAGCCCTACTTTTTGGGTTTGATTGGTGAACAGAATAAAAGTATTACAAGTTGTACAGTTTTTATTTTTACCAATCACAAAAACTTTATCAAAACAGTTTTACTCTCAGTTTTTTTGTACAACTTTCTCGTACAGTTCTTTCATACAGCTTTGCACTATTTCGATAAAACTAACAGCTAAAAAACCTGTACAGCTTTTGGTTATCAATCGGACCCTTTATATATGGACCCATCTTAAGGCTTTCTTGATAGACGTAAGTGAAATTGTAAACATAACGCGTCAATGCCAACGAATTGAATAAGTCAATAACTATTCAAATTAAATGGATGCTGAATAGTTTAGAATATCAATACATTGTTTTTACTGTAAGTTATTTTCTTAAGATGTAAAGTCAAAAATAAAATTTCATTAGCAAGTGGCTAGAAGAAACAGCTCACTAGATTCCGGAAGAAAGTGTATGCTAAGTCTTCTCCACTCACAATAATAAACCTACAATTTATAGGGGTTTTACTTATTACAATCCAGAGTTTAAAATATCTACAATTAACTATGATATTTCGTGCATAGCATAGAAATGAATTAGCTTAGGCCTCTAAGGAGATCACGTTTAAATATCCTAAATATCTTGCTTTTAATGATTTTGACTTAAACCTATTTCAAAACAATAAAGAGAGCAACTTGGATTCGAACATAACATATATCTAAAAGTTTCCTTAAAATTAAAAGATTTTCTTAATTGATGATTTTGACAACATGGACTAATATTATATGATTTTCCGCGATCATGGGTTTAGAGATGTAACCGGCCTAAATCAAAGGTTCATTGTAATAAGTATACACGCATATTGTTTCTTAGACCAAAAGGAGAGCAATATGGTGCTATCTGGTGTTACATATATCTGGTGTTATACATATTGTTTATGACCATTATTTATAGCTTAATTGTTTACGTTTAGTACGCTCGATGAAATTAATTCAAATTCATATACGTTCATGCTATTAACAACACAAAATAAAATTACACATCAATCGAATGTATATAAGATTTTGACCGCTAATTTACATGATCTGAGACCTATATATTTAAGTATATGAAATTCTATTGTGACAACAAAACATATGCAATTATAATGTTTTAACCGTTTTTGTATGCATTTGTATAGCTTCGCACCGTTATTTAAAGTTGGCATTTGGTTCTATTTACAATTGTTTTGCTAAATCTTTTAAATAAATTCCTTTCCAAACAGTATTGCTAGACTTTTTTGATTAGGTTAATAATTTGAAAAATTACATATACAATTTAATTAGGTCAGGTTTTCATCTCTAACTTAAAAAATTTGTCAACACACTACCCAAATTACCGCAGAAGATATTTATCAAGGAACCTTAAGGTTGTTCCGTGACAATTACATCAGCATGGATTACTACGAGACCTATATGGTCTATGAGTTCTATATATACTTCTTTATCATTGTATCATGCATATCATTTAATGATGGTCCAATTAATCTTACTTGATTATTATTTTACTGCAGGTTGTATTATTTTCTGCACAATTTGACACGTGTCTATCATTCCAATTTGACCGTCTGAGGGGTAAAATATTAAGCCTAGGTTTTAACCTAGCAAATATTTAATTGGATAGTGTATAAATTAAGATATGATCCAAAGCACGTCGAGATCCAAAAGACGACCATAGTCGTTGACTTATAGTACTCACTCGTAAATATATCTGTTCTAGAAACTGTTTAGAAAGATCGGAGAACTTTCAATCTTGATCGAGAGATTCAAACGAAGCCCTAGCTAGCTAGACCTTAACTAACGATGCAGAGATCGATATTATATATATTAATTCCACTAGTAGACAATTTAGTCAACATAGTATTTGTGATAGATGACAAGTTTTTTTTTTCTTTTTGTGATTTTACTGCTATAATTTATCAAAGCTATGATGTACATTAACCATCAAACTAAAGTGTATTTAAAACTACGGTAAAAATGTTAAACTTACAATTGTACTACTACTAATCTATTCATTTCATACAAAAATATGATTTTATATATTTTAATTGTTTTGTTAAAATGCCGTTTTAAGGGTTTGTAATGAATTTTCCCGAATATATATTACAACTAAAAATTTTTGAGCTGTCAATACATGTCTAATTTTTTTTTTTGAGTTGATATAAGTACAATTTAATTAGTTGTATTCTAAAAAGATGTATACTTGCTATTACATTACCTGATAATTCTCTCTTCTGGGTCTATTCACGTTGTTAGCCAAATATGCATATGTCAATACTAAATATGTAAAAACATTATCGATGAACCAAGTATTGTTTCTACGCCTTTCTTTTCCTTTTAATTTTTTTTTTCATCGAATGCTAAGATTTTAAAGCAATCAATATTACTCATATGAATAAACGATGATGAGGCCTCGGATCTCTTGGTATATTTCTTCACATCAAAACCTACTAAGGATTTTTTTTTTTGTTAAGCAACCCTACTAAGATTTCGAGTGAAACGAATTAAGACATATATATCGATAGTTTAAAACTTGCATACTAATATATATATAGTTACCAATTCAGTTGATGAATGAGTTCTCTCATTTGCTGATATCTATCTAAGCATATACTATATCAACGCAAATATGTTCTTATCTTCAAAAAAAGAAAACTTAAATATGATTTTTATCATTTACCATGTATCGTAATTAACATTTCAAATACCTTAATTATTTAATATTTTTAGTTGCTACAAAACTTATTCATCTCATATATACTATTCATTTCAAATATTTTAACAAATGCATGATGAATTAATCAATATAAGATGTCAACACGGATTAAAAAAAAAATCAAACAAATTGATCCTAACGTAGAAAGATCTCCAAAAGAAGAAATAACACAGGGAAAAAATATAACATTTGGGATCATAGAAGGATTTCACATATAAATGGTTACCTTATAAATTACATTTTATATATATTAAAGAAATTAACGCATATAGCATAATCTTAACCTCAAGTACCAGACAAGAAGCTTTCTGTTGAACTCTAATCAATTTTACAAACGATACCAACACACGTCTTGCTTTTGAAATATACATATTCAATTTCTGATAGTATTACAATAAAACTAAGAACCCTTTATTTTATAGGTGCCTATGTGACGATTTTAGTCAAAGTAAAGTTTTAATACCATCATCCTCGGGATATGGGTTACGTAATACAAAAATAGACGTGGCGTATGGGGTTTCAACCTATTTTGTTCAATGAAAGTTTCTACGGCCCGTTGAAATTTGTATCTATGGTAGTATCTCGATTTTTAGTTTTGTATTTTATATTCTATGGAGTGTTATTTACATACGTATGATAATATTTCCTATCCAATTTAAAAGCACAATACACAACGACGACGCGCTTTGCAACATTCCTCTCGTTTCTTGAATTTTGTTTGAATTCCCTATATGATTTTTAAACCAATCCTTAGTGTTAAGAAAAACAATCATTATTATTTTACGAAAAAAAAGTTTATCGATCTAAATATGACCAACAGGTCAAACATCACCAAAAGATCTATATGTGTGGACATTTTCCTTATTGGGATTGTGGGGATATATATATGTTACGATTATCTTTTATCAACCGTTCAATTCAATACCTACAAAAGCTCACAAGTCACACCACTAATGAATTGTACATGTTCGACTAAATTCTCTTCAATTCAAGTTTAGCTATTTTAACATATATATCATAAAGTTTGCTACTTATTCGGTGTTTTCTGATGTCCATTTTTGTTTTTTCTGATGTCCATATATATTTGATTGATAATAGGAAAAAGTTTATTTTTAATTCAGTTTGGTATGGTTTATACATGTTACATATTGTTTGTTCATGAGAATTTGAAGAGATTGATACCAAAATATTTGGTTTGATTCACACTACAAGAAAAATGAGCATCGGTAACACACGAAAACTGCTACTAAAGGGATTTCGTAGCGAAACTACAAACGCTGTATAATGAGGAGCTACGGTAGACCCCCCCCTACCGTAGCAGTTTTTACGCGCTATTGTAAATTGACCTATTATAGCGCTATTACTCAGCTATTTAATATTCTTAACTAGCGCTTTATTTTTGCTATTATGTTTGTTTTTATAGCAAACATTTTGTGATGTCTAACTTGTAATGATAACACATTATATGTGCCGGTGGATATTGTTTCGTGACATTTTGTTAATGCTTGTTAATGCTGCTGTAATGTATATTATTATTTGCTATATTTCAATTATTTGAAACCTATATTGCACAAAACATAGATTGCAAATTGATTCATAAATAAAATTAATATTATATAAAACATACATTTTACAAAGAATCATTCTATCAAATACCCAAAAGATACAAAGGCTTGAATCACCAACCAAGTCATAAAGAAAAAAAACGCAAGTACATTTCTTCACCAAACCAAGTCATAAAGAAACCGAGGCAGCTCTAGTAGATCTCCAACTCATACCATTTAATAGCCAACGCCATTCCATCAGCAGATCACCTTAGAGCCTTTGGCTTTGTGTGAACTCTCTATTTCTTCATAGAGTCACAACGCATATACAGAGACCAATAACAATTGCCATGCCTCAAGGATCTTGCTGAACTCAAGCTTGTCATCGTTCTTGACAGTTGTCAAAAATGAACAACCTGAAATCAAGAAACTGAAATAACATAAGCAGACATACATATTTAACTAATTCGTTAGAAGTCTTCCTAATCCCCAATAGGTACCCGTGGTACCATACCACCACCAACATTAGTCCCACTCACACGTTCAAACTTTCCTTTCACCATCAACCTATAATTTGAAAGCCATTGCATGAAATCTACAGGTCCATGAAGTTCAGGAAGCCAGATACACAGTTTCTGAAAGAAGTAGAAAATGTAAACAAATACCTTGATAATGCTAACACCAGATCCAACGTTCACAAGAAGATAGGGATACAAGTCATTTGGATCTATCTGTACAAATTCTTTCTCACCCTCCATGTGCGTGAAGGCTTCACATCGAAAAAAAGCTTGAACAAAGACCCAAATTAACAATCAGATAAATTAATTTGGAAGGAAATGAATTTACAGATACTAAGTGACTATATCTGACCGACGTTTGGTGAAATCAGACAGTACATGAGCTAGAATCTGATCCAAACGAGACATGTTAGGTAACAGAAGACGATCAAAAGAGGGGAAATCGAAGAATTCCAAAGAAACAAATCCAAATCACACTCTGCAGTCCATTAATCCAAATCACTATTCACCCTAACATCTAACGAAAACCATTCGGATTCTCAACACTCAATTCGAAGAAAACACACATATAATCCAACTCGAAGCAAAGATTGATATGAACGAATTATATTCTAGTGTAAATCACGAGGAAGAGGAGAGAATGTTAGATGTAGAGAAGTGAGAGAAGTAAACCCGTCAAAGGCAGATCTAAGACACTGGATCTAACCCCATAAGCTTAACCGACACAACCGGAGAATTGTTTTCGCCGTCGGCACGCTCACCCGACCCGTAAACCCAAATACACGATTGAACTCCGCCTTGAGCCACGGTCTCCTAACAGCTCGGAATCAATACAAGTAGCAAACGTGAGCCACCTCTGCCTCGAGCCAGAGAAGAAACCGTTTGATTTTCCCATAAGGATGTAAGAGATGAAGGATACGAAGAGAAAAGAGAAAGTAGATGAACTTTTAACCAAAAGAAAAAGAAAAGAAGGAGAAGCTTTAAGCCGTTCGATTTAATTCATCAACGGTGGAAGATAAGCAAAAGTCCAATCCGTGTCTCTATGGATTAGCCAATAAAAAGCTTTCGTTTACTTTGGTTTTTATTTGGTTTGGCTTGTTTTTTATTTAATTTTTATGTATAAGTATAAAGTTTAAGGTTTAGACTTTGTAATATATGTTTGGAATTTAAGTTTTTTGGAATTTGAAATTGGGAATTTTAGTTTTAAGTATAAATAATGATTGAACTTAATTTTAGTTTATGTTATTATAATTACAAAATATTTTTTATTATATTTTATTTGTTAATTGAAAAATAGTGAAATATATTTCAAGATTGAACTCTAAACCCTAAACCCTAAACCATTTAGGGTATAGGGTTCAATCTTGAAACACATTTCACAATTTTCCAATTACCAAAATAAAATGCAAAAAAACATTAAAAAATTTCACTTAAATTTTATTTACAAATTATGAACATATGAGACATTAGAGTATAATTGAAAAATAGTGAAATGTGTTTCAAGATTGAACCCTATACCCTAAATGGTTTAGGGTTTAGGGTATAGGGTTTAGGGTTTATGTGTTACTTGTATAAATATATTTTAATTTTGTGTTCGGCATCATTATATATATATATATATATATATATTAGTTTTTTTTTTTAATTTTGTGTTCCATGGTTTTATTTCTGTTTTAATATTATTTGATAGTATGTTATTAAGAAACAATCGAACGTTACAGAATAATTATAAATTAAAATTTCTTTTATTTGTAGTTTTAATTATGTTTTTTGTGTTATTAATTAATATTTGTAAGGTTGTTGTTTGAAGATTTTTGGAAATATTATACCTTTCTCCGCTATAATACTGAGTTAAGTTCCCGTTTAATGAAAACTATATCCTAGCGTTAATATAGTGCTGCGAAATACTTGCCATCCGATTTTGAAACTTTTAGTAGCAGTTCGTAAATTAGCGCTACAAAGGAGTGCTACCGAAGCTCATATTTCTTGTAGTGTCAGTTTGATTTTAGTTCAGTTCAGTCAATTTCGATTGCATATCAACTAAGATTTAACTAAACTAAACCATTTATTTAGTGGTTTACTATTTTTATATATTTTGAGATCATGTAATAATTTTCATTTGCTATGTACAACATAACTCATAAAATATCAAGATATTTTGAGAGGCATATAATTAGTTTAAATTACGGTTCCTGGTGCTAAATAACTAGAAAAATTAGTATTAAAACCAGTTGAGTAATTTTAAGCAGGAAATGAAATTATTATATATATATGCATGGAAGTGGAAACCTAAATTTACAAATTCACATTATAAGAATCCTTTTAAACTGTTTAATTTATGTGTATATTTCCCGAATGTATAATTAGAAGGTTTTAATTAATTAATTACATAAATATAAGTTATATACTCATTTCACTCTCATTGTGGACCCATTAGTGCTATCAAAGTCTTTCTAAACCCAATCAGATTGAACACCTAAAAATGATACATGCACATTTGTTCTCATGTGGAGACAAAATTAAGGGTTGTTTTGCGATAATATGAATGGACTAATTACCAAGAGAAAATTGTAGGCTAATAGAGAGAGAAAGCATGGAGTAATGGTGGAGAGAGAGAGAGGAGGCTGACTTGAAGAGCTAGAGAGTAAATGCATTTGGCTGTCCATGTTGACTCTTTGATCGCAAAACCCCACTCTTCATTATTGTTACTTTTAACTCTATATATTATTATTGCTACTAATTCACTCTTCAGCTTAAATCCCTCTCTCTATCTCTCTCGCTGTATAAATATACACAAGCTCTCTCTCTACATCTTCAGACAAAACCACCTACCACTTGTACCTCTTTGTCTTAAGTACTCTTAACCCTACAATTTCCTAAGCTCTCAAGCCAAAAAAAAAGATTTAACTTTTTCTTCATCTATATATATATCCGATCATCATCAAAGCCCTTTCTCTCTGCTCATACCACAAACCTTTCCATTCTTACCCTAATCACAAAGTGATATATACATAGAGAAGATTGAGATGGGAAGACCACCATGCTGTGACAAGATTGGAGTGAAGAAAGGGCCATGGACACCAGAGGAAGATATCATCTTGGTTTCTTACATCCAAGAACATGGTCCTGGAAACTGGAGATCTGTGCCTACTCATACAGGTATCTCTTCTTCTATCTTAATATTATATGTTAGAACAATAATATTTTTAATTTCAATTGTTAACCCCTATACTCTTCAGAAGTACCCTTTAATGTTTTTTGTTTTTTTCTTGGGTTTGTGATTCTTTTGTTCTGGCTTCCATTTGGTTGGTATGATCATTTAATGAAAAGATAAAAATTGTAATAATATCCGATTTATGGCACCAGCTTTTTTGTCCACATATCACAAATTAATTACTCTTTTTAATGAAATTATCTTTTTTTTTTTTATTGTTGTGGTGATTTAGGTTTGAGAAGATGTAGCAAAAGCTGTAGATTGAGGTGGACTAATTATCTTCGACCTGGGATTAAACGTGGAAATTTCACCGAGCATGAAGAGAAGATGATTCTCCATCTTCAAGCTCTTTTGGGAAACAGGTAAATATTCACATGCACATGATCTATAAAAGTATGCAAACATTATGTTTTTGGGTGTGTATAAAAGATAAGGTTTTGGACTTAAAATAACTTGGGGACCAAATAATTTATGAAGGTGGGCAGCTATAGCATCATACCTTCCAGAAAGGACAGACAATGATATAAAGAACTATTGGAACACTCATTTGAAGAAAAAGCTTAAGAAGATGAATGATTCTTGTGATAGTACTATCAACAATGGCCTTGATGATAAAGACTTCTCTTCATCAAACAAAAACACTACTTCACATCAAAGCAACAACTCCAGCAAAGGTCAATGGGAGAGAAGGCTTCAGACAGATATCAACATGGCTAAACAAGCTCTTTGTGATGCCTTGTCTCTTGACAAACCACAAAACCCATCTAATTTCTCTATTACGGATCTTGGTTATGGTCCATCATCTTCTTCTTCCTCTACCACCACCACCACCACAAGAAACACTAATCCATACCCATCTGGTGTCTATGCTTCAAGCGCTGAGAACATCGCTCGTTTGCTTCAGAACTTTATGAAAGACACACCAAAGACCTCAGTGCCCTCGCCGGTTGCAGCCACCGGGATGGCTATCACCACGGCAGCTTCGAGCCCTAGCACAACCGAAGGAGACAGAGAAGGGGTTGACCATTCTTTATTCAGCTTCAACTCCATGGATGAAGCTGAAGAGAAGCCTAAACTAATAGACAATGACATTAATGGTCTAATTACACAAGGCTCTCTTTCTTTGTTCGAGAAATGGCTCTTTGATGAGCAAAGCCACGATATGATCATTAATAACATGTCACTAGAGGGTCAAGAAGTGTTGTTCTAGAAAGCAAAAAAGTTTGACGATTGGTTGAGGAACGACGAGGCTTAGTTATAAACAATTTGTATAATTAAGTACTCTTTAGTTTTGTTTAAATCCTTATTATGATCATATTGCAGTAATTAGGGATTTAGTCTTTACTCTTTAGTAGTAACTCTTAAGTTTTAACACATTTTTCTCTAATCTTTTTTAGTGTAGAGATGTTATCTTCTTTTCTTTGTTTATCTTTGTCGACGTGGAGATGATATCTTCTATGTAGTAGAAACTCAAAAGTGTACATCATCTTTATTAATGTAACGTTATTTTTATCTTGTGGCTCTTTACTTATACAAATTAATGTCACTTAATTAGTATTGATATGGTTAGGTTTCAGATTTCATGTTTCCATAAAATTCACAATCAGTAGGTAGAACACTCATTTCTCCTCATTAATTATATAGATTTAGATGACTTTAAACTGTGCTATATAACTTAGTAATTGTAGATATGAGTTCTTTTACTGGTGAGGTAATTAAAACCAAAACAAAAATTGTTATTTCAAGAAAAATAAAGAGCAAAAGCTAGTTTTGTATCCGATAATTATATGTAGGAGGCAGAATCTAGTGGTCATAGAATATGTAAAACTAATAAAATAAAGGTGCTACAAGAGAAGCCAAAAAATTTAGAAAAAATCAAAAAAGTAGTGAATTAAATGCAGAAGAAAATGTGAGTGTTTGTTTGACTTGTGCCTGTAAAGCTCACAACGAGCATGATCCAAGTAGAGGTGCTTTTCCTTAGCCACATCACACATATTTTAATGTCACACTGTCGTCTCACACCCAACTCGTTGACTTTTTTTTTTTTTTTTGGTTCTCTAATAAATTTTGAGACTAATTGGCTGAACTGTTCGAATCTTTTTTTCAATGTTTAAATAGTTTTGATAGTTAACCGAATTATTAAAAACAAACATTTTGGTTAAAGATATAGAAAACGATAAATATAAAAAAAAATCCAAAATATGAATTAAAATTAATTAATTATTTTAATTTTTGTTATACATTTTATCTAAAACCAAATCGAACCCGAATCTGAACAAAACCAACATTTTTCAAACAAACCAATTCAAAATGTACTGTAATTTGGTTTTATTTGGACCCTATTTTCACCAAAACCTGGAAAAAAAATTCCTAAAAACCTGAACCAAATTAACTGAAAAAAACATGCACATGCCTAATACCCGCATTCATGGCTCCACGACTAGTTTTGTTAAGCAAATTACCAACGTCCCAAGTCACGTTTTTGTGTTTGGCCGTTTTGCGAACAAGCTCTTATAAGTGATAAGCATCGTCGTGGAGTCGATTTTAGAGTAGGTGATCAACAGATCAAGCATGTTACTTTAACCAATGATCAAATGTCTGCTAGTATATATATTTTTTTCCCGCTGAAAATGACCTTTTTTGCCTATGGAAGTGAAACTGAATCGAACCACAACAAAGTAGCAAAGAAGAAGAAACACCAACTGCACAAAAGGAAAAATGAGACAAGACCTACTGGCCAAAAAAAAAAACAGAGCATATAGAGAAGCTCAAGACTTTAGCATTCCAAGAACAAAGCAAGTAAATAGGTCTTATCGAATTCGTTTATCCAAGGATGTGCACAATTTTGAGATTTTCTACGTCAAATATCTCTTTCGTTTTTCACCTGAAGGGAAGATACACAGAGAGATTTGAGAAGTATATTATATAATAGTTTCAACCAAAACTAAATTAAATCACAGTGATTTCCTTTAATTTGATTTCCCCTCTCAAAATTAAATTGATGATTTAAAACCAAGCCAGTAACGAAATTGATGAATTATTAATTATAAACAGCTCAAAATACAACTTTCATATTTGATTACAAAATAACAGAGCATTTCTTGGCAATATTCTCCAAGCATAAATTTGTATGCATACACAAAAAAAATGAAAACGAATGATGACGACGATATTATATAGGCCTGAAAATGAGCCTTTATTTCATAGATTGCAAAGTTTGTAGGGGAGACCATAATCACTTCAACTTCTAGCTGTCCTTCTGGCTCCGAAGAACCTCTCTCTGATTGAGATTAATTCTTTGAGAACTTCACTCATAGCCAGCCGGCTGGTAGGAGACTCTTCACAGCACCTAAGTCCTACCTCGAAAACCAATGTCACACATTCAGCAACCGGGAAACCGAGTCTGAGACCGACGTGAAGAATTGATTCGTCAGCAACATCCAATACTCTCTCTGGCAACGCAACTTTGATGTAGCTGTGTAGTGTAAAGTTTCCCCCAAATAACTCATTGGTTGGTCGTTTTCCAGAGAACATTTCCAAAAGGAGAACCCCAAAGCTATACACATCACCGTGTATTGATGGTTCTCCTCCCATTCCATATTCTGCACCATGATTCACATAAACAAGATTAAAGTGATAAAATAAAATTCCTATATTCAATTTTACATATGTGTGTTTACATTTACCTGGTGCGCAATAACCGATGGTTCCTCTCACGCCAGCGGAGCTGAGTTGATTGAGGAAGAACTCTTGGTCGAATTTGAGGAGCAGTCGAGCTAGACCAAAATCACTAACATGAGCAGTCAAATCATCGTCTAGGAGGACGTTGCTAGGCTTAAGATCGCAATGAGCTATAGGCTCATGACAATGAACATGAAGATAGTCTAAAACAGAAGCCACGTCTATGGCAATGTTGAGCCTTTCAAGAAGTGTCAAGGTTCTTGAGGGCCTACGAATCTCTTCCACTTCCTCTGGGTGCAGCCACATATCTAGGCTTCCATTAGGCATGAACTCATAGATGAGAGCTCTGAATTCGTTTCCTTGGAAATCAATGCTCGAACAAGCCGTCAAAAGTTTCACAAGATTACGATGCCTTACGTCCTTGAGGGATTCACACTCTGCCATAAAGCTCTTCATCGCTCCATGTTTTTGCATGTTTAGAACTTTCACCGCAACAACATTGTTCTCTGCTGGGAGTAATGCCTTAAACACAATACCAAAACTTCCTGACCCAACCATATTGCTAGAAGAGAAGCCATCTGTCGCGTTTCGGAGATCTCCATAGCTTATCTTTTCATGGAAGGCACCCAAAGTGGAAGGCGTTTGATTATTAGTGTGCTGGTTATTCTTTCTTTTTCTGAACCATATAGCAAATGAAGCTATGAGCAATATCAAAAGCAAAGCTATGCCTACGGTGACACCGATCACAACTCTCTTCAAATGAGAGGAATGTTTTCTCTCCATCGGTGGTGCTTCCACGAGGCATGGTTTTAGTTGCAACTCCCTGATGCCTCCACATAGATCTTTGTTTCCAAATACTGAGACAGTAGTCATATTCTTATATATTCCTTCTGTTGGCATTTTCCCCTCAAAATTGTTAAAAGATAGATTGAGATACTGCAACTTGGAAAAGTTTGCAAGATATCCAGGTATACTTCCAGAGAGATTATTGTTTGAGAAATCAACTCTTTTAACACCCATTAACCCTCTTATATCTGGAATATCTCCGTCAAAAGAATTTCCTTGCAGATAAAGTTGTTCCAACGAGATACATTTTCCCAAGGTTTGTGGGAGTCGTCCGAACAATTTGTTATTACCAAGTGATAACACAACAAGATTTTGTAATCTTTCAACATCATTTGGTAGAGAGCCGATCAATGAATTAGCTGACAATCCTAAGTTAACAAGGGTTGAGATTTGCATGATTTCTTCAGGTATAGTCCCATTCAACTTATTAGATCCCATCCGTAAATCTAGCAGCTGCCTACAATTACCGAGACTCGGAGGAACAATGCCTTCAAAACTATTGTTGTACAAATAAAGTCTTTGTAACATGGTGATGTTGCCTATAGAAGATGGTATCTCTCCTGACATTCTATTTGAATGAACACTTAGTTCCCCTAGTCCTAAAAGCTTACCAAGAGAGGTTGGGAGTGGTCCTGTCAACAAATTTTCATTCAACCCAAGTGATTGAAGGCTTATGAGATTCCCAATGTCATGAGGAATGTTTCCAGAGATGCGATTTTTTTGAAAGCTTAAATAGATGAGGTTTGTGGACAGATTGGCAATGGAAGTAGGCAAGTCACCGCCAAACCTGTTTTCACCAACATCTAACACTTGTAGTTGGGTACAATTAGTAAAAGCACCAATAAACTCAAGGTCTCCAGAAGAGTGACTTCCCAAAGTATTACCAAGAAGAGACAAGTATTGCAAATTTCGTAGCATTCCAAAGCTCGAAGGAATACTTCCCGTAAATTTATTAGCCTCTATTCCAAAATCTTGAAGATTCGAGATATTGGAAAGTGTTGTTGGAATGGCTCCAGTGAAATAATTATCTCCTATAGTTAGTGCTTTAAGGTTTGGTAGCAAATTACCAAAATCAGGCCTCAAGTTACCCCAAAAACCATTACCAAAGATGTATAAAAGCTCAAGTGAGGACACGTTGTAGATAGCAGGAGGAAAAACACCTGAGAAATTGTTCCCTGATAATTCAATACCCACCAACTGAGTCATTCTAGCAAAACCATCTGGAATTCCTCCTTCTATATTGTTAATTCCCAAGTTAAGATATACAAGGGATGTCATGTTTCCTAGAGATGCGGGTAGTGTTCCTTGCAGACTGTTTCGACCAAAATTTAAGCTAACAAGCTTCGTCAGTGACCCTAGTTCTGAAGGAACACTTTCTCCAAGGCGATTTGAAAATAAATAAAGGTACAACAATCTAGAGCAGTTAGACAAACTCGTTGGAATCCCTCCTCCTAGAAAATTTAAGCTCATATCCAAGTGTTCAAGTCTAAACAAGTTTCCCACCTCTTGAGGAATGGTACCACCAAAAGAGTTACCAGAGAGATTAAGCGATATGAGAAACGAAAGATTACCAATAGATGGTGATATTACTCCGCCTAATTGCAATCCTCGTAGGTCCAAACTAGTAACTCTCTTGTGTTTGCGGCCACATGTAACCCCCTTCCAGTTGCAAAGCGGGAATGAGTGATTCCATGAGGACAAGACAACTCTTTTCTCTTCAGAAACTTGAGACTTTATCTCCAACAAAGCTTGCCTATCTGTTTCATCAGTACTACCATATGCTTTAAGTAGCATGAGAGCACTGAAAGAAAGTAAGAGAAACAATCTCATGCTTTTACTTCTTCTTCTCTCTCTCTCTCTTTTTTTTTTTTTTTTTTTTTTTTTGGAATAAAAGATTGTGGAGCTTCTTTTGCAAGAAAGTAAATATAAGGGACGAAGCAACCTAAAGTATCACAATAATGGCTCCCAACCACTTAGAGAAGACTGCAAAAGTTTACAAATTACTGTATGCATTAAAGTCAAGTAGCTTTTCTAAAATGACAACCATTTCACGACTTTGATGTAGACATCGTCGGTTTACGAATTAAGAAATCAACAAATTGACCAAGTTTAGTATATTCTTCTTCCAAAGAGCTTATTTTATTACATTCTTATATTTCAAAGAAATATAGTATATATTCAAAGTTTCTTTGGTTTGATTTCTTGGACCAAACATTTATGAGAAACGTCATATAAACAGATCACTTAGATCACATCTGTCTTGTTGACCTGAGAGAACTGAAGACACCTGTTACATGACAGAAACTTTGAAATATCATTATGTATTCTAATAGTTTTCACACATAATTCTTTGTGTGTCACACATAATCCGTTCATACATGGGACTTGTCTAATTCAGTTAGATGAGTCACTTGTAGCCCAAGAAAAAGAATACTAAAAGATAAATTATTAGGAAACTAAATTGTTCACTACTATTCCCTTTAAAACTTATCTTGGTCGTCCAGATTTTTATAAAAACCTCAAGATCATTAAGGAAAAAAGCATATACATAGAAAGCACCAGAACTTTTTTTTTTTTTTTTTTTTTGGTAAAAGGTGAAGATAAGCACCAGAACTTTTGAATGAAAAACAGAGAAAATCCAAATAGCATTGGGCACAACATTCATTCATTGTTAAAGAAATGCAAAAAGTTTTTCTCTCTTTATGCGTTCTTTTAAAAAAAAAAAAAAAAAGAACAGAACTTTGCATTACGAAAACTAAGAAAACTTTGCCAGACCAAAGTCGCTAACATGGGCAGTCAGGTCATCGTCTAGAAGGACGTTGCTTGGCTTTAGATCACAATGGGCTATAGGTTCATGGCAGTGGACATGAAGATAGTCCAAAACAAAAGCCACATCTACGGCAATGTTCAGCCTTTCATGAAGTGTCAAGGTTCTCGAGGGCCTATGAATCTCTTCTATTTCCTCTGGATGCAGCCACATATCCAAGCTTCCATTCGGCATGAAATCATAGATGAGAGCTCTAAATTCGTTTCCTTGGAAATCAATACTCGAACAAGCTGTCAACAATTTTACAAGATTACGATGCCTTATGTCTTTCAAGGATTCGCATTCTGCCATAAAGCTCTTCTTTGCTCCACGTCTCTCCATGTTTAGAACTTTGACTGCAACAACCTTATTCTCCACAGGGAGCAATGCCTTAAACACAGTACCAAAACTACCTGACCCAATCAAATTGCTTGAAGAGAAACCATCTGTTGCATTTTGAAGATCTCCATAACTAATCTTTCATGAAAGACCCCCATAGTGGAAAGAGTTGGATTATTGGTCTGGAGGTTTCTCTTTCTCTTTCTCAACCAGCGTAGAGAAACTAAAGCTATGAACACCAGCAAAAGCAAAGCTATGCTTACACTGACCCATATCACAGCTTTCCTTGAAAGAGAGGAATGCTTTCTTCCCATTGGTGGTTCTTGCCTTGAGCATGGCTTTAGTTGCAACTCCCTGATGCCTCCACATAGATCTTTGTTTCCAAATACTGAAACTAGAGATGCATTCTGAAATTTCCCTTCTGTTGGCACTCTTCCCTCGAAATTGTTAATGGATAGATTGAGATACTGCAACTTGGAAAAATTTGCAAGATATCCAGGTATAACTCCAAAGAGATTATTGTTCGAGAAATCAATTTCTTTAATATCCACCAAGCCTCTTATATCTGGAATGGCTCCATCAAACAAATTTCCTTGTAGATAGAGTTCTCCCATCGAGAGACAGGTCCCCAAAGTCTGTGGAAGTTGTCCTGATAATTTATTATTTTCAAGTGATAGTGTAACAAGATTTTTTAGTCGCCCAACATCTTCAGGTAGAGAGCCAGTGAAGAAATTACGTGGGATGCTTAGGATAAGAAGGGGTGAAATTTGCATAATTTCCCGAGGTATAGTCCCATTCAACTTATTATCCCCAATCCACAATTCCAGCAGGTGACTACAATTACCGAGGCTCGGAGGAATGAATCCTACGAAAAAATTGTCATACAAGTAGAGTGACTCTAACCAAGTGAGGTTGCCTATAAAAGATGGTATATCTCCTGACAGCCTATTTGAATACAGACTTAATTTCATCAATCCTAAAAGCTTCCCAAGAGAGGTCGGAAGTGGTCCCGTCAACAGATTTTTCTCCAACCAAAGTGATTGTAGACTTATGAGATTCCCAATCTCATGAGGAACACTACCAGTGATGAGATTTGTGTCAAGGCTTAAAAGGTTGAGCTCCGTGGACAGATTACCAATGGAATTAGGCAAGCGACCCCCCAACCTATTACGACCAACCTGTAAGATTTCTAGTTTGGTGCAGTTAGTTAAACCACCAAGAAACTCAAGATCTCCAAAAGAGCCACTACCCAAAAAATTGCTATGAAGTGATAATACTTTTAACTTCCATAATTTTCCAAAGCTCGAAGGAATACCTCCTGTCAGATTGTTATACTCCATTCCCAATATTTGAAGATTTGAGATATTGGGAGGTGTAGTTGGAATGGCTCCTGTGAAATGATTCCTTCCCATAAAAAGCCTTTGAAGGTTGGGTAGCAAATTACCAAGATCAGCCCTTAGACTACCCGAGAAACTATTACCGAAGATGTTTAAAACATAAAGTGAGGACAAGTTGTAAATAGGGGGAGGAAAAACACCTAAGAAATTGTTCCGTGATAAGTCAAGATACACCATTCGAGTCAATCTAACTATATTATCCGGAATTCTTCCTTGTATATTGTTACCTCCAAATCCAACTTCTTTAAGGGATGTTAAGTTACCTAGAAAATCAGGGAGCTTTCCTTTTAGGTTGTTTCCATAAAGATCTAAAGTAACAAGCTTCGTCAATGACCCTAGTTCTGAAGGAACACACCCTCCAAGATGATTTGAATTAAACTGCAGCTCCAACAATCTAGAGCAGTTAGCCAAACTGGCTGGAATATCTCCCTTGATATAATTAAAGTTCATATCCAAGTGTTCAAGCCTAAACAAGTTTCCAACCTCGTGAGGGATGGTACCAACAAAAGAGTTACCAGAGAGATTAAGCCATATGAGAAAGGAAAGATTACCAATAGATGGTGATATCATTCCGCCTAATTGCAATCCTCCGAGCTCCAAACGAGTAACTCTCTTGTGTTTGCGGCCACATGTAACCCCAGTCCAGTTGCACACATGGACGGTGTTATCCCATGAGGACAAAACAGCTCTTTTGCCTTGAGAAACTTGAGATTTGAACTCGAACAACGCTTGCCTATCAGATTCATCGGTAAAGCCATATGCTTTAAGTAACATGAGAGCATTCAAAGAAAGTAAAGGAAACAGTCTCATGCTTCTTTTTTTTTTTATTTAAAAAGATTCTTTAGTTAAAAGCTTTTGGTGCTTCTCATAATTTGCAGGAAACTGAATATATAAGAGACGAAGCAAATGCAAAATGCCTTTTAAATGCGAGGTTTTTTCCAAAATAGCATGGATTCTTGCCGTCTAGACTCTTGCCATCCAAGTCAACTAGTCAACTGTTTAAAACTGATGAAACATGGCACTAGTCTTTAGTCTTTACGACGTATCAATGGGTCTATGAAGAAATCCACCAACCGACGACAGCTTTTGTGTGTTATCATTTTATCAATGCGATAATATCGTAAAAATCATTGCCGTCTAGACTCATGCCATCAATTTGACTAAAACGACCAAAAACACTGCACTAGTCTTAAAACTTATCTATACACATCAATGGTGTTTTTGAATAAATCGACCAATTTGCAATAAACATTGTAGAATATCAAAAGAGTCAATCAAAGTTTACTCACAATTTTCAGTGAGACGAAGCTCACATGTTGCATCAGAGTATGAAACCTTATAACACGAAACAGGAAGAAAAAGAGAGAGAAAATTCATGTTACCTTATTCGATGTCTAAAATTGATCGTCTCAGATGAAGAAATTGTTGAGCAAAATCTACCCGATTGAGAAAATTTGGTGATATGGTTTACGAAGAATTTATCTCAATCGATCAAATTTTGCTCAACAATTTTTTTTGAGCAAATTGAGAGAAAGAGAACTGTGTGTTGTTTTTTGTGATAACAAAACGGCAAGCTTTGCTCTTCCTGTTAACGTAAACAACACAGATAACCAAAACTTTCCCCTTAAAACATTCTCAGATAATTTAACACAACTGTTTGATCAATTAAGTCACCAAAAATTCCAACTAATTATCTATTTAAGCTTAGCTAGATCAGTCTAATAAATAAAATCACACAATGTTGGGATGGAAAAGAAAATCCAAATAAATTTGGGTACTAAAAAAGAACAGTGAGGGTTAAGCTATTATAAAACTGGTTGTTGAACCAATGAGGATGCTTGAGCTATTTGCAGTTGCAGACAATATATGAATGTTTGCTAAAGACACCTATTACATGATTCAATTTTTTTTCATAGACTAAGTCAATAGAATTTACTTACAATGAAAAAGAAGAAATGAAGTTTACCTCTTCTGTTTTCTTCAGAATTGATTGACCAATGCAATCACCAAAACATTGGCCTATAAAACATGGAAGTTAAGCTAGATCAACCTTAGATATATATACAAAAAAGGTTGTAGTTTTACTGCTATAGGCATGAATGATAATAAAACAAAAAGCGCTTGAAAGCTCAGGATAATTAAACAAATTATCGAAGCACCATAACAACATGACTTGATAAAAACCACTGACATTACAAAATTCTTCATTCAGATATTTATCCAAAAAAAAAAGATGCGACTAGCTGCTTTAACATTGAAATGACTGATCAATGAAGTCAGCAAAACATTCACCGTTCATACATGGGTGATGGGACTATCTAATTCCGTTAGATAAGTCACTTGCAGTCCAAGAAAAAAGAATACCAAAAAGATAAATTATTAGGAACCTAAATTGTTCACTACCAAAACTTATCTTGTTCGTCTAGATTTTTTTAAAAAACCTCAAATTGATCATGAAGGAAAAAAGCGTAAACAGAAAAAACCAGAACTTTGAAAGACAGAAAACAGAGAAAATCCAAATAGCATTGGGGACAACATTCATTGATTGTCTGCAAATAACCTGGCGATCATTAATACAATATACTGCAAGCATAAGTACGTTTAATAGACTAAAAACACAAATCATGAAAGACTATATTATGTAGCATCATATTTAAGCCTTTTAAGTGGGTTGCAAAGTTTGTAGACAAAACCATCAACACTTCAAGGTCTGTTTGCTCTTCTGGCTTTAAAGAACCTCTCTCTGATTGAGATTAACTCCTTTGCTACGTCACTAGTTGCCAATCGATTCCTAGGAGATTCTTCACAACACCTAAGTCCCACTTCCAAAACCAGTTTCAAGCACTCAGAAACAGGGAAACCAACTCTAAGACCCTTGTGAAGAATCGATTTGTCTGCAATGTCCAAAACTCTTTCGGGCAACGCCGACATGATGTAGCGGTGAAGGGTAAAGTTTTCCCCAAATAACTCATTGGTTGGTCTTTTTCCAGTGAACATTTCCAAAAGGAGAACTCCAAAGCTATATACATCACCATGTATTGACGGTTGTCCTCCCATTCCATATTCTGCACCATATTTAACAGAAACAACGACAACAATATTGTAATGATAAGAGAATACCATAAATTACTTCAATTAATTATAAGAATGTGTGATAGTCTTACCTGGTGCGGCATAGCCGATGGTTCCTCTGACACCGGCCGAGCTTAGTTGGTTGAAGTAGGACTCCTGGTCGAATTTGAGGAGAAGACGAGCCAGACCAAAGTCACTAACATGGGCGGTTAGATCATCGTCTAGAAGGACGTTGCTCGGCTTAAGATCGCAATGAGCTATAGGTTCATGACAATGAACATGAAGATAGTCCAAAACAGAAGCCACATCTATGGCAATGTTTAGCCTTTCAAGAAGTGTCAAGGTTCTTGAGGGCCTACGAATCTCTTCCACTTCCTCTGGGTGCAGCCACATATCCAAGATTCCATTCGGCATGAACTCATATATGAGAGCTCTGAATTCGTTACCTTGGAAATCAATACTAGAACAAGCTGTCACTAATTTCACAAGATTACGATGCCTTATGTCCTTTAAGGATTCACATTCTGCCATAAAACTCTTCATCGCTCCACGTCTCTTCATGTTTAGAACTTTCACTGCAACAATCATGTTCTCCATCGGGAGCAATGCCTTAAACACAGTACCAAAACTGCCTGACCCAACCATATTGCTCAAAGAGAAACCATCAGTTGCATTTTGGAGATCTCCATAACTTATCTTCTCATGGAAAACCTCCAATGTGGAAGAAGCTGGATTATTGCCCTGCTGGTTCTTCTTTCTTTTTCTGAACCAACGTAGAGAAACTAAAGCTACGAACAACAATAGAAGCAAAGCTATGCTTACACTTACTCCAACTGCAACTTTCTTTAACTGAGAGGACTGCTTTGTCTCCACTGGTGGTCCTCGCGCGAGGCATGGCTTTAGTTGAAATTCCCTGATGCCTTCAAGATTGTTAACAGAAAGATTGAGATAATCCAAGGTGGAGAAGTTTGCAAAGTATCCAGGTATACTTCCAGAGAGATTATTGTTCGAAAAATCAACTCTCTTAACACCCACCAACCCTCTTATATCCGTAATATATCCATCAAAAGAATTTCCTTGCAGATAAAGTCGTTCTATCGAAATAGTTTCCCAAGGCTTGTGGGAGTTGTCCTGATAGTTTATTATTCCAAAGTGATAGTGTAACAAGATTTTGTAGTTGTCCGATATCTTTTGGCTGAGTACCGATCAAGGAATTACCTGACATATCAAGGCGAACAAGCGGCTGAATTTGCGTAATTTCCCAAGGAATTGTCCCATTCAACTTATTAGACCCAATCAACAATTGTACCATGTACCTACCGTTACCAAGACTTGGAGGAAAAACTCCTTCAAAACTATTGTTGTACAAAATGAGTTTTTGTAACTGTGTGATGTTGCCTATAGAATATGGTATCTCTCCTGACATCCTACAAGCTTCCCAAGAGAAGTTGGGAGTGGTCCAGTCAGCAAATTTTCTTGCAACCAAAGTATTTGTAGGCTTATAAGATTCCCAATGTCATGAGGAATGGTTCCAGATATGATATTTGTTCCAAGGTCTAAATAAATGAGCGTCCTGGATAGATTGGCGACAGAGGTCAGCAAGTCACCTCCCAACCTATTTTGACCAGCATATAATCTTTGTAACTGGGTGCAGTTAGTCAAAGCACTAAGAAAATTAGGATCTCCAAAAGAGTAACTTCCCAAAGCATTACTTTGAAGTGATAGGATTTGTAACTTCTGCACTTTTCCAAAGCTTGGAGAAATACTTCCTGTCAGATTGTTATACTCCATCCTCAATGCTTGAAGATTCGAGATATTGGGAAGTGTAGTTGGAATGGTTCCTGTTAAATAATTCTTTCCCATATATACTTCTCGAAGCTTTGCTAGTAGATTACCAAAATCAGCCCTCAAAGTACCAGAAAAACCATTACTAAAGATGTTTAAAAACTCAAGTAAGGACAAATTGTAGATGGAGGAAGGAAAAACGCTTGAAAAAATGTTCACTGATAAATCAATAGCCACCATTTGAGTCAATCTAGCTATATCATCCGGAACTTCTCCTTCTAATAGGTTATTGGTAAAGCTAACTTGCATGAGTGATGTCAAGTTTCCTAGAGATGCAGGAAGCTTCCCTTGCAACGACCCTACTTGTGAAGGATTTAATTTGTATTAAAGCGCATGTTAATAATATTTTAAAATTTTATAAATATTGGTTCAAACTCGTCCACCATATAACTCCGTTCCGAAATATAACCCGTCCTATAATTTCTTAACTCATCCCGTGATTCGTTTTCTAAAAGTAGTAATTTTAAAAAAATTAACGATTATTTATTATATATAAAAATTTGCAAATTGTATCATCTCTAAGATATATATATATATATTATTATAGTTTACAATTGTTATTAAGTAACATTATACCACAGGATAATTTTTGGTTTTATACAACTTTTTAAAATGAGACTGATTTGATATGTCTAATATTGGTAGTATTAAAAAAAAATTAAGCATTTAATCCGTATTAAAGCGGCAGATTAATGATATTTTATTATTATTATTATTGTTGATTCAAAAACCTGTCCCGCTAAAAAAACTCATTTATTTTAAAAATATTGATCTTATTTATGATATGATTCTGAATTATTTTTTAAATATTTTAGCCGATGTGGAACGTTGAACACATACTTTTCGTCAATTGGATAATATATGTCCGTTTTTAAAATTTTGAATCATAGTATATGAAAAAAAAAAATATCACTTTATGTATTATTTGATGATTCAAAACAGTAAAAAACAAGTCAAATAAATGATAGGAGAATCATAATTTTAAATATCAATCAAATCTTCTAAATATCTAAATTATTAAATATGGAATATCCGGTGTATGAGTTGAGTTAAATATAAACCGACCCAACAAACTTTGTATGACCAAAATTTGTAAACAGATCGAATACCCATTGTATCCAAATGCATTTTGCCCCCTCCGCTAAAAATGTAGTTCAAAAATACTAGTATAGATTATCGATCGGAGTTGATATTTATTTCTAGACACCACTTAACAATGTACATAATTTGAAGGCGATCCTCTAATTTGAAGTCGATCCTATAATTTGAGATTATTAAAATTGAATATGGGTTTAAAACTTGAATTCCTTTTATTTTATTGTGTCTAATTTGTAAAGTTGTTAACATTCTGTTTTTTAGGGATCTTTGCCAATAGTGGTTATTATTTTATACAAGTGATTTTATTTTGTTTACTTTATAGGAAAAGGATTACTGTATATGGGTTCTAAGCCCAATTTACAATCAAAGCCCAGAAGACATAAGCGTGTGTAGCTAACTTGGTCTGAGATTACGATGAGATCTCTGTGACTGTGTCTCCTCCGCCTGTATCAGCCGCATCGACATCGACACTCATATATATAGTTAAGGTTGTTCGAAGGAGATAGAGAGAGGAATCGATTCCTGAGGAGGAGGGATTTGATGCTATCATTTCGTGAGGTACTCGCTGTGATTTTAATTAGCTTTTGTTTTTGTGATTTTTATTTGATTTGAGTTTATGAAATCCGTAATATTTTGTTTCAGATTATTTGTTTTTAATATTTATTTATCAGATAACAATTTTTAAAAAATCACAATTAGAGAGTTATAATTACCATTTCGTTAATGGAAGTTTTCCTTTTTTTTTTTTTTTTGCGATTTCCTTAGCTCAGCTCGTGTTTGTGTATATATATATTCGTAGCCTCAATTCGTCTGTTGATCAATTAGAGAGACACAAGACAATGTTGAAAAGAGATCGCCCGAGTGTTGTTGGATCGAAAAGACATGGCTCCAGTTTGGCTTTGAAAAGACATCGGTCCAGTGTGGTGGAATTGCTGCTACCACACGATGTTGTAGAGCTCATCTTCGAGAGACTTCCTGTGGAATCTCTGCTGAGGTTCAAGTCTGTATCCAACAAGTGGAGATCGACTATTGCGTCCCGCTTTTTCCAGGAACGACAGTTTATCCGTCGTATGGAATCCCGAGGTCCTGATGTTCTTTCCGTGTACCTCACCTGTGTTGGGGATGATGGTCTGAATACTGATCCTCGAAGAATTGTGCAATTCGGGTCGTCCATAGTTCGTACGGTCAGGTTCCCCGCTTCGGGCAGCATGATCTGCCATGGTAGTTGTGACGGTCTACTATGCATCTACTGTTTTGAAGTACCGAGTGTCGTGGTGAATCCCGCCACTGGATGGCGTCAAAGTTTTCCTCTTTCCAACATTCAACAGCTCCTCATTGACAAGTATAACAAAGGAACTGTTGGCTTCTCATATCCTGAGCTTGGATTCGGTAAAGACAAATTCACGGGCACATACAAACCGGTTTGGTTATATAACTCATCCGAGTTTGGCCTCGACAACGTTACCACTTGTGAAGTTTTCGATTTTAGCACTAACGCTTGGAGGTACGTTCTCCCGGCTTCTCCTTATCGGATTCTTGCTTACCACACTCCCGTGTATTTAGATGGTTCACTTTATTGGTTTACCGAGTGTGAAGAAACCAAGTTATTATCTTTTGATCTTCACAAGGAAACTTTTCAAGTCATCTCTAAGGCTCCCTTTTCCCATCTACGTGACCCTTGCAACGTCACCATGTGCATCCTTGATAACCGCTTGTGCGTTTCCGAGAAAAACTGGCCCACCCAAGACATGTGGTCATTCGATTCTTCAGGAGACCACAAGACTTGGAAAAAAATGTATTCAATAGATCTCACCAAAACATTTTCTTGGTTTGGCGAACCCAAGTTTCCGCTGTCGCCAATAGCAATTCTGGAGAAAAATAAGTTATTGCTTCAAAGTCGTGATTACTTTGATCCACTGGTGATTCATGATCTCCATACCAAATCTTATGATTTACTCTTCAAATCTACCAAACCCATAGGTTCTGTTTATTATTTCCAAAGTTTATTCTCTGCTCTGTCAAATTAATTCTTCTCTCTTTCTTTTTACACATGAACCATTGTAATTTAACATTTTCATTTTTAATTTACCAATGATTTTCTTTTCCTCAAGAGGGGTTTTCTTTGTATCCAGCTTTCTTGTATTTTTTGCTATTATATTTGTTTACTGGAGACATAATTGCCTTACCAAGAGGTACAACATAAAGAGAAGAAACCAAACCAGGTACACACTAAAAGTCTCTTGATTGGCTTACCAAGAGGCACAACATAATTGCTTTCTTGTGTTCTGAGGTTTTGTACGGTTTTGAATGTAAAAAGATGCCAATAAGATTGCTTGGTCAAGATAACTTGTTTGAATATCAGAACATCTCTAGGTTTCATATTCGTCTGAAGAAACTTTATTTTAATCATTACACTGAATCTCTCAAGGAAGATCTCTTGCAGACATAGAGAGAGGAAAGATGGTGTTTTTTTAACTTTCCTTGCTTGCTTTTGTTAACCTTGTTCTCAAGTTATGGCTATGCAGCTATAACCACATCGAGTCCTTTGTCAATAAGACAAATTTTGAACTCTCCTAATGACTCCTTTGAACTAGGTTTCTTCAGTCCTAACAGCTCTCAAAATCACCAGTACGTTGGAATCTGGTTCAAGAGAATCACTCCTCGAGTGTATGTTTGGGTAGCTAATAGAGAAAAACCGGTAACGAGCCTCACGGCGAATCTCACCATCAGCAGCAATGGGAGCCTTATCTTGCTTGATGAGAAACAAGACATTGTGTGGTCATCTGGAAGAGAGGTTCTTACATCTAACGAATGTCGTGCTGAGCTTTTAAACTCCGGAAATCTTGTCCTCATAGATAATGTTACTGGGAAGTATCTATGGGAAAGTTTCGAGCATCCTGGTGATACTATGCTTCCTCTCTCATCGCTATGTACAGTACTCTTAACAACACAAGGCGTGTGTTGACTTCTTGGAAGACTAATACAGATCCATCTCCTGGTGAATTTGTAGCAGAGCTTACGCCACAAGTTCCCCCTCAAGGACTTGTATGGAAAGGGTCATCACCTTATTGGAGAAGCGGCCATGGGCGGACACAAGGTTCAGTGGGATACCGGAAATGGATAAAACATATGTAAATCCATTAACTATGGTCCAAGATGTGGTGAATGGCACAGGAGTTTTGACTTTTTGTGCATTAAGAAATTTTGATGTGTCTTACATCAAGCTAACGTCTGATGGATCATTGGATATTCACTGTAATAATGGTGGCACCACCGGGTGGATTAAGCATTTTCAAGGTCCTTTAAGCTCATGTGATCTCTACGGTACATGTGGACCTTATGGTTTGTGTATGAGGTCCATTAGTACTCCAACCTGCAAATGCTTGAGAGGGTTTGTGCCAAAGTCAGATGATCAGTGGAATAATGGAAACTGGACTCGTGGGTGTGTGAGACGAACATAATTATCATCATGTCAGGGAAATTCATCGTCAACAACACAAGGCAAAGACACACCAGACGGATTTTACCGTGTTGCCAATATTAAGCCTCCGGATTCTTACGAATTACCAAGCTTTGGTGATGCAGAGCAATGCCAACAGATGTCTCCGCAACTGTTCTTGCTTGGCCTTTGCCTATATTAATAAAATTGGATGCTTGGTGGGGAACCAGGAGCTATTGGACATGGTTCAGTTTACTGAAGAAGGAGAGTTTCTTTCCATCCGTCTTGCATGTTCTGAGTTAGGTAGGGCTTAAAGACTTCACTTTTTACATTTTTCTTTACGGTTTGTTCAATAACAATATGACTTACAGTTAAGTTTCTTGGTGGTTCTCCTAGCTAGAGGCAAGCGAATCAAGATCATCGCTGTTAGTGCTATCAGCCTTTGTGTGTTTTTTATCTTGGTGCTTGCGGCATTTGGGTGTTGGAGATACAGAGTGAAACAAAATGGTGAGACTCCAAAAAAAAAGATTAAAAGCTCACTCTCTATGTTTCTCGTTTGTTGTGTATGATCTTATTGGCTTTTTAGCTACCAGATCTTTGCTTGAAGCTCCATCAATTTTGAGCTCTGGCCTGATCCTAAAATGCTAGAAAATATGTACTAACACATGGATGGATCCATTTAACTCGTAGGTGAAGCTCGTGTAGCCATGGATATTTCAGAAGATTCTTGGAAGAATGGTTTGAGATCACATGATGTCTCAGGTTCAAATTTCTTTGAGATGCATACCATACAAGCAGCGACCGATAATTTCAGCGTGTCAAATAAACTCGGTCAAGGTGGATTTGGAACAGTTTATAAGGTAAATGATCATAGAGATGATGCCTTCTCTTTTTTGCTCTTTTCTGTTGTTGTCTTTCTTGTTCTCTTTATGACTCTCTCTGCAACTCTTTCTGCTTACAGGGAAAGCTAAAAGATGGGAAAGAAATAGCTATAAAACGTCTTTCTAACAGCTCTGGAGAGGGCACAGAGGAATTCATGAACGAATTAAAACTCATCTCAAAACTACAACACAGAAACTTGGTTCGGCTTTTAGGATATTGCATTGAAGGAGAAGAGAAGCTATTGATTTATGAGTTTATGGTCAACAAAAGCCTTGACACTTTTCTCTTCGGTCAGTCCTTACTTTGCATTTCTACCTCTGCTTTTGCCAATATCCATCTATGGCTAACATGCTGATCAGTTTCATTGCTGTGATATTCTCTAGATTTGAAGAAGAAGCTGGAGATTGATTGGCCTAAGAGATTCAATATCATTCAAGGTATTACTCGTGGACTTCTCTATCTCCATCACGACTCATTCCTCAGAGTTGTACATCACGATCTAAAGGCCAGCAACATTCTCTTGGACGAGAAGATGAATCCCAAAATATCAGATTTTGGGTTGGCTAGGAAGTTTCAAGGAACTCAAAATCAAGACAACAGTGGCAGAGTATTTGGAACTTTGTAAGAACCACTCCTCTTCTTCTCCCTATTGTCACATGCTGGAATCAAAGTCTCACATTCTATAAACTAACCTTTTTTTCCTAAAATCAATTGACATTCGAGCAGGGGATACATGTCTCCTGAATATGCGTGGACAGGGACACACTCTGAGAAATCTGACATGTATAGCTTTGGGGTTTTGATGCTGGAAATCATCAGCGGGAAAGAGATATCGAGCTTTAGCCATGGGAAAGAGGAAAAAAACCTTGTTGCATATGTAAGAAACACACTTAAAGAGTGTAGAATTTGATACGAATCAAAATGAATCCTTATATCTTTTGGATCATTGTAACAGGCATGGAGATCATGGAGCGAAACCGGAGGAGTGGATCTACTGGATCAAGACATTGATGTTTTAGATTCAGTTGAAGCAGTGATGAGATGTGTTCAGATAGGCTTGCTCTGTGTTCAACACCAAGCAATGGACAGACCAAACATCAAACAAGTTGTGTCAATGTTGACGTCAACGATGGATCTTCCAAAGCCAGAACAACCTATGTTTGTTTCGGATACGATGGATTCTCTGTCTCTTAAGTCTAATCACTGCAAGGATTTGTCTTCTGATGATGAAAACAAACAGGAATCTCCATGAGTCAAAACCAATTCCAGAAATCATTCAAATGTAATTGAAACTGTTCAGTGCAAATAACAATGTAACTGGCTTCAATCGAAATTTAAGTAAACTATTTTAGTTTGAGCTATTGATGAATAATGGGAATGTTTCAATTATGTGTGAATATTTGTTTCGACTTTTGGGATGCTACCTGCATCTATGGTGAAGATCGCTATCAATGACCATAAATCAGTAGCTTGCTCATTGATAGGCTTTATCTTATTGGCTAGATTTGACTCTAAAGCTTCATATTGATCAGCCTAAGAGGTTCACATCATTCAAGGTATTGGGCGTGTGTTACCTATCTTCATCATGACACATGCCTCAAATATATTGAAATCTGAAGGTCAGCAAAAATGATTCATCAAACATGAAATTGTTGTGTTTGTATTCCCACAGAACACATATTAGAGTGATGGAGTTGGAAATCAGACAGAGACATTACAGAAGAATATATTTGAGCCCAAACTAAAGACTCATCTCAAAAAGCAGAAAACAAAGAAAGAAAGACAAAACCGCATGTCTTCCTTTGCATCCTCAGAAAAAAGGCTCACAGTCACACATCCCCTCGAAATTATCTGCAACACAAGATCAAAAAGAACATATGTAAGTAAGTGCAGGATCAAACTAGGATTCTGATTAAAAATACTCACAGTGTATCTCGGCTGACTTTCTCAGGTGGGCGCGCTTAGCTGAAAAACGAGAAGCTGCTTCGTCACTGTAAGTACCATAAGACAGAGCAGATCAGTTCTCATTTCAGTAAAGAATCAAAGCAATCAACAAAGCAACTTAGAAGATAGGTTCAGAAAGAAAAAAAATTACCTTAATAGTTTGAAACAATGTCTTCTTAAACGCAAAAGAACTCTATCGAATGCCTTCTTGACCACATCCCTTAATCCAATTATCTCGACAATTTGATTGTCCCCATTTGAAGAAATTATGATCACAGCTTCAGAGATCTGCTTCACCTGACAGATCCAATGTTCATCTAAGCACTCAGATTTAGTATTCTTCTCCACAAGAAGTCTTATTCTGTATGAGCCTCCAGATTCATCAGTAGTGAAAGGAAAAAGTAACTGTGCTGCATACTCAACTGGAGAATGAAGCTCACATATCTGCACAAGGATAGAAAAGACATTAGTAGCAAAAATCAAATAAAGTAATCAAATCATATAAACTCTTAAGAAATAATTATTTCTTACCTCAGAAGCAGATATGACAACCATGGCATCTTCACCATTGCCTGATGGACAAATGGTAATCATAGCTCCTGTCTTTTGTCTGATCCGATTGATATTCTGGTGTCCTTTTCCAATGATTCCACCGATGATGTTCTTGGGGCACAGTAAACAGAGAGTGACATCTCTCCTTTCAGACAAAACATATTTGAATTCATTCTCATTTTTTCCAGTGCTGTTCCTTAAGTTCTTGCAGTCTTTTTTTCCAAGATTCCGCATCTTTCTTCAGAATCGAGCATATCAAACTTGGTCGCACCTGTTCTTGGCAAAGATCCACGAGCCTCTGATCATCTTCGCTACTCCACATTTTATCTACAATAAAAAAAAAAAACAAATAATTAGAACAAGAAATCTGACGGTAATACCCTGATCTCAACAATTCTGAGAGAGAAGTAAGAAATTAATAAACCCTAAATTGAGAGAGCAAGCACACAAAGAAAGGTAAGTAAGACAAAAAAGAAAAAAGAAGAGTAGATTTTGGATTGAGAAAATCTGAGTAATAATGTATGAAGAAACCCTAACTCGAGAGAGCAAACATACAAAATAAATAAGAAAGGAAAGAATCTTTCAGACTCGGCAGATTTTGGATTTCTTACTTAGAAAATCAGTGACAAATACTTTAATTACAGCGATTCTGAGAGAGCAATTAAGATCTCCGATTAAAAACCCTAACTTGAGAGAGCAAACGTACAAAAGAAGTAAGAAAGTCAGAATCTTTCAGACTCTGTAGATTTTGGACTTGAGAAAACCAACAAAAATAGAAAGAAATACTTTAATTACAGCGATTCTGAGAGAGCAATTAAGATCTCCGATTAAAAACCCTAACTTGATGAGAACAAACGTACAAAAGAAGTAAGAAAGTCAGAATCTTTCAGACTGTAGATTTTGGACTTGAGAAAACCAACTAAAATAGAGAGAAGTACCCTAATTACAGAGATTCTGAGAGAGCAAATACGATCTCCGATTACGAAACTTAAACTTAAGAGCGCAAACAAACAGAGAGAGATAAGATAACACGAAGAAAAGAAAGAAGTTTCGTACTCTGTAGATTTTGGATTTGAGAAGCGATGTGAATCTGGGTGAGAGAACTTGATTGATGTTTCCCGAATTGCCACGAACAAAAAGAGACGTTGTGATTTTTAGAGAAGCGACGGTGTTGTCACTTGTCAATCAACATATATATAGAGTAGCTGTCACTTTGAGTCTTTGAAACGGTCGACTAAAAAAAATTCAAAATTTTAACTCGTTAAGTTCTGCTGACGTGGCATACGCTTGAGTGAAAAAAAAAACTCAAATTGATCCATTCTTTTACCCTTAATAACAAAATCGTGAAATGGAAAAAAAAATAATAATGGTGCAGCCACAATCTGAAGTCATAAAAAATGCAAAATGTCGTACTTCAAAAATCTACAGAGTCGCGAGAGGATTATCGTTAGATCTTGATATTTGGGACGAAATGTGACATAATTGATTACAAATAAGAAACCAAAAAAAAAAAAAAAAAGTTTCTTTTTATTTTAATTCTCAATAGGTAGATAAAAGACTTTTGCGTGTGGAGGACTTGAAAATAGTAGAGAGATTAATACACAAAAAGATTGAGTCAGAAGGATATGACGTTTGTGTACAGTGAATCTTTTATTAACACTATTTTAAAAGTTTTGTTTTTATGATATGTTTAATTGACAATAGTTTATGAATTATAATGTTTTCATTAATTAAACTAATATTTAAACGGTGGATGAATAAATGTTAGCAACTTCTCATATAATATTACATCGTTTTCCTTTGTAAAAGTGTTAGGAATAAAAAATAAGTCTTTATATTGTCCTATTTGGTTGTATGCACTCCAATTAAAAAGTAAAAACATATTCTAAAAAACATATTGAATGGTGAAAGCGGATCAGACGATGTGGATGAAATATTTCTACTGTAAAAATTATATAAAATATTTTATATAAACTATACATACTAAACTAATTATATTAAAATAAATTGCAGTATTGGTTTAACATATTTTTGAACATTTTTAAATATTTAGTTTCTATATTACTTTTCATTTTTGAACATGTAATCGTATTAATTCAAAACATTTATATAATATTGTTTTAGGTACACAATAGTAACATAAAATGTGGTACATTGAATTAATAATCCATATTTTTTAAGGTGATAATCATAATAAATAACTAATACGTACATCATCTATGTGCTATATTGTATTAAAAATAAATTTTACAGTAAATAACTACATAACAAATAGTTGTGATTGTAAATATGAGATATTTATTTATAATTTACTAAATATGGGACAAAGAGTAGCATATATAGGTTTTGTGTAATTTGGATACAATATTTTTTGTTTTTAATATAAAAAAAATAAGAAAAAGGGTGAACCACCAAAAATTCTAGAGGAATGGTTTGTAAATAATGCGTTCTAACTGTACATGATGGATCTGATATTTGCTTCAAAAAAAAAAAACATAAGCTGTTCAACAATATTTTATTATTAAAAAAAAAGAAACGTTTTTCACTTTATTCAAAAGTGATGAATTGAAGAAACATATACGGTTCACCCGTACCAATGTTAAACCGCCTTTCCTCCGCACTTCCATTCAGGGCCTTTATTTCTCTTTCTTTATGTTGGAATGGGAACTGAAACGTAGGGCCTCAATGGGAGATGCGTTATTACTGTAAGATGGAACTTTTGTATTTAATGTTACCATTCAACACAACTTTTTAGTTTACAAATTTTGGTTAAATAAATAAATAATTAGTAATTTTGTAGCAAGTGCGGTACAATTTAGAACCTTTTTACCTTGTATGTGCGGAACTTTGAAACCACTAGGTGTGTTCCAAATACACAGTGTGTGGACCAACACTTTTTTCTTTGTTTTACATTTATTTTTATACTTAAAAATTGTAAATAAAGCACATAGAACCAACATAACTTTATGGAATTACATGTAATAAATGAGAACATTTAATATTTGATTTTTCTTATAATTCTCTTATCTTCTCTTCACTAATTCTTTTATCTTTTAAGTAATTTACTATAAAAAATGTTTAATAATAAAAAAAAAGATTAATAAATTTTTAATACGTTCTTAAGATATAATTTATGGTTTGTAAGTGGTTTTGACCATTTTTGTTTTGATTTGTTTGGTATGTTTGTTTTTAGTTAAATTGGGTACTTTGATTATTTTTTGTTATAAAGTAACCATTCAGAACCGAATCCATTGGAGTCGAAATATTTTTGGGTCTTATTTGGTTTAAATTTCAAGTACCCAAATATTTTTGGGTCTTATATGGTTTAAATTTTGTGCATTTATTGTTTTATTTGATACTAACAACAAATATATTTTTATAAAATTCCACTAATTTTTTTATTTTATGGTTTGTTAATGCCATTAATTCATTTTTATTTATAAATATTTATCTAAAAATATATATTTCACACTGCTTTTAACATTTTTACCATTCAAACATTTAGACCGTACCGCATGTTTTTTGTTCACCATTCGTCTATTGTCCCGCACTACTTGTTACGCAATAACCGCACTTGTTTTGTATAGTGCGTTTCTTTCAACCACACCTCAGTAAAACCGCACTGCACCTCTATAACCGCTTGTCCTGCACCGCTCAAACCGCTGTCACCATTCGAAGCCATAATTATTTTGAAGGAGTGCTAACGTGACTTTTAAAAAAAAATTTGTAGTTTGGGTGACGTGGCAATATTTTAGAATACTTTTGTTTTTGCTGGTTTGGATAGACCGAGAAACCTCAAAGAACACCTTTTATTAGTAAGAGATACCGACAAAAAAAAATTCATTATTTATATATAATAGTCCAAATATTATTTAGACGATTTTACAAGTAAAGGTTTTTAAAAATAAATAAAAATTTCAATTCATTTTCCTTTTCTCACTAAAAAATAATAAAATAAAATCTTATCATCCTACAGTTCATGTGATATGAAACAATGAGAACTCTTTTGCAAAAATTCAGTTTTGCCCCTCAAGATTCTCTTTATTACAAAACTTCCCCTTTTCCCAAATCATCCTTCTTCAACGATCGTCTTCCCATCAAGAACAATCAAATCTCTTGTAACAAAGCAAACAATTTGAGAATGGATTCGTCTAAGGGAATTCAAGAACAGAGGATTGTGATTCAGAACAGCCACAACGAGAAGCTGGTTGGTCTACTTCATGAAACTGGTTCAACAGAAATTGTAGTCTTGTGCCATGGATTTCGATGTAACAAGGTTAGTGTGTTGATTTTTGATTACCCCTTAATCGAAATATGAATCTTGAATTGTAATCAGTGACTCACCAACGTAAAGTCGCAACCTTTATTTTTTGGTTCTCTGTTTTTCTCAGCTCTTGTGGTGACTGTGATCTGAGACTTGATCATATATGAATTAACTTTGTCTTTGGCTTGTGGAACTATGCAGAATAACCAAATTATGAATAATGTGGCTGCTGCTATAGAGAAAGAAGGAATCAGCGCTTTTCGTTTTGATTTCTCTGGTAATGGGTATGTTTCTCTTGCTTCCATTCTCATTGATTTGAATAAGTTGGATTTTGTGTTGATTTTGGGGTTGTGGTGCTTCCATTGTTGCAGAGAGAGTGAAGGCAGTTTCTATTATGGTAACTATAACCATGAAGCTGATGATCTGCATTCTGTTATCCAATACTTCACTAACAAGAACCGTGTGGTTCCTATCATTCTCGGGCATAGTAAGGGAGGTGATGTGGTTCTCCTCTATGCCTCCAAGTATCACGATGTCCGCAATGTAATCAATCTCTCGGGACGTTACGATCTTAAAAAAGGCATAAGAGAGCGTCTTGGGGAAGATTTTTTGGAAAGAATTAAGCAACAAGGATTCATTGATGTTGGAGATGGTATTGTTATCACTCTTTGGTTTTTCTACATTGTCTTTGATCAGATTTCTAGTGTTTCTTCTATCAATGTGCTGGTCTTTTGCAGGAAAATCGGGGTATCGTGTTACTGAGAAGAGTTTAATGGACAGGTTAAGCACTGATATGCATGAAACTTGCCTCAAGATTGACAAAGAATGCAGGTGAGACTCGCTGAGTTCTCTAACTCATATTGGATGACGTTTGGGATGTAGACAAACCCATGTTTGATTGTAATGACAGGGTCTTGACGGTTCATGGATCGGCTGACGAGGTAATACCTGTGGAAGATGCGAAGGAGTTTGCAAAGGTCATACTGAACCACAAGCTGGAGATTGTGGAAGGAGCTGATCATTGTTATACGAAACATCAAAGTCAATTAGTTTCAACAGTTATGGAGTTCATAAAGACAGTCATTGTGATGAACAACTAGAAGTTTGTAATTCATTTTTAAGCTACGAAAACTGAGAAAATCTAAATAAAGTTGGCTACATTGAAGACTAGATATTATAAAACTGGTAACACAACATACATATATACATTGTCTGCAAGAAGACAAAGCATTCATAAACAATATTCTACAAAGCATAAGTATGTTTATTTGAGAAAAAAAATACAAATTATAAAAGATGATACAGTATAGGCCTCATATGGAGCCTTTTAAGTAGACTGCAAAGTTTGTAGACAACCATAAACACTTCAACTTCTAGCTATCCTTCTGGTTTTAAAGAACCTCTCTCTGATTGAGATCAACTCCTTTGCGACTTCACTCGTTGCCAACCGGTTTGTAGGAGATTCTTCACAACACCTAAGTCCCACCTCCAAAACCTCTGTCAAGCACTCAACAACATGGAAACCAACTCTGAGACCAATGTGAAGAATCGATTCGTCTGCAATGTCCAATACTCTTTCCGGCAATGCCGACTTGGTGTAGCCGTGTAGTGTAAAGTTTCCCCCAAATAACCCATTGGTTGGTCTTTTTCCGGTGAACATTTCCAAAATGAGAACCCCAAAGCTATACACATCACCATGTATTGATGGTTGTCCTCCCATTCCATATTCTGCACAATATTTAGTAGAAAAAACGTTAACAAGACTCTAATGACAAAAGAATGGATATACTAATTTTCTTCATAGAAAGCTACAGATGTGTGATAGTATACCTGGTGCAGCATAGCCGATGGTTCCTCTAACGCCGGCTGAGCTTAGTTGGTTGAAGAAGGAATCCTCATCGAACTTGAGGAGAAGACGAGCAAGACCAAAGTCGCTGACATGGGCAGTTAGATCATCGTCAAGAAGTACGTTGCTTGGCTTAAGATCGCAATGAGCTATTGGCTCATGACAATGAACATGAAGATAGTCCAAAACAGAAGCCACGTCTATGGCAATGTTGAGCCTTTCAAGAAGTGTCAAGGTTCTTGAGGGCCTATGAATCTCTTCCACTTCCTCTGGGTGCAGCCACATATCCAAGCTTCCATTCGGCATGAACTCGTATATGAGAGCTCTGAATTCGTTTCCTTGGAAATCAATACTAGCGCAAGCTGTCAATAGTTTCACAAGATTACGATGCCTTATGTCCTTCAAGGATTCACATTCTGCCATAAAGCTCTTCATCGCTCCACGTCTCTGCAGATTTAGAACTTTCACTGCAACAACTTTTTTCTCCGTCGGGAGAAATGCCTTAAATACAGTCCCAAAACTGCCAGACCCGACCATATTGCTCGAAGAGAATCCATTTGTCGCATTACGAAGATCTCCATAACTTATCTTCTCATGGAAGACTTCCAAAGTAGGAGTTGGATTATTGTTCTGCTTCTTCTTCTTTCTCTTTCTTAACCAAATCAAAGCAACTGAAGCTATGAACAGTAACAAAAGCAAAGTTATGCTTACACTAACTCCAATCACAACTTTCTTTAAACGAGAGGAATGCTTCTTCTTCACTGGTGGTGCTTGTAGAAGGCATGGTTTTAGTTGAAATCCCCTAATGCCTCCACATAGCTCATTGTTTCCCAATACAGAAACTGTAGTAGTATTCAGGAACATTGGCACCTTTCCTTCAAAATTGTTCAAAGATAGATTGAGATACTCCAACTTGGAAAAGTTTGCAAGATATTCAGGTATACTTCCAGAAAGATTATTGTTCGACAAATCAACTTCTTTAACACCCACCAACCCTTTTAAATCCGGAATATCTCCATAAAACGAATTTCCTTGCAGATAAAGAGTTTCCATTGTGAGACACTTTCCCAAGGTTTGTGGAAGTTTCCCTGATAATTTATTATTCCCCACTGATAGTGTACCAAGATTTTGTAGTTGTCCAATATCTTGCGGTAGAGAGCCGAAAAAGGAATTTCCTGACATGTCTAGGCGAAGAAGACTCTGAATTTTCATAAGTTCCAGAGGTATAGTCCCATTCAACTTATTATCCCCCATCGATAATTCTAGTAGGTGACTACAGTTCCCGAGGCTCGGAGGAATGATTCCTTCAAAACTATTGTTGGACAAATCGAGTGTTTCTAACATAGTGAAGTTGCCTATAAAAGTTGGTATCTCTCCTGATAATCTATTTGAAAATAGACTTAAATACCTCAAATTTAAAAGCTTTCCAAGAGAGGTTGGGAGTGGTCCACTCAACGTATTTTGATCCAATATAAGTTTTTGTAGGTTTATGAGATTCCCAATATCATGAGGAATGCTTCCGGAAATGAGAGTTCCTCCAAGGTCTAGAGTTATTAGTTTGGCGGATAGATTAGCAATAGAAATAGGCAAGTCACCCCCAAGCCTATTTCTGCCAATTCCTAAGGTCTCTAGTTGGGTGCAGTTTGTCAAAGAACTAAGGAATTCAAAATCTCTAGAAGAATCACTTCCTAAAGAATTGGTATGAAGAAGTAACAATTGCAAATTTGGAACATTTCCAAAAGTAGGAATACTTCCTGTCAGATTGTTCTCATTCATTCCCAATCTTTCAAGAGTAGAGATATTGGAAAGTGTTTTTGGAATGGTTCCTGTGAAATAATTCCCTCCCATATTAAACGATAGAAGATTTGGTAGCAGAATACCAAAATCATGTCTCAAGCTACCCGAGAAATGATTATAACCTATACCTAAAAGCTTAAGTGAGGACAAGTTGTAGATAGCTGGAGGAAAAACACCTGAGAAGTTGTTGGCTACTAATTGAAGACTCCATATTTGAGTCAATTTAGCTACATCACTCGGGATTTCTCCGTCAAGATTGTTATGTGATAATGCAAGTTGTTGTAGTGATGTCAAGTTTCCTAGTGATGCAGGTAGCTTTCCTCTCATATTGTTTCCATAAAGATTTAACTGAACAAGCTTCGTCAATGACCCTAGCTTTGAAGGAACACCTCCCCCAAGATGATTTGAATCTAAACGAAGGTTCAATAATCTAGAGCAATTGTATAGACCTATTGGAATTGGTCCCTTTAGAAAATTTATGCCCATATCCAAGTATTCAAGTCTAAACAACTTTCCCACCTCTTGAGGAATAGTACCACTAAAAAAGTTTTCATAGAGATCAAGTGATACAAGAAACGATAGATTACCGATAGATGGTGATATCACTCCGCCTAAATGCAATCTTCCGAGTTCGAGATGGGAAACTCTTTTGTTTTTACGGCCGCATGTAACGCCCTTCCAACTGCAGAGTGGGAATGAGTGATTCCATGAGGACAAGACAACTCTTTTGTCTTTAGAAACTTGAGACTTGAATTCGAGCAACGCTTGCCTATCAGTTTCATCGGTAAAACCATGTGTTTTAAATAGCATGAGAGCATTGAAAGCAAGTAAAAGAGTCAGTCTCATGCTTCTCATTTGTTTTTTTTTAGTGCTTCTCATGTATTTGCAGGAAAGTGAACATATAAGAGACGAAACAATTGCAAAATGCCTTTTAACTATTGTGGCGAATGGTGATAATGCAACTTGAAGAAAAAAAAATAAGAATAAGGCACACTTTTCGAAAATCTAAGTAAAGTAGTCAACAAAGACATTCTATGGGCGAAATATACAAAAAAGAAACAAAGACATTTACGAATCTTTATGACTTTTCTATCAATCCCTTTTTCTGTCTTTAGATTTCGATTTGGTTTCTAGAAAAAGGTACAAAAATGACATTCTTTAAATATTTTGTAGCAACTAGCAGATAAAGTACTTGCCATATAATAAAATGTAACAGGGAATTATGTAGAAATTGACCAATTATTCATATAGTTTTACTAAAATTTGTTAAAAATTTAGAAATTTTATACGTTTTTAAAGCACTTTTACACTATTTTTTAATCAAGTTTTAAAAGTTGTGAGTTGTGACCCTCATCAAAACACTTTTGATCCCATTTACATGGTAGGCTCATTTGATCCAACTTGTGGGTGTACATTTCTTTACATATTTAGAAAATAACTTTGAGAAACAACCAAACATGTCCATGTTGTTGTTTTTAATATTTTTGATGTTAGAATTTCTTCTTATTTTTATAATCACCCGAGAAAAAAAAAATAGAGAAAATAAGATTTCTATGTAGTTATGTAGATCATATATATCTTCATTGAATTGGTCAAAAATTGTATCTATACTGAAAATAAATTAGAAATTAAATAGATAAATTCCAAAATATGATCAATGATAGATCTTTTACAAAAATTTCTCCTTGTCCCACATTATCTTTTTCAACGCTTGCCTTACCATTGAAGTATAACCAAATTTCCAACAACAAAGCAAACAAGTTGAGAATGGATTCATCGCAGGGAAGTACACAACAGAAGATTGTGATTCCGAACAGCCACAATGAGAAACTCGTTGGTCTGCTTCATGAAACTGGTTCTACAGAAATTGTGGTCTTGTGTCATGGCTTTCGATCAAACAAGGTTAGATTCGGTTCTGCTTTCTTCTCACTTACTTGAATGTTCATTTCTCAATCTTATATCTTACCAAAGTAGCTACGAATGTATGCAGTACTTCGTAATTATGGAAAATGTGGCTGTTGCTATAGAGAAAGAAGGGATTAGCGCTTTCCGTTTCGATTTCTCTGGGAATGGGTATGTTTTATTTGAATAATTTGGTATTTGTTTTGATTTTGAGGTTGTGGTGCTTTCATTGTTGCAGAGAGAGTGAGGGCAGTTTCTATTATGGTAACTACAATTATGAAGCTGACGATCTACATTCTGTTATCCAATACTTCTCTAACTTCAACCGTGTGGTTACTATAATTCTTGGCCACAGTAAAGGTAAGTAGAACCGTTCGATCTTTCTGACTCGGAGCAACGGATTCTCAAAAGGGGTGAATCTTACATTGCAAGAAACTCAACTTATATTTTAACATTGCATAGGAGGTGATGTGGTCCTCCTCTATGCATCTAAGTATCACGATATCCCCTATGTAGTCAATCTTTCGGGACGTTATGATCTGAAGAAAGGCATAGGAGAACGTCTTGGTGAAGATTTTTTGGAAAGAATTAAGAAACAAGGATACATCGATGTTAAAGATGGTATTATTATCGCTCTCTGGTTTTCATGCACGGTCTCAGATTAGAACTATCATGTTTCTATCAATGTACGTGTATGTTACAGGAGATTCTGGTTACCGTGTTACCGAGGAAAGCTTGATGGACCGGTTAAACACTGATATGCATGAAGCTTGCCTCAAGATTGACAAAGAATGCAGGTGAGATACAATAAGTTCACCAACTATCATATGGTTTGTTTTAGATACATTATAAATTAACAAGCCCAGATTGATGTAATGGCAGGGTCTTGACGGTTCATGGATCAGCTGACGAGACAGTACCCGTCGAAGATGCCAAAGAGTTTGCAAAGATCATACCAAACCACGAGCTGAAGATTGTGGAAGGAGCTGATCATTGTTATACCAAATATCAAAGTCAATTGGTTTCAACAGTAATGGAGTTCATAAAGACAGTCATTGTGAAGAACTAGTCTTTTTAGGAGATACGTTTATGACATTTGGTACGCTCAATTTGGTGTGTGATTTTGAGTTGAATAATAATAGTGTCCAAAACAAAAGTTTCGGTTTATAATGTAATAACACTAGAAAACCACTCTTATTTCAAAAATGAAATGCACAAATAGAATAATTGCATAAACCAAGTAGTAAAACCTTATGTATCAAACTAGTTAACTTGTTATTCTTAGATTATCTAGCAATACCGAATCATATGATCAGTTTTTTTTTTGGTGCAAAATCAAATTTTATTTACTCTGCAAAATTTATTTAAAATTGAATTGCACATTTATTTCTGCAAAGATGAAGAAGCCAATTCTGTGCCTTGAGGACGAGTTTTTCATTCAATAATGTATATTAAAGACTTTGTTTGGCAGATTAGAAATTTTGAACTGCCTATTTTAGGCTTTTTCATTAGTTTAAATAGACAAACAACAAGAAGCAAAGAGTGGAGACGTAGCTCCTACAAATATACATAAGGAAGACCAATTCTCTTCTAATCATCAAAGTACATACATATGAAATATTTAACTTTATTATTATATCTCTCTTTGCATTCCGCATTATCAGATGCCACGTCACGTGTATGCGTGTTTGCGTTTGAAGAACTTTATTAGCAACTAAGGTTAGGACCAGGATCCACACCAAGCTGTCCACAATATGCTTTATAGTACCCAATCCTTGCGTTGACCGAACGTGAATTCCCACCGTTACATTCCATCCCATTGATGGCTCTTATAGTGGCTCCAAATCCTTGGTTCAGTACCGGCCTTACACTATTCATCCAAAGCCCCAAACCCGTCCTGAAAGTTACAGTTGGGCTGCTAGCCACAAGCTCAGACTGCCGTAGAAGGTGAAGACTGAAACTCTGACCACGACGGACTTGGCCCTTGCCCGCCGGCGGCCTTTTACAATCATCATAATCTGATGGATGTTTGCAGTAGCCTATTCCTGGCGGAGGCGTTATACAATCTCTTGCCTCTGCAGGATGGTTGCAGTAGGGACGTGTCTCTCGGTTTCTTCTTTTTATGTAGCAGAAGTCTAGATAGGGATGCACATGAAAAGAAAAAAGGTGATTTATAATCAGTTCAACTAATTGGAATCAAGTCAGATGTTCTTGAGTTCTTACACGGGTTAAATCTTATACGTCGTAAAGCAAAATTGTTTCAAATACTTATCGTGTTATAATATTATAATCACCATTGCTTAATTTCAAATAATGCAAACGTTTAGAAACATCCAACCATTAGGTTTTCAGAATAATTTATTTGGAGTTCAATAAAAGTTAGAATCGGTCATGACTAGAGTAGATGTACAAACAAAAATATTAATTACTAGTAATAATATATATAAATAGTAGAAAAAAAAAAAATCTTACGTCTGGTCTCGTGCGTGAAATGAGCAAACATGGTAGCAATTTCACGTCTGGTAACAGAATTAGAAAAGTTGGGGAAACTATTAGCAGCGGCAATGAAAGAGTCTCGGGTGTAGAACCTTTTTCCCATGCAGCCATTACTCGCTTGGTTGATAATGTTGTTAAAGAATTCTTGTGTCACAATGCTACTGACCGATCCACCACCGCTTGGGGTTGGGGTTCCAGCACCTCTACAAGGATCTAGGAGGCAAATGAAAAGCACTAAGGAAATTTTTGTAAAAGCCATATTTTGGTTATTGGTTGTGGATGAGAAGGACGTAGTTGTGTGCTATACATATATATAGTGATAGTTGTTGGGTAGTTTGGTCATTTGCTTTTTGGGTTATCCATAGATGAGTGGATGTAAAGAAATGTTTTGCTTTATAATAATACTGATATTAAATGTGATACACGACTTGGTGGTGAGCCTTGTATCTGATAGAGGTGGATGACTTTACAAACTAGTGAGTCGCTCTTTTTTGTGAAGGATTGATGGCCGATGATGTAGATCTGACACGATGACGGTCGCTTCTCTCGTGTGGGATCGAAATAGAGGAAAGTGATGGCAGATTGAAATACACCACAGAGATTTTATTGGTCTCTGATACAATATACGAACTCAACTTAGGTGAATCACACACACAAGACAAAGAACAAATTTATTCTCTCATGAACACTCGAAGAGAAGAAGTAAGAAAATGCTGCTTCTTTATTGATAATCAAAGATAAAAAATCGTACAACTGCTGCAAGAGACTTTATAAGAGTCCTTCAGCTAGTCCTAGGACCGAAATTAAATGCAAAAAAATGCAACAAGAAAACAAATAAAAACAAAACACAAAAACCATTGTTTTGAGAAAGAAAATAAACTAAATAAGAAAACTACTTAAACTCTCTTGAGGAGCACATTTTGGTGACGATTCTAGCCGTTATCTGGTCTGCTTGGACCTGCAAAGATAGTATAAATTGACTAAAACTTACCGGGATGCGTTTAGGCCCAATAAATGTCCTCTGAGTCACTTCTTGTAGTACTCGTTAACCTACTTCAAGAGTCATGTCTTGTGCTCGTTTGCTGGCTGGTTTCTTGAGGTAGGGCCTTCCTGGAGTTCCTCTTGAGTGTCTTGTTCAGTATCTTCGAGCTCTTCCACGTCCTTGGTGTCTTGGTCTTGATCTTGACTCTCTTGATCACTCTTGGAAGTAAAGCTTGTCTCGTACGTCTCTTGTAGCTCCAAAGTCTTCTCTTGGCTTCTAGGAGCTTGTGGACCTGTCACAGCAGATTTCATACTTTGGGGAGTAGTTCGTTCAAGACTCATTTGGGTGAAAGCTTCAGCAAGCTCTTCATCGGCTATTGGATCATATTCGATTTGGGGTGCTATGAACCAGTTTATTTCCTCTAGCTCTTGGGAGCTTAGAATGTCTTGCGCATTTAAGTTGAACATTTTCTTGAGTTCTTTAGACTTTGAACGCGTCATGGGACCTTCTCGGACTTCTGGTACATGATATAGTTCAGTAGTTTGGGAGTAAAGTCGATGTCCGTATCAAAATGTAAACATATTAAAAGATTTCCCATTGTGAATGGAAAGGAATATCCATTGGCAAAAACATTAAAAGAGCTCGAATTTTCCGCTAGTGTAAAACATTAAAAGATGGCCATCCCAGATGATTACTTTCACGATGATGCCTCCGGCGGAAGCTACTTCTGTTTGTTCTCTTCCCTGGGCTTCAAAATAGATTTAAATTTTACGATTAATCCGAATAAACAACACTCTTTCCTGGTTCACCGTACTCAACCGCCACTTTTTTTAGCAAAGTTTCCACTTTTTTCCTATGTTCTCTTGAATTGTTGCTGTAAAGGTAATTTATCCTTCTCAGTTCAAGTTATAAAAAAAGAATAGCACGTCAAAACAAAGAGATTATGATTATTCCAATCACTTAATCCCCTCAAGTGTTCAATTAGCTTGTTTTGATACAAACTGATATACGACAAAAAAAAATTAGCACGTCAAATATTGAGACTCCGCTAATAAGCTATTAAAAGTCACAATATAAAATTCATTATTATTGTGGAAAAGAATTAGAAACCTATATAAAACTTGTTTTTCTTCTTCGTTTGTGTTCTGTTTCGATTCCATATTTTTCGAGTTCTAAAAAATAATAAAGCAGAGAATAGGTCAAATGAAAAGAAAAGAGGCATGTCACAAGAAACCACATATTCATAAAAGGCAAAGCCCTCATAAAACCAATTCCAAATCTGATACCCATCATGGTCAGGTAAACAACCAAAATCAACTCGAATAAAACGCGTAATAGAATTATGAGACCATGCATTTTAAAATCGAACCAACAAAAGTTCATTTCACCTACTTGAACAGTACATTCCGTAACGAAAATCTAATTTGATCTAAGTGTTTGTTAGATGTTTAACTTTGCCGACTAAGATGACACTGTAGCATTGACGTGGGATTGGTTAAACAATGCAACGGTGCATGTGATGGTTGTGACTCAAAACGACGTAGTTAAATTTGCGTTTGGGTGAAAAAAAAAAGAGCTTATACAATATAAATAGCAAGAACTCACCCCGTTCCTCTACAAATTAATCGAGGGAGATCCTTGGCTAACCAAAGATACAAAATAGTGAGCCAAGTTATGAAAGATCATTGGGTAATTAAAGCCGGCGGCTGGAAATTTCGGTGCGTAGACCAAAAGAAAACGTTCTCATGTTTGACATAAAAAATCAACGACAGAAGCTTCCAAACTTAGTGTAGACCCATTTTTAGTCCAGTTTCAGCTCATCAACTAGGCAACTACCTCATTATTCAGGATAAAACTCATAAAGTTAAAATTCAGTACACAACAATATTAAATTCCTTGGTACTTTGAGATGACAAAAGAAAAAAATTGTCATGGTATCATGATTTCTAAACAACGCTGGTAAAAAAAGATCAGCAATTTTATATAAATTATTCAAAAATTATCTTAGTTTTACAAAGTCCCATATAATATACTAGTTATGGGCATTCGAATATTCAGTTCCATGCTGTCGGTTTTTGAATATTTCGGATCTTGAGTTTAGTATCCATTCGGTTTAAAGAATAATTTGTTTGGTTTCGGTTCGGTTCGGTTCTTAGACGAGAAACAGCTCAAGAACTGAAAAATAGTCCGGTTTTTTTTGGTTTTGGTATAACAAAAATTTTCTGTGTGTTTTGGATATTACTCGGATAATTTTTGGGTACTTTGTGATATTTTTGGTTCTGTTGTTCGGGTATTTTTTTTGTTCTTTCGATAATTCGGGTTTTTTTTTTGTTCGGTTATTTGGATTTTTAATATTTTAGATTTTTTTAGTTTTTCAGCCTAAAAATAACTAATATTTCAAGGTTTATAATTGTATTTCGAATAATTCGGATATCCATTCGGTTCTCGGTTCGGTACCAATTCGATTTTAGTTCTTTTGGTTCGTAAGTTTAGCATATATCCATTCGGTTAATACGTTAATTTTGATTCGTTTTCGCTTCTTTTTTTGTTAGGTATAGTTTTTGTGCAAAAAAACCATCAAAGTCGTCAATTTTTGCAATTTTTACCTTTCACCTCCAAAAAATGCAGAATAATCCTATGAAGTCTAAAATAATAAGCATTATAACCCTTATGTATATATTTTAAATGTTTTCACGCTCATATATATTAGATTTTTAAAATTATAAAGGTAGTGTTGAACTTCTCGTCTCGAGGGCTTCGATTTGATATATTACTTATCAAATTTTAAAAACTTGACAATAACGAAAACGAACTATATTGCCTATTATTTTGGACTTCTTAAGATTATTTTGTATTTTTTTTAGGTTGAGGGTAAAGTTGCAAAAATTGGCAACTTTGAGGGTTTTTTTGCACAAAACTCTTTTTTTTGCCCATGCCTATAATATATGCACAAAACTCTTGTTTTTGTATATATAAATAATAAATTCACTAGATTTTAACCAGTGGTGCACCGCGGGACGATTTATTTACTAAAAATAGTGATTTTAAAAAAATTAAATGATTATGTATTAAATATTAAAATTTGCAAATAGTATCATTTAATAAGACATTTATATTTTGATAGTTTACAATTATTATAAAGTAGCGGTATACCACGAGATAACTTTTGTTTATACAATCTTATTTAATCAGACTAATTCGATATGTTTGATAATCGCGGTGTTAAAAAAATAAAATTTGGGTTTAACCTGTATTGAAGCGGCGAGTTAATGATATTTTAAATTTTTATTAATGTTAATTCAAATCCGTCCTGCCATATAACCCGTACTGCAGTATAATTCGTCCCTTGTTATTTTTTATTAATATGTTCAAATGTTCATAATATTATAAACTTTTTATTGATTTTAATCCTTCCGTATTGAAGGGGAGAGTTAATAATATTTTAAAATTTTATTAATGTTGATTTATAACTCGTCCCGCCATGCCGCAATATAATCCGTCCCGTGTTATTTTTTATTTTATATGTTCAAATGTTCATAATATTATAAACTTTCTATTGCTTTCAAATATATTAATTATAATATTTCCAGTAAAATAAAACAGTTTAACTAAAAACCGAATTAATCCGTATGCAAACTTTTAAATTTGGATGCTTGTTAAGTTAAGTTTCATGCTCATTCGGATTTAAATTCATTTTGCTCTTATTTATAATATTACTCTGAATTATTGTCTAAACAATTTAGCCGATGTGAGACGTTGAACACACACTTTTTTATTAATTGGATAATATATGTCCGTTTTTTAAATTTTGAATCACAATATATGCAGGAAAAAAATTGAAATTTTTTTTTTAACTTTATGTATTATATCATAATTCAAAACAGTTAAAAAACTAATCAAACAAAGATGAAAAGAGAATCATAAATTTAAATCAAACCAAATCTTCTAAATATCTTTATTTTTAAATATAGAAACATAATTAGTGGACACGATCCAATTTTGGTAATATTTGTATCTGAATTTTAGGCAAATACCGGTGTAAGAGTTGAGTTAAATATACCCCGATCCAACCAAATTTTTATGATGTAAATTTCTTATCTGGTCGGATAATATTTATATCCGAAAATAATTTAATCCACCCGCTATAGATTCATAGAAATGTAAATCATTTCATTTTTCTGCTCAACAATATATACAATATAAAAGATAACCGTACATTTAATGGCAACCCCACTAGGCTTTTGAATTTGTCGATAAACTACACACATGACACATATATACAAGAATTTCATTATTAGATTATTGGATTTATCATTGTTATTTTTATTTGGACAGAAAAGTCGTCCACTATTGATACTTGTGAAGGATCCGATCCTCTTTCCAATCTTAGAACATCTGCATTGGGGGATCACCCCCCCTGATCTAAGCATTATTTAAATCCAAAAAAATGGGTTAATGGGCTTAAGATCAGGAACTGTGCTCTTGACCTGGATCTGTTCTTGTGGGTGTTGCGGGGTGACGTGGCATTTGGGCATTGGTTGGAATATTCAACATATTTGGAATAAATTTGGATAATAAACTATGTATTAATTAGATAAAATATTTTTGTGCTTTTATTAAGTAATATGTTTGTTTGTTTATTGTTATTTATATTTTTAATGTTTTTTTCATAAATATTTAGTATTGTATTTTCACTTTTATTTTCAGTTTTTCATAAATTTGGCATTTGCAATTTATATGTTATTTTTAAATGTTTTAATAATTGTAAAATCTTAATTTAATTTAGATTATTATATTATTAAGTCTTAAGATCTTACACATGTTCTCCCACTAATCAACTTCTAAACAAAAGATCTAAACACATGATCTTACATTATTTTAACATTATATTCTCTATAAGAACACCCTCACATGATCCCCCATTGATGATGCCCTTAGTCGACTGATTTTTAAACCGACACTATATCTGTAGATGGGATGGGCACTATTAAAAATCATTCAGTGTATGCATGTAATCAGTGGCTGAGTTAGAGAATTTAGTTACCACACAAATATTTGATATATATATCCTATATATATTAAAAAAGAGTTTTTAGTGTGGCATGCCCACAATTTTACAAAGTGCCATATAAACCATTTAATTGCTGTATAAATTCATTCTTTTTTTTTGTTTTTTTTCTTTTTGACAGCAATTGCTGTATAAATTCATTCATAGAAATGAAAATCATTTAATGTTTCCTTTATAATAGTACATATGTAAGAGACAACCATTGAGGTTTTTGTGTTCACATAAATGCCCAAATTAGGTTATTACATTTTAATTGGTAGTACGTGTGGTCCATTTTTTTTACACATCCATGTTGATAATCAGTTGGCGTATTAGATGACTGACTTTTTTTTTTTTTTTTTTTTTTTTTTTAGATGACTGACTTATTAGATGACTAACATTACTTCTTGAGTCACCGCACTCAACCGCCACTTTTCATAGCAAAGATTCCACTTTTTCTTATGTGGAATTTCTTGAATTGTTGCCGTAAAAAATTATTCATCCTTTTCATATCAAGTTAGAAGAAAATTAAAACAAAGATGAAAATTATTTCAATCACATTGTCCCTTCAGATATTTAGTTAGCGTATTTTGTCAAGCTGTATGGAATCAAAAGCGGGTACGCGGAAGCGGAAGCGTTTGGAACGTCAAATCGAGTTTTTTAAAAAAATTTAGGAAGTGGATACGCGTTGAACTAAGGTGACATTATGGCACTGATGTGGAATTAAACAATATGGCGTTGTGTTCGTTGTGACTCAAAACGACATCGTTTATAGTTGATGAGAAAAGAATCAAGACTTATATAATACTAGATAAGACCCACCTAAATACGTAGGTTTAAGATATAAATGTAAGTTTTTATCGTTGATATTTGGATTTGGAATAGTAAATAATAATTCATCCAATTTTTTATAACTAATTTAGTAATTTCTCTTTTAAACAAAATTTCAATTTTACACATTCGATTTCATTATACGTTTTTACTATCCATTTCATCATAATAAATTGAATTTTAATTCTACACACTTCATCTTATCAATGATATTTGAATTCTAAATAATATTTGTTTAATTAAGTAATTCTATCCACACGCTTTTTTATATTTAATTAAATATTTTTTTAAAACTAAATTTTAATCTAACACATTCTATTTTGCAATAAAATTTAACTATCTATTTCATTATAATAAACTGGATCTTAATTATACACACTTCATCTTAATGGATAAATGCTAACAATGTTATATCAAAATAATATGTATATAATATCAAATATCTTAAAAACAATTGTTAGAAATGTCTCTTTCTAAATACCCCTTCCAAAAATGCTCATTTAGCCTATTTTCATTTAAACCCTCTTTTAATTTTAAATGACAATTTTATCCCTATTTGAAAAGTATTTAAGTCAACAAAATAAAAAAATGCATTTTCACGCCAAATTATTTCCGACAAAAAATTTCCCGCCAAAATATATTTTAGTCGCGGGAAAAGTGATCCCGTAATTTTTGGCAGAAAACGTGATCCCGGAATATTTTGCGGGATCTGGATTTACAAGAATTTTATAAGGGGTTACAAGTGTTTTTATAGGGTTTTAAGAGATTGACAAGGGTTTTTGAAGAGTTTTAAAAGGATTACAAGTGTTTAAAAGGTTTTTTAAAAAACTTATAAGGGTTTTAAAAGGATTTATAAGGGTTTTAAAAGAATTTATAAAGGTTTTAAAAGGATTTACAAGGGTGTTAAAGAATTTATAAGTGTTTTAAAAAGGCGTTTAAAGGAATTATGGGAATAATTTTGGCGGAATAATTTTGTATGTTGCTGAAATGTTTTGGTATGAAAAAATAAATTTTGGCCGGAAAATTTCACTCATTATCTACTCTCACTAAAAGAAGGATAATTTAGTCATGAGATATTTTTGAAAATAATGGTAATTTAGACAGTTTCTATTATGGTAACTCAATTATGAAGCTACGATCTACATTCGGTTATCCAATACTTCTCTAACATAAATCGTGTGGTTACTATAATACTCGGCCACTGTAAAGGTTAGCACCGTTCGATCTTTCGCCTCGAGCAACGGCTTTCTCAAAAGGGGTGAATCTTACATTGCAAGAAACACAACTTATATGTTGACATTGCATAGGAGGTGATGTGGTCCTCCTCTATGCCTCTAAATATCACGATATCCCCAATGTAATCAATCTTTCGGGACGTTATGATCTGAAGAAAGGCATAGGAGAACGTCTTGGTGATGATTTTTTGGAAAGAATTAAGGACCAAGGATACATCGATGTTAAAGATGGTATTATTATCGCTCTTTGGTTTTCATGCATTGTTTGGATCAGAACTCTAATGTTTCTATCAATGTACTGGTTTGCATGTTACAGGAGATTCTGGGTACCGTGTTACCGAGGAAAGCTTGATGGACCGGTTAAACACTGATATGCATGAAGCTTGCCTCAAGATTGACAAAGAATGCAGGTGAGATTCATTAAGGCCTTGTTTGTTTCATCATTTGGCATTTGCATCCAAATGATCTATCCAAATGATCCATTTGGATGATGCATCTGAATGATGTTTGTTTGATCATTTGGATAGTTCATCTTAATGATGCATTGAAATGGACCTTTGTTTGTTTGATCATTTGGTAATTCATCCAAATCCTCATCTAAATAAAAATGACTAAAATACCCATGCATTTAAATAGACCTTTAAAACCAACCAACGTCACTACTTTAGTGAAATACATTCATAATGTAAGATTAGAGACATAATAATCAAAGCAGTGTCTTAAAATAGAGCAAGAAGTGATTGGTTTTGTTCCTCGATTTGCTTAATCTAGATAGAGACTTTACCAAACAAGTATTTGCTTCTCGATTCAAACCCAACTCCTGAAAGAACAAGTCAAGCATCATCAAATCCAGTAACAAAATCAAAACTTAGAAAACACATCAACCTACAGCTACGTGTGTGCACTATTCCATAAGAAACGAAAAAGAGTAAAACTCCTTAAACCAAGGATAAACAATTAACTTCATAAGGTGATTGTGTAGGACCAAGAATCATAATCCTCAACTAAAGCTCTAAATGTTTCCTGCAAAACAAGAATAGTAAGCAAAACGACTGAAACAAAATGAGTGAGACTGCAAAACCAGAATCTGATCCAAATAAATACCTGCATAATTTGATCCAATTCAATTAGACTGAACTTAATTCAACTTGATGATCAATAAAATAAAAATACACTTTTGAGTTAGCTTCATCATCCTCTAGAACATTATTTGACTACACATGAGAACTTTATGCAAAGAAATATACGGATTGATAAATTGATTATCACTCAACTCAAACACCATTTAAGCAGAAATTAGACTTGCATGAATCAAAGAGAAATCAATTATACCTGACAACCCCTGCTGAAGATAATTCAACTGAGACTTTCACCTAACCAATGTAAACATGATAACAAAAGATCAAAAAGAAAATCATTCACATGGATCAAGATTTTTTATTATTAAAGATGATAGAGTTCACAAACACAAAAAACAGAAAGCAGAGAAAAGAGATAAGAGACAACACTCAGAATCACAACTAGACACTAGAGTTCCCAAGAAACATGAAAGACACAAGACATTGTTTTTGAGTTGTCCCTGAAGGTATAAAAAGAAGCAAAACCAGTTAACAAAACTAGTTTTAAATCACTCTTAAGTAAAAGCAATTCAAAACCATGTCAGTGGAAGAGTGAAAGAGACACTTGCGATTGAAAGCCAAAGAAAGAAATAGAGAGAGCTTTTCAAAACCACTCAAAAGCTGGAAAAACAAATCAATAACATGATCCAACTAATTCTCATTCACACAAAATAAACCTTGCAACATTGATACATAGAAAAAAAACTAGGCAGTGAAAGACACTCATTGAATGAACCATTGTAACTCTCTTGTAACTTCTTTTTTACTATGAAACTAAACATAGTAGCAGCAACCTCCACACTAATAAAGATTGAAACAGAAGCTATTAATTAAGGTCTCTTCCATGAAGCCACACGGTATTTAGATTCATCATTCAAAAGATGGCTTAACACACAACAAATAAACATAAGTATTTAAATTCTCATTCCTCATAGTTCATGATTCTTTGATTCAAGTCACCCTTGTTTCCCTCATACGTATATATCAAGACTTCACCAAGGAACACGAAATCAAACAAAGCCACAACACTCATCTCCATTGGTACACATAAACTCAATACAAAATCATGAATTAGAGATATATCATACCTCTCAAACAGTGGTTGCAGCGATTTCAATCCGTAACACCTGAAACCCACTTTGAGATTTCAATGACTAAAGGTGAAATCGAATCCAATAATCAAACCCATGAGTCTTACCTCTCAAACAATGGCCACAGCTAATTCAATCCGTAACACCTTAAACCCACGCACGAGAGAGAGAAGAAGAGATCCGGCGAAGAGATCAAAGAGGAGTCGAGTAGAGTGAGAAGGTCAAAGAGGAGTGGATTCCGGCGAGAGATCCGGCGAAGAGATCCGGCGACGAAGAGATCTCGTTTCTCTCTGTGTCGAAGAATGTGTCGAGGAATGAATGAGAAGAAGGTTTAGGTTTTTGGTGTAATTCTCTAAATTAGGTAAGGATATTTAGGTCATTTTATATTTTGGACTGAATCAGCTCTAGTTAACTGCTCCAATCAGACTCAGCTGGATTATGATCATTTTTTGGATGAGTTTAATAAAAATCATCCAACTGGTTCATCTCACTGGTCTGTAAAATTGTTGTAAACAAACATCATTATTCATTTCCATTCAGATGGATCATCTGAATGGAGAAACGAACAGCACCTAAGTTCACTAAACCATATCATTTGTAAGAGATACATTATAAACAATCCTAGATTGATGTAATGGCAGGGTCTTGACGGTTCATGGATCGGCTGACGAGACAGTACCTGTGGAAGATGCCAAATTGTTTGCAAATATCATAGTAAACCACGACCTGAAGATTGTGGAAGGAGCTGATCATTGTTATACCAAATATCAAAGTCAATTGGTTTTAACAGTAACAGAGTTCATGAAGACCGTCATTGTGAAAAACAACTAGTCTTTTTATGAGATAAGCTTATGTATGAGTTATGATGATACACAGCACATTTGGTACACTGAATCCGAATTCTGGTGTGTGTTTTTGAGTTCAATAGACAATAATAATAGTGTCCAAAACAAAATTTCGGTTTATACTGTAATAATTAACACTTGAAAACCACTCTTATTTCAAAAAAAGAAATGCATAAATAGAATAATTGCATATACCAAGTACTAACCCTTCTGTATCAAACTAGTTAACTTGTTATTCTTAGATCATCTAGCAATACCAAATCATATGATCAATTATTTTTTGGTGCAAAAACAAATTTTATTTACTCTGCAAAATTTATCTAAAATTGAATTGCACATTTATTTCTGCAGATAATGAAGAAGCCAATTATTTGCCTTGAGGACGACAACTTTCTCCAAAAGATTCTTTTTTCGCTCTCAGACGTTATGAGACGATCGATACATAAACTTCGATGATCGGCCATTTTATAAGCTTAGCACCACCAATGATATTTGTAACAAGAAGTCTCCAATACTTTAAAAGCTGAATCAAAATCATCCCTTTGTGCAGGAAATTTGAAAACCAATTCTAATCTCACTCCTATAGTCCTATATATACATCTCTAATGCGTAGCATATGAATAAGAAACAGGGTTTGATTGCTTTCAAGAATTTTCGGGATATCAAACAAACCTTGATTTTAGAAACCTCAATTCAATAATTATTAAAAAAAAAAAGACTTTGTTTGGCAGATTAGAAATTTAGAAAACTGCCTATATTTGGCCTTTTTCATTAGTTTAAATAGACAAACAACAAGAAGCAAAGAGTGGAGACGTAGCTCCTACTAACATGGGAAATAGGAAATGGAAGAGATGGTGCATCCATATACATAAGGAAGACCAATTCTCTTCTTTATCATCAAAGTACATACATATGAAATATTTTACATTATTATTATATCTTCTCTTTGCATTCCGCATTATCACATGCCACGTCACGTGTATGCGTGTTTGCGTTTGAAGAACTTTATTAGCAACTAAGGTTAGGACCAGGATCCACACCAAGCTGTCCACAATAGGCTTTATAGTACCCAATCCTTGCGTTGACCGCACCTGAATTCCCATTGTTACATTCCATTCCACTGATGGCTCTTATGGTGGCTCCAAATCCTTGGTTCAGTACCGGCCTTACACTATTCATCCAAAGCCCCAAACCCGTCCTGAAAGTTACAGTTGGGTTGCTAGCCACAAGCTCAGACTGCCGTAGAAGGTGAAGACTGAAACTCTGACCACGACGGACTTGGCCCTTGCCCGCCGGCGGCGGTATACAGTCGTCTTGCTCTGCTGGACTGTTGCAATAGGGAGGTGACTGTCGTTTTCTTCTTTTTATGTAGCAGAAGTCTATACAAAATTGCGATGCACATGAAAAGAACAAAAAAAAGTGATTTATAATTAGCTCAACTAATTGGGATCAAGTTAGATGTTCAGTTTTTACACATGTTTAATCTTATATGTCGTAAACCAAGATTGTTTCAAATATTTAACGTGTTATAATATTATAATCACCATTGCTTAATTTCAAATAATGCAACGTTTAGAAACATCCAACCCTTTAGGTTTTAAGAATAATTTATTTGGAGTTCAATAAAAGTTAGAATCGGTCATGACTAGAGTAGATGTACAAACAAAAATATTAATTACTTGTTATAATATATATATATATATAACAAAAATATAAAGTAGAGAAAAAAGGAAAAAGAAAAATCTTACGTCCGGTCTCCTGCGTGAAATGAGCAAACATGGTAGCAATTTCACGTCTAGTAACGGAATTAGCAAAGTTGGGGAAACTATTAGCAGCGGCAATGAAAGAGTCTCGGGTGTAGAACCTTTTTCCCATGCAGCCATTACCCGCTTGGTTGATAATGTTGTTAAAGAATTCTTGTGTCACAATGCTACTGACCGATCCACCACCGCTTGGGGTTGGGGTTCCAGCACCTCTACAAGGATCTAGGAGGCAAATGAAAAGCACTAAGGAAATTTTTGTAAAAGCCATATTTTGGTTATTGGTTGTGGATGAGAAGGACGTAGTTGTGTCCTATACATATATATAGTGATAGTTGTTGGGTAGTTTGGTCATTTGCTTTTTGGGTTATCAATCGATGAGTGGATGTAAAGAAATGTTTTTCTGTATATTGAAAACGACTTTGGTGCCACCGTTCAATACATTGTTCTATTAACTTTTATTCATCGAAAATCATGTCTTCTCGATAAAAACTTATATTAATTGTAAACATTAAAAGATTTTCCATTGTGAATAGAAAAGAATATCCATTGGAAAAAACATTAAAAGAGCTCGAATTTGCAGCTTGTGTAATGAAACTAAGGAAGTTTGGGGAGTAGAGATTTGTTGTGATACTCTGAATTTTACTTCTACCATTGGATTTTACACTTGCCTCCCATAATCCTTACGGGCTAATTCTTGTTTTGGTGTCGCCAAAAGGCATCCTAATCATGATGTATATACCTCTCGAATCTCAATCTCGTCTTGGATGGCCATCCGAGATATTAACTTTCACGATGATGATTCCGGCGGAAGCTACTTCTGTTTGTTCCCTGAGCTTCAAAATAGATTCAAATTTTACGATTAATCGAATAAACAGTACTCTTTCTTGGTTCACCGTACTCAACCGCCACTTTTTTCTTAGCAAAGTTTCCAGTTTTTGCCTATGTGGACTCTCTTGAATTGTTGCTGTAAAGGTAATTTATCCTTCCCAGGTCAAGTTAAGAAGAAAAAAATTAGCACATCAAAGATTGAGACTCCGCTAATAAGCTATTAAAAGTCATAATATAAACTTATATAAAAATTCATTATTATTGTCGAAAAGAATTAGAAACCTATATAAAACTTGTTTTTCTTCTTCATTTGTGTTCTGTTTCGATTCCATATGTTTCGAGTTCTAAAAAATAATAAAGCAGAGAAGAAAAGAGCCAGGTCACAACTCACAAGAAACCACATATTCATAAAAGGCAAAGCCCTCATGAAACCAACCAAATCCGATACTCATCATGATCGGTAAACAACCCAAATCAACTCGAATAAAACGCGTAATAGAATTATGAGACCATGCATTTAAAACGAACCAACAAAAATTCATTTTACCTACTTGAATTATGAGTACATTCATGTAACGAAAATCTAATTTGATTAAACGGTGTTAGCTTGTCAGACGTTTAACTTTGCCGACTAAGATGACACTGTAGCATTGACGTGGGATTGGTTAAACAATACAACGTTGCATGTGATGGTTGTGCTTAAAACAACGTAGTTTGTGTTTGGGAAAAAAAAATCTTATATAATATAAAAGGGATTATTGTCTAAAATGCCATTTTTTGAGAAAAACTTAAGAAAATGCCATTTTTTGAATAGTTTACGGATTTTGCCTTTTTTTAACATTTAAAAATGTACGTATTTTTTTATTTTTTTTGCAAAAATACGTACTTTATATCAAATACTAAACCCTAAGAACAAATGGAACCGACTAAACCCAAACATAACGAGTGAAACGCATGTTAAATCATATTTTTGGAGCCTAAGAAAGGGCAAAATCTACAAACTATTTAAAAAAGGGCAAAATCCACAAATGCCACTATGAAAAATGGCAAAATCTGTAATTAATTCAATATAAAAAGCAAGAACCAATCCCTTCCGATTCGTTCCTTTACAAATTAATCGAAGGAGATCCTTGGCTAACCAGAGATTCAAAATAGTGAGCCAAGTTATGAAAGATCATTGGGTAATTAAAGCGGCGGCTGGAAATTTCGGTGCGTAGACCAAAAGAAAATGTTCTCATGGTTGACTTAAAAAATCAACGACAGAAGCTTCCAAAATTAGTGTAGACCCATTTTTAGTCCAGTTTCAGCTCATCAACTAGGCAACTACCTCATTATTCAGGATAAAACTCATAAAGGTAAAATTCAGTACCTTACAATATTAAATTCCTTGGTACTATGAGATGACAAAAGAAAAAATTGTCATGGTATCATGAATTGTAAACTATGCTGGTAAAAGGTTAGCAATTTTACACATATTATTCAAAAATTATCTTAGATTTACAAAGTGCCATATAATATACTAGTCTTTTGCATTCGAATATTCGGTTCGATGCTTTCAGTTTTTGGATATTTCGGATCTTGATTTTAGTATCCATTCGATTTTTAAGAAATATTGGTCTGGTAATTCAGATATCCATTCAGTTCTCGGTTAGGTATTGATTCGATTTTGATTCTTTTGGTTCTTAAGTTTACTATGTATTCAGTTAGTACATTAATTTTGATTTGGTTTTGCTTTTTTTTTTTTTTGGTTCGGTACATTTAGATCAGTTTCTTTCTTTATGCATATAATATACGCACATGTGTATATCAATTCTTGTTTTTGAGTTTCACTTTCTATCCCCTATATATTAATAGAGAAACATTTTTAAAAAAAAACCTTACCATCATGTGTTATTAACAAGATTGCCACGCTGATGTGTCGCTCTCACAATGATTTAGCTACTATTTAGATAATTACCCAAGATTTATTAGACTATTTACAGAATTTGCCATTAGTCTCATACATCCATATATCCCATTAATAATTAAAAACATACACTTTTTGTTTATCTTATATTACTATATTTTTATATTTATATTTTTCTTTATATACATTTATATAAATTTTCTTTAGCGGATGGTAAACAATCTTTTAATTTATATTTATATTTATGTTTATATTTAAATGATAAAATATATACATTTGGTTCAAGAATCTCAAATTCAAAACTACAAAATCTTTACATCTTTCATAAAATTTTTAATTAAATAAATAAGATAATCTCCTTTCTATATATGTTACGAATACTTAAAATCCTATTTTTTGGAGGAGTTCTAACTTTTCGAAGAAAAACATTATAACCACATTTGTATATAAACCAAAATCTGGTCACATTATAACCATTTCGTAAATAATCCATTCATAATCTAAGAATTTTAGATTTAGAACAATACAAAATCTTAGCTTTGAAACTATCAAATCTCATCTTTGCTAAATTTTGGATTTCTTATACTTATTAAAAAAAAAAAATTCCTTTTTATACTACAAAATCTCGAAATCTTTAAAACATACGGAAAGACATATTGCCATAAATGGTAACATTTCGTCAATACTTTTTTATCACGTTGAAGCTTTATTCAAAGTTCAAATATTTCACGGGTAAAACATATTCTTATATGAAATAGTCCCAAATTTGAATAAAACAAAAAAAAAATTGTAATATGTTTCGTTTTACACAAACGGATCCTGGATCCCGGATAATAATTTTACTTGAATCACTTCATCCCGCACATCGTGCGGGTTGTTATCTAGTTATATGTTTATAACAGATACGGTTTCGGTGATAAATTATACTTTAATGTGGTGAACAAAATTTTTAACTTATGTTTTTCTTTAAAGGGTTACAAAAACTTTGAATTAAAATGCTACAAATCGTGTTGGAATACCGTTACAAAGCTACTTAAAACTATAAAAACAATGCATTAAGTGTAAAATTTAGTAGAAATATAGTGATCTAAAAATAGCATTATTTAAATAAATTATTTGGACACTACATATAGTTTTAAAAGATATTGAGTTATTAGTTTTTTTAAAAATAATAGAAAACGGGAGAAATTGCCACTTATAGCTCCAAATCAAGTTTTTTGAACAAAAATAACACTCAAAAGTTTATTAGACAAAAATAACACCTTATTTCTAATTTTTTAAATTAATCAATAATTATAAATAAATATAAAAAATCACAAATTTATCGTTAATATTTTCCAGTCAAAAAGAAATCCCGTCAAAATTTTCCTGCCAAAAAAATTTCTGTCAAAATTTTTTTCAATCTCGGCAAAAAAAATATCGTCAAAATTTTCCGCCAAAAAAAATCTAAGAAATTCAGGAAGGATTCCACATAATTCAGGAAGGATTTCACGTGGAATCCTTCCTGAATACGTGAAATTTTTCCTAAACTACGTGGAATCTTTCTTGAATTTCGTTGAATCTTTCATAAATTTTCTGAATTTTGTGAAATCTTTTAAGGAATCTTTTCTTAAAATTCAAGGAATCCTTTCTTCAAATTCAAGGAATCCTACCTGAATTTCGTGAAATCCTTCCTGAATTAGATTCTTACATTTAATTGGTAGTACGTGTGGTCCATTTTTCTTACATATTCAATTGAAGATGTTGATATTAGTTGGCTTATTAGACGACTGACTTATTAGATGTATGTAAGATTTTGAGTCTATGACTTATTAAAGGACTGTTAGTTTGACATAGGGGTGGATGTTCGGATATTAGTTCGATTTTGGTTCGGGTTTTTCGGATTTTGGGATATAGAACTGTTCGGGTATTTTAAATCTTCGGGTCGGGTTTGATTCTGTATTTTTGTGTTTGGTTCGGTACAGATTATTCAAAATAATCCCAAAAACTTATATAATGGTAAATATAAATTATTGTAAATAATAACGTAAGGAGAATCTTTAGATTTTAAGTTTTTCATAATATCATGGAAGATATATGTTACAATGGTAAATAAACATTATCATAAATTATAATTACAATTTTAAACAATCTAAGAAACGAATTTTTGTTAAAAAAAGGTAGATTCAAAAATTATAATTACAATTTTCACGATTTCAAAATAATAATAAAATATAGAATTTGACCACATCTAAGAAACTAAAGCAATATAACTAATGTAAATATAAGCCATATTTATCACAATTAGCCTCATCCAATGCTTTTGTGATTAAAAAGCCTACATGAGTGAAAGCTTCTTATCCCACCTCGGTTGTGGAAGCAAAAAAGAAATGAAATTATAGTTATAAATAATTAGACATGCTTAGAGTTGAACACATGTTAATAGTGTTCGTTTATGACATATGCTAGTTCGGATATTAGGTAATACCCGAACCCAATCGAGTATCCGAACAATAGAGTCATAGAACCTGCTCGGATATTAGAGAGGATCCGTACCCGAATCGAACCGCCTACGTCGGGTCGGGCATGGGTTCGGATTCTAGTTTTGGGTGCGGGTTTTTTGCCCATGCCTAGTCTAACATGAAAAAATATTAAATTAATTAGTGTGTAGATAAGGTTTGGGTTTGTTAGTATTTAGGTTGGTTTGAGATCGGTTTCATTCGGTGTCAATTCTGTTGATTCTAAAAATTAGGATTTATATTGATACCAGAAAAATCATTTTAGTTTTACAAACCATATAATATACGCCTAATCGCTCATGTATATATAATATTCATTCATAGAAATGTAAATCATTTAATTTTTCCTCCACAACAATACATACTAAGAGACAACCATTGAGGTTTTTGTGTCCACATAAATGTCCAAATTAGATTCTTACACTTAATTGGCAGTACGTGTCTTCCATTTTCCTTACACTATCACTTATTGAGAAGATGTTGAAACTCAGTTGGCTTAGTAGACGACTGTGAGTCTCACAAGAAGACTTTTCAATTAATATTTACTCAAATACCCCTTGGAAACGTTACAGCTTAATACTGATGATGTCATTCTTTCACAGTTTCACTAGGAGATTCTAGTTAAAGATCAAATTTATGAGTTATGACTACTGTAGGAAAGTGGTTTATCATCACATGGTTAACTCAGCATAAACCAAAAATAAACTACTAAGTTCTCTGTGGATATGTTCGATTACTTAGCAAGTTGTTGCATTTCTGGTCCAATAATGTCGATGTCAACAAAGTAAAATTTTAGAGTCTACGGTACATTCGACAATAGTGAAAATTACCCAGTTTGACACAAATTTTGCAACTAATTGCTAGATTAACACCCAAAATTTGTGGTTAACTAGAATAACACAAATTTGGTATAAAAAGACCAAAAGCCCATTTTGTTTTCATTTCAGTGTTAAAAAAAAAACATACAAAATTAAATTAAAATTAAATAAATAAAGAAAACATTTGTCTTCTTTCTACCCTAAGGCCATGCGCAATGGCGCATTTTCTCCCCGGGTGTGACCATTAAAGTAATCGAAAATAAGAGAAAAGTTGTCTCTCTCCTCACACCCGGGTGTAACTTTACACTCGGGTGTAAGACACTCTCTCTCTTTCTCTCTCTTTCTTTCTCTCTCTCTTTTCTCTCTCTCTTTAAATTATAATAATAAAAAAAAATTCACATCCACACTCACACTTACCCGACTGTGGGTGCTCTAATCTCTCGACTTCAATTGTTTTTTACAGCCGACGACACAAAAAAAGAAAAAAAAAAGTCAAGACTTCTCACATTGAACTCCACTTCTCCGTCGCATATCTCGCCACCGCCGATTAGAGGAGAGTAGCCATAAACGCCGGTGCTCCTTCTCTGGAGAATATGCCGTCAATTTCAGCGTTCCGCGATGCTAGAGTCTTCGGCGGTTTTCATTCTCCGGAGGTTCTTTAAATTTCCGGCGTTCGGCCCTTCCACGTCGTCCCGTCATCTCCGGCGACACTAGAGTCTCCGTGGGTATGCTTTGCGAGTGCTTCTTCCTCTAATCCTCTCCTCTTATCACTGTTTCCTTCCTTCCTCCATTAACGACATCTTCCTTCTCAATTGACAATCCGTGAGTTTAATTTCTACTCCCATGGTTGAAAATTGGTTTTTGATTTGCAATTGAGATTGATTATGAAAGTAATCTAATGATTTATTGGTTCTTTGTTTGCCAACATCGCATCGAGGAGAGCAGCTACAGACGTCGTTGATTCATCAGTTGGTTTTATTTCTTGTCTTCATCTTTCTTCACACAGTCTCAATTTAGACAATTGGTGTGTTTTCTTGTTCGATTCTTAAACACAAAAAAAAAACTCTCTTTCAGTTTTCAATAATCAATTTTGATTGGCACTTCTTTTGTTTGTTGCAGATCTCATTCGTCAATATAATTTGTGGCCAAATTCATAGAATTCTAAGATTCTTCATTATGCAGGTACGGATTGTGGTCTAACGCATTTGGATTAATTCATTTGCATTAGATTTGTTTTGAATTGTTTATTAGCTCATTGTATTAATCCTCTTATACGCTGATTTATTATTTTGTTACTGTCCAGGAATGGCGTCTTCGAGTAATGTCTTCAAATATCCTCCCCGTCTTTATGCAGAAGGGAAATCACCTTTGCAACATAGAAGCATGAACCACAATTGTTATCTGTCCAAGATTGGTCAAATCAGAGAAGGATTAGGTATTGATGTGTGGGATGAATTGGAGAAATCATCACTAGGTGTGTTTATCAAGCTAGCTGAACTAGAGTACACATGGGCTGCCAAGAAAGTACATCTATTCTTTCATGAGATATGGTCTATGATTGATGGTAGACCAGTCCGTCGAATGAGTGTCTTTGATTTATGTAATCTCGTACTTATAGGTCTTTTGTTCTTTATTTCCAGGCTTTTTCATGCTTATTTTCAGACTTTTTGTGCTTCTGTATGGTCGGTTATGATTTTCAAAACAGAAGAGAGATTTGCAAAGCTCTCTGGTAATACAGGTGAATAGTAGTGACTAGGCCTGGGCATAAAATCCGAAATCCGAAAACCGATCCGAAACCGATCCGAAAAATCCGGCTCCGAATCCGAACCGAATAGTCACAAAACCCGAACGGATAATGAATTTTCCTATCCGAATTATCCGAACCGAACCCGATCCGAACCGAAAACCGAAAGGATATCCGAAAACCGAAAATAAAATTATATATCCAAAAATATTAGTTATATTTAGCTATAATTTTATAACAAATAACAAAAATATCCTAAATAACCTAGATATCGGAAAGTTTTTAGTTATATTTGTTAAAATTATACATATTTTTGGAAAACTTAGCCAAATTTTAGTAAGATTAAAACTATTTTTTATTTAAATTGAACATTTTTTTAGTTTTTTTTCCTCGCAAACCGATCCAAAATTAATCCGAAACCGATCCGAATCCGACACTATCCGAACCGAACCCGATCCGAATAATCATAAAATCCGAACGGATAATAAAATCTCCTACCCGAATTATCCGAATCCGAATAAATCCGAACCGAATCCGATCCGAAATCCGAATGCCCAGGCCTAGTAGTGACTGAATCTGTGAAAGCTATCCGATGTATTGAGAGTATAAGTATGTTAATGGATGAAGAATTATAGAGATAGAAGCTCTAGAGATTCTTCCTAAACTATCAATACATTGTATCACTTGAGGTTAAGAAATAAAGTTTTACAGATTCGTTTGCTACTTGTAACTCAACACAACATCACAGCCTCTCTTCTCGATTCCGTAATCCTCCATTACTATTCGAATGCATTGAGAGTAACTGGTTTCCCTATTAGCTTCCAGAACTCGACATCTTCTATTTGTATCAATGATGAACGACCATTTGTTATTCTCGAAAATCCATTCGCCACATACGAGAATCACGTGATCCATCTCCAACCCTTTGTTTTGAGACATCATGGTGAATTTCAAAAAACGTGTGTGGCTGTCGTCTAAGAGATAGAGAAACGAGATAGAGAAACGGTTAGGATAGCCCAAAACCCTAGGAAAATAAGGTAAGTTAGATTATCTCGTCATTTATTATTTTTCAGTTATGGAAATTCAAAACAAAAAAGTCTGTCGTGTTTAAAAAATCTGTCATGTAGTTCATCATGAAAAGTCTGTAATCAAATATGTATAAAAAATCTGTCATAATATGAATAAAAATTAAAATCTGTCATTGAGTAAAACATATCTGTCATCACTATATGAAGTCATTCCAGCAATTTATTTTTCATCACTAAATCTGTCGTAATGTGACAGTTTTTCTTGAACTAATCCTAAATCTGTCGTAATGTAAATAAAATTTGTCATCACAGAAATATTTCATTTGCGATTGTATGTCAATCTAGCAATTTTTTTTTTGTATAACAAATCTGCTATCACTCGACAGTTTTTTTGTTTAAAAAATAAAAACTGTCATAACATAAAAAAAATCTGTTATCACTACTAAGTCATTCTAGTAATTACTAGTAATTTTTTTTCCAAAAACAAATCTGTCACTTGATGACAGATATTTTTATGAAAATTAAAAGTCTGAGGCCACTACGAACATAAATCTGCCACTAATTTTAATAAATCTGTCAAAGTGATGAAAGTCTGTGGTGTTAAATTAAGTCTGTCACAACCTGTTAAATTAAGTCTGTGAGAGATAAAAAATCTGTCACAGAAAATCTGTCGTTGATAAATAAGTCTGCCATTTAAAATAAATCTGTCATAACGAACCCAGCAGACTTTTCAAAAACCAAAAAAATTTCCTAAATTTTTTTCTCACGTTTTTCGAAAAAATTTAGGGGTAAATTTGACTTTTTTTTTTCCTAACAAAGAGAGCAAGGGTATTATCGTCATGAAAATAACCACTCTAACCCTCATATTTTATGAGACATTCTAGTAATTAAAGTCATTATTTGGGTTAATCTAGTAACTTTCCCTCGACAATATTTGCTTTTAAAAATTCTACAGTTTTTTTGGGATTACCCTACGAAAATTTGGACTAATAGTCTAATAATATATAATGTCTAAGGTTTTCTACCACAAAATAACAAAACTATTTTTGGACAGAAAAATCACAATATCATTATCTAAATTTGCTGTCTTTTAGTATCATCTTCGATTCACTGGCTAGTCTTCATGAATGTATATGTTATATAGTTTAGGTTTTGTTCATCATTAATTATCATTCCATTACAATCATAATCCTCTTTAACAAAAAAATATATTATAATCATAATCACGTCTTCTCGACTTTTAAATAGTTTATTAGTTTATAAAAATAATAGAAAACTGTTTTATAAGAATTGAAATATAGTGATTTAAAAAATAGCATTATAAAATTTATTTTTTCTTTTGTATAATCTTATTTTAATTTATTACATTGAACAATTAAAAAAATGTAGAAAAATATTTAAAAAGGTGTATCGTAGGTGTAAACTTTACAGATGTAAGAGACAACCATTGAGGATTGTGTTCTTATAAATGCCCAAATTAGATTCTTAAATTTAATTGATAGTACTTGTGGTCCATTTTTCTTACATATTCAATTGAAGATGTTGATACTTAGTTGGCTTATTAGACGACTGACTTATTAGATGCTGTAAGACTGTGAGTCTATGACTTATTAAAGGACTTTTAGTTTGACATAGGGGTGGATGTTCGGATACCAGTTCGAATTTGGTTCGAGTTTTTCAAATTTAGGGATATAGAACTGTTCCAGTATTTTAATCTTCGGATCGGGTTTGATTTTGTACATTTTGTGTTTGGTTCGGTACAGATTATTTAAAATAATCCCAAAAACTTATATAATGGTAAATATAAATTATTGTAAATAATAACGTAAGGAGAATCTTTAGATTTTAAGTTTTCCATAATTTCGTGGAAGATATATATAACGATGGTAAATAAACATTATTATAAATTATATATAATTACAATTTTAAACAATCTAAAAACGAATTTTTGTTAAAAAGCTAAATTCAAAATTTATAATTACAATTTTCACGATTTCAAAATAATAATAAAGTATAGAATTTGACCATATCTAATAAATTAAAGCAAGATAACTAATGTAAATATAAGCCATATTTATCATAATTAGCCTCATCCAATGCTTTTGTAATTAAAAAGCCTACCTGAATGAAAGCCTCTTATCCCACTTCGGTTGTGGAAGCAAAAAGGAAATGAAAGGATAGTTATAAATAGTTAGACATGCTTAGAGTTGAACACATGTTAATAGTACTGTTCGTTTATGACGGATGCTAGTTCGGATATTAGGTAATACCCGAACCCAATCGAGTATCCGAACAATAGTCATAGAACCTGTTCGGATATTAGAGAGGATCCGTACACGAATCGAACCGCTTACATTGGGTCGGATCGAGTTCGGATTCTAGTTTCGGATACGGGTTTTTTTGTCTATGCTTAGTCTTACATGAAAAAATATTAAATTAATTACTGTGTAGCCTAGGTTCCGGGTGTGTTAGTATTTAGGTTGGTTTCAGATCGGTTTTATTCTGTGTCAATTCTTTCGATTTTAAAATTAAGGATTTATATTAATACCAGAAAAATCATTTTAGTTTTACAAACCATATAATATACGCCTAATCGCTCATGTATATATAATATTCATTCATAGAAATGTAAATCATTTAATTTTTCCTCCACAACAATACATACTAAGAGACAACCATTGAGGTTTTTGTGTCCACATAAATGTCCAAATTAGATTCTTACATTTAATTGGCAGTACGTGTCTTCCATTTTCCTTACACTATCACTTATTGAGAAGATGTTGAAACTCAGTCGGCTTACTAGACGACTGTAACTCCTTGACTTATCTAGATGACTATGAGTCTCACAAAATGACTTTTCAATTAATTCTTACTCAAATACCGCTTGGAAACGTTACAGCTTAATACTGATGTCATTCTTTTACTACTAGATTCTAGTTAAAGATCAAATTTATGAGTTATGACTACTGTAGGAAAGTGGTTTATCATCACATGGTTAACTCAGCATAAACAAAAATAAACTACTAAGTTCTCTGTGGATATGTTCGATTACTTAGCAAGTTGTTGCATTTCTGGTCCAATAATGTCGATGTCAACAAAGTAAAATTTTAGAGTCTACTATACATTCGACAATATTTGCTTTTTAAAATTCTACAGTTTTTTTGGGATCACCCTACGAAAATTTGGACTAATAGTCTAATAATATATAATGTCTAAGGTACTACACTTGATCGTATACATTCAATATAAATGTTTTTGCAGAAAGAAAAAAAATATATATATAATGTCTTAGGTTTTCTACCACAAAATAACAAAACTATTTTTGGACAGGAAAATCACAATATCGTTATCTAAATTTGCTGTCTTTTAGTATCATCTTCCATTCACTCGCTAGTCTTCATGAATGTATGTGTTATCTTCTGAAAAACATAGAAATCTGTTGCACGATGATAACTAAAGTCTCCGATCAATGAAAGACCTTTCTTTGCCAGGCTTCAACCTTTAATTTTGGGGAACTTTACTCAGATGTTATACATTTTATATGAAATTACCAGAAACATACAGATCTTTTTTTTATTACTATCATATTTCGGGTATATTTTTTATACCCAGCGTGCCCCTGTTAAACGTTACAGGAAAAAACGTAATTACATAGAATGCCACTGCCACGTCAGCAAAGCTGCGTCGCCACGTCAGAAATCGCTGACGTGTATTAATGAACTCAGCCGTCAAGCGATATAGCGGCAGTGACGGCTGAGTTACGGTATGTTGCGGCTGATTTAAGAAAAATGGCTGAGTTATGAGCAAACGGCTGACTTACGAGTATAACCCAGCCTGGAGTTACGGCTGACTTACTGAAATCTGTCTGAGTTATGATAAAATGGCTGACTTTCGAGCATAACCCAGCCTAAGTTACGGCTGAGTTTTCACCCGATGGTTGATTTGTCAAATTTTTGGCTGAGTTATTGCTTCGACACGGCTGACTTAACTTTCTCCGGCTGGCTGAGTTATCAAAGACGGCTTAGTTATGGGATGACGTTACGGCTGATTTATGTTCGAGTTTCATAAATCAGCCGTAATGAGCTGGATTAACGGAAAACTCAGCCTTATTACGGCTGACTTAGTAGCGAAAGATTAATTACTAGAATAGCATGCAATGACGGCCGACTTATTAAACGACACGGCTGAGTTAAATATTTGTGGTTGAGTTACGACAGTAAACGGCTGAATTTGGCTACCGTTTTTTCGTTTTTTAATTACTGTAATAGTATTCATGTTGCGACTGAGTTAAAGTTTTGTTTGATGGCTGGTTTAATTAAGCTGATTTACATTTTCGTTTGGTGGCTTACTTGCCACTTCATCAATTAAAAAATGACGTGGATGCAACATTCCATGTCATCATCATCAAAGAACAAAAAAATAGGGCCAAATTTTTTCAACTCGTCTTCTTCACCTGAGTTTTTCACATCACCGGAACTTCCAATTCCTCATCGTCTTCCTCATTCTTCTTCAATTTCTTTCATCCTTCTCCCGATATGGTTGATCCGGTTCCGGTAATTATTGTTTCCGGTAATTGGGTATAGAAACACAAATATGTATTTAACACCGATGAAAGAGGGTGTAGAGTTGTGCAGATAGATGCAGAAACAACGCACGAAAAACTTGTGAAGTTGGTGCTCGATGATAAAGTTAGACGAAATGTTGTGTCTCTTATTGTTTCGCGGCAAATTTACATGTCACGGCTGAGTTATATGCTTAAGGGAAGACGAAAGGTTCGGTCAATTTACATGTCACGGCTGAGTTATATGTTCCAGGGAAGACGAAAGGTTCGGTAAAATTACATTACGGCTGAGTTATATGTTTAAGGGAGTACGAAAGGTTCGGTAAATTTACATGTCACGGCTGAGTTATATTCTACAGGGAAGACGAAAGATGAGTGTAAATTATATGTTACGGCTGAGTTATATGCTTCAGGGAAGACGAAAAGTTCGGTATATTACATGTCACGGCTGAGTTATCATTCAGGGAAGACGAAAGGTTGTGTAAATTATATGTTACGGCTGAGTTACATCACATTACGGCTGAGTTACATCACTTTACGGCTGATTTATAATACAGATCGGAAAGCAACATTTTTTTGGAGAAGACAATATGAAATTTATTGGTCAAATAACAACAATCAAATTAAGATTCGTAAAAATATGTTTGAGGGATACATAGGAGGAAGACTAAACCGTATGAATCAAAACATAGATAGAAGTAGAAATATCTCCAAATAGATCGATTGAGAGGAAGATTAAACGAGAGACATGTAAAATCAAAGTAAAAGAGTAGCTAGTCTTGATTTCAACTCAAACCTGTAACGAATCATGTAGAATTCCATAGATCTCTTTGATTTGGGTTTTGATTTTTGATGACTTTTTTCGTGAGCAAGGTTGCGAGTAGATCTGACGAAGCTTTTGATTTGGGACCCTATGGCAAGCGTTGTGGCTGTGAGGTCTAGGAAGATCCAGCCCAATCCTGCAATTTGAAGATCTCTGTCAAAAGTTAGTTGCAGATTATTAGATCTAAAAGCTTTTCTTGGATTTGGAGACAAAAAAAGAGAAGAGGAGAAATAACGTGAGTTTGAGAAGTGTGAGATTGGTGATGTGGATTAATGACATGGATAATCAAATTTTTATTTATTATTTTAATTAAAAACGAATTAAAAATTATTAATTAAAAACGAATTAAAAATTATTAATTAAAAAAAACTAATGAAGGGTGTTAATTGTAATTACACAAATGCTCAAAACATATGAGTAATTTTTAAAAGATATATGATATTCTAATAATAAACATACTTTTCTATAACATCTGAGTAAATTTTTCTTAATTTTGTTATAACTTATAAGAGAACCAAAAAAAATATTTTCATTTTTGAAAAGTCTTTTATGATTTTATCAAATCAATTGTACAAAGATGTAATTAAATTCCAGAGAGCCAAATGGACGACTGGACCGGTAGGGTTTGCATCGGCCCGGGTAATCCATTAGTTATAAATATGCCTTACATGAAGACCGGTGAAACTCTCTATACCACCACGTAAATCTTGTGCCATTCATGACGTTTTAATAGCTTTGGCCGCATCAGATTTTCGAAGAGATTTTTTCGATACAGTACTTCCATATATTTAGTGAAGTTTGAAATGCTGGTGACGAGACCTCAATATAGAGTCTCTCTAGGTGTTTAGTAATCTTTTCATTTATGAAAAGTAATTGCTTGACTAAAAGACGGTTTAATTACATCTATTTTTCTCTCCCACACTGAGAGTAAGAATAATGATATATAACACGAATACACAAAAGTCAAAAACAAAAGAGAATAACATAAACAACAGACGAATTTATTATGCAAACAGCACAGATTACAACTTAAACACATAAACATTACATTAATCTCTTGCCTCTTTCGTATACTAGAGACACTTTATTACAAACGCACAAATGGTTTACTTAAAGTGATACACACATAATGCAAATAAGGCATGGTGGTGAATAGTATTTTAGTTACCCGGCTGAGTCTGAACAGCTTCTCCAGCATACGAGCAACACCTTAAGCAGCTACGGGAACTCCTGTAGCAGCAGCCGTTTCTGCATTTACGACGTTCTGGTGCTCCACCGATATCTCCTCCTCCGTTGATATCTACTCCTCCGTTGTAGCCTTGGCTGCGATAACCTCCACCATATTGATGATCAGGTTTCACAGTTTCCTCACTCTTCACCGTGCCTGTCCAAAACAACACATTAGTTCAAAGATATTGTTTAGCACGCATATTGTGCATTCGTCTCCACGGTTAAAATAGCTTTTCGCTTAAAAATATTTTTAAATAGGTATTCTAAAGACTATGTATATAAATTTGAATCTATAGTTTTTTTTATAAGATAATTAAATATGCGTTCAATATATAATTTGCACTAAATATATAGATAGTTTGAGATGGAGGATTAAAAATCGTATTATGGGTTTTGACTCTAGTAACACCAAACAATATGATTTACCGCTGTCCAAACCAACAGTCCGGACTTAGAACTGACAAAATCTAGCATGAACCATCCAATGTTACATTAGCTCGGGTCCAATATATTAGCCTCACGAACATATATTTTTCTTCTTAAATAGCCTTTAAAGGAGGAAGAAAAAAACTTGAAATATATTAAATTATTTTACGTACCTGATTTGCTAGCAGATGCCGCGGCCATTTCTGAGATGACGAGAAGAACTGCAAAGAGACCCAACAGAACCATTACTTTGGAAGCCATTTTTTTCAACTTCTAATCCTCTCTTGTTATGGAAAGATAAGTGATAGATTAAATTTCATCCTGCATATATGGCCTCTATTTATATAAAAAACGAGGAGGAGGGAATGAGAAAAGTCAAATAAGTCCTTATTCCTGTAAAAAAAAGAGACTTTATCACAACTAAAAAATAATTTATAAGTGAAAATTAAATAATTTTATAAAAAAAATTTATTTTTGTTTTTATTTTATATATTTTACTTTTGCAAATAATAAAAACAAGAAACTGAAATAGTCATCACTAAAACAGATACAATAACGAGAAACTTAAAATACAGCACAACACAAATAAAGAAACACTCATAACTTAATTAGTATAATAATTTCAAGTTACAAACTTTATAATCTCATTTACCACGGGACATTATGAATGGTGCCCATATGTGTTTGACATGTGTTTGACTACGAACATGATTGGTAACAGCTGTAGCTTTACATTTTTTGCTATAGAAATATGACTGTAGGTTTATTTGTTGTGCCTGTAGATTTTATTGTTGTAGTATTTTGTCTGTAGAATTTAAAATTTTAGAAAGTTGAAAATTATGTGCTTTAGAAAAAAAAAGTATTCTACAGCCACAAAAATGAATTATGGAAATATTTTGGCTGTGAGGAAAAAAAAAATGGAAAGCCAAATCTTCTAAAGCTTGATTGGATGTTTTTCAAAGCTTTAGAAATTTTTTTGCTTTGTAAAGACTCTAAAGAACTTGCCAATCAAGCCCTATATCTGCTTGCAATTTGTGATGTACACAGACCACAGTACATTTGAATCACATAACTCGGATCTAGCATGCACAAGATTTGTAAATACATGATTTGAAAAGCTATAGTAAAAAAGACGGATTTTTTTTTTGTGTCCAAATCAAATGAAAAAATCTCTATTTATCTATTTATAGATAATGAAAGATAATGAAAAATTATCAATTTGATATATATATATATATATATATATATAAATGTTTTGGAATTATTAAAGTTATATAATTAAGATAAAAACACACAAAAATCAAAGCAACCAATAAAAAAGCCACACTTGTCAAACTTATCTTCTCTCCTTCAACTTTTACGATGTTTATATTATTCAAAACAATATTTGCAACATCACACCACCTTTTGTTTACAACACCCACTGTAATAGAAATAAAATAACCAATTGTTGTAAACTATTTTACAACACACCACTGTAACTAGTCTAAGACGATTGACTTATTAGATGACTGACTTATTAGATAAGTGCCTTATTAGACAACTATTAGTTTGACATGAATAAATATTAAATTAGTGTTTAGCCTAGGTCTGGGTGTGTTGGTATTTAGGTCGGTTCCTTTCGGATTGGTTCCATACGGTGTCAATTATTTCGGTTCTAAAGTTTAGGTACCAGAAAAATTTCGGACCTGGCCGTTTCGGTTCTTGAGTTTAGAATCTATTCAAATAGTTTCTTTTAGATATTTTGGATTTTTTTTTTTTTAATTCGGTTTTAAGATAGGGTGATTTGCAAAACTAGCCACTTTTGATAATTTAATTAAGAATATAGCATCATGTATGTATAAATTAAGAAAATAGCATGTAAGGGTTGGGAAAAGACAATTTTGGTGTGGACTTGTTGGTGGAATGAACGAGCAATGGAAGAGAGGAAGAGAGAGACTTTAGTACCACTTAGGATTGTCGATTGGTGAAACCATAAAATCTAGTGTTTACAATAATGAAAGAGTGAGAATGAGTAGAAGATTGGAGAGGAAAGAGATTCTGAGAAAAAAATGGGATGTGCTATGAAAGACAGAGAAGATAAATGGGCAAAGAGACAAGGTCAAAATTGTGATTAATACAGAAAATATAGAGAATATCAACTTTTTTTTTGTTAGGTGTTAGTTTCTTAATTTATAAATTTTTTTGTAATATTCTTGCAAATTTCCCATAAAAAAATATGGAACCAAAGAAGAAGAAATAAGTTTAATAAAGTTTATAATTCTTCCATAGTAATGATGGAGTTTGCTTAAGTTTCTATTAAAACTTTTAAATTAAACTTTTTTGAGGAGTCTCAGTTTTTACTAATTTTGTTGTTGTCGTATATCAGTTTGTATCAAAAATACGCTAATTGAATCTGAAGGGACAAGGTGATTAAAATCATCATAATCTCTTTTTTTTAACAAGCTAATCTTCTTTTGACTTGACCTGAGATTCTGAGAAGGATGAATAATTTTTACGGCAACAAATCAAGAAATTCCACATAAGAAATAATTGAATCTTTGCTTTGAAAAGTGGCAGTTGAGTACGAATACAAGAAGTAATGTTGTTTATCCGAATATTCTAAAAATTAAATATATTTTAAAGCTAAGGGATAAACCGAATTGGTACTAAACCAAAATATTATTATCTATCCAAAATTATTAGTTATCTTAAAGGGAAATTTGCAAAAATATTACAAAAAAATTTATAAATTAAGAAACTAACACCTAACAAAAAAAAGGTTAATATTTTCTATATTTTCTGTATTAATCACAATTTTGACCTTGTCTCTTTGCCCATTTCTCTTCTCTATCTTTCATAGCATATCCCATTTTTTTCCCAGAATCTCTTTCCTCTCCGATCTTCTACTCATTGTCCCTCTTTCATTAATGCAAACACTAGATTTTATGGTTTCAACAATCGACAACCCTAAGTGTTACTAAAGTCTCCCTCTTCCTCTCTTCCATTGCTCGTTCATTCCACCAACAACTCCACACCAAAATTGTCTTTTCCCAACCCTTACATACTATTTTCTTAATTTATACATACATGATGCTATATTCTTAATTAAATTATCAAAAGTGGCTAGTTTTGCAAATCACCCTTTTTTTATTCCATATTTTTTTTTTCTAAAAAAGAATAAAGTCTGGAATAGGTTAAATTAAAAGAATAGAAACATGTCACAAGTAGGCATGAGCAAAAGCTAACCGCAACCGTATTTCGTACCGTAACCGGACCGTAACCGTATAAAACGGTTAAAAACCGTAACCGTTAACCGTAAAAATAGATTAGTTACGGTTAAAAATTATACTAACCGTAACCGTTAATTAACCATAAACGTATCAAAACCGTTAGTTAACCGTACGGTTAACCGCACGGTTAACCGCATAATTAACCGTGCAGTTAAAACCTTAAATACATAATTATTCCACTACTAAATTTAATCCACTCCACTACTCATTTTTCCATAAATCAAATCATAAATAGTTTAGGGGAGATTGACACAAATAGCCCCAAAAAAGTGTTTTTTCCAAAAATAGCACCACATTTGAAAAGTTCCACAAATAGCACCATAAACTTCAATTAAACTTAATGAAAATATAAGATAGAAAATGAAAAAGAGAGCAAACACTAATCTAATATTAAATTGAATCAAAATTGTTTTTAAATAGTGGAAATATATACCCTAATTTGGAAATAGGGAACCCAAATATAATACCACAAACTAATATTAAAATAAAAATCTCTTTTAAATGGTGAAAATTTATACCCTAAATTGGAAATAGGGAACCCAAATATAATACCGTAAACTAATATTAAAATAAATCAAAATCTCTTTTAAATGGTGGAAATATATACCCTAAATTGGAAATAGAGAACCCAAATATAATATTTTAAATTTATTTCTAATTTATTTTGTTGAATAGCTTTTATATAAAAGTTGTGGTATTATTGAAAAAAAAAAACTAGTGTTAAAAGTTTAAGAACAAAAACACTAATAGTAAGTTAACTAGTGCTATTTTTGGAAGTTTATGAAGTGTGTGCTATTATTGTCAATAAAACTTGTTTTAGGGCCATTTTTAGGAATTTCTCAATAGTTTACATAGTTATTATTTATACTCAGGTACTCGTTTTTTAATTCTCACAACTTCCTTTCTATAGTATTGTTTGGAATAGGACAATAAGACAATAACTCAATCATTATAATTATGACCATTTATTTAGTTATTCGATGGTTTACTTAACTAAACAACATAGCTAATTAACTATAAATATTATAAGCATATAATCACATCTATTACATACTATAAAATAAATATTATTTGATATATCATCATTAAATTTTTTATTCTAAAGGTTAAAAAAAATCCAAGCTTTTGTCTTTGATATTAACCGTATCGTAATAATTAAATAATCGTAACCGTATTTAACCGTAACCGTTGTAACCGTAACCGTATTTAACCGTAACCGTTTTAACCGTATATATAGTGGTTAAGGTTACGGTTAGAGAAAATTTTTAACCGTAACCGCAATAACCGTAACCGTGGTCATGCCTAGTCACAAGAAACCACATATTCATAAAAGGCAAACTCTTCATAGAACCAAGCAAATCTGATAGCCATTAGAATCAGAGAAATAACCAAAATTAACACGAACCAAACGCGTAATGTGCTTTTTTACCCAAATTATAATACCACTAGCGAAAATATACTTTAACCTCTCGTGCTGACTAATATGACGTTGAAGTGGAGTTGGTTAAACAATATGACGTTGTGTTGGTTGTGACTCAAAATGAGATCGTTTGTATTGTAAAGAATCAAAACTTATACTCTTTCCGTTTCAAAATATAAGATGTTATAACTAAAAATGCGTAAACTAAGAAGTATATACTTTTAAAAAGTTCAATCAAAGACTGCATAATATAGATAATTATAAAATATTAAGACTAATCTATACCTTGCATAAAAACTTGAAAACATCTTATATTTATTAAATAGAGAGAGTATAATATAAACAACAAGAACCAATCTCTTCCGATTTGTTCTTTTACAAATTAGTCGAGATATCTATATCCTTAGGTAACCATATAGATTCAAACTAGTGAGTCAAGTTATGAAAGATCCTTGGGTAATTAAAGCGTCGGCTATTAGAATAGAGAAAACCAATTGTATAGCTTCGGTTTAGTTTTGGTTAAGCAGAGCCTATTATGTGATTTAGTACAGTTTACTTGGTTTACCATCAATTCTATATAAACCAATTGTAACAGAATTATTTAATAAAATCTCTTTGTTTATGAACTCTATTATGGCATCATAGCTCTACTTTTGCTCAATCTGGTGATTTCGGCTTCTTTTCTGTAGATTCTTCAAACATATTACCGATAAATGTCACTACTATTGTCGATTGATCTTCCGCACAATCGATTTTAGCGTAGAAGAATTCTGGTATACTTCCAAAGAGATTATATTTGGAAAGACTCCGTCAAAAAAATTGCCTTTAGAGGAATACTTCCCGTAAAATTATTAAAATCTATTCCAAAATCTTGAAGATTAGAGATACTGGGAATGGTAGTCGGAATGGCTCCTGTGAAAAAATGGTTCCCAAAAATAGCCTTCAAGTTAGTCTATCTATATCATTTGGAATTTCTCCTTCCATATAGTTGTATGCCAAGCTAAGACAGCTAAAGAATGTTAATTTTCCTAGAGATGCTGGGAGCTTTCCTTTCAGGTTGTTTCCAGCAAGAGTTAACGTAAATGATCCTAGTTCTGAAGGAAAACCTACTCCAAGATGATTTGAATATCAATCAAGGTTCAACAATCTAGAGCAATTATGAAGACCAATGGAATCTCTCCTCCGAAGAAATTATAGCTCATATATAAATGTTTAAGTCTAAACAAGTTTTCCATTTCTTGAGGAATAGTCCAACCAAAAGAGTTACCATTAAGAGCAAGATATATGAGGAAAGAAAGATTACCAATAGATGGTGATATCACCCCGCCCAATTGCAATCCTCGGAGGTCCAGACGAATAACTCTCTTGTGCTTTTGGGTGTACCCACAAATCCCAAAACTCATCCGGGCTTTTAGAATTCGGGTTTTTAATGGGCGGGCTCATTTCGGTCTCGGGAAGGGCTGGGTTATATTACTGAAATTCTCTGGGGACGACGATGTTGACGTTTACTCACATGCGCGGCAGCTATCTGACTCGAATCTCAACCAGTTTTCTACAATTTTGAGGAATCTGTCCAGTCGAAAACCTACGGACTTGCATGGAAAAAAACAAATGTGTTCTTACACATTTCTTTAAAAAAAAAATACATTTACACTATTTTTTCATAAGCTTCAGAAGCTGTATTGTTTTGATTGTAAGCCTCATCACAAATCACATGGTTTTCATGTTTAGAAGCTGTATATATGGTTGCTAAAGTAAGTTTCTTAAGTATTTGGATAATATAGGTTTTTTTCTGTAGCAAAACAAATTAACGCTACAATTTTAGAAAATACATACTACAATTTTATGCGACAATATTAGCCACAAATGGAATTCATGCGACAATATTAGCCAAAATTTGATTGTACACAGTCAGGTCAGAACTGATGATTGTATGCTTCTTTTTTTGAATGTGTATGCTTCTTTTTTCTTCTCACAGTTATGCCAATGCAGAGAAATTGAGGAATCTAGATACACAAAGCTCGTGTTGACGAGTTGTGTGTTAACAAAAACGGTAATCGTTGCTCAGCAGCAATGGAAAAACCACAGCTACAACGTCATTTTTATTATTAGCCCTAAAAAATGTAAAGCTCGTAACAGAAATATTCAATCTTGTCTGAAAACAACAGAGCATAAACAGAGTAAAAAAGAAACCACAGATTATGAAAAGACAACATGACATTATAAAGGCCTCAATTTAAACTTTTAAGTGGGTTGCAAAGTTTGTAGAGCAAAGCATGAACACTTCAACGTCTGGTTGTTCTTCTGGTTTTAAAGAACCTCTCTCTGATTGAGATTAACTCCTTTGCTGCTTCACTCGTTGCCAAACGGTTCGTCGGAGATTCCTCACTGCACCTAAGTCCCATCTCCAAAACCAGTGTCAAGCACTCAGCAATAGGGAAACCCACTCGGAGACCAATGTGAAGAATCGATTCGTCTGCAATGTCCAATACTCTTTCCGGCAACGCCGACTTGGTGTACCTGTGTAGGGTAAAGTTTCCCCCAAATAACTCATTGGTTGGTCTTTTTCCAGTGAACATTTCCAAAAGGAGAACCCCAAAGCTATACACATCACCATGTATTGATGGATGCCCTCCCGTTCCATATTCTGTACCATAATTCATAGAAACAACAAGAACAACAAAATTGTAATGACAAGAAAAATATACTGATTTTCTTCATAGAACACTCTAGATGTGTGATAATTTTACCTGGTGCGGCATAGCCGATGGTTCCTCTGACACCAGCCGAGCTTAGTTGGTTGAAGAAGGACTTCTGGTCAAATTTGAGGAGAAGACGAGCCAGACCAAAGTCACTAACATGGGCGGTTAGATCATCGTCTAAAAGGACGTTGCTTGGCTTAAGATCGCAATGAGCTATAGGCTCATGAGAATGAACATGAAGATAATCCAAAACAGAAGCCACGTCTATGGCAATGTTAAGCCTTTCAAACAGTGTCAAGGTTCTTGAGGGCCTACGGATCTCTTCCACTTCCTCTGGATGCAACCACATATCTAGGCTTCCATTCGACATGAACTCATAGATGAGAGCTCTGAATTCGTTACCTTGGAAGTCAATACTAGCGCAAGCTGTCAATAGTTTCACAAGATTACGATGCCTTGTGTCTTTCAAGGATTCACATTCTGCCATAAAGCTCTTCATTGCTCCTCGTCTCTGCAAGTTTAGAACTTTAACTGCAACAATCTTGTTTTCCGTCGGGAGAAATGCCTTAAATACAGTACCAAAACTGCCTGACCCGACCATGTTGCTCGCAGAGAAGCCATTTGTTGCATTACGAAGATCTCCATAACTTATCCTCTCATGGAAGACTTCCAAAGTAGAAGGAGTTGGATCATTGGTCTGCTTGTTCTTCTTTCTCTTTCTGAACCAAATCAAAGAAACTGAAGCTATGAACAGCAGAAAAAGCAAAGTTATGCTTACGCTAACTCCAATTACAACTTTCTTTAAACGAGAGGAATGCTTCGTCTCCGCTTGTGGTGCTTGCGGCGGGCATGGCTTTAGATGAAATCCCCTAATGCCGCCACATAGATCATTGTTTCCAAATATGGAAAGTATAGTAGTATTTTGAAATATTCCGTCCATTGGCACCCTTCCTTCAAAATTGTTGAAAGATAGATTGAGATACTCCAACTTGGAAAAGTTTGCAAGATATTCAGGTATACTTCCAGAGAGATTGTTGTTCGACAAATCAACTTCTTTAACACCCACCAAGCCTCTTATATCTGGAATGGCTCCATCAAACAAATTACCTTGTAGATAGAGTACTCCCATCGAGAGACAGGTCCCCAAAGTCTGTGGAAGTTGTCCTGATAATTTATTATTTTCAAGTGATAGTGTAACAAGATTTTTGAGACGCCCAACATCTTCAGGTAGAGAGCCGAATAAAGAATTTCTTGACATGTCTAGGCGAAGAAGACTCTGAATATTCATAATTTCCAGAGGTAGAGTCCCATTCAACTTATTATCCCCAATCAACAATTCTAGTAGGTGACTACAGTTCCCAAGACTTGCAGGAACAAAACCTTCAAAACTATTGTTGGACAAATCGAGTGTTTCTAACATAGTGAAGTTGCCTATAAAAGCCGGTATCTCTCCTGATAATCTATTTGAAAATAGACCTAAATACCTCAAATCTAAAAGCTTTCCAAGAGAGGTTGGGAGTGGTCCACTCAACATATTTTGATCCAAGATAAGTTTTTGTAGGTTTATGAGATTCCCAATACCATGAGGAATTCTTCCAGAGAAGTGATTATTTTGAAGGCCTAATCTGATGAGTTTTGCAGACATATTGGTAATGGAAATAGGCAAGTCACCCCCAAGCCTATTATGACCAATCCCTAACATCTCTAACATGGTGCAGTTTGTCAAAGAAGTGAGGAATTCAAGAGATCCAGAAGAATCACTTCCCAAAAAATTGGTACCAAGAAGTAACGATTTCAAATTTGGTGTTTTCCAAAAGGTAGGAATACTTCCTGTCAGTGAGTTATCATTCATTTCCAATCTTCCAAGAGTAGAGATATTGGAAAGTGTTGTTGGAATGGCTCCTGTGAGATAATTCCTTCCCATAATAAAATTCCTAAGATTTGGTAGCAGAATACCAAAATCAGGTCTCAGGCGACCCGAGAACTGATTATAAGAGATACCTAAACGCTTAAGTGAAGACAAATTGTAGATAGCTGGAGGGAAAACACCTGAGAAATTGTTTGCATATATATGAAGACTATAAATTTGAGTCAATTTAGCTAACTCACTCGGAATTTCTCCTTCCAGGTTGTTCTGTGGCAATAGAAGTCGTTGTAGAGATGTCAAGTTTCCTAGAGATGCAGGTAGCTTGCCTTCAAGATTGTTTTCATAAAAATTTAAATGAACAAGCTTCGTCAATGACCCTATTTCTGAAGAAATACCTCCTCCTAGAAGATTTGAAGCTAAACGAAGGTTGTACAATCTAGAGCAGTTGTACAAACCAATTGGAATCCCTCCCTCCAGAAAATTTGATCCCATATCCAAGGTTTCAAGTCTAAACAAGTTTCCCATCTCTTGAGGAATAGTACCACCAAAAGAATTATCAGAGAGATTAAGCCATACGAGAAAGGAAAGATTACCAATAGATGGTGATATCACTCCGCCTAGTTGCAATTCTCCGAGGTCCAGACGAGTAACTCTCTTGTGTTTGCTGCCACATGTAACCCCCTCCCAACTGCAGAGTGGGAATGAGTGATTCCATGAGGACAGGATAACTCTTTCGCCTACTTGAGACTTGAATTCGAGCAATGCTTGCTTATCAGTTTCATCGGTAAAACCTTGTGCTTCAAGTAGCATGAGAGCATTGAAAGCAAGTACAAGAAAGAGTCTCATGCTTCTCATTTTTTTTTTTTTTGGTGTGTTTTGGTTAAAAGCTTTGTGGTGCTTCTCATATTTTGCAGGAAAGTGTATATATAAGAGACTAAGCAATTGCAAAATGCTTTTAACTTGTGGTCGTAAATGATAATGCAACTTGAAGCAAAATAAACTGCCAAGACTTTACGAAAATCTATAGTCAATTGCCTGAAACGACAAAAAAAAAAACATGACTAGTCTTCATGACTTTTCTATAGACATCATGTGGTGGCTAGATATGACATTTCTGGGGTCGCTTGTGTACTGGTCACCGTGTTACCGAGGAGAGCTTGATATGGACCAGTTACTTTTCTTTTCCAAAATCTAAGACAAGTAGTAGTCAACTGCCTAAAAAGACAAAAACTTATCTTCTGGTTACCGTGTTACCGAGAAGAGCTTGCAGGACCGGTTTAACACTGATATCCATGAAGTTTGCCTCAAGATTGACAACGATTGCAGGTGAGATTTGTTTGAGATACATTATAAACAGTCCCGGATTGATGTAATGGCAAGGTCTAGACGGTTAATGGGTCGGCTGATGAGACAGTACCCGTGGAAGATGCCAAAGAGTTTGCAAAGATCATACCAAACCACGACCTAAAGATTGTGGAAGGAGCTGACCATTGTTGTACCAAATATCAAAGTCAATTTGGTTTTAACAGTAACGGAGTTCATAAAGACCGACAGACCGTCACTGTGAAGAACAACTAGTCTTTTCTTTAGATATGTTTATGAACTATATACATAGTACATTTGTTACTCTCAATCTGAATTCTGGTGTGTTTTTGAGTTCAATAATAATAATGTCCAAAACAAAAGTTTAGGTTTATACGGTAATATGTTGTTACTTAGTTGGCTTATTAGACGACTGACTTTTTGGATACTCTGAGACTGAGTCTCTGACTTATTAGACGACTGTTAGTCTGAAATGCACAAATGGAATAATCAAACTAGTTAAATTGTTCTTCTTAGATCATCTAGCAATAACAAATCATATGATCAAATTTTATTTACTGTACAAAATTTACCTCAAATTGCATTGGACATTTATATTTATTTTTGGTTGACCAAATAAATATATAAAACGTAAATAAAATGATAAAAATATAATAATTATAATCATGATAATAATAAGACTGTACATAATGCCGTGAGAGCTCTTTGTAAACATTTGAGAGCTGAAGTAAACATTTAACAGATTCAGAGAACACAAACATAAGAGGAAGATAATAACATGTGAAGAAGCATAAGTAGGTGAAGTTCTTACAGCCGAGTTCAAGGTTTTGTCTAATAGCCTTACCGGAGAATCATTGCCGGGAAGGATCAGACTGGTGTTGGGACTGGTGATGGGACATTGGATATCGGCGGCTGCGGTGCTACAGCAAAGTGCAGTCCTCTGCGTTGAGGCCCACCGCCGTGTATCATGAAAGCAACTTCTGCGGCCGCTAGAGCCGCTGCTTCCTGATTTTATAGAAACAAAAGCAGTCCATTGTTTCATCTGTTAGATTGAGCATTTACAATTTAACAGAGTTCGATACAGAGAGTTTTTTCGTGTACACACCTGTCTTTGTCTTCGACGTTGTAGTATACCGATGGCCCATGCCATGATGTAACATGGGAGGAGAAAACCAGCAGCGCGAAGAAGGAAAAGCTGTTGAAATCAGAGAGAGCAGAAAGAGAAAAAAAAAAAAGAGAGTCAAATCGGACATTATCAAGAAACACACAGAAAGTGCATTCAGAGACTGTACGAAGAAGTCGGGAAAGTAAGTAAAGATGTTCATACCGAGAAGAAGGCAGTTGGATCGTCCTCGTCATCTGAGTTAGTTGTGAGATTAAGTGCATCTCGTAACAGCAAAAGTGCCATTAGCTGCCATTACAGAAGTACAATGCAAGTATTAGTACTTACAGTTGAAGATTATCAAAACGAAAGAAAAAATCCGTATCACATGGTAAGAAATCATATTCGCAACAAGATATAAAGAAACTTTGTATACGGATGAGAACTGCAAGCTTACGATGAGAGCAGCAGAGCGACAAAAGGCAGCTCCGCTTGAGTTAGACTCAGAATACTCGTCATAGTCAGCTTCCAAGAAATGACGTTCTGCAGCAGCCATTGCCAGAATGCGTGGATCGCTCAAGTCCAAGGGAACTCCGTTCTCCCAATCGTCACTGCACAACGCGTTTTCAATAAAAGTAACAACTAACAAGTCAAAGAGTAATGGGGATACAGAATAAAAGAAGATAAATTACCTAACAAATGCAAAGATTAAGAAAGCAATAATGGTAACAAGGAAATCTATATGAATATGAAGACATTTCAAAAGTATATCTTTCGCATGATGTTACCAATAAATAAACCAAATTTCTGAATCTCAAATGCATAGATAATGTTAGTTATCAATATCTATCATGACAAATCTAGTACAGAGGAGGGTACATCTTGAATTCTCTAGACCCTACCAAAATCATACCATGCCAAAGTAAGATATAACTGAATGTATATTAGATTTAAGAAAATGGATGATGAACTCCAATATCTATTTTCTGTTCAATTTAGTAAAGCGGCCAGAAAGATAGATTCGGAATATTTACCCGATGTGAATTATAGTTTCATCAGGAGGAGGAGGCGGAGGTGCTGTATATCCAGGTTGATAAGGCTGTTAAAAAAAGAACTTTTTAGAAGTTGTCACTGGTATTCTCTTAATGTCAATAGCAGTTAGATACCTAAGCACTTGAGCAGAGATACCAAGATGAACCATTCTAAACTAACATAGAAAAATCCCAAGAAGTAAAAAAGAAACAATCAAGAACTTAAATTCAGGAAATGTAACTACAACAATATTACAAAACTGAAAAAAAAAAAAAAAAATGGATTATTGTTGATTCATTTCATCATCCAAAAAGTCAAATCTAATTTGCATTTTGTGGCATCCTAAATGCTATGAACTTAGATAAGTAAACTGACATAAAGATACAACATTTAGCAGCAGAGTATGAGAGACTGATGATTTACCTGGTGACATATTTCACAGGTTATATCACCTTTCTCGTTACACCAACGCTGAACACACTTGCGGTGAGCATACTGCGTAAATCAAAACTCGTAAGAAACTTCCAAGTTCAGAACCATTACCATCAAAACAAACAAAAATAAGAGCCAATGGCATATTTTTGTTGTAGACTCAATAATTTTACCTTCAAACTGCCATTACAAGCACAAGGAGCCTCAAGGTTCTTAGTAGTATCTTCCTCCTGGCAAATCCGACACTCCACAGATTGAAGAAGTGGTTCTTCCTCTTCCGCAACCGCGTAATACTCTCTAGGTTCCTCAGCTTCATTCACAGATGAAGAAGCCAAGTCTGTGCCTTGAGGCCGGTAAGAACTTTCTCCAGAAGAATCTGAAGACTCAGAATCTTTCTCTGAGTTCAAGCTCTCAGATGTTATGAGACGATCGGTACATAAACTCAAATGATCAGCCATCTTTAAACTTAGCACCAAATGATATATCTGTAGCATAAAAAAAAAATCCAAAAATCAAAACAATTCCTTAAATGCAGGAACATTTGATAATTTCACAGGAACCAAACAAACCCTAATAGAAGAAGCCCCAAATTCAATAAACAAACAAAGAAGATACGATTCGATCTCCAGAATCAAACCCTAATATTTTCTACAAATGAAAATCAAAATTGAATCATTATAATCGAAAGAAATCAAAGATTACCTAGAAATAATTCTGGAACAAGAAGGGAAAAAAAAAACAAAAGAGAGCTCTTTCGAAATCTGGAACCTTTAAGCTAAAACGAAACTCTTGAAATTTTTTGTGTTTAGTTTTGTTTCTCCGTGTTCGGTCTGAATAATCAGATAAACAAAATTTCAATTGTATTAATATTTTTAGGAGCGCGTTTTTATAAAATATCTAAAAGAAATTAATACATACATACGTGTATAAGCAGTGAAAGAGGTTCGGGTTTGTACGAACCAGAGCTTTGGAGTTTGGTAAGATAACGTCTGTTAAACGGCTAGTAGAGAAAGCCGCTTGTTCTTCTCGTCGATTTTAACGGAAGTCATTGGGTGGAAAAAATTTGTTAGAGAGTTTTTTGGTTTTGATTTTAAATGTTAATAAAGAGTTTTTCACCTAAATCAGATACAGGAATTAATTAATGAATTGGTCCATATAGTAAATTATTAAAGTTTGGTTGAAAAAGAATTTATGTGGACATATAAAATACATTATTTGCTTCCTTTTTCCAATAGAGTAGGCGAAATGGACCAAGTGGAAAATTCTAGACGTTCCTAATTAGTTTGACTCTTGACTTTTTTCCTCTTTGTTAATAAAATTCGGAAATTAAATGAAACCGCCTTCTAATGTTTACATGATTGAGATAACCGGTTCGGTTTTTAAAATCAAGGTCGCTTAACCGGTTTATATAATCTCGATGTCAAAGTAAGACATTTTGGGTTCTAAAGTTTGCATCTACTTGTCTCGAATACAAATCTGAAACTTGAAGTTCTGTAGGTGGCAATAGTAACTCTGACAAATCAGAGTATATATGTAGCTTAGTATTATGATGTTTTCTGGATACTTGATTATATGATTTGATTCATATGGTTCTAAACTTCTAATACTGGCCGGTTTAGAGGAATTGAAATACCGTGGGAATGAACCATTGATACTTCTAGGAGATGTGTGACTACGTTCTTCAAAAATAATATGTTTTTGTTATGGTTAGATGACTATTCAAATCGGTTTTTGAGCATTTGAAAGAATCTCATGGTAGGCTAATGTATTTGATTGTTTGTGCAAATTTCTTGTTATAAGTTGTTTGAGCAGAGTGCTACTAGATTTGGTCAAAAAGGGTCATCCCCAGCCCGAGAAGAAGATTGGAGGAGGTGTCAAAACGTTACTAAACATAAGGAAGACCAACAATCAAATACATTGGCCTACCATGTCTCATGTATATAAACTATGGCGGGAGAAGATAGCCGCGAAGAGACCATGTGGAACCAAGTCCTCTATTAAAGGGAAACGAGAACGACAACAAGATCTGCTCGGAAGGAGATGCTAATGGCGGATGGAGTGCATGTGAGCCATGGTAGCGTCATTGGCAGACCCGTCTCTACCCCTAGGCAAGGTAGGCAAATGCCAAGGGTCCAATATAAGTTTCAAAAAAATTCTCAAAGAAAAAATTACTAAGAGATTTTAATTTTTTTTTTGGTTTTGCCTGAGACGGTACTGAGCGAGCCGATAATGAGAAACCAGTGGAACTCGGGTCTTTTTCCTCTTCTTTGGTCGAAAATCGAAATGATGAATTTTGCAGCATCGATCTCGAAGTTTGTGAATATTTTCGTTTGATTTTGTATGATATGCTTTTTCATTGGTTTAAATAGACAAACAAGAAGAAGCAAAACCAAAGAGTGGAGACGTAGCTCCTACAAACATAGATGGTTACTAGCTAGACATAAGTAAGACCAATTCTCCTCTTATTAACAAATTGATACAATAACAGTTACAGAACGTTAATCCATGTACTTGCGATTTGAATCTTTGTCCGGTTTGATGTCCGCCGAACATACGTATGAAATTTAACTTTATTATATATATATATCTAACTTCTTATTCCGCATTATCACGTGACACGTCACGTGTATGCGAGTTTGCGTTTGAAGAACTTTTTAGCAACTAAGGTTAGGACCAGGATCCACACCAAGCTGTCTACAATAGTCTCTATAGTACCCAATCCTTGCGTTGACAGCACCTGAATTCCCACCGTTACATTCCATCCCATTGATGGCTCTTATAGTGGCTCCAAATCCTTGGTTCAGTACCGGCCTTACGCTATTAATCCAAAACGACAAACCCTTCGTGAAAGCTACAGTTGGGTTGCTACCCACAAGCTCAGGCTGGCTTAGAAGGTCGAGACCGAGGCTCTGACCACGACCGGAGTGACCTTTTCTCGGCGATGGACATGGTCTTTGCTCTACGTTCTCGTCGCACCTGCCACGTGACCTTTTCTTTATTTCTTCTATGTTGCAGAAGTCTATACGACATAGAGATCACATGAAGAAAAAAAGTGAATGTTAATTAGCTCAATTAATTGAGATCAAGACAAATGTTTAGCCTTTAGAGGTTTAATCTTAACGTGCAGTAATAATATTATAATCACCATTGCTTAATCTGAAATAATGAAACATCTCAACCCATTTATTTGGAGTTAACTAAAAGTAATTAAATCGGAGTAGATGTACAAACAAAAATTTTAAAAAATTATAAAATATATTAGAAACGTAAAGAAAAAAAAAAGAAAAAAAATCTTACGGCCGGTCTCGTGAGTGACATGAGCGAACATGGTAGCAATTTCACGTCTAGTAACGGAACTAGCAAAGTTGGGAAAAGTATTAGCAGCGTCAATGAAAGAGTCGCGGGTGTATAATCTTTTTCTCGTGCAGCCATTACCGGCTTGATTGATAATGTTGTTAAAGAAACCTTGTGTTACAATGCTACTGACTGATCCACCAGCGCTTGTGGTTCCAACACCTATACAAGGACCTAAGAGGCAAAGGAAAAGGACTAAGGAAATTTTTGTGGAAGCCATGTTTTGTTGTTTGTGGGTGAGAAAGAAGAGGCTGTGTGTTATACATATAGGGATGGTTGTTGGGTAGTTTGGTCATTTGCGTTTTTGGGTATATATCGAATTATCGACCGATGGGTGGAAGTAAATAAATGTTTTTCTTTATAGTATACTTATTTATGGACTCTGGTATTTTGGTCGTTGGAATCACACGTGGTATTTTCAGTGGCTATCTAAAGAGGACTAAGGTTTGAATGAGTGCCTTCGGTGGCGATCCGGTGAAGATGAAACTCAGGCATGGGCAGATTTCTTCATTACGAAGAAAGAGTAGTGGAGGTGGTTGTTACGTGGCATCTTCCTTTTTTATTTTATTTTGATTTGTGTCGTTTAGCGTTTTATTGAAAAGGTAAAATTCCCCCAATGTGACTTATTCAGGGAGAATTTATTATTTATAATAGAATATCATTTGTGGTTTACAAAAAAAAGTAAAAAGATAGAATATCATTTGTAGGATGTTTCGTAAGCTCTTTCACCAAACTTTAAGTTTTTTGCTTTCTATATGATCCCTAAGAGTAAAGTGGTATTACTCTTTAATAATGATACCAAAAAGAAAAAGTTTTAGTTGATAAAAGTTTAGTTGTCCAGTTTGTAACCTTTTAGTTCTATCTATTGAGAAATTTACTTGATGGCAAAAAAAAAAGTATATTGAAAATCACTTTGAGCCGCCGTTCACTGTTACTATGTTGCATTATATTGTTTTATTTAACTTTTGTTCAGAGAAAATTATGTCTTTTTAAAAGAATTTATATTAAATCTAAAAAAGATATTTTAAAATATTTTCGAAATGATACTTAAATAAGATAAAAGATAATATTATTATTTTCCAGAGAAAAGTTATTTTTTACGTCAAATGTTTAAAAAAATACATGCCTAACTTCCTTCTTTTATGAACTCAAAACCAAATAGGAAATAACAAAGTGAGCAAAGAAAAAAGAGAAACAAATAAAAAATGTAACGTGTGAATGGAAAATAATTTCGTTGGATGTCCTGTAGTTTGATTCCATATATACATATTTGAAGTACAAATTAAAAGAAAAGTGACATGTCACACGAAACCACATATTCATTAAAGGCAAAGCCAAAATTAAATTTGGAGCTACCCAAGCAAATCTGATATATATCCACTATGATCGGGAAACAACCACAATCAATCTGAACAAAACACATAACGCAGTACTATTATACCAAAATTATGATATAATATAATACATTTTTTAAACCGAACCGACAAAAAATTCAATTAACTACTTATTAATAAAATTCTATTTTATTTAGACAGTGTTGGTCGGACGTATAATTATACTAACTAAAACGTTACTATATATAGCGATGACGTGAAGATGGTTAAACAATATGAAGTTGTTCAGAATCTGTGTACGTTTTGTTTGTGGCACACAAACTCAAAACAACATCGTTTGAGTTTAGGGAAAAAAAAACAAAGGTTATATAATAGTATAAAAAGTAGAAACCAATCACTTCCGATCCAAAATAGCAAGCCAAGTTATGAAAGATCATTGGGTAATTAAAGCCGGCGGCTGGAAATTTCGGTGCGTGGACCAAAAGAAAATGTTCTCATGGTTGACTTAAAAAATCAACGACAGAAGCTTACAAAATTAGTGTAGAGCTTTTTAGTCCAGTTTCAGCTCACCAACTAGGCAAGTACGACTACCTCATTGTTCAGGATAAAACTCATAAAAGTAAAATGCAGTACCCTACCTTATTAAATTCCTTGGTATTATGAGATAGCAAAAGAAAGTATTTCAAACAATCAAAGCTCAAGGATGCATATAATGTTACAAAGGTTTTGTTTGAAAATTATTTACCAAAAAAAAAAAAAGTCTCATGGTGGTAAAAGGTTGGTAATCTTATATGATTTTAAAATATCTTAGTTTACAAAGTGCCATATAATATACGCATGAGTTTATATAAATTCATTTATAGAAATGTAAATCATTCCATTTTCCTCTATAATAATACATATGTGAAGATAGATATTTACACAGGCAAGACGATTTAACAGTAGATGTGAAACTTGTTCTCTCTTCTTATGAAAAAGAACAATATTTACATAACTTATAACGACTGTAAATTTAAAAGAAATGGCTACAAATCTCTAATATTCAATTATTGACTTAAACATCAATAATTCAAAAATAGAAAGGAGATAAAAGTAGCCAAACAAATTTAAAGACAGTTTTTTTGGGATCACCCTACAAAAATGTGTACTAATAGAGTTCTATATATATGTTAATGTGTAATCTTCTATACCATCAAATAACAAAACGGTTACTTTGGAAAGAAAAAGCACAATGCCGTCATCCAAACTTATTATCTTTTGTATCATCCTCGTTTCACTCGCTAGTCTTCATGATTGTATGTCATATATAGTTTAGGTTTTGTTTATCATTACGATTATAATCATAATCATAATCATTTCTTCCATATATAGTCTTTCTAAATATTTTATTGTAAATTTTTTTTAGGTTTTCTAGATAAAGTTTTCAAAGATGACAAGCCGTTAACAAATCCCGTTACAGGACAGAGGACAGGGAAACCACCATGCAAACCAATGTCAGATTATTTCGTCTGCACAAACAATCCGAACAGGATAGCAAAAACCGGCCCCGATTGTTGGAGGGACTGTATCGCACCCTAATTAACCCAGCACCTCCTTTAAAGATTGAAGAAATTTGAAGAGCATATATATATACCACAAATTTGAATATTCATGTGACTTCACTAACCTCAATTACGTTTACATTAGTTTTTTTTTAGTAACTTTGAAAGTTTGTGTGAACAATACTACAAATTTTCTTCTCGTTTTCTCTTTTGTTTATTTGCTATTCATGTTATTTTTGTCAACATTATTCGTTTTTAATAATCATATATAATTAATGAGAAGTCTTCTTTAAAATTATTTTGTTCATAATCAATTTTGTTATGGCTTGTGTCAAAAAAAAAAAAAAAAAAAAAACCTTAAGATAGAGTGTGTTTCGATTCTTATTTTTTTATTTTTTTTGAATTGAATGTAAAATTTATTCAACCAAAAACCTTTTTACAATAGATGCATCAGTTTGTTTAACTTTTTAGAATAAAACAGAGGGAAAATCTGAGAATAATATGCAGAGAAATCTTGCTTAAGGAGGGGATCGAGTAGAGAACCATAACATGAGGCAGTCGTCATATTTATGGTCTCCTGTATCCCGAATTGAGCTGATTCTATTTCGCACATTCTTGTCAATTAACTTGATGAGGCGAGCTGTGGGCGAACTGATTTCACCATGGCGTCTTGCATTTCTCTCTCGCCATAAATGGTAAAGAGTGGCTTGGAAGACGTACCGAAACAGGAAAAGGAGGTCCTTTGCCAGAGTTGAGTTGCAGAGCAGTGCTATTACATTGTTCCAGTCAGTTGAATAGGCAGTGGACAGGAGCTGACGCGTGAGGTTGTCCCAAATTTCAGAAGCATATTGGCAAGAGAAGAAAAGATGGTTCCTTGACTCCTCAGCATGGTCGCAAAGAACGCAGGCAACTTGTTGACCAGAGTTCCACGTTTTGATGCGGTCTCCGGTGGATAATCTGTTTTGGATAGCAAGCCACGAAAGAAACGAGTATTTAGGTGTGGAATGGGAGAACCAAATACCCTTATACCAGTTCTTTTGTGGATGATGCATACGGACATTGTTCCAAGTCTGTTTTGTTGTGAACTGTCGCCTGAATTTGTCTCCTGAAGATCTCCATAAAGAGACATCCTTACCACTACCACTTTCTCTTTGCCGTAAAGTCTGAATCTCTGCCTCAATTTTGTTGAAAATTTCAGCTCGATGTCGACGACTTCTATGGGTTTTCAAGACAGTTTCCAGTGTTGCTTCTAACGGGATTCCCATATCTATGACTCTGCGATTATTTGTTGCATCAAAAAGCCTTCCAAGATGTGACCAGTGATCATACCAGAAGGATGTGGTGCTGCCGCTTTGAACGTCAATCTTGTGCATGTTTTTAGCTACCTCTCTATACTTCAGCAGTTTTTTCCACATCCATGATCCCAAGCTGGATTTTTCATTTGCAGACCAGAACGATCCTTTCCGTATTAAGTATGTCCAGATCCAAGCAACCCACAGTGATGACTGTCGAGAAACAAGTCTCCATATCAACTTCAAGCAACTCACTTTATTCGTTTCCTGAAGAGATTTAATACCCAAACCACCTTCTTGCTTCGGTTGAGAGACTGAAGACCATGCTATCTTTGCTTTCTTGGGGTTGAGATCAGGTCCAGACCACAAGAAAGCAGAGCATAGCTTCTCAATCTCTTTTATGCAACCTGCAGGTAGACGATAAGCTGACATCCAAAAGTTCGACATGCTGACGACTACTGAATTGATGAGCGCAAGCCGTCCAGCATAGGAGAGTGAACGGGCTGTCCATGAACTTATCTTTGATCTCACCATTTCTATGAGGGGCGAGTAATCAGCAGTGGTCATCCGTTTTGTTAATAATGGGAGTCCCAAATAACGAACAGGAAGCTCACCAGTTGCAAAGGGGAAGCTAGAGAGAATTTGAGCTTTATCCGGATCAGAGACACCAGCAAGATAAATGGTCGATTTCTCTAAGCTTATTTGTAGCCCCGATTTGCCTGCAAACTCATGGAAAATATTTATGATCCCTTCGATTGATCGCTTCTGACCATCTACAAACACCATCAAGTCATCAGCAAAACACAAGTGAGTTAAGCTAATATTTTTGCACTTAGGATGATAGCCAACGCTTCTACGGATTGCTGCTGCATCAATCATGTGTGACAACACGTTCATACAGATCACAAATAAATATGGAGAGAGAGCACAGCCTTGTCTCAAGCCTCTTGAACTACCAAAAAACCCCGCTAATTCTCCGTTGACTTGGACTGAAAAGGTGGCTGTGGATATGCAAAGCTTTATCCAATGTCTAAATTGTTCTGGGAAATTTAGAGCTTCAAGTGTGTTCAACAGGAACTGCCATTGCACAGAGTCAAACGCCTTGGATATGTCAATTTTCATAGAACACCGAGGAGATACCGATTCCTTGTGATAGTCCTTGACTATTTCTGTAGCTAGTAATACATTCTCCATCAAGAGCCTTTCTTTAACAAATGCAGACTGATTTTGTAGAATAAATCTTGGCAGCAGCATTTTAAGACGATTGGCTATGATCTTAGAGATTACCTTGTATAACACGTTGCAGCATGAAATAGGCCGGTAGTCTTTCATCTCAGTAGCTTCATCTTTTTTCGGAATGAGTGCTAGAATAGTTGTATTGAGCCCTTTAGGTAGGAAACCTTTGACGAAGAATGATTGAATGGCAGCTACAAAATCTTTACCGATTATTGACCATGTCGCTTTATAAAATTCACTTGTATAACCATCAGGTCCCGGTGATTTGTTGCTGGGCATCGCAAACAAAACCTTTTGAATTTCCTCTGCAGATACCTCTTTCGTGAGCATAACTTGGTCTGATTCAGAACACCGAAACGACATCAGACCTCTCAAATCGTCAACGGACATTCCCTGAAAATCAGTTGGGCTGCGGTTGAGAAATTCATTGAAAAACCTCTCCGCCTCGCCTTTTATCTCGTCACTTGTCTGCAACAGCTCATGGTTCGGACCCCTTATCTCTCTTATCGAATTCTGCATTTTACGAAGTTGTGCAGCCTTGTGAAAGTATGAGTTGTTTCTGTCTCCAACGTTCAGCCAGTGGAGCTTTGATTTTTGTTTCATGTATCCCTCCTCCAGTTCAGCTAGATATTGCCAATCAGTATACGCCTTTAACTCTTCTGCAATTACTTGCTGTGACGGATTTGCTAATGTGTTAGTTTGTTTTTGACAAAGTAACTCATGAGCCTCACGCGTCCGTTTTGGTAGATCCCCTAGTTTCTCCTTCCCCAGGGCTCGCAGACTTGATTTTAGAGACTTGAGCTTCTTCGAAAACCGATACATAGCAGAGGTGGAAATAAACAAAGGAGCAAAATCGTTCCAATGCTTCTCCACTATAGGCAAAAATTGAGGCATCTTTGTCAGCACGTTTACAAATTTAAATGGCTTTCGGCCTCCCACTGCTGCAGCCTCTAGCATTATTCTTCCCCTAGCATGATCAGAACAACCACCAGCCTCAAAGACACTATAAGAATGTGGATAAGCCAAGCACCAAGAATCATTAACCAGAAATCTATCAAGTTTTTTACAAACCAGTCCTTCCTCACGTTTGTTACACCATGTGAAACAGGGCCCATGATAACCAAGATCAGTAAGAGAACAATGTCTTACAGTCTCTTGGAAATCTCTCATCCCGAGAGGGATGAATGGCGAGTTATCGTAGTTTGAATGTTCTCCACCTTCAAGAATTTCATTGAAGTCACCACAAAGCATCCATGGTTTGTTACGAAACAATGGTGAATCATGATGATATCTGATATCTTCCCACAAGAATTTCCTTTCCTCTACAAAATTAGAAGCGTAGATAAAGGAGCAGAAAAATTCTTCCTCCTTTCCTTCCAACAAAATTGAGCAGGTTATCATTTGACTACTCTTGAAAACAGGGGTTAGCCGTACATTATCCCTCCAAACTACCCAAATGCGGCCTAACCGATGCGATTCATAATTAGTTAATGATGACCAACCGTTAAAAATAGATGAGAGTAGACCTGGTGATCTTCTCTCTTTGACTCGAGTCTCCAGGAGACAACCAAACTGCATAGAACTTTGATTTACCCAGTTGCGGATAATGGAATGTTTTGAAGATTTATTTAGACCACGGACATTCCAGAAGAAACCCGACATCAGATTACATCTTTTTGGGAACTCTGTTACCCGAAGCACTTGGGTTTCCCCTTGCGTTCTGATTAGCAGAGCCTTTGATCACTTTATGCTTAGCCTTGGACACTCGTGGGATAGAAAGACGAGTCCCCTGAGTCCCCACCAAATCCCCTGAATTTTCATTTGTTTGTTGTTGAACAATGATCTCACCTTCTTCCCGAGCCTCTGTTTCAATTGTATCTTCGTCCACCGCAAGAACATTGAAACGAGAAGGAGAAACATGATCCTGAATTTCTTGATTTCTGGGACCCCGCTGTCTTCCTACCTTGGCAGGTGAGACGGAGTGCCAGTTATCCTCATCTTGCGATTTTTCCTCTATAGTGTCCAGAATATCTTTACCTTTATTTGGTTGCGAGACGGAGCCCTGTTCTGAAATATTTTTTTCTTTTGTTAATAAACTGGTCACCAAAGGAGAATCTGCTGAATTTCCTTCTTGTTGGTTATTTGGCTGAGTAGTCGCTATAGTATCCCCTGTTTCCTTCTCCACTTCTTTTAAATGTTGGTTTGACAAATTTCTTGCTAAGCAGACATCTTGCAAATGTTCCCATTTAGAGCATGAGGAACATCTTGGTGGGAGCCAAGGAAATTTGTATTCAACCATCGCATCGACACCGGTGCCAGATTTGAAACGAAACTGTTTTGGTAAATTCTTTGTTAGATCAGCCTCCACAAATATTTTGGCTTCTTCAAAACTATTGCAGAGTACTGTATCGGGGTGTAATCTCTTTGGTTCACCCACTGGGCTTGCAAGGAAACTCAGACCCTTCCAAGTATACATTGAGCGTGGAACGTTTTTGATCATTGATTTGCTACTCTTAGGAATTGTGTGTTACGCTCTTCACGGATGATATGTTTTTGTTATGGTTAGACTATTCAAGTCGGCTCAAGCATTTAAAACATTCTTATTGTATGCTAATGTATTTGATTGTTTGGTGCAAAATTGTTATTATAAGTTTTATGAAAAGAATTCTTTATTCTTGCATTTGTCTTTTTTGAGATGAACCTTCTGTTTTGATATTCTAATAAATCAGTAAATGATCTAATTTGCATATCCATAACTTTAGATGAGCAAGACACTTCTTTAAAATGATTCTTACTTAACCAGATGTTAAATTTTGTGAGTTAATTATTATTGATGAAATCAAAACTTCAAGGTTTAATACTTAATCAAATAAAATCAGTAAAACTTTTAATACTTTATTTTATCAAAGCTTAATGCTTTCTTCACCAAAAGACTATGTTGAAGTCCATAAGCAGCAGCGACAAGTTAGTTTTCATTGGATCGACCCTAAAATCTAAGCTAACAAAATTAAATTTGACACTTGCAGAATATTAATGTTTCACATAACTTGATTAGAATACTTACTCCGGATTGAACACCCATAGTTTACACTGTTTGAAAGTTCTTATCTCAGTAAATATTAGTAAGTTAATAAACAAGGTAAGAACTTAGAAAACTGTTATCTTAGATTTATGCTTCTGGGTAAGGCTTACGGCTTGAGATGGATCGATGGGACAATGATGGAGATGGAATGGTGATTTGTCGTTGAATCACACAATAACACACAAACCAGTATGTTTGAGTCTCACAAACACACTAGAACGTAATCAAACAAGGCTAAGGAGACACACCATGACTTGTATTGATAAGAACACACAAAAGATTACACACTTTTGAAGAAAAACATTTAGTTTATTAATAACCTCAACAGTGCGAATGCAATTGAGTGCCTCTCGAATTCCGCCAGCCCCGTGATCAAGATCAACAACAATGAAGTCGTAGCTTTACTTGTATTCCGCTTAATAAGAAAAAGCGGAATACAAGTAAAGCTAATATTAGCATAAATATATGTAGCCATAGCATTGAGGTTTTTCACCAATTCCTTCATGTTCTTAATCAGCATAAAGTGGTCGAAAAGAGTAGTAGACATCATTTAATACTTTATCTAGGTCTAGTAAGAGATAACTATCAATGTTATATCTCTTAGATGTTATGGACATAGACACAATGTTCTTCACCTTCTTTTGAATCCCTGACATCCATGCATGATTGGATAAAGTAAACGGTCGGTTCGGATCAGGCTGGGTTCAAACGAATAAAGTAAGACATTTGGGTTCCACAGATTGCACATTGACTATTTCTAATCGACTTAAGCATTTAAAACACTCTCATGTTATGCTAATGTATTTGCTTGTTTGTGTAAAGTTCTTGTTATTAGTTTTAGGTTATGAGAGCGCAATCTTGCTTATTGCATCTGTCTTTTTTTTTCCTGGAATGAAGCTTGGATTTTGAACATGTACCTCTTCTTATAACAAAATGATACTAATATTTACATAACCAATTATAACGACCGTAAATCTAAACCAATGGCTAAAAATCTCTAACTCTTATAAGTCTTCAAATATTGATTATTTGGAGATCCTCGAAAACGAGTAATTAACTCTTAAACATCAATTTCCTTGAATATAAAGGAAATCAAAATAGCCAACGAATTTAAAAACAGCTTTTTTAGGAACACCCTACAAAAATAGTTGGAGACATATATATATGATTACTTTACATGTAAGGTTTTCTACCATAAAACAATAAAACGTTTCTTTAAAGAAAAAAAATTACGATGTCGCCATCAAAAATTGCGGTAGTTTGTATCATCCTGATTTCACTCGCTAATCTTCATGAATGTATGTCATATACAGCAGTTTCCGTTTTGCCCATTATTAAACATCATTAGTTACCAATATTATCTGTAGTATATTGAGATCTTTTATCTCTTTTTAATAAATAGGCAATTTTTCCAAAGATGACAAGCCATTGACAAATCCTAGCACAGGAAGAAAGGTAGGAAAACCACCATGCAAACCACGAAGAGATCATTTCGTCTGCACAAACATTCAAGACCTGATAGTATATACCATCGAAGGATGTTGGAAGTACTGTCGAACAAACTAATTAACTAATAAATTTGAAGAGAATTTATATACCAATTTTTTCCTTATAATAAAAAATAGTAAATTTTCATGTGACTTCACTAAATAATTGTGCCTAACTTAATTCTGCTTAGTAACTTTAAATCTCTATGTAATACACAACACTAAATATTTTTTTTTTCTCTCTTTATTATTTTATATTTTATTTGTATTTTGTACGTTAACTTTATTCATTTTTTCAAGTTGTCATATATAATAAATTAGAGATGATTTTTTGAAATTTTTTTGCTCATAACTAACTTTTTTTTAATTGAATGTAAAAGTTATTCAAAACCCCAAAAAAGTGGTTTTTACATCATGTGCTGCATCTATTTTTATTTTTTGAAAAGGATTAGAGGAAAATAATGTTCTTGATGCAAACCATACTTAAAGTGATCCATCATACTTTTTTTTTTTTTTTGGTAAAAAGATCCATCATACTTGCGTCCATGAAGGTCACTGATGGAGGAGATACTGTTGCGAACTTGTTTGTCGAGAAGTTTGATTAGTCTAGGTGCCGATGTGGTAGTGTCTCCATGGGAACGAGCATTCCGCTCTCTCTATATGCAGTGGATTGAAGCTTGGAAACGTACCGGAGCTAGAACAAATATGTTCTTCCAAAGGTGGTGTCGGAGAGTAGTGGGAGAAGATTGTTCCAACTAGTGGTGAAACGATTCTTGAGTAATTGTTGTGCTATATTTCCCCATATCTCAGTTGTATATATGCAAGATAAGTAAATGTATGTCTTGTCTCTACTCGATAACCGCAAAAGATACATGCCGTGTTAGCCCCAACATTCTAGCTCGACATACGATCTCCCGTTGTTTGACGGTTGTGAATCGCTATGACTTTTGTCAAAAAAACTTAAGAGTTAAAATAATTATTTACAAACAATGATACTAATTATAACAACTGTACATTCGTTTTGAAAATTTAAATTTGCATAGATAATAATGGTGATATTCTGTATTATTTATTGTACAACAAGAAATGTCTGGCTAATGCAAGAAAGACTGAAAAAAAAACAAACATTGAAACGACTAACATTAAAAGAAAATTGTTATTAGCTTGTCTGAAGATCACAAAGACCTTTCATGTTGTCATCATTTTAAAGGTGTGTCTTGCTCATGTAATGATTTTTGGTGATGATTTATAAATTCTGCTTCAATGCCATGTTCCAAATTCTTCAAACTGAAGCTAATACATTTTTTATTCTACAACACGAAAAATGTCTCGCCGATATAACAAAACTCGAAAAATCTGAAGAAAACTGTTATTAGTTTATGTGAAAAAAGTTTTTAAATTTAAGTGAAATCACAATCTAGTTAGCAGCATGTCTGTTTGCAAATGAATATATTTATTGCTACTTGAATTTGTCTTTTCTTGAATGAAGCTTGGATTTTGAACATCCTCTTCTTATAACAAAATGATACTCCCTCCGTTTTGTTTTAGCTGTCATTTAAAGTTTTTTCACACAAATTAAGAAAACATTAAATTTTATGTTTTACCCTTTATTAATATATTTTATAAAAAGTTTCATTGGCCAAAACATTAAAACAATAGGGATAAAACTGGAATTTTCACCAAACATTTGCATTGAAAACCTAAAACGACAACTATTATGAAACAAAATTTAAATCCTAGAAACGACAACTAAACTGAAACGGAGGGAGTAATATTTATATAACCAATTATAACGACCATAAATCTAAACCAATGGCTAAAAATCTCTAATTCTTAGAAATTCTCAAATATATTATTTGGAGATCTTCGAAAACGAGTAATTAACTCTTAAACATCAATTTCTAGAATTTAAAGGAAATAAAACTAGCCAAACGAATTAAAGTACATCTTTTTTAAGAACACCCTACAAAAATAGTTGGAGACACATATATATATGTTTACTTTACATGTAAGGTTTTCTACCATAAAACAATAAAACGTTTCTTTAAAGAAAAAAATTACGATGTCGTCATCAAAAATTGCCGTAGTTTGTATCATCCTCATTTCACTCGCTAATCTTTATGAATGTATGTCATATACAGTATTTTACGTTTTGCCCATTATTAAACATCATTTGTTACCAATATTATATGTAGTATTTTAAACTCTTTTATCTCTTTTTAATATACAGGTAATTTTTTCAAAGATGACAAGCCATTGACAAATCCTATCACAGGAAGAAAGGTAGGACAACCGCCATGCAAACCACAAGGAGATCATTTCGTCTGCACAAACTCTCAAGACCTGATAATGTATACCATTGAAGGATGTTGGAAGAACTGTCTAACAAAATATTAACTAATAAATTTGAAGAGAATTTATATATCAATTTTTTCCTTATAATATAAAATAGTATCACTAAAAATAATTGTGCCTACCTTAATTCTGCTTAGTAACTTTAAATGTCTATGTAATACACTTATACACAACACTAAATAATTCTGATAAATATTTTTTTATCACTTTATTATTTTATATTTTATTTGTATTACGTACTTTTTTTAAGTTGTCATATATAAACTAGAGATGATTTTTTGAAGGGTTGGCTGATTTTATAGCCATAAACTAGTTGCATTCTCAGCTTTTCCCCTAACCTTTTTGCCCCTGAAAATTCCACCATAAACTTAGATAATTCTCACAATTGCAACATGTACTTTCGGATTCATCCTTAAAACTACGCCTCCAATTGAACCGACCAATAAACCGGTACCACATAACCCGGTTTGATTTAATTCAAATTTAACCAAATTTAAACCTGATTTTTACCCGAATCTTCTTCTTCTTCACCCGATTTTGACCAGAATTTTTTTTCTTTTTCTTCCTCTTCATTCCCAGTTCGATCGGAGACAAATTGTGCCTGGCAAGATAAGCATCTTATCAAGATTTAATTGATCAATTACTCGGCAGCCATGGTGGGTGTTTCCTCTCTTCGTTTTTTCTTGAGTGGTGACTCTTTGTCCTTTGATAAAATGATTAATTTAAGCATCTTTTGGGATTATTTGTTAGACTTATTTTCGTTGATGGGTTCTGTGAATTGGGTACCGAATTATTCAGCTTGTTGCTTCATTTGGAGATCCTCTTGACACACTTTGCGATTGATTTTCTTAAATTTAGGATCTTTTATTGGTGCAGGCTTTTGTCGTCGTTGTATGATTGATTTGAAATCCATCCATATTAGTATTAGGTTGTATTTGCACTGATTAGATTAGAACATTTTTTTTAATTGAAAGAACAAAAATTTCCGGTTCACATTTGTTCTTTCTAGATTTGATCATTCAAGCAAAGATGTCTAAATGTTGAATTGTTGGCGATAGATCGAATCCGTTCTTCTCATATAGTAGTGGTTAAAGGCTTTTACTTGATCCATTTTAAAGAGGATTGACTTTGGACATGTTTCATTGTTTTCAAATTCATTCTTGGTTCGTGCTTATAATGTTGCATTAACTCTAATATTATCATTTCTTTATTTCACAGGCTGGGAGAATAATTACAAATTTGATTGTGATGGGTTTTGGGATTATTGGTCGTTCTGGAAATGAAGAGGAAGAAGAAAAAATAAATCGGGTCAAAATCGGGTGAAGAAGAAGAAGATTCGGGTCAAAATCGGGTTTTAATTTGGTTAAATTTGAATTAAATCAAATCGGGTTATGTGGTAACGGTTTATTGGCCGGTTCAATTGGAAGCGTAGTTTTAAGGATGAATCCGAAAGTACATGTTGCAATTGTGAGAATTATCTAAGTTTATGGTGGAATTTTCAGGGGCAAAAAGGTTTGGGGAAAAACTGAGAATGCAACTAGTTTATGGCTATAAAATCAGCCAATCTTTTTTGAAAAGCTCATAACTATTTTTAGTGCTTTCTTCACCAAAAGACTATGTTGAAGTCCATAAGCAGCAGCGACGATCACCTTCTTTCTCTGATCGTATCTTCCACCGGAAAACTCCATCTCCGGCAGATTCACGCCGTCTTACTCCGCACTTCCTTAATCAGAAACTCCGACGTTTTCCACCATTTCCTCTCTCGTCTCGCTCTCTCTCTCATTCCTCGAGACATCAAATACTCATGCCGAGTTTTCTCCCAGAGATTGAACCCAACTTTCTCTCACTGCAACACCATGATCAGAGCTTTCTCTCTCAGCCAAACTCCATGCGAAGGGTTTCGCTTGTTTCGAGCTCTTAGACGAAACAGCTTTCTTCCTGCTAATCCACTATCGTCTTCTTTTGCTCTCAAGTGTTGTATCAAATCAGGTGACTTACTCGGTGGTTTGCAGATTCACGGCAAGATTTTCAGTGATGGGTTTCTCTCGGATAGTCTTCTTATGACAACTCTGATGGATCTTTACTCAACTTGTGAAAACAGTACTGATGCATGTAAAGTGTTCGACGAAATTCCCCAAAGAGATACTGTTTCTTGGAACGTGTTGATTTCGTGTTATCTCCGTAACAAACGTACGAGGGATGTTTTGGTTTTGTTTGATAAGATGAAGAACGATGTTGATGGGTGTGTAAAACCAGACAATGTAACATGCTTATTGGCTCTACAAGCTTGCGCCAACTTGGGGGCGTTGGATTTTGGTAAACAAGTTCATGACTTTATCGATGAAAACGGACTCAGTGGTGCTTTGAATTTGAGTAACACTCTGGTTTCAATGTACTCACGTTGCGGGTCTATGGATAAAGCTTACGAAATTTTTAATCGAATGCGTGAAAGAAACGTAGTCTCATGGACGGCTATGATCTCGGGTTTAGCCATGAATGGGTTTGGAAAAGAAGCCATTGAAGCTTTCAACGAAATGTTGAAGTTTGGAATCTCTCCAGAGGAACAGACACTGACGGGTTTATTGTCTGGCTGTAGCCATTCCGGTCTGGTCGATGAAGGAATGATGTTTTTCGATAGAATGAGGAGCGGTGAATTTAAGATAAAGCCAAATTTACATCACTATGGCTGCATCGTTGACCTCTTGGGACGTGCTCGTCTACTTGATAAAGCTTACAGTCTCATTAAGTCAATGGAGATGAAACCGGACTCTACTATTTGGCGTACGCTGCTCGGGGCTTGTAGAGTCCATGGAAATGTTGAACTTGGGGAACGTGTGATCGCTCATCTTATCGAATTGAAAGCCGAAGAAGCTGGAGATTACGTTCTGTTACTCAACACATACTCATCGGTTGGAAAATGGGAGAAAGTGACTGAATTGCGTTCTTTAATGAAGGAGAAAAGAATCCAGACCAAACCCGGATGCAGCGCAATCGAGCTACAAGGAACCGTTCATGAGTTTATAGTAGACGATGTTTCGCATCCGCGGAAGGAAGAAATCTACAAAATGCTGGCGGAAATCAATCAGCAGCTGAAGATTGCGGGTTATGTGGCGGAAATCACATCGGAACTGCACAATCTGGATTCTGAAGAAGAAAAGGGATACGCGTTGAGATACCATAGCGAGAAGCTAGCTATAGCCTTTGGGATTCTGGTGACTCCACCAGGAACAACCATTAGAGTGACCAAGAATCTCAGAACTTGTGTTGATTGTCATAATTTTGCAAAGTTTGTATCTGATGTTTATGATCGTGTCGTGATCGTTAGAGACCGTTCCCGATTTCATCATTTTAAAGGCGGTTCTTGCTCTTGTAATGACTTTTGGTGATAATTCAAAAGGTTTCCTTCATACAAGCTGATAACATTTTTCTTCTAATCATTTCGAGTTTGAAAAAGCTCATATTTATGTTGATTGCAATAATGTCACAAATTTTGTAATCATTTTAAAGGTAGGTCTTGCTCCGGTTATGACTTTTGATGATGATTTAATCTGCTTCAATGCCATGTTTCAAACTTCTAAAAACTAATGAAATATCAGTTTGTATATGTAATAAACTAGTAATTAGAAGATTAATTATGTAGTAATTAATAAACTGGTAAAAAACTAAAACTGGATTTTGGCGAAATTAGAAGTTAATATATTTAGTTATTTTATCAAACATTATTATCAAATAAAAGATAAAACCATATGCTATTAAACATTAATACTTCTACACCAGTTATGGGGTTCAATTTCCAGATAACGCAGTTTTTTGTAGATTAATGGTGCAAAACTTATCTGAGGTTCAGAGTGCTGCATACTGAGCCGTTCGTAGTGGTCTCGAGTATTGTGGGGAGAGCATGTCACTCGCAGGGATGTCGTACATGCAGAACTATCCCTTGAAGATCCAAGTGTTCCGAGAAAGCTGCGTCGTGGAATCGTTGTTCGTGGGAGTTGTTCATCATATTCGCATATGCTGCAGATAGTTAAATATTATCATGATAGAATTAGATTAAATATCTCTGATGATGTAATAAGATTACAAAAAGAATAAATCTTTTAAAATTAATCTTTAGTTGTTTATTATTAAAGAAAAAACTTATGGAAAGTATCGCAAACCATAATTTATATGAATCATCCTAAATTATTGTAATTAATCGAAATACCCCAAACACAAATCTGATTCTTGCTCTTTTTGGTGGTGATTTTATATATTTGACTTATATATACTTTGCCCTATATCATATGACCCATTTTTGAAAAATCCTACTAAAATTAAAAAGAAGTACATTAAAAAACTTAAGATTAACTTTATTGAATACTACGTCATATAACGAACAAACAACAAAAATTTATTAAAGATAAAAACGTCTAAATAATAATATTTACATAACTTATAACGACCATAAGTCTATACCAATGGCTGAAAATGCCTAATAGTTATAAGTTTTCAAATATTGATCATTTGAAGATCCTCGAAAATGAGTAATTAAATCTCTCTCTTTTTTATGTGCAAACGAGTAATTAACTCTTAAACATCAATTTTCTTGAATATAAAGAAATAAAGCTAGCCAAACGAATTTAAAAAGAGTTTTTTTTTGGGATCACCATAGAAAAATAGTTGGAGACTTATATATATAATTACTTTACATGTAAGGTTTTCTACCATAACACAACAAAACATTTCTTTAAAGAGATAAATTATAATGTCGTCATCCAAAATTGCGATATTTTGTATCATCCTCATTTCACTGGTTAATCTTCATGAATGTATGTCATATAGTTAACATTTTGCCCATCATTAATCATTATTAGTTACCAATATTCTCTATAGTATTTTAAAATCATTTATTTCTCTTGTTATATATAGGCAATTTTTTCAAAGATGACAAGCCATTGACAAATCCTATCACAGGAAGAAAGACAGGAAAACCACCATGCAAACCACAAGGAGATCATTTCGTTTGCACTGGCGATGAACACGTGACAACGACTTCCATAGCAGGCTGTTGGAGGAACTGCTTAATATATAATTAACCCAACACCTCCTTTTCAAAGATTTAAGAAATTTGAAGAGCATTTATATACCAATTTATTTCCTTATAGTACAAATAGTAAATATTCATATGAGTTCTTCACTAAAAATAATTGTGCCTACCTTAACTTTGCTTAGTAACTTTAAATGTCTATGTAATACATAATACTAAATTTTTAATCTCTTTTTATTTTATATTTTATTTGTATTTTTTACGTTAACCATATTCATTTTTAAAAGTTGTCATATATAATCATTTTTCAAATTGTTTTGCTCATAATTAACCTCTTTTTGTAAAATTTATTGAAATCCCCCAAAAAAAAACACATCAGGTGCTGCATCAATTTGAGTTTTTGAAAAGGATTAGAGAAAAATAAGTTATTTCGACGAAAAAAAGAGAGAGAAAAATAAGTTATAGCCTTGGATAATGTTTGTAAAATATGTTTTGAAGAACTGGTATAGCATTTTTGTAGTAAATAACGGACTAAGTTATAGCCTCTTTGTAAAATTAGGAAATTAAATTAGTTTACAAATTAAAAAGAAAATAGGAGTTGTACCATTAATAAAATTAAATATTAAATATAAAATATAAAATTACATTTTTATTTCATGGTTTCAATATTCTCAGTGCCATGATTGGATAAAAGTAAACGGGTCGGTTCAGGACCTTCAGGTCAAAGGAATTTGTTTCCTCTATGGAGATTCACTACAAAAAAAGATCATTTTAGTTAAAATAGTTAAAAAGAATTCTTAGCATCATTTTTTATTGATGTATATATTGTGTATCACGTTTAAAAGTGATGTTAATGTATATTGTGTATCTTTTTTACGTTTATATTTTGCAAAAACAATATACAGAGAAATAAAACTAGTATAATTTATCTTAACATCAGTTTTTATTGATGTCAATTTTTGTATCATTTAAAAAGAGTGATTTTACTATATATTAATAGATATATCAATTATCTAAATGATGTAAATTAATATTTTATATCAATTTGTTTAAAGTGATACAAACTAATAGAAATTGAATCAGTTTTATTTTAATGATGTCAAATTAGTTAATTATAACATCAGTTAATATTAAGTTAAGTCATATATATTTGTTTCATTTGTAAATAAGTAACGTAAAATAAAATCACATAGTTTTGTGATGTAATTTAGGTGATACAATATACTCATTTTTTTGTAGTGATGTTCGATTAAAGTTGTTGCATTTCTGGCCGAATAATCTCGATGTCAATAAAGTAAGACATTTGGGTTCTACAGTTTGCACATTTGCTTGTAGTCCAAAGTTTGCGTTTTTGCTAATAACAATGGTCTCGAATACTAATCTGGAACTTGGAGTTCTAAAGATGAAAATAGTAACTCTGACAAATCAGCTTACGTATAGCATAGTATATATTATAATGTTTTGTGGATAATTGATGAGACTCATGATTATATTGATTGTTTGATTTGGTTATAAATTTTTTTACTATTAGGTGTATGATTCTAATAATGATTCTGTTATTACGTTCTTCAAGGATAATATGGTGGTAAAAAAAAAAAAAAAAAAAAGGATAATATGGTGTTTTGTTATGGTTAAACTATTTCTAATCAACTTAAGCATTTAAAACGCTCTCATGTTATGCTAATGTATCTGCTTGTTTGTGTAAAGTTCTTGTTATTAGTTTTAGGTTATGAGAGCGATCTTACTAATTGCTAATAATAACGACAGTAAATCAAAACCAATAGCTAAAAATCTCTAATTGTTATAAGTTCAAATATTGATCATTTGGAGATCCTCGAAATTACAAGAGTAATTAACTCTCTTTTTGTGCAAACGAGCAATTAACTCTTAAACATCAATTTTCTAGGATATAAAGAATATAAAACTAGCCTAACGAATTTAAGAAACCAGCATTTTTAGGATCACCCTACAAAAATAGTTGGAGATTTTTATATATATGGTTACTTTACATGTAATGCTTTCTACCATAAAACAATAAAACGTTTCTTTAAAGAGAAAATTACAATGTCGTCATCCAAAATTTTGGTATTTTGTATCATCCTCATTGAGTCATTTCACTCGCTAATCTTCACGAATGTATGTCATATAGTTTACGCTTTGCCCACCATTAATCATCACTAGGACTCCTGACCCCCGCGATGTCGCGGGGGAAAATATTTCAAAAATCGTTAAAAAAATATCGAACGAAAATTAATAATAACGATGGTAGATGATTAAATGTTATAACGATTTATAAAATAAACTGTAAAGTTGCAATTTTTCGTGAAATAAACTAAATGTTGCAATGGTTCAACTAAACGGCTGCAATCATTTTATGAAAAATTACGATAAAAAGATGCAACCGTAAAAAATATTTACTCGGATTGCAACTTTCTCAAAAAACATAACGTAAAATAATTTTTTTAGTTTAAAAAGAAATAAATGAAATGTTGCGATATATCAAAAGTTGTAGCGGTTCGTCAAGTTCGTCAAATAAACTAAAGATTACAATGGTTCGTAAAACAAAACCAAAAATTGCAATGATTGGTCAAATAAACCAAATGTTTCAACGGTTCAATTAAACGATTACAATCTCATTTAAATGCATTTTGATAATTAAAAATTAAAAATATTAATTTATGAAAATTATACCGAGATACGCGACGGTAGATAATTAGATGTTATAGCAATTTGTAAAATAAACCAAAGGTTGCAATTGTTCGTGAAATACAAAACAAAATATATAAATCAAAGGTTGCAATCGTTCGTGAAATAAACTAAATATATAAATCAAAGGTTACAATTGTTTGTGATATAAACTAAAAGTTGCAATTGTTTGTGAAATAAACTAAATATTGCAATAATTCGAATAAAAGGTTGCAACTGTTTATGAAGAGGTACAATAAAAAGAAGCAACCGCAGAAGATATTCGGATTGAAATTTCCAAAAAAAACATACCCGTAAAATATAAATTTTAGTTTAAATATTAAAAATATATCCATATGTAAACTATGAAATAAACCAATTATATGTGTAGTTTATTGGTTTACGTAAAAAGAAATTCAATAAAACAACATGACCGTACAAAAATAACTGTAAGAAAAACAACCATAAATATTTAAACGAAATATTACAATAAAAAGACACAACCGTTCAGATGTACAAATGGTATTTATTGGAAACGACATAACCGTAAAAAAATAACCGATTAAAATGAAAATTACGATAAAAAGACGCAACCAAAATAACCGTAAAAAATAACCGATTTAAACGAAAGGTTACGATAAAAAGACGCAACCGTTCAGATGTGCAAATGGTATTTATTAGATTGCTATTATATATAGATTAGTGACCAATATTCTCTGTAGTCTTTTAAAATCATTTATTTCTCTTGTTCTGCACAGGCAATGTTTTCAAAGATGACAAGCCATTGACAAATCCTTTCACAGGAAGAAAGACAGGAAAACCACCATGCAAACCACAAGGAGATCATTTTGTCTGCACTGGCGCTGAACACCGGATAATGTATACCATCGCAGGCTGTTGGAGGAACTGCTGAACAACCTAGTAAACCCAACACCTACTTTTCAAAGATTTAAGAAATTTGAAGAGCAGTTATCTACTAATTTATTTCCTTAGAATACAAATAGTAAATATTCATGTGGCTTCACCAAAAATAATTGTGCCCACCTTAATATTGCTTAGTAACTTTTAATTTCTATGTAATACACAATGGGAAAAATGTCAAAAAATTCGCGAACTTTCAAATTTGAGACGAAAAAAGCATGAACTTTCGAAATGTCATTTAAATCATGAAGTTTAGGTTGACTTTTGACAAAATAGTGAAGTTTAGTTTGACTTAGCCATTTCGGGCATGCCGTTAAATTTCCCTTAACCAAACGATAACGGTGTTAAATTTCCGTTAGAACTCTCCGTTGAGTCCAAACGACGTCGTTTTGAAACTCTGAAACGGCGTCGTTTCATTAGAAAATAAGATGAAAAAACTGCATCTATCGGGAATCGAACGGGAAAAATGTCATTTAATCCCCCAACTTTCAAATTGTGGCCATTTGAGACACCAACTTCATATGTGGCCATTTAAAACATGAACTAAACGTTGACTTACATTTGAGACATGAATATTCGTTGACGAGGCCAAAATAGACATGCCGTTATCAGTCGTTAACGGAACGTCTAACGCCCGTTATCCTCCGTTAACGACTCTGTTAGTCAACTTTCATTGTGGCCATTTTAAACATCAACTTTATATATGGCCATTTAAAACATGAACTAAACGTTGACTAACATTTGATACATGAGAATTCGTTGACCAGGCCAAAATAGACATGCTATCATCAGTCGCTAAAAAAACCTATAACATCCGTTAACGACTCTGTGATGCAGCGCATCTCCAAGACATGTTCGTCACGTTTGAGCTAAGTATGTTGTTTGGGTTTTGTTTCTCATGGGCCATATGTTCGTGGGCTTAAAAACGTCGATATTGTTTTAAGTTAGACTAGGGTTTTTATGTTATGATTCTTATATAAGGAGGCGTGAGACTCTTTTGTAAAGCAACTTTTGATTATTGAATAAACTAGTTTTAAGAGAGCTTTGTGTTAAGCCTAGAGAGGATGACTCTCAACCCTAAGAGCTTGTGTTCAAGCCCTGCAAGGAGGACTTGCAAAACCTAGTCGATCTCGTTCCCTTGAACCGATCTCGACCTTATCCCTATTGCTTCTTTGTCAAGTTTTCGACGTTCGAAACAAGATGCATTCGTGAATCCGAATTCTCTTGGAGATTTTGTGTTCTCGTCTGTTAATTAGCTTCCGCTCTTTATCACTATGTTAGTATGCCCAAAACCTCAAATCTATTTCTACAATAGCCCAATCAAGACAAACAATCCTATTATCTCTATCTCTTCCAATTGCAGCTAGAAAGTGACCTTTTATTTTCTATTTCGGAAAAGCTTCAGTTAGTCCTATGATGGGTCTACAAGTTTGCTTCCATCATTTCTTTTAAGATTAAAAACAGATATATAAACGAAAAACCTATGTTTGCTTCCAATTATTGGCTATGCGATTATCTCTATATCAAACTATGTCTTTGGGTTCTGCTTTAAAACAAACTTTTTGATTTGGAGATTTCATTTGGGAAAAATCATGATTTCTTCTCGAGTATCCTCAAAACGACGTCGTTTTGGGCATACTAACAGAGTAGTTAACGAGTAATGACGGATGTTATAGGTTCTTTTAGCGACTGATGATAGCATGTCTATTTTGGCCTGGTCAACGAATTCTCATGTATCAAATGTTAGTCAACGTTTAGTTCATGTTTTAAATGGCCATAGATAAAGTTGATGTTTAAAATGGCCACAATTTGAAAATTGACTAACGGAGTCGTTAACGGAGGATAACGGGCGTTAGACGTTCCGTTAACGACTGATAACGGCATGTCTATTTTGGCCTGGTCAACGAATTTTCATGTCTCAAACGTAAGTCAACGTTTACTTCATGTTTTAAATGGCCACATATGAAGTTGGTGTCTCAAATGGCCACAATTTGAAAGTTGGGGGATTAAATGACATTTTTCCCGGAATCGAACAGCTGACCTACTGGACTAATGAGAGGTGCTCAACCGTTGCGCTACGATAACATTTTGGTATTGTACCAAACCGAACATATATATACTAACAAATAACTATGTACAATTAATTAAAACAATATACAATTTATTAACAATAACAAAACTAAAAAACAATAACCAAACATATACAAATATTATATATACTTCCATAAATATATATTTTGAAATTTTTAAATATTTAATTTTATATATAAAGATTTCTTCTTTATTTGGAAAATTGTTTTTTTTCCTAAATTATAAAAAAAAACAAAAATGAAACTAATAGAATATAGTAAATTAAATATATGACAAAAAATTTATACAATCTTTCTCACATAAATATAAAATTTATACAATTCTTCTCACATAAATATAGGATCAAAGATTGTATAAATTATAGGAATAAAGATTTTATAAATTATAGGATTATAGGATTGTAAAAATTTCAAAATATATATTTATGGAAGTATATTTAATATTTGTATATGTTTGGTTATTGTTTTTTAGTTTTGTTATTGTTAATAAATTATATATTGTTTTAATTAATTGTACATAGTTATTTGTTAGTATATATATGTTCGGTTTGGTACAATACCAAAATGTTATCGTAGCGCAACGGTTGAGCACCTCTCATTAGTCCAGTAGGTCAACTGTTCAATTCCCGATAGATGCATTTTTTTCATCTTATTTTCTAATGAAACGACGTCGTTTCAGTGTTTCAAAACGACGTCGTTTTGACTCAACGGAGAAATCTAACGGAAATTTAACACCGTTATCGTCTGGTTAACGGAAATTTAACGGCATGCCCGAAATGGCCAAGTCAAACTAAACTTCACTATCTTGTCAAAAAGTCAACCTAAACTTTATGATTTAAATGACATTTCGATAGTTCATGCTTTTTTCGTCCCAAATTTGAAAGTTCGCGAATTTTTCGACATTTTTCCAACACACAATACTAAATATTTTTCAGCTCTTTTTTATTTTATACTGGTTAAGAACCCGTGCTATGCACGCTGTATCTTAATCTATTTAGTTAATATAGACCTTTTTTGTTGTCGTCATTTTGATCCTGTAATGAATTTTTGGTGATGATTTATAAATTCTGCTTCAATGCCATGTTCCAAAATCTTCAAACTGAAGCTAATACATTCTTTATTCTACAACACGAAAATGTCTCGCAGATGCAAGAAATATGGAAAATAAAACAAAACTCGAAATGATCAGAAGAAAACTGTTATCAGCTGCTTTGAAGAATGTCTTTTTTTTTTTTAGTGAAATTGCGATCTAGCTAGCTGCTGCAGCAGCTGGTTTGTTTGCAAATGCGACACCCTTCTCGATGCTAGCTTTCAGTTCTGGTTTAAGAGCTTCTAGTGCTTTCTGCTCATACTCAGTCAACCCCTGAAGGTCTGACTCAATCACAGCTTCAAGACCGTTCTTCCCAAGCTTGATCCGCGATGCAAAGAAAGGAAGATCAGTCAGAGTCGACTCCACAAACGAGCACTCGTAGACATCTCCGTCTCCATCAAGAGCACGGAGAGATGACTCGACAAATCTTGCTGCAGCATATGCCATTGACAAAGTAGCTGAACCTGCACCTGCCTTAGCATCCACAACCTCAGTCCCAGCGTTCTGAATCCTAACAGTGAGCTCTTGGATCTCTTCATCGGTAAAGTTGACAGACGGTTTTGTTTTCGAGAGGAGAGGCAAAATGGTGATTCCAGCATGTCCACCAATAACCGGAACATCCACATCAATAAGCTTAAGGTTCTTTTTTTGAGAAACAAAAGTGTTAGCCCTCACAACATCCAACGTCGTGACACCAAACAGCTTCTTAGGATCATAAACACCTTTCTTTTTCAACACTTCAGCAGCAATCGGTACCGTAGAATTAACCGGGTTACTAATAATATGAATAAAAGCATTAGGACAGTTATCAGCAACAGCTTCAACAAGCGTCTTCACAATGTTGGCATTGATGTTGAAAAGATCATCACGAGTCATCCCCGGTTTCCTCGGTACACCAGCAGGAATAACAACAACATTGACATCTTTCAAACAATCAGCCAACTCAGAAGGACCGGTAAAATCACGAACTTGAGAAGGAGTATTACAATGACTCAAATCAGCAGCAACTCCTTTAACATTCGCAATATCGTAAAGATGAAGCGTCGAAACTAACGGAGACATCTTGATGAGAAGTGATAAAGGCTGACCTATACCACCAGCAGCACCAAGAACAGCAACTTTGTAGGAAGCATTGATTTTGAATCCATAAGGCTTCTTGTCAGATGTTTGAGCTTTCGTTACGGAACCGCGGAGAGTCTTGGTTAAGGAAGAGGAATCAGATCCAGAGATGAGAGACGTTGATCTTAGACCAGTGAAGCTAGGGAGTGAGTTAAATTTCACAGCTTGGAGTCTTGAATTTGGTAAGGAACTGGGTTTAGAGGAGTATGAAGAAACAGTTGAAAACAGAGATGCTGATGTTGCTGCTGCCATTTTTGTTTTCCCCTGTTTTCACAAAAATAAACCTAACAGATATTCATATTCATATAACTCCCAAAAAAAGTTCAAATCTGAGGAAACAAATTAGAAACCCTAATCGATGAAAGACCTAAGGGCAGATAGAATTTCACAGGAGACTCCGCTAAAATCGTAAATCTAAGAATATAATCCAAAAATAAAACAAAGAATTGAAAAAAGAAACGAGAAGTTGAGAATCTAACCTTGTTGATCTGAAAAAGCCGAGAGAGAGTGAGAGAGGCTTCTTAAGGAATTTGATTTGGATTTTGCTCTCTGTTCGTTAGATAGACTCAGTGAAGAAGAAGGTAAGGGGATTAGGTAACGATGGAGGAACAAAACCTTGTTTTTAAAAAAAATATATAAAGAAAATTGAAAAAACCAAAAAGAATAAAAAGGAAGCAGATCTGTGTTTTGGTTGTCTCGTAGGATCCGCCAAGAGGTGATGTGAAACTTGAGTTGTGTCTTTTAGTAGTGTCCGTATGACAAACCAAACGTTGCGTTTTACCTTATTATCGATACCACGGGCTCTTTTGTCTCATCAAGTTGTTGTTGTGATATCGTGTGATGAATATTTCTTGTGTAGTTGATTTTTTTTTTTCGTTGACATTAATTTGTAATGTAATTCTTAGAGAGACTGTATCAACCCACATTTTTTCTGATCAATATGTTATATTTTAAAATTTATAATTTTTGTAAATTACATTGTTTTTAAAATATTTTGTTTATTACAATACTATTTGGAAAATATATGAAATTCAGTTGGTAAAATGCGGTTATAAACTTTGTAGTGTTAAAAAAATATAGAAAGTTTATAAGTGATAATATAAGTGACAAAAATTTGAAAATAATTTCAATATTTGATATCATAGCGGTTTGAATATTAAGCTATCTGAATATATATTAAAATAATAACTTAAAATTATTAACAATATGTAAATATAATCTTATATGTATGTTTACCGTAATGGTTTAGGTCAAGCGCATTGTTTTATTTTACTATCGATTGTAGCTTTTTTCGGTGTTAAAACTCTTTACCATCTTCATCTTAATATTTGTTGAATGATCACATGCGAGTGATACACATACAGTACACACTTTAACTGCAATAGTTAGAGTTATGTAATCAATCTTATATAGTAGAGTTTCATCTGCTAACAATCATAACAGTTAAAAATAATTAAAACGTTAAGTATATATTTAATGGTTTTATACTTTATTGTATCTCGGCAAAACTCTGAACCACAATTTTTTTTGCTTGTCTATAAAATCACAACACCTACTCGGAGATGTACGGTAAGATTTCGAGGGCAAAAAATCACACCCGGCCCAACTGGCATAGTGGCATGCAGAGCCGTAGCAACGATTTTGAGGGCCACATGCGAGGAAAAAAAAAGGGCCGCTCTAAAAAAATGCATAATTGTAAAGAAACTTAACGCAAACCAGAGATTCGAACACGTAGCCCTTGCTTCCCTTGCTTCTATTCAGCTACGGCTCTGGTGGCATGTACTCCAAGGTATCTTAATTACCTCTCTTTTTTTGCATGTCCTCTAGATTCCTATCTCATCCACAATTAGGGTGTTGCATAAAACTTCAATTATGTTGTTGTTTTACTTTAAACCACTCTTTTTCCACATCAGTGTTTAGTTTTAACTCTTTATTTTGTACTGATCAATAAAGTGTTACATTGCAAAAAATGTATGGCATAAAACATAACGAGGATATAAGATATATCAGCAAGATATAAATTTGAATATATTTCTAGACTTAGATGTTAACTAACTCAATTTGATAAATATAAGTCAAAAGGAGAGTAGTGTCTTCTCTTTATTTTAATTTTTTTTTTACGCCAGTCTTATATATCTCTATTATTTGAAAATTAAAGGCTTGTACATATCATCCATATATATATATGTAGTTTATTAACAATAGCATCACTGGATTTAATAACTGAACTACATAAATAAAACTATGCTTTTGTCCAAGAGTAGACAAGTATATAGTCTAATCGTCTCCGATGTTAAACTAACTCAATTCATAGTCCGTAATAATAATTAGACGTAGCTAACTTATAATACATAAAAATTTATCGATACCAGAATTATATTAATTCATTTTTCTTCACTTTATATATCTGTCAGCAATCGACGACGCAGCCTCGTTGTCGTGGCAAGTGGCGATTGTTAGCACCCGAACCTGGATAGTCGTTCAACTCCATCACCATCCTTTCTTCTACCTCCTTCCTCAGCTCCTAATAACATTATTTTAAGGAAAACCAAATTTGAATCTTTAATAATCTAATTATAACCTTTCAAAAACACATATACAAGATGTATATATATGTAATATATATATATATATATATACATATCTTAAGAACTAACCATTAGTGTATCTTGTTGAGGTAGATCAATTTTGGGCTTCTCCATCAAACTCCCAAGTCCTATATACATACAAAAATATAGATGATATAAGTTAAAACATATGATGTAAATATTTATTACATAAAATACGATTTAAGAGAGATGAAGATCTTACTCGATGCATTGGATGGGAAGAAGAAGATGTGAGATAGGGACAAGAAGAAGATCATGAGGAGATGGATGAGAGCTTTGTTGGCCATTTGACTATGAAGTGTTATGATAAAAATAAATTCAGTTAAAACCTTAATGTTGTTGTGAGTTTTGTCTCTCTTTTTTTCCCCAACTTGTTTTGAGTTTTGTCTTTGTATTGGTTTCGTTTATAGTCTTTTATACATAGTTCTCTTCTTCCAATTTGCGCATTTTATACTATTATCGTGGTGGGGCTTTAACCACTAAATTAAAATATGGAACGTTTTTTTAAATCTGATTTGGAGTGCTATAGTATTTTGTATCATCCCATCAAGATGTCCAAACTTTAAAAGAACATATACGAAGAAACAAGCAATCGACGCGGTTTCACTTTTCCACGTTTAATATTCTATATAAGATACTAATTATAATTACAATATGAAAAAATGTGTGTATATATACTCCATTATACATAAGCAAAATCATTGTTTGAATGTTCATTCAGATTAAACAGATATTTCATTGTTTTGAATTTATCAAGATTATAGTCAATATAATGTTGATAGTTTTTGTAGAGTTTTCTCTTCCTGCAATGTATAAATATTGTATGCATATGTAAATGATCGATAAGAAACTTGTAGATGATGGATGTTGTTTAAAGTGGTGGAATTGTGGGAGCCAATGGTCGTGACCACTTAATTACGCGTGTCTATTTTATAGTTAGTCATTGACAATAACAAATGGGCCGTGTCAAACGAAGCTTTGTGTCTAGTACTCTAGTGCTTTGGAAGTTCACGTTTAGTTTTTTTTTATTTTTTTCACGTTTAATTTGCTTTGTTCAATTGTCAATTGACTACTCATATTTTTCACTAATGTTAAGAATATTAACTATAGGCAATTATAAAATGACTAAATCATTGAAACATATACTTCTTTTTTTAATAACATGGTACACTAGATTGAAGTTTTACACTAATTTCAAAACTTTCATCCACCATTTGGATTTTGGATTTCATGAAATCAAACATTTATATATTTAATAAAAATGTATCTTACAATACAACAAAAACAACACCCGGGTGTTGTTTTTGTCTCACGGCCTCTGTGGCTCTTCTCCAGAGAATCTTTTTGAGGTTCGCAAGGCTTTTTCATCCGGGTTTAGGTTGTGGTAAGGAGAATTTTCTAGTTTCAGATCTGTAATTTTATCATTGTTTTAGGTTTTATATATTTAATTTGAGTCTTTGGGTTATGAATCCGGGAAATAATCGAACAGATGTTATGTATTTTTTTGTTTGGGTTTTTTTCCTTTTGTTTTACCTTAGTTTGGTTTTTGTCTCCGGAAATTTTCATGTACTCACTGACTTAGTTTTTGGAAGGGTTGTTTTTCTTCCCGGCTTTTGTATTCCAACCTTTAATTCTATCAATGAAATCTATATTTCTAGTGAAAACAAAAAAATACAACCAATAATACGAAACTATTTGTATGTAAAAACTTTCTTACCTCAATAAAAAATTTCGAAGATACACTATATCTTTATTGGCGATCACTATAATGGAGGATAGCTAAGCAGAGACAGTAATATTGAAAAATATTTAAACCATTTTCAATTGTTTAGACATGTTGACAAAGTATACATATCAATGTATATAATTAGTCCATTTAAATAAAGTTAGAATATATGTAAGTGCAGATATGATATACATGCTTGTCAAAATCATGGCACTAACTCTTAATGATGTTTTATGATCACTTCACGAATTTGGCTTCTATAATGGTTAATACATCATACCGCTTACTCTTAGCATATACGGCATTCATTTTTATTTAGATACAACTTTTTTTCTATTCTTTTACATCTTTTATAAAATCAAACCTCAAAAGTAAGTACTACATAGAAATAATTCATATATTTCAAAAAATTTAAAAGGCTTTTTTTTACTGACTAGTGACTAGTAAATCATAAGTTTTTGATTCTCTACATCGAGAAGATCGAAGGCATTGTTAATTTTGAGAATTATGGATTTATAATTGTTCCAACAACGTGGATTAACTGTTTTTTAATTAAAATCCCACCTACTGAAGCTAGCTTTATGGCCATATGCATGCACTGCTTTTTCGGCAAAATGTCAAAAACATCACCAAAGATTTGTGTTCTTGGAAAGTTTCCCTTTTGTATTTTAAGTCAACAAGAAATTTAATAAAAATTCAATAGTGGCCATTGGATCACATCACACCTTCTGTATGTGTTCACCAATATAATATTACTAACCATTTTTGATATCCTTTTCTTAATTGAGATTAGCAGGTCATACATTTTAAGAAATCACTAGAAAGGGACTCTACCAAAAGGAAAGAAACCACTAGAAAGGGATATTTTTTATTTTTTGAGTTTTGAGGAAAGTTCCTCCTTAGTCCTTAGAGAACACTTAGATATAATATTAGATAGACTTAAGTGGACGAATGGTTCCTCTTCGGTTTCGGGTTATCCGAGTAACAATTTCTGTAAAACGAATTGCTTTTGGTAAGAATTTGGTTAGATTGTAGCTCAAAGCCTCAAACAATTCATTTTTAATTCAAATATTCATCTTTAAAATGATATAATTTTTAACATTTGAAATACCGAAAATTATTCAGGGTTGAGCATTTTAGGCTGATAATAAGTATAATTTAACTAAAATAAAAATAAAATGTAAAGAAGACTTTAGTTCCTTGTTATACAATTTGACATGCAACTAAAATAGATTTTCGAGTAGTTATTCCTTTTTCTTTTTTTGCGTGAGATAATGTATTTTATTTAGTTATGTAGTAGAAAGTATATCCGATTTGAGTTAGAGGAATATTCTTTATGGTGCTAATTTTCAGTTTTACCAAATCACGAAAAAGTGAGCGTTTAAGGAGAAAGCTTGAAAGATGTCAAAAAGGGAAGGTTTTGAGGTTTTAAATGGGCTAACATATGGACCTTTAAATGGGCTTTCAAGAAGAGATGTGGTGGAGTACTAAATATGCTTAATGTGGGATCGAACATCTTTTTGAATACTCTTTGAATAATTGATTTTACATGACACTTTTTTGTATTTCTCAGAAACTTCGAGAGATAAAGTAACCAAGTAGAAAATCAGGGTTTTCAGGATTCAGTCCATCTTCTGGCTTTTGATAGAAGTTAGGGTTTCTCATTTTTGTTGTTTCTTGTCCATGTGTTTGTAATAATGAAGAATTAAATTGTATACAAATAAAAGTACTTTTTCCATATATATATAGGTTTTCTTGTATATGTATATCTGTTTACTATGCAAATATTGACATGAAACTGTAAAAATTTGCTTCAAAAATACATAAGCGATTATAGAGAGATGGTTGCAACCTTCCTCCTAACAATTGGCTGCAATTCGAGATAGTGACATAGACACACAATTTAAAGAGACACATGCATGTTCATTAGTAAGTTAATTAGTCTACATGTCAATCTTACAATTGATAAAACAGCTTATGTGTTACTACCCCGGAGCTAGAGACATTTCACAATACAAGACGTTTTATTGTATTGATTTTTTAAAGTAAGCCACGATTCGTGAAGTAAAATCACACTGTTTTGTCGTCGAAAAAAAATCAAGTAGAATTATCTAATTAATCAAAAGAAGGAAAAACTAGATAGAAAAGGTGTTGTTTTAAATGTAGCTCCCAAGGGGACGCAGCGTCCACATCTCGCCAGTCGTGTTGTGTAAAGGCACGGCTTAGACACAAAGATGGCTTATCTTCACATATATTATTTATCTTGTATTTATTTAAATTATCTTCTTATAAATGAAAAACCTAATAATATTCAAGAAGTACAAATGTGTACTACACTCAGATAAGAAAACAGATTGAGAATAATTAACTGAGCAAACAAGTATGATATTTCACTTATTAATTTTCGGATAATTATGCTCTTGGTTAAGTCTTAAGAAGCCCTGGGCATAAAAACCGAAACCGAAAAACCGAACCGAACCGAACCGAAACTATCCGAATTTTTCGGTTCACTAGTAAAAACAAAGTGTATAGCTATGGAATCTTTTGTGACTAAGACCAAAATTTCGTGGCTATATAACCAAATAGTCACGAACAGACACAAAAAATAATCGTGTCTATACAATCGTGACTTAAAATAATTCGTGGCATTTCGTGACATCTTAGCCACGGTTTATGCACGGATATTTTGTGCCTAATTTTGTCACGAATTGTCCATATAAATGTCCGTGTCTTATTTACCACGATTTTATTCATGTCTGTTTCGTGACTAAATGTGATTGGCCAATAAAAAAAAATTGAAATCTGTAACCTGAAATTTAAAACCCTAATAACCTGAAATTTCAAATCTAAATTACCATACATTGCCAAAAGTTTTAAGAAAGATCCAAAAGATTCCAAGTCTTACAAAAGATGCAAATATTCTAAATAGCAAGCTGAGAATGGAAACAAGAAACCAAGCTAGCAGACTAGCTAACTAAACACTTGTAAAGCTTTGGTCACCACTCTTCAAAGGCATCTTGTTGAGCTTGAGTCATAGGTGGAGTTGAGGCAGTATTCTGCATTGTGGCATTCAGAACAGTGGGATCCGAGCTCTAGATGTAGCACGGAGCAATGCTTATTCGGTTCTGCGAGCATAGTTGTTTGCAGCTGAAGATGCTGCACTTGTAGATCCGATAGCTCCTGGAGGCATGGAAGGACCTGCAGGTGAAGACCTTACCGGCCTTCTCTGTTGCATATCTAGAAACAAAAACAGAACACATATATGAGCCACATAAGAATCAGAATGAATGTTGACATATGAACTTTAAAATAGTGACAAAAGCTTAATGACAAAAATCTTACAAAACCAGTCAAGACATGACGGCAAATCCAAATTTACACAAAGAGTTTCAAGAGAAAAGTAGGTGACTTTAACAAATAACTAAACTCTAATCAAAAACCTAAGAGAAAAGCTATGTCCGTATATGAGTTTCACAATTTGATGCAACATGGAAAAAAGGTATGGTATTTTTTATCAAAGACATTAGCCGAGCAATTAACAACAACCTAAGACCTCAATTTGGAATCTCAGCAACAAAAAAGAAACCTAAAATTCGAAAATCATCTACAAGTTGCAAAATCCCACCTTTTGAAACAAACCCGATAAGATCCTTGAAAACCAATTCCTATACAAACCCAAATCCCTAAGAATTATACATTGAAAAAAGAAGAAACGTTTATGGAGAACGAGAAGAAGAAGATCTACCTGGGAGATTCAAATCGGCGGGTCTTGAGCGACGGCGGTCGGAGGCTGGGTCGGATGCTGCGCCGGAGGCTACGCCGGATGCTGCGCCGGAGGCTACGCCGGATGCTGCGCCGAAGAAAGACATTGTTGAGGTTCTTATGTCTTGTTCGTGAAAGAGAGAGGAGTCTTGGTCGTGAAAGAGAGACGAGAGAATAGAAAAAAGAGTGTAAGTGTTAAAAATGAGGAAGGCACTAGGGTTTTTGTCACTTAGGCGGCTAAACAAAAAAAAAAACCAAATAAATTGGGCTCTAGATTTTTCAGTGACCCGGGAAAACAAATTAATTGGTGATTGTGTCACGGTATATCCACGTTGCTTGTTCGTGACATTCATGTCACGTTTATGTCGTTACAAAAACGTGGCACCAATAGTTAGGTTTCAACCGTGACTTTTTTTGTGGCAGATTTAGCCACGATACTTCCACGAAATTGTCACGTTTTTTAGATTTATTATTTTCGTGGCATTCTGTGATAATTTCGTGACTATTTGAAATATAGCCACGGAATGACTGTGACTTTACCATGGCTATAGAATAAATTTCTACTAGTGGTTTCGGATGTTACAAAATAACCGAATGGTTCTCTTCCCAACTATCCACGGATATCGGTTATTAACCGAACCGAACCGATATCCATGGATATCCGTTTTAAACCGAACGTAATTTATTAATTAATGAGGCCTAAGCCCATTTGCCTAATCCCTACCCAACCCATTACTCTCTTCACTCTTCACTAATAATCTATACTCTAATCTCTCTTTCTCTCTTTCTCAAGTCTCTTTTGAACTTGATTATTTTGTTGCGGTTTCAACTCTTAAGTCTCTTTGAAGTTTGAACTTTGTTATTTTGTTGCGGATTTGGATTTTGGAACTCTAGAATATTGTTAGTTTGTTATGGATCTCTCTGGACTGAACTATGTAGACTCCTTTTTTGGATTTGCAACTTGAATTATTGCATTTTGAAGCTTTTGGTTCATATTTGCATACATTATTAGTATTACAATCTGTTTTTATTCGGGTAATGGTTCGGTTATTTGGATAGTTCGGTTATTTGGTGGGTAAATAATCGAACCGAACCGAACCATACCCGAAAGTATTTCGGTTATCTTATGGTTCTTTTCTCAAGTATCCAACCCGAACCGAACCGAAAGCTAACCGAACCGAACCGAACCGAAAACAGTTCGGTTCTCTTATGGATCCCAAGTGCCTAGAACCGAATAACCGAATAACCGAATAACCGAACCGAACCGAACCGAATAACCGAACGCCCAGGGACTTAAGAGTTTTCCAAATAACTAACATTTGTTCATGTGTACCAAGATTACAACATTTACAGAGTTTCCAAGCTCAATATAATTCTTTCTATGTTGACCAACAAAAAGAAAGAACTTGTATATGCTCTTAACGATACTATTCTCCAATATAATTTCTATAATTTTTAGGAAAAAAATAATAGTACCTATTTTTTATTGGAATAAAAAATGTCACAGAAAACAATAGCATTAAATGGTACAACTGTTTTGGCATTGCAAGCCAAAATATTAATGGGGAAAAAGGCATCTAAAATATGTATTTTCTATTTGGCACTTATTTGGAGAGGTAACGAAAACGGGAAGTTTTTAAATATCTTATTAGATAAATATATTTAAGTTTAAAGGTATTGAGAAAACATACTTAATTTGATTTTTTAAATGGCACGTTCGGTACATAATATCTCCTTTGGAATGAGGGTTAATTTCAAAATTTCATTTTAGTGTTAATTTTAAAAAAATTCCACCTAATAAATTGTAAAAGAAATGAGAAGTATGTAATACTAATATCTAAGAAGTAGTAACACCTATTTTTTCCCTCTAAAATTCTTCAAAATCAGATGTTACATATTAGCTAAAAATGCTAAAATTCGTTAGTTCACCATATTGTTACTATTTAAAGAAAATAATGAAAAAAATTATATCAGCGAGAGAAAATAATAAAATTACTAGGATGTGATGACAGTAGAACACGTGAAGGGTTCTGATTAGATCGAGGAAGAAAAAGACATGAATCTTTTTGTTGAAATCCATGAGCAGGTGTGACAGAATCCAACGTGGCAAAAGACAGACTTTGATTTAGATCCTCCAAGAAAAACTCAAGTTGGTAATTGTACAATGTGGCAGAGACCTAAAGAACCTTTTTGTTCACACCCAATTGCTTATTGACACGTCATAAATCCAACCTTTGCTTTTTTTTTTCTTATCCAAACGTGTACACCTGATGGATACCAAATCATGCCTAAGGCTGCTCTTAAGTCTTAAATCTCTTTATCTTTATCACCAAATTCTTTAGAACAAAACCATCATCAAACACAAGTTTAATGATAAGAGTAAAGGAACAAAACCATCAAATGAAAGCAAGAAAAAAAAATCAAACAAAACAGATATTAGTCTCTTTTAAAAGAGACCGAACTTGGGACTATATCAATAGAAGAGAGTTTCCGTCACTGATTCTAACAAACCAGGAAAATGTTTGAACAATGAAAGAGACAACAAACCATAAAAATAGTCAAAGAGATTATTCTCTACATCTAGTTAGAAGAAACTGCTACCCAATTTCAACGAAGCCTAATATCTTCTCTATAAAAAATCAGAACGTCCAATGGTGTAGCAAAATATACCAAGAAGAAGTGATTCTCCAATACTTTGTGTCAATACCACACCCTGCACATAAAACTACATCAACGTTGTTAATTTCCCGCAGACCAAAACGAATGTCAAGTCAGTTTACGTGTTTAACGTGTTCACCATCATCTTCTCTAACGATTAAGTTTTTATCATATATTACCGTAAACTCTTGATTCTCCTCCTGAAAATCTTCCGCCATGAATGTCGTGAACCAACCACCAACATAACCAAATTCATCACTTTGAAACTCTATCACATGTCCAACAAGAGGAAAAGAGCACAAGAAAGGAAGAAAAAACGCGTCGGAGGTGAAGAATGATCAAATTTAAATCTCTTTACCTAATGGACTTTTCTATATTAAATTTTGTATAAAATTGAATCTAAATATTTAAATAAATTATTTTTGAAAGAAATTATACAAAACGGTAATGTTATAAATTAGAACAACATCTACATATTCAAATTGTAATTAAACAGATTGTGATGTTATTTAGCACAAAAGTTGTATGACAACAAAAACTTTTAATATGAAAATTTTCAACTATATTGGTAGACGAATGATCGAGAGATTAATAAAAATTAGCGTAAAAATTTAAGATTGAATACAAATACCATGTAATGATGTCATCAAAAATAATTAAATAGTTTTTAAGTGTCATGATGCTTACAATAGATTTTTTTTCTACAAAAATCCTAGAATCTCTCGACAATGAGTGAGATCTTCTCATCTGATAGATTTTCTCTCCATTTTTTTTTCATAAAGATTCTCGATTAGTAATTTGAGTGATATGGGACATTGAAAAATCTGCACTAAAATCTCTTGGTTACAAATGTGCCATTACCATGCTAAAAATTGGGAATACTTAAAGAAAACTTAATCACCCAACATGCAGAGTCACTTAGAAAAATCTCAACAATACTCAAAATCAACAATAGGTAAAAAACCGGGAACGAGGCTCTTGTCATTCACCTCCTCATCTCATATGATAGTAACTTCGTAAATATATACTCGGTGAACTGAAAAAGAAATGAGTTACAAAACTATGTTGGCATAAGATTTGATTAAACAAGCATGGAACGCATGGTTTAACCAACATGATCGGTGATGAACTAGGATCAATGTTTTTTTTGAGAAACTAGTAATAGGTGAATTAGTTATGGTGAACCAAAAGACCTTTTAGAGTTTAAAAGAAGAAAATAACAAAATAAAATCTCATGCCATGTAGTTATTTTGTTATATTTTATGAAGTAATTTATTATTCCAAATAATATAGTAATGAATAAAACTCTTGGTAGTTTAGTACAAATTAAAATATTAAATTCTCGGAACTCTTAGTATATTTTCATGACCTTTTCAGTTTTGTGATTTACAAAATTCTTGGAAGCCATGGTGCATCCAACAATTATCTTAAGCTATATTTAACTCCGTGATAAATATTATAGTTTTTCATGATGAGAAAAAAAAATATTGTAGAGATGATTTATTGAAAAAAAAATCAGTACGTTATAATCAATATAATCTGTTGCTTCATTTTCTATACGCCAATTAAAAACAAAAAGCAAATAAACAAATTCTCACAATAAAGATTAACTTCGTTTCTGATAGGAAACTAAAAAACTGATACTTTTAAGTATATGGTTTTGAATTGTCGAATAAATATGTGCGACAAAAATTAAGAGAACCAAAAAAAGGATTAGATGCGAATAATAAATAGACATAAAAAGGTAGGAAATATTAATATTAATTAATAAAACCCGACAACCCGACCCGGTATTAATGAGGGAAAAGGAAAATATCAGAGGCCACATAAACTTGTGGCTGAGAATTGAATTGTGATGCTGACGTGTTTCCTCCTTCTCTTTTAAACGGATCTTCTAAATCCCTTAATTTCACCATTTCACACTCTCCCAAATCTCCCCAACAAAAAAAAAAAAATCACAGAGACAGAGAGAGACAGAAGAAACAGAGACTCCTCGAAGCTTAAAAAAAAATGATGATGGAGTGTAGAGATCCAGCTATTAAGCTCTTTGGTATGAAAATCCCTTTAACGGCGGTTTTTGAATCGTCGGTTACGGTGGAGGAGGATGAAGAAGATGACTGGAGCGGCGGAGATGGAGGAGATGACAAATCACCAGATAAGGTATTGATTGACTTAATTTTGGTCTGAAATTGGAACTGTTAATATTTAGACCTCAAAATAAATGTGATTAGATTAGTTTTGTACTAATAGTAATTAACTTAACTAGTAACTTCTTCAGTCTCTGTTTTGTCTCTATAAACTCTTTGTACTTGGTTTTGTTGATCTTGGATCTACAATTTGTGTTAGAGATTCTTAGTTTAGTGTTTATTGTGTCTCAGGTAACACTAGAGATAACAGATAAGAACAACAAGAACTGTAACAACAATAGTTTTAACAATTCGAATGATTCGAAACCCGAAACCGTGGACAAAGAGGAGGCGACATCAACCGATCAGATAGAGAGTAGCGAGTCGCCTGAGGATAATCAGCAGACGACACCTGACGGTAAAACCCTGAAGAAACCGACAAAGATTCTACCGTGTCCGAGATGTAAAAGTATGGATACTAAGTTCTGTTATTACAACAATTACAACATAAACCAGCCTCGTCATTTCTGCAAAGCTTGTCAGAGATATTGGACTGCTGGAGGGACTATGAGGAATGTTCCCGTGGGGGCTGGACGTCGTAAGAACAAAACCTCCTCTTCTCATTACCGTCACATCACTATTTCCGAGGCTCTTGAGGCTGCGAGGCTTGATCCGGTATTGCAGGCAAACACTCGGGTCTTGAGTTTTGGTCTGGAAGCTCATCAACAGCACGCTGCTCCTATGGCACCTGTGATGAAGCTACAAGGAGATCAAAAGGTCTTAAACGGAGCTAGGAACGGGTTTCACGGGTTAGCGGATCAGCGGCTTGTGGCTCGGGTAGAGAATGGAGATGATTGCTCAAGCGGATCCTCTGTGACCACCTCTAACAATCATTCAGTGGATGAATCAAGAGCACAAAGCGGCAGAGTTGTTGACACACAAATGAACAACAACAACAACAACATGAATGGTTATGCTTGCATCCCTGGTGTTCCATGGCCATACACGTGGAATCCAGCGATGCCCCCACCGGGTTTTTACCCGCCTCCAGGGTATCCAATGCCGTTTTACCCTTACTGGACCATCCCAATGCTATCACCGCATCAATCCTCATCACCTATAAGCCAAAAGGGTTCAAATCCAAACTCTCCCACTCTCGGAAAACATTCGAGAGATGAAGAATCCGCGAAAGAGGACAACGAGACAGAGCGGAAACAGAGGAACGGGTGCGTTCTGGTCCCAAAAACGTTGAGAATAGACGATCCAAACGAAGCAGCAAAGAGCTCGATATGGACAACATTGGGAATCAAGAACGAAGCGATGTGCAAAGCCGGTGGTATGTTCAAAGGTTTTGATCAGAAAACAAAGATGAATAACAACGACAAAGCCGAAAATTCCCCTGTTCTTTCTGCTAACCCTGCTGCTCTATCAAGATCACACAATTTCCATGAACAAATTTAGAGTTACATATGTATATGTATATATGTATGATTGTATGTATAGAATTGGAGAATGATGAGTTTTTGAGAATCAAACTCTTTTCTTCTTCTTAGTGACCTTTATTCCTTTAGGTGTTTTTGTTCTCTGTACACTATTTGATTCACTTTTTTTTTTTTTTACTTTCTTTCTTCATTTGTCAAAAATTGTTGGAAGATAACATTAATGGTAAAAAGTTTGTGTTGACCGTTTTGTGCGTTGGCATTTCAACCGACACTCTTCTGACTCTTCTTTACAACTTCTTGTCTTGTGAAGTTAAAAGCGACAATACTCAAAAATTAAAATAGTGTAGAAACAAATTATCTTATTCAAGATAAAATGTATAATCCGATGCAAATAGATAATAGAGAATAATAATAACTTTCCATTATGTTCAAAAATATAATAAAATATTAATAATTATGAATTTCCAAAGTTCTTTATAGCTATTTCTTCTGTATTTACATATATTGATGCTTTAGATTCTAAGTTTAAAATTGTTCCATTACATAGTTTCGGTTTATTTAATTTTTTGTTTATGAAATTCATCTGACATTTTCAATATATTATAGTTTCACTACACTTTAAAATCTCTTAAGCATACTTTGTAAATATCGAATCCAATAACATGTTCTTTATATCTTTGTGGAATGGGACCATCCAGTTTTAAGGGATTTATATCTTTTTCGAAAATATTTGAAAAAACAATTATAAGATAATTGACATGACCTTGTCATGCTTGCTCATCTAATTACCCAAGAATTGATATTTTAAGTTCTTATAAAATTGTATCCATACTTATAACACAAAGTTTTAAATACTAAATATACTTTTAATTTTCAATAATATTAGTAAAATAAATAATGTACTTCAATCTCTTACATAAAATTTGCATAAATTTTAAGGGGTTATTACGGATTTTGCCATTTTTTGTGGTATTTATGGATTTTGCTATTTTGGCTCAAATCTTACGGATTTGCCATTTTTAAACATTTTAAAAATTTACATATTTATATTTTTTTTTGCTTAAATACATACTTTATAACAAATATTAACCCTAAAAATAAATAAAACCGACTAAACCCAAATATAAAAGATAAAATATATTTTTAATGAAATATAAATTTAAACATAATACAAAATTATTCAATAATCAATAGTGATTATAATTTATGCATCAAAGAACATGTTATTGGATGAAAAAATACAATATGAAGAAAATTGGATGGTCCCATTCCACGTACAGAAAATCAGAATTTAATATGTTGAAAAAGTTTCTTTTACTTGTATCCTTTTTTTATATTGATGCTGAAAAAGATGGCTCACTATATGTTTTTTCCAGTTTTTACTTTATTATTTGGTCTGTGTCTTTGAAAGCAACTTAGATATTTGAGAGTGCCCAAACAACTAGTAGCCACACATATTTTTTTCTTTCTATTTTATACCATAGAATTAATATATCATCACCATTCTAACATATAAAAGTATGTCAAGTTGCTTTATTTCCTTTTTATATAATACTGTTCTTTTCTGCCTTTTTTCATTCTGTGGCAAAGCAATTTTGTTCTTTTTTCCATGTATTTTCCCTACCTTACATAACATTCATTTTCTTATTAAAATTTGTAAGAAGTAAATTACGAATTCAGATTTTTTTCTTCTTGTTTTTATCACCCGAACGCCTTTTAGAAAATTTGGAAAAAAATAAGTTTGGCACCCAAAAACATTGACTAATGCCAAACGCGTTTCAACCGCAAACGCACCACTATAATTGAAGACACAAAGATATATTAGGCATACCTTCTTTTTGTTTATTAGAAGATTTGGAAAATTTATACAAGATACTCATATAGATACATTTATTTGCTTTTAGCAAATGGTTCCAAACATGAGACAAGAACGTCGTTAAGATGTTTAGATCCATAAGTACATAATTACGAAGCAATGGGAAATAAAAACTCCTTTTTCATCATTTCATGTTTCTGCTGAATCCAAAAATGAAAACATTTCAAATCAAAGAAAAACAATTAACTAAAATTAGGCCTAATTAATCTTCGAAACTTCTTAAGTCTTTAAATTTATTAATTTGTCATCTAAATGTAAAGGCTCTATTTTACTGGTTTGGCCCCATAATTAACTCCTTTGGCTAGCAAACCTTATAAATATTGGAAAAAAAAAACAGAAGAAAATGAAGATATGATGCTTCTTGCTTTCTTTATAAGCATATAATTAAACTAAAATCATTTTATTGGTTTGATTATATAGTTGAGTAATTCGATACTTTGATATTCCACTGCGATCGTAAATTTCATTTACTATATATGATATATATCTATACATACAATAAATTTACAATTGTGAATTGCTATCATTTTGATCAAAGAAAATTTATTAGAATAAAAAATATATTTGTGGGATTACTGTGTAACTGTGGTAATATCTAAATTTTTCAAATCCGGTAGAAATTATATCGTTGAAATAAAAAAGGGTAAAACTTATTAGATAATATGAATTTGTGTGGAAAAAAAAAAGTTTACATAATGGTTTTTTCGGAGGGGATGAGGGAGGGTAAAGTGATAATGCACTATGGAGAAAATTTCAAGAAAATATTGAGATCAACCATTAATGTATATACTATATATACTCAATAAGAAACTTTTGATTTAGTGTTGACTTTTGATGATCAAAGTAAACCACTTCAAGAATTGGAAGTTGGAGTCAACCTCCACTAAAAGTTTTGTGAAAAGTCTCATCTCTTAATATATCCACTTGAAATAAGAAGGTCATTGCACTTTTCAATCTATACATTCCATAAGACTGTTAATTTTAATTATCTACGTCCACTTGATTCTACTCTCTTTTGTAGTTGTACTTAAAGTTTAATATAGTTCAGAGTGTGTTTTCTTGTAAGAAATCAATTTTTAGGTCAAACATGAAAATGTTCGTTAAATCATTCAAATGATACGTTTCATTACACCCTTTCTACAACCTATAATAGGTTGGGATTATATAAGTTGGTTTACTAGAAAGGATATGAGAGTTACTCTTGCCACGAGTTTTGGACTATGGCTCTAATTCATACACTTTGGCGTTACTGAGAGAAAATGCAAAAGTAAATAGAAAAAAGAGTAGAGAAATTGTTAAAAATGCCCCTTTTTCAATACCCCTTTTCAAAAATGCCCCCTTTGAGAGTCTATTTTTAAGTTTGCCCTCTTTTAATTTTTAATGACCATTTTACCCTTATTTGAAACAAAATTAGGTCCACAAAATACAAAATATTTTTTGGCGGGAAAAGTGATCCCGCAATTTTCCCGCCAAAACACTTGTAAAAACCTTTAAAATACCTTGTAAAATTTTCCCGTAAAATTTTTTCCCGCCAAAAAATTTTCCCGCCAAAAAATTTTTTTTGCGGGAAAAGTGATTCCGCAATTTTTTTTTTTTGGCGGGAAAAATTTACAAGGTATTTTAAAGGTTTTACAGAGTATTTACAAGTGTTTTGTAAGGTTTTACAATGTATTTTAAAAGGTTTTACAAGGTACTTATAAGGTTTTATAAGGTATTTATAACTTGTAAAACCTTATAAAAAACTTGTAAAACCTTATAACTTGTAAAAACCTTATAAAATAGCTTGTAAAATCTTATAATATCTTATAAATACCTTGTAAATATGTTGTAAAACCTTATAAATACCTTGTAAAAAACCTTTAAAATACCTTGTAAATTATTTTTCCCGCCAAAAATTTAACGCCAAAAAAATTGCGGAATCACTTTTCCCGCAAAAAAAATTTTTTGGCGGGAAAAAATTTTACGGGAAAATTTTACAAGGTTTTTTACAAGTTTTTACAAGTGTTTTGGCGGGAAAAATTGCGGGATCACTTTTCCCGCCAAAAAATATTTTGTATTTTGTGGACCTAATTTTGTTATTTTCCTTATATATTTGTGATATCTTTTATTAAAAGAAGGGTAATTTAGTCATTTTGTACATAAAAAGGGGTATTTGTAAAAATGGACAGCCAAAGGGGGCATTTTTGAAAAGGGGTATTAAAAAAGGGGCATTTTTGTGAGTCTCCCAAAAGAGTAAATGTGGAAAGTAGCGCAATTTTTTACTCTATAAAAATCAAATAAAAAATTAACATAATATTTCATTAGAAATGAAAAATAATTTTCTGCCTAATTACTCTGATTAGTAATTTTCTTGGGAAAATTAAAGTCAGAATAAAACTACTATTATTACGCCAACAATGTCTACTAGGTAATAAAAAAATGTTTACTCTCACCACAAAATCAAATTAATCTGCTAGATATGCTTTACTTCCAATAATCCTTTCGCTTCGATCCAAAAAATATGGACATCTTTATGATTGCAAACGAAACAACAAAATATAATATCCAATCAAAACAAAACAAATCACAAATACCGATTTTTATGAAGGTTGAACATAAAGATATTATATATACATATGATAAATTTATAATGTCTATTTGTATTTTCGTATTGTCTTTAAAGTAACATATAAAAAAGATGTTGTATATATTATGACAAAAATTGCTTTAAGAGGAATAATAAATATTAATATAATAAAAACTAGAATTTTGAGTGAATTTTTTTGCTAGTTAATAATTTTTTTGATAAGATTAATTATATGAAGCATTTGGTTCCTTAATTTTTCCATTTTTTGAATTTAAAACAGATAAGTAATTTCCTTTCTTCCTTTTTTTTTTAATTTCATTTCTTCATTTATTAGTTTTAGGTATTTGATAAGAAAATACTGATTTTCTAATAAAATGGTTATCCACATATATTCAAAAATTTATCGAACATATGAAATTTAGATGGAATTAACAAAAAATATCATAAAATCAAATATCCAACTAAAACTTTGGATCAAAAATATACTTTTTTTTTATGATTTTCCTTGTGATTGGACTACTAATGGAAGAATGACTTTTTAATTTTTCTTAAAAAAAAATATACTTCTCTCCCATGATATCCATCCCTAAAAAAATTCACTATTCCCTACGAATAATGATTTAATTTAACAACAGTTATATTAACTTTTAATCTATTATATAAAAGGGAAAAAGAAAAATGGAGCAAGAGAATGAGTGCAAAGAAAACTTTGGTGAGTAGATTTCCACATGAAAACAAATAAAAAGGACTTTCCCACAAAGGAAGGCATCTTCTGTGATCTTGACACGTGTAACCAACTTTTAGGTTCTTTGAGGAAGACCTGACACGCCTCCCAAAAGATAACCAAAATAAAGGCAACAAAAAGATATGCCTTTTTAGACTTTTTGCTCTCTTTTTTTTTTTTTTTCATTTTCTTTTAATGTTTGGAAAAAGCTAACACATCACCATACATGCAGACTATTTTAATGTTTCGCTAACTACACGAACTATTGGTATTACATACGGACATCCCCGAACTATCATCGGTTATGTGTGCAACACCATAACCATCATTTCCAAAAAATATAAATATCTTGTTAACTACACGAAGTATTTCTTTTTTTGTCAACTACACGAAGTATTTTCATCAATTTTTTTTAAAAACTAATAAGTTAAATAAAACTATATAATATATCAATGTAAATTATATATGTACATTATAACTATTCTAACTTTAAAATTTTAATGTAATAAAGACTAAACTAGTTCCATAAAAAAATATATGTGTTCATTAAAAATTTGTTAATAAACTTAAACCTATAATGAACATGTATAATTTAATTAAGTGACACTTTTAAAAATTTAGTTAAATTAATTTCATATAAAACATATGTGTGCATTAAAAATTAGTTAATTAATTTAACTTAAAATTATAAGGGATACTGCATATGTAGAATTTAAACTTTAAAAGTTATAATGCATATATATAATTAACAATAGTGTATTATTTACTTTTAGTTATTTTTTTCATTTTGTAATTTAGTTTTTAAAAAATGATGGAAATATTTCGTGTAGTTAACAATACATTTATATTATCTGGAAATGATGGTTATGGTATATATAATTTACATTAATATATTATATAGTTTTATTTAACTTATAGTGATGTATAATTTAACTAAGTGACTATTTTAAATTTTTAACAATTTAATATAATAAATATTAAATTAGTTAAATTAATTTAACTTAAAAGTATAATGCATTAAAAGTTATAATATATATATATAATTTATAATAGTGTAATATTTACTTTTTAGTTATTTTCTATTTTTTAATTACCTTTTTAAAAAAAAAAAATTGATGGAAAATAGTTCGTGTAGTTGACAAAAAAAGAAATACTTCGTGTAGTTAACAAGACATTTATATTATCTGAAAATGATGGTTATGGTGTTGCACACATAACCGATGATAGTTCGGGGATGTCCGTATGTAATACCAATAGTTCGTGTAGTTAGCGAGACATTAAAATAGTCTGCATGTGTGGTGATGTGTTGGCGTATAATTCGTGTAGCTGACAATGATTTTTCCTTAATGTTTCAGGTAAAAAGTGACATGTAAATAACTAAATGTAGTAGTAATGTACTTATCTTTCCCCGATAATGATTTATTTTAATTTATCTGTTGCTCAGAATTTTATTTTATCGAATTTATTTTCCAGATTAATGAAAAGTTGAAAAGAGAGGAAGAAAAAGTATGCTTCTAGAAGAATTAAAAAAACTTTCATTAAATATAAAAAAAGTCCACATAAACAATCAGAAATTTCTGTTTATTTTCTAAAAAAAATTTTGTAAACGATTTTTTAATTAATATGTGGTTGAAAAAGAAAAAAACAGAAGGTAATTTTCACATTTCCCATTTGAATATTTTTTTTATCATGGATAGAAGTTATTATTGTTCTAAGTGAAAATGCAATAAAAAGAGCATGAGCACTAAATGACTAAATGTTACATTGTATATGAAAGATAACGAGTACACAAGTAACTCAGATAAAAACTGACAAAATTTACAGAATCTTGTAAATATTGAGAAACTAATCATCTTCATTTCCATCAATGGATTTTCGACAGATTACTGAATCCTGCATCCACTGGACTCAGGTGCGCGCTGTACATTCCCGTAAGCTGTTAGCTCAATGAGATCCATATCTCGGCCTACAAAATTTTCGTAAAGAACAGTTTAGGATAAAAGTCAGATATAGTTTGTTTCATAGAGAAGAGCGTGCAGAATTACCAGCAACTCGACAATAAGAACTCCTCTGGATAAGCTCGGCTCGAGAAATATCGGTTTTATTTCCCTTTGATCGGTTTACCTTTGCCTGAAACGTAGAAACAAAACAAACTTAATGACCCTAGAGCTTTACCCTATTGATTCCAAGGAAGAGAAAGAAGCTAAAAGCCAAAAAGAGTATGTTTAGCTAGGAGTTTGGGATTGTGGTTAATAAGTAGACCACCTAAAGAGAATTTGCAAGAGATTGTTTTGTGGAAATTGGAATGTCTAAGAGTTTCCTCCACAAAGCAAAATATCGGTCATAAGTCAGAATACAAGAGAATGAGAACTATAAACATAGATATTGTAGTAGACATCAATAAACCTCAAGTGGTAACTAAAAGTTGGTTTAAAACACAGATATGTAATAGACATTTTAAACCTTAAATGGTAGTCATAAGTTAGTTTAAATTTCCGCAGCGTACCTGCAGAACCTGGCAGTTTTCCAGAGTGCTCTTGCCGCCCTAAAAAAAATTGGGAAGGTAAACTCTTCAGATACTAAACAAGAACTAAAGAAGCATGAGCACTAAATGAGTAATGTTACATGTTGATGAAGATATCTTCCTCTTGTATATCAAACTATATTGTATACTATGAATCCAGTTACATTATGCGTTCCAACGAGAAAAAAGAGGACAGATGCACCATCAATACAAATTCAAATAAATCTCAGTTTGGAAAATTAGGGTCACAGTCAGATCAATCAAAATGAAAGCAGGAATCATGACAATCAGATCTTTGGTTACAGCTTTTCACTAATAATTCTAACACAGTCCCGAAGCTGCAATTCTCTTAAGTTTTTACTGTAGATTCAAAGGATAAATGTGAAACTCTAGCAACAAGAACTCGTGCAGAGTTCATCAAAGGCGTGTTCTTATGGACACATCTCCTAACGCCTACTATTAGGGACGAAAGAGACTTCAGAAAACAAACAATAATAGCTCCTATTAAACCATGCTGCAGCACAATAATACTTTTTTCACTCTCATTCTTCAATCCATACCAGCAATATATAATAACCGTTTAGTCCTCAAGTTACATATTCCACCATTTTAACTTTAGACTTTACAACATGAGAGCACAAAAAAAGAACTCATTTCCCTTATCCCTCAGATCCCAAATCAAGAATGTAAATAGCACAAATTCAATATCTCTATATCACAGTGATCACCTTTCAGAAACTATATTGAAATGGCTTAGAAGCAAAATCTTCTGAGACTACAGAGCCATCAAGTTCCTAGACATTTCACAGTGAATGAGCCTAAAAATACACGAACTTTCAGCTCAATCCTAAACCCTAAATAACCATAACTCATAGCTCAAAACAGAGTCTCATGAAGTGAGAGTAGTAATCAACACGAACATAAAGACAGAAACTATATTGAAATAACCTAAAAGCAAAACTTTCCTTATACATTTCACAAAGTTTGAGTCTTTGAGCTCAATCCTAAACTTACATAACTAGAATTCATTAGCCACAAAACAGAGTATCAGGATTCATCAAGTGAGAATTGTAAAGGACAAACCTTGGAGTAAGGAACAATGTGATCATAATCATGACACAAGCATCCAGGACAACCAACGAGCTTCCTAAACACAATGTTCCCTAAATGATCTCTCCTCCAACGCTCAGGATCTCTCCCTTTAATCTTCTCTGCTTTTTCCCAACATTGCTGCTTCACACTATAAGGAAAGCTCCTAGGTTCTGGATTCGGGTCATCGTAACCCGACCCGGGAAAAAGACCCATCTCCTCCCTGTCGAGTAAAGTGGCCGAAGTTTTCACCTTTCCACCGCGGGCTTCACCGGAACCGGGTCGGGTCTTTGATGGAGAAGAAGATAAGGCTCTGTTTCTGCGTCTAGTCGGGTCGGGTTTCATCGTCGAGTGTTGTGGATGATCCGAATCGATGGAGAGGTTTTTGTGGTTTAGTTTGACGAAGAAAATCAAAAGATTACAGATTCTTCGGGAGATGAGTGTCGTAGGCCAATCCATTTTCTTCTCGTTAGGCCCATAAACATACAAATATACATATATGGGCTCGTACGTATATTCAAGAAAGATGGTTATTTCGATATTCGTAATTTTCTATCTACAAAGATAAGAAGTAGACATGAAAAAAAAAAAAAAAAAAAAAAGTAGACATGAAAGGTACAAAACTTTGTCATTGTTCTTGGGATTAAGATATTTTACAACTCAAGCCTCATGTTTTTTTTTTCCAAATTAAGTTGAAGCGTTCTTGTTTTAACCTTTTTGCTATTGCACAATGTTACCAATCACCACTATTTTAGTTCATTTGTAGTTTAATAAAACAATATTAGAAGGTTAATTTCGAATTTAATGGACTAAAACCTATCGCAACTGAAACTCAATCTGATCCTAATCCGAAATCCGAATGCCGAAGCTTATTTTAGATGGCTAGACGTAGACTTCAATATTTTTAAACTTATTTATATTTAATTCGATTTAATTTGTTAGCCTTCTATTTATATTTTGATCGAGGACTTACAAACTGAATTAAATATGATTTTTCTATCGTCTATTACATAATTTACATTATTATTTAGTTAGTATAATTTCTAATCCTATTATACACTATCATAATAAATGTATTTTAAAACAAAAACTGTTCATGGGTTTGAAACTGAACTACCACGAAGAGTCTCAATATTTCCACATATCAAATAAGCCAAAGGGTACTTGGGTCGGTGAAAGCAACATGATAATAAATTTAAAAGAAAACGTTACAAGGAAATTGCATGGAAATTTCCATGAATTGGAATCCAAGATAATGAAAGATGCCCTCACTCAATTTTCAACTCTATTTTTTTGTGTTCATCTTGGGTATGATGAGAAGTTGATTACATTTTATTATTCGATTATCAAAATACATAAAAATTTGTTTTTTTCTTACATGACAAGATTAACTACCCTGTTTAATTTCCATTAGGTTCAGTCCAAAAGTTCAATTTGATTTGAAATATAAATACACATTTTTAAATTACTTTTTCTTTTCTAAAGAATTTTCGTAAGTTTCTCAACAATTTCCATGGAGACTCCTTCCGCAGACTTTGTGAGTAAGATATGTTTTGGTCTTCGTACTTAAGGAATGTAACACCTCTTATAAAATAGGACCAACTCAACACACTTATTATCCAACCTTTGAAACCAAAGAAGAAAAATAAAAGCTTCATAGAAAGTTTGTTTATGGTATTCCACACACATAAATTTATATCAATATGGAGGATACGTCTCTTCTTAGCCCAATCTCTCTCCTTACCATTGTCATCCTCTTGTTCATTCTCAATCTCATGATGATAATTCAAGACTTCTCTTCTTCTTTTCCATATCGTTTCCATCTATTCTTCTCTAACGCCTACATTCTCTTCGCCTCCATAAGAAACAATAAGCAAAATACTGAGCTCCCAATCATAAAAAAAGTTCTCGTCCAAAATCGAGTAGATAACAAGACGTCTCTTGAGGAAGTCAAGGCGATGATTGATGACTCGGAAGCTTTATACGAACGTTTGATAGAAGAAGGAGAAGAGTACTTGCTTGAGAAGAATGAGATGATGGGTAAGGGGATAGTCAAAGAGACGTTTAGATTATTTGATGAGAATCAAGATGGGTTTATAGATGAAAATGAGTTAAAACATGTCTTGTGTTTGTTAGGATACGATGAGTGTACAAAGATGGAGTGTAGGAAGATGATTAAGGTTTTTGATGAGAATAGAGATGGGAAAATTGATTTTTATGAGTTTGTGAAGCTCATAGAGAAGAGCTTTTCGTGAAGTAGATTGGAATGATAATAAAATTAATTATATTGTTGGCTAATTATGACTTGTCTAATATACTTCTTCTTCTTTTGTGGGTCGTCCTCTAATAAGCTTTTTTTTTTCTCTAACAAATTTATTTACGTTGATATATTCATGCTTCCTCCACAATCTCAATTCTTCTCTTATTCTTGGGCCTAAAACAACCCAAATATCCTACTCCTTAAACGAGCCCGAGATTCTCAACCTTGACAAACCCAAAGTCAAGATATACTTTCAACAAATCTAAATTGGTTTCATGTTTTACATTTACAAGTTACAACTCACAACCAAATAATCTTAGCAAAAAAGTCAATTTGAAATAATTATACTCCATTTCAACAAATAATTCTTGATATTACATATTGTGACATAATTAGTCAAATCTTATTTATTATTATAAATTTTAAGAATTCATCTTATTTTGGTTTTCTCATAAAACCTAATATTTAGATACTATCCAAAAATATTACAATATTACACATTTATTTTTTTATATTCCCCTATATATATGGAAAATAAAAATACCTCCTCCCCTATCTTGATGATTAGGAAAAATCAGACTTTGGATTTTTGGTTTCCCATATGCCAATTCAGTTCCATTTGATTGGTTGACGAGAATCCTCACTTCACTCTTATATTTTAATCCATATAATTGACACGTGTCACAAACTAACAACAATGGACCCGACACTATCTTATTCCGACCAATCTCAAACAACATAAAAATCCTCTTAAGATACGCTTCGAAGATAAACCGATAAGCCTGTATCTCCCTTTAAACCAATCCCATCCGTCAAATCAACCACGTGATCTAATCCAACGGTAGATACTCATCCATCAAACCACAGCCACAAAACACAATTTCAAGAAACGAATAAACGTACAAATCCCCCCTCAGGTCTTATTTCTTCACAATCATCTCTGAACTTCATCTTTCAATCTCTCTTGATTCCAATCCATTCTTCTTTCAGTAACCGGGTTCTCGGGTCGGATCTTCTAAGTCTAGCTAGGGATAATGGCGACTGTCACTACTCATGCCTCGGCCTCGATTTTCCGACCTTGTACTACTTCAAAGCCAAGATTCCTCACCGGTTCTTCCGGTAGGTTGAACCGCGACTTGTCGTTTAAATCGATTGGTTCATCGTCCAAAACGTCGTCGTTCAAGGTTGAGGCTAAGAAAGGACAATGGTTGCCCGGTTTGGCATCGCCTGATTATCTCACCGGCAGGTAATTTTGCAAACTACATTCAAATTTCGGTTTAAAACAACCGGAACCACCTTGATTATCGATTTGGTTAGGTTAGGACCGTTAGGCCAGTCTGATACCGGTTTAGTTAATGTGTGTGTAAGTAAACTTGAACACAACCGGACCAACTGAACAATCAATCTGGCTTGGTTAGGTTAGACCAGATTTGCTTGATACCGGTTTAGTTAAATTGATTGGTAAATTGTCACTCACTCACTTATTCATATTGCAGTCTTGCCGGTGACAATGGGTTTGACCCGTTGGGTCTAGCAGAGGATCCAGAGAACTTGAAATGGTTCGTCCAGGCAGAGCTGGTCAACGGACGATGGGCCATGCTCGGTGTCGCTGGGATGCTTTTACCGGAAGTTTTCACCAAGCTCGGTGAGTCACCATTAACATGACCTATAAAATATTTGTTACATCTTTTCAAGAACTTAACACAGGGATTGTCAAAACTTTTGGTAGGAATCATAAATGTTCCGGAGTGGTATGATGCTGGGAAAGAGCAGTATTTTGCATCGTCTTCGACATTGTTCGTGATCGAATTCATATTGTTTCATTACGTTGAGATCAGACGGTGGCAAGACATCAAGAACCCAGGAAGTGTGAACCAAGACCCTATCTTTAAGCAATACAGCTTACCTAAGGGTGAAGTTGGTTACCCTGGTGGAATCTTTAACCCGCTTAACTTTGCTCCTACGCTCGAGGCCAAGGAGAAAGAAATCGCAAACGGTAAGCTTAGACCAATCCGTTAATCTTGTTACGCAAGAAACTACTAGTTAGAGTTAAAAGACTAAACCTTTTTTTTTGTTGTTGTTTCAGGGAGATTGGCGATGTTGGCATTCTTAGGGTTTGTGGTTCAACACAATGTGACTGGAAAAGGACCATTTGAGAATCTGTTGCAGCACTTGTCTGACCCATGGCACAACACTATTGTCCAAACCTTCAACTAAAGAGTGAAGACAGACTTATGAATCTCATCTCTCTATCTTCCATCACTATCATGTCTGTCTGAGAGTGTGTTTCATCTTAGAGTTCTTGGTTTTTGAGCTTGAATCATTGTTGAATCGTTGTAGCTCCATGAACAAATTTGAAATCTTCAATGTACAGAGGAACTAAGTTAATCAACATTGTTGTACTCCTTAATATCTATATATTCATGTGGCAACATTGATATATAAGCATACCATAACTTAGAATCCCAATCTCTTAATACATTTGCAACAACAAAAAAAACTAAAGTTTAAGGTAAGCTTCGGTCTCTAGACATAGACAAGAGGCACCAACAAATCATTGGCTACAGATCTTGAAAGATACATAGAACACACGTAGAAGCCAATTTGATTGAGGAAAGAAGAATATATACTTCATTAGTGTTGTTAAGGATATAAGCAGGTTATTAGCTCTGTTTTGTTACTGTCCTCTGGACCGTTGAAACACCATCCACGAATTTTGTTCGGAAGAGAACATTGGCGTTGCTGAACATTCCTTCTTTCAATGAAACCACAATGAACTGTAAGAGAAATCATATCAGAGAGCAGTAATGTTTGAGATATCAATGGATAAGTAAAGCTTTCTGAATCATGGTGACTACAAAATCAGAGAAACCCGCAAAGTTATATGACCTGTGAATGTGGGAAATGAGCTTTTATCATTCTTCCTATGTTTTGCGTGTGGCTGAGATCAAGAGCTGCATCCACCTGAACAAAATTAAACTCATGAGTTCTCTTATGTCTTTTGAGAATGTCATCAAACTTAAAAAGGTTCTGTGATCGTTAACATTTCAAGATCACTGGAAACATGAACTTAGTCTAAACAATCATATTCATAAAAATGGAAAATCGAGATGTACCTCATCTAAGATATAAAGAGGAGCTGGCTTGAAGAGAAGCAATGCTAGGATTAAAGATAGTGCAAGAAGAGATCTTTGCCCTCCACTTAGTTCAGATAAAGACTGTTTCCAGACACTTCCAAAAGCAACACGGACTTCAAGACCATCAAGGAAACTACCTCCTTCTGGAGGTTCTAACTTTGCCATGGTGCCAGGTAGTAGAGTTGAAAAGATGGAACCAAAATCCCTAATGATAAAGACCCAAGTGTAAATATCGTAAATCAATCTCACGATGAAGTAAAAAGAAGTGACTCACATGGTTAAACAAGCAGAGAAAACTAAATAGGCGACTCACTCATTAACTTTAACCCATGTAACTTTCAGTGTTTCTTTTTTCTTCTCATCAAGCTCCTCAATCACTTTCTTGATTTTGGATTTGTCAGTCTATGAAAAATGAAAAAAAAACACAGTTAGTAAATGCATGTTAAGCTGTAAAACTATGTCGCACAGACCCTCCAAAACTAACCTCGATTATATTTTTCTTGGTCATAAGAGCATTATATTCATCTTCTGCTTTCTCAAACATAGCCATGACCTTCTTGTTTACTCTTTTCTCGAGACTTTATAAGAGAAATGAATAGCCAGGAAAAGAGAGCAGGAGTGATTTCATTTAGTTAAAGAGAATAAACAGGAAAGAAAAAGAAAGCACATTCCATTGATATTGCATTGCATGAGTGTGAAGATTATACAAGTTGCAAAATTAAATCTACGAATATCCTCAGAAACATACCTTGATTGATCTGTTTGGAGCCTTTCCAGTTCTTCTCTTGCTTTGTGAGGATTGCGGGATTCAAAATCATAGTCTGTCCCTACTTTTCCAAAAAGTTGCTTCTCAGATGTTATCCACGTATGCTTCTCAACAAGTTTGTCTACCTTCACAGAACAATTCTTCTGCTCCATCTCCATCCTTGTTACCTACTCAGAGTAAAATGTTCTCCCATGAAAAGTGTGCATTCCTTAAGATGTAGATCTTAGTCAATAGAAAGGTTATCAACTAATAGAGTATACAACATCTTCAATTTTTATTACAGTCGAATTATCAGGAAGTCCTAATACTTATATCCACCTCTATCATCCAACATACAGTGCTACTTCAATATTAAAGTCAAAGCAATTAAGTAAACCCAAGACATCTGTCATTAAATAGGGAGAACGCGGCAAGAATAACACATGCATTTGACAAACAAATTGAAGAGGGAATACCTCATTTTCTAACTTCTTTCTGTCAAGCTTCATGTCACTAATCTTCTGCAGACATTTTTCCTGGTTTGCAATAGAACCACTAATCTGTGTATCACATTCCTTCATCTTCGCATGTATCAACTTGAGCTCAGAGAGAGACTGATCGTGATTCTTCTGTATGACATCCACCTGCAGAAGGGTCCACATCCACACGTTACTCGTATATTTTTTATAGTTAAAAGACACAAATAGAAATAAATGCAGTACCTTGGCTCGTTGATTGCCCACATCTGAAGCCAGAGTGCTGATTTGCGTCCTCAATGAAGCTAGCTGGCTCTCTAAAAATGACTGTTCCTGCACCACTGCTTCTTGCTCCATCACAAGCCTCTCCCTTTCGTTTTCATGACCCTATGAGCAAGAAGAAACATAGACCAAAAGCTATGAAGCCATTTAAGAAATGTAAAAGGCAAAAATTTGGTAAACCAGGGGTACAGGATAAAGAAAAAGATTGAAGAAGTTCAAATGCAGAGTCAAAATCTTTGACTGAAAGATCTGGAATACCTTTAGATCTTTTGAGGATGCCTGAATACGAGCTTTGATAGTTTTGATATTCTTTTCTAAGTCCTTGAGTCTTCCCTCCCTGTTCTTATCATGATCTTTGATGGATTTCTCCAGCGTGGAGACAGTATCGGCACAACTTTTGTAAAGACCTTCCTTCTCTTTGATTTGGGATCTCACTTCTTCAACCTCTTCTTCAAGTTTCTTCACTGCCTCACCAAGCTATATATACAATTGGTAAAAGGGAATGATACTATAAATATGTCTTTTAGCCACCAATAGAAGGGAAAAAATAGAATTCGGAAATTTAAGCTAAAAGGATGTAGACAAAAAAAGATATAAAAACCTTGTGGTGCTCGTTCTGTTCAGCCCTTTTTAGAAATAAGGACATGTCATACATTTTCAGCTCCAACTGTGCTTTCATGTCTGTGAACTTCTTTTGAAGAGGCTGAAGCTCCTTGATCTGCAATTTGAAGAACCAGTAGGGTTTTTACACAACCATATAACTTACAGAGGAACCCAGAGTCGACAACAACATTATGTGGGAGCCTTCACAAACATATGTGAGTTATCAATCAATCCTAGAAAACCAAACATGAGATATCAATATGCTGCAATGGCATTAACTAAATATTTGTTTCATTCGAGCCAGAAACAACCAAACTGATTGACTATCTGAGATAACGGGACATCTAAATAAGGTTCTAAGTGTCCGTATCAGCAGCTAAGCTTATATCTTCTTTTATATCACCAATGAAAACACATGAACCTCGAGTTCCCAATGATCCAGATCTAATACTAACGGTCTAACGTGAAGAAAGTGTATATAACGGTTCGGTGGAAATTTTCTGATGCCTAATTCAGCTGTCAAAGCCCGAAGTGTCTTTTTCTAGAAGGAAAGCAATAGCATATTGAAGGAACATACCTTCGCTTCAATTTCAGACAACCTTCTCTGATGTACTTGAAATTTTGTTTCAGCCTCTGCCAGATCATGAAGTTGTCTTAGCAAATCACCTCCACCCCTACAACAAAGGAATACAATATATACAATGTTTTTGGTCAGGTAACCATATCTGTATGAAATCAAGAAGATGAACACCATGAAATATCTACAGGTCTAATAGAAAGAATGACATACTTGCGACTTCCACCAGTAAGAAGACCACTTGGCTGAAATACATCACCTTCAAGTGTAACACTTGGAGTCCGAATTTCCCTATTAAATGCTACCTACCGAACAAGCATTTGAAAGACAAATCAAAGAATGAAATATCTAAAGAAAACAGAGTAGTTTTGCCATCAAAATATTGGTATCTAATAGTTAAGAAGATATTATGGAAAATATATTATGTCTGCTAAGGTTGTAGTCAACCAGTTTAGAAAATCAAAACACATCTCTACACACCTCAACAAACACAGAGTACTCTAATGTCGGGAAATACTTACTTCCTTAGCCGCATCAGTAGTTTTGCAAACAAAAGTGGAACCAAAAACATATTCAATGGCATTCTGCAAAAAAGTTAGAAAATGTCAAACGAAATTGAAAAGTTGGACTCATGGTATCACTCTGTAGTCTGTCCATAACTAAATGTTCTAAACACAAAATCAGCAGTTACACAGCTCATGAATGAGATGAATTATTATCTGCATTGCATAATAGAAGGTTATCAGAAATTTGATAAACTAATAGATGATGCAAAATTGCAAATGTATCAGATTCTTGGTACTTTGAGCAGGCAACCAACCCACCTTTAATTCTTCACTATAACCAACTAAAGAAAGTGCCAATTCTGCATTACCCTTTCCAACCTGGAAAATTAGAAGAAAATCAGCAAGGAACAAAGAAATAGTAGTTGAATTTGACAGTAGAATAAAAAAGATTCACATACTAATCTAACAGTGGCTTGCTGCACTCTAGGTGGAACTAGGTGAGATTGAATTTTGTTGAGAGGAATAATTGTAACTCTTCTCCGAAGATCACCCTTTTGAAGGAGCTGTTTTCCAGTATCTTCTGTGTCTACAACAACATTAAATAACTTCCCACCAGCAGTAACCTGAAAAAATAGTCACCTTAGAGAACTCAAACGATCTGACAAAGTAATAATAATATAATGATAAGATATTACACTACTTACTTCCAAAGCTGTCATTGAGGACCTATCATTCACTTTTATCAGTTTTGCTACCACACCTTTCACCTTTGATCGATCAAAGTTCTTCACAGGATCGCGGTATGTAAACTGAACATTTGCTAATTGAGCCGAAAGATCACGCAGTTTATCTTTCAGCCTTTGCCCAATTTCAAGTTCTAATTCTCGATCCTAAGAAAATTTGAGTCACATATGTATTCATTATGTAACAGAAGAAGAAGGAAAAAAAAAAAATCATAGAGAAAGCTTACTAACCTTCTCCAATGCTTCCATCTGACCCACTTTATATGGAAGAGAATCAAATGCCCTTTTTACACTTTCTACATCATTTTTTCTAGCATCGAGTTCATTTTCCACTGCAACAGCTTCGTCTTGTTTTGACATTAACTGGGACTTTTTCTCTTTTAGCTCCTTTTCACAGTGACTAATTTTGGTATTCAGCTGCTTCAACTCCGTTTCAGCTGTTCCAACAGAAATCTTTGCATCACGTAGTTGATCTTCGAGACATTTCTCTTCATCTCCACTACTCTTACCAGCTAGCACACCCTAATTATCACGGGATGTAAACCCAATTAACATACTAGATATTCAGTAAATAAAGCTTCTTCTTAATGAAACTACCTGGTGTTCTCTTTCACACTCTTCCAGTGTGGTCGAAAATTCCTGGAATTTTTGTTTCAATTCTGCTGCTCCTTCGTCGCACTTCTTGAGAGCAGAAGCTCTTTCCTCTACAGATTTCTTCAAATCTTCTATATTATAAACAATCTAGCAACACCAAAAATTGTCAGAAATAGCTGATAACAATCTCACCCCAAGGTAACAACAACTGTCAGCTAACCTTTTCAGCATTCTTTTCTTCGCCCTGAAGTGTGTCCTCCATGTTATTAAGCTTGGATAATTCACGTGTCGCTTCATTAGACAGTGAATCCACTTTGTCAGACAAAGTTTTTACTTCTCCTCCCATACTGGCTTCCCTTGCCTTAGTCAAAGCTTTAATTTGTTTCTCCAATTCCATTATTTCCCCCTGTATCTTTTCTGTCTCCTCATCAATACTAGCTATTTTTATCTTCATTTGTTCAACCACATGGAGAGAATTGTCTCTAATCTTCTCCGCTTGAACATACTCAAAAGCGACACAAAACCTCTTTAACCGATCCAATTCCGCATTACCATTAGCCCACTGCATATACTGTGACTTTTCTCTCCTAAGCTTCTCCAAAGCTGGCAATATATCTTGCTCAAGAAGCTTATTTATCTCATCAACCTTGGTTTGCTTCTTCTCCAACGTCTTTAAAGCAGCCTCTTTCTTATTTTCATACATTCTCGTACCAGCAGCTTCTTCAAGCATCGATAATATCTCCATAGCTTTCATATTTAAAACTTTGGTTATACGCCCTTGCATAATCAGAAAATGAGGATTATTGACATTAAGCTGCACCGAATGGAAAAGATTCTGAACTTGATTTGGCTGTGAAAGCTTCCCATTGATCAAATACTTGTTCCTTCCACCAACAACAATCTTCAAAAACACACAAACAAAGAAAATTCACTCTAAGCAAAACTTAAAAACGAAACCTTTTTCACTAAGACTTACTTGTCTGGTTACGGTAATCTCTGAATGATCTTCATAACCTAAAGGACTCTGATTTCTTTCGGAATTGTCGAAAGTAATTGACACAGTGGCTTTAGTGATTCCAGCTTGTCCTTGCTTGTAGACGAGTTCCTGGAGATTAGAAGCTCGAACTTGTTGAAGATTAGTGATACCTAGAACGAAGCAGATGGAATCGAGGATGTTGGATTTTCCGGATCCGTTTAGACCCGTAATCGCGTTGAAATGCGGGTCGAAACCCGGAACTACTGTTCTTGTTGCGTATGATTTGAAACCTTCCAAGCATATCTCCTTTATATGCATCTTCTTACTTCTTCTTCCCCAAAATTTACCCTAATTTAGAAAGCAAACCCATAAACCCTAGAATTGGAAACCCAGAGAGACCGAAATTGAAAGCGTAGATACAAAATCTAACCGTTGCAGGAGAAAGAAAAGACGAATCTCGAAATTGAATTTTCTTTGAGAGGATTATTACCAGCGAATTTGAATTTTTTTTTGTTTTTTTCAATTTACCATAAGGAATGAAAAAAAACGAATTTTCTCTTAAAAATGAGCATTTTTCGGATTTGGCAGCAAAAGAGCGGGAAACTGAATTTCTAAACCCTACCCTAACTTTTAACTCATTTAAAAGTTTCTTCTCTAGATTTTATATTTCGGAGTTTGGATTTAGCTCGGCATTCAGGTATCCATTCGGATTCGAGTCGGTTCCATTTGCATATCCGGTATTTTGGGTATAGGAGTTGAGACATATTCGGATAATTTCAAATTCGTTTTGCACTTTTTCGGAATCGGATCGGGTCGAATATTTGTATTGAGAACCAAAAAAAGTCTATAATATTTCTAAGTTCGGGTTGGATTCGGTTCTTTTTATCCATATAAACCTAAATCTACTCAGATGTACCCGAACATACCCGAAGTATCTAGAGAAAAAAAACTAAAACTAAAACATAAGTTACCATTTACCCAAATGTATCCAGATATGCTCGAAAATACCTAAAATACTCGAAAATAAACTGAAACATTACATATTTTTTACCCAGATGTACCCGAAAATACTGAATTGCTAAAGAATTATCTAATATATTCGAGTTTTTAATTGTAAATTTGAGTATTAGATAGATTATCATATGGATAAGTATTACTAAAAATATTTGATGTATACTTGTATTTCGAATATGTTCGGATATCTACGAGGATCAGGTTTGGTTCTGATTAGGTTCCAGTTTTTCGGATGGAGAGGTCTAGATCCTTTAGAACTGATTCGGATATTTTAAAAAATTGGTTCGAGTATTTTTCGGGTCGGTTTGGTTAGGGTTTTCGGTTCTAGTTATTTTACCCAGGGCTACGATATGACCTGGGTTATCCAAATGGGTCTTGACCCCCTACCCGAATGACCAGGCTAGAGTCTCTCTTGTTCTCTCTTTGGGTTTAATAGATAACACAACAACAGCTAGTGGGAAAGAATCTCAGCAATGGCGCTACGAACACTCTCAACGTTTCCTTCTCTTCCTCGTCGCTACACAACCAGACGCGAACCCAATCTCACCGTCATTTACCGAAATTCAGCGACGTCAATCGTCTGCAAATCAATCGCTAATTCCGAACCACCGGTTTCACTCTCAGAACGAGATGGATTCGCGGCGGCTGCTCCAACCCCTGGAGAGAGGTTCCTGGAGCACCAACGAGCTCACGAAGCTCAGAAAGTAGTGAAGAAAGAGCTCAAAAAGGAGAAAAAGAAAAAGAAAGAGGAAATTGTACGGAAAGTTGTTGATACTTCAATCTCATGTTGCTACGGCTGCGGAGCTCCGTTACAGACTTCCGACGTCGATTCTCCGGGATTTGTCGATTTGGTTACTTACGAATTGGTATGAATTCGAGCTTGAGAATCTCAATTTTAGTTAGTTGATTGATGAATTAGACTGTTTCTTCTTTGTTATTGTAGAAGAAGAAACATCACCAGCTAAGAACTATAATATGTGGAAGATGTCAGCTATTGTCACATGGACATATGATTACAGCAGTTGGTGGTAATGGAGGATATTCAGGTGGGAAACAATTTGTATCAGCTGATGAACTTCGTGAGAAGCTTTCTCATTTACGCCATGAGAAAGCTTTGATTGTCAAATTGGTGAGTAGATTGTTAGAATGGAACTTCTCTTTTCTGTTTTATGTACCAAGAATTCATCAACATGTTGTGTCACAGGTTGATATTGTGGATTTTAATGGAAGCTTTTTAGCTCGTGTTCGTGACTTAGTTGGAGCTAATCCGATTATACTGGTTATAACTAAGGTAAGGTTTTACAATCTGGATACTTCTTCAATCCTTTTCAAGTTTTCTCTGGTAAATAATGGTCATTTGTATTGTTAGATTGATCTTCTTCCAAAAGGAACAGATATGAATTGTATTGGGGATTGGGTTGTTGAAGTGACCATGAGGAAAAAGCTTAAGTAGGTATCAAGTACTTATCTACTAGGTTTGTTGCCAGAAAGTGATTTAATGTTTCTGGAGCTAGTGTTTGATTTGGGTGTGATATATAATTTTACAGTGTCTGGAGTGTCCATCTCACAAGCTCGAAGTCTCTGGATGGAGTTAGCGGAGTTGCATCAGAAATCCAGAAGGAGAAAAAGGTAGTGTATTTTTATATACTGCATCACCTTAAAGCTGTCTTGACTCTTGAGAAATGTAAATGCCAAGAATTGGCGTACATCTTGTTTCCGTTATGGCTCAGTATCGGACAATATAACCTTCTATTCATTTATTCTGCAACCTAATTTCTGTACCCTTGTTTTTGTTTCAGGGACGAGATGTCTACATTCTGGTATGTGCATTCGCTATTTTGTCACCAACAAAAAAGAGTTTTAGTTAGTAAACCTATCGCTATCTGATGCGAGTTCAAACTTTTTACTTTAACGCACTTTAATGAGAGAGGCACTGGTTACTGAAAATCAATTTTCTCGGTTTTGATTTTCTGTTGTGTCCATCAGAACAACAAACTCTACACTATACTGTTCTATATGATCCACTAATTTATAAATTTGTTTACTGGAGATAGAGGTTTGCATTTATAAAGAAACTTCTATGACGGTTAGCAAATATTCATTTATCATTTCTTCATACTTTCACAGGGTGCAGCTAACGTAGGGAAGTCAGCATTCATCAATGCTTTGCTGAGTAAGTCATTTGTTCTCCATTGTATGTGTGTCACTTGTCGTTGAAGTTTGTATCTGCTTGAATATGGTCTGGGTGCTACTTTAGCCTGATTGCTAGTAGAGCCAATTTCTCCACAATTTATGCATCTATAAAGAGAGTTTGAGTGATTGTATACATACTTCATCATACAGAAACGATGGCCGAAAGGGACCCTGTTGCAGCAGCGGCACAAAAGTACAAACCAATTCAATCTGCTGTCCCTGGAACCACTCTGGGTCCAATTCAGATCAACGCCTTCCTCGGAGGAGAGGTATATTAACTTAAACCACCACCAGATTCTAGAACTTTCCAAAAATTGCCACAGTAGAAATTCTGCTAAAAGAATATCTTATTACCACAGAAGTTGTATGATACACCGGGTGTGCACCTACACCACAGGCAAGCAGCTGTTGTTCATTCAGATGATTTACCTGCCCTTGCTCCTCAAAATCGGCTCAGAGGCCAGTCTTTCGATGTAAGTTTGCTATATTACGGCCAGGTAAAGATTATTTTACCGTAACATCAGTAGGATGATTTTACTGTGCTTTTTGTTCCTTACAGATATCAACTTTGCCAACTCAATCATCCAGTAGTACCAAGGGTGAGAGCTTAAATGGTTATACATTTTTCTGGGGAGGTCTCGTTAGGATTGACATCTTGAAGGTAATATTATAACTAGAATGAATGCTGAATTTATGTTTTAGTTTCACAGTGGATATCAGAATGTTTGAAACCATTACATGCTTGACATATTGCAGGCTCTGCCGGAAACATGTTTCACATTCTATGGACCAAAGGCTCTTGATATTCACGTAGTACCAACCAAAACAGCGACTGCATTTTACGAGGTAAGTTTCTTTCCCGATTAGTATCAACTTCATTACTAATTTGAGGCCAAGTTAAATCTTCTTTTTGCCATTTACTTGATACTCATTTGTTCTGCAGAAAGAACTGGGTGTGCTTTTGACACCTCCATCAGGGAAAGATCAGATGCAGGAGTGGAAAGGGTTACAATCTCACCGATTACTCCAGATCGAAATCAACGATGCTAAAAGGTGAAATACTTATCTTCCATTCCTATCTCTCTTTGGTAAAACGAATGATCCTCACCTAACGTTGACACACTTCTTGATCAGACCGGCTAGTGATGTGGCAATATCTGGGTTAGGATGGATTTCAATTGAACCAATCCGCAGAACACGAGGAACTGAACCGAGAGAGCTCAATGAAGCAGAGCATGAGATAAGTCTTTGTGTCAGTGTGCCAAAACCAGTTGAAGTGTTTCTCCGACCAACATTGCCAATTGGTACTTCAGGTACTGAATGGTATCAGTATCGTGAGCTAACCGATAAGGAAGAAGAAGTAAGACCCAAATGGTACTTCTGAATTTTTGTTTAGATGCAAAAGTATCGGCTAAGCTTCTCAAACCAGAGTTATTCTAAAGTAATGTAAAATAGCAAATTGTTTGTAATGCAATTTACTAAAGAAGTAATCAATAAATTAAACATCAAGTCAACAACATATCAGAAACTGAAAATTAAAAAAAAAAAAACCTACATCAACTATTCAACATATAAAACAGTAAAAACAAGTCATTACACACCAATGGCATCTCCAGTAGATGAACCACGATCATCTTCTGCCGGAACCACCACGTTATCATACACTAACGCAGCTGTTGCTCCTCCAAGCAGAGGCCCAACCCAATACACAGCTTGGTTCTTAAAACTTCCGTAAACCATCGCCGATCCAAAGGCACACGCCGGATTCATCGAACCTCCAGAGAACGGACCAGCGGCTAGAACATTTGCACCCGCAACAAACCCTATGAATATCGGTCCCACTGCTAAAGGTAGACCACGTCTCGGATCATTAGCCGTGAACACAGTATAAACCAAGACGAACGCTAAAACACCTTCAAGAACCGATGCTCCAAATCCCGTCATTTCTCCGGCAATCTTATAGATCGGTACGTGCTGATAATTTCAAATACAGAAATATGAAAAACCACAAATCAAACAAAAGTAAACTAAATGTGTAACACAAAATGTTTTATTACCTGTTCGACGACAGTTACTTTAAGGACAAGACAAGCCATAACAGAGGCAATCATCTGAGAAGTCCAATAAAACATAGCGGTTGGAACACTAATCCGACCAGCAACCGCCATCCCAAACGTAACCGCTGGATTCACATGACCACCAGAGACGTTCCAAGAGATGTAAACCGACGATGATAACGCAAACGCATTTGCAATCGCCGGTATTAATACACCAAACGGACCAGACACATCACCCGCCATCAGTTTCCCTAATAAAAAAAAAAACACGATTAACAATTTCTTCTTATAACAAAAAAAGGATCAAACTTATTTAGAAACAGAGTAAAATTACTTGAAGACATGACAGAACCAACGGCTGCGAGGACGAAGAAGAAGGTAGAGATAAACTCTGATACATAACATCTCAACGCATTCATACTTATAACTCCTTGAAACCTACTTGAAAACGATGTTGGAATCATTGTTCTCATCAATTTCTTTCGAAAATCTTCTCTCTGTTTCTGTTCTTTAGTGTATATAGAATCGTTATAAATCTATAAATATTACGAGAAGGTAACGACTTTTGATGAAAATGAATTTTTAAAAAAAATTAACCGTCCCAATGAGGGTGAAAGAGTGGGAAGTTACTATTTACAGTTATCAAGTTTTATGAATTTCATAAATGCCCCAACGTACATGAATTATACTTTTTCATAACCTTAGTTTTGTTTGAATTCGATTTGACCCATATATAATGTAAAATAGAAATGTTTCATATATTCAAGTGAGTTACAACGTTTGCTATGTTCATTCCAAACAACAAACATTAGCCTTTATTACATCTCACGATGGCCAATTTCTATACCAACCAGCCCATGCCGAAACTAAACCGCTTATACCGAGTGTAACCGTGTGGTTACAAAAGGGGTTTGGGTGAATTTCTGCCAATGCGATAAGTAAATCCGCAATGTTGGCCGAAATTCCCATCAACCTCATTACTATATCTCCCCGAATCTCGCTAATTTTTGCGCCGACTTCTTCTTTCGGTTCATCGGATGACCGGAGTTTTTTCAAGGATTTGAGTCTTTGTCTTATGAAAATGCAATCAATGATGATGAAGAAAGTGTAGCCGAAAGATTCGCCAAAAGCGGAGATGAAACTCATTTTCTTAGCGAGCTTGGCGTCTATTGTACCAATTCTTGATAACCAAAGAAAATGATCGAAGAAGAAGTAAACCATCTCTCCTGAATTGGCTAGGACCGCCAAGAAACGGATCACCGGGGTTGCCCCGGGGTTTCGCCTCAGCGCATTGAACCCCGTGAGAGATCTCCCGGTCCTGTTTCGCATAATCCGACCATAAGTTAACAATGATTAATGCTATTGTAAATATATCTATTCAATTGTACTTGTTATCATTTAATATAAAGTTTCCTTATAAGTATTAGTGACTGTTCAAATTTGGTAGATGAGATAAGATATTAATCAAGAAGTGAATTATAGCAAAAATTTCATTTCATGTATTAAACTATATTTACGATGATGCCACTTTGTAGATAAAGTGATTGATATTAGAAAGATGTGGGACCTGAAGGCTTTGCGGCTGAGACCGGACGCGACCTCCCACTTCTTGAACCTATCGGCGGCTTCCGGTTGCGTGGTCTCAAAGCGCCAGCACGCGAGCTTGGCAACGTATTGGAATGTCTTCACAAGCTTGTCTATTCCGTCTCTCTTGGCCAAGAACACCACCAGCTTGTCCACTGTGTCCAAAGACATGGCTAACTGTAGCAGAAGGAAGGAGAGCAGAAGAGAGAGATGAAAATATGAAGTTATGGAGATGATGAAGACGATGTAAACCACAAGTGACGTTTGTGCTCGAAACAATCGGGTTTTGTCTTTTGTTTGTTTTGAGGTTTGAGTTTAAGATGATTACTTTGTGGTGGTGGCTAATACTTGCTCTTGTTGTCTCATGTTTTGATATCAAAGGTTGAGATAAATAAAAATTATTTCTCTTTTATGTGTGGAAGAAACTTTCACAAATATTCACTGATTTTTTTCTATATAGAAAAAAAAAATCGTTTTCAATTATATTAGGTTTTCGTATATCGAGGAGATTGAAGATAATTCTCTATTTTATAAAATGATTGAGCGTTGGAGAATGTGTGCACAAATAGATAAGTGAGATTCTTTGTACAAATGGGTTTGATCTTGGGCTTGAGCTTAGGCTTTAGCTCGATACTGAAAACAAATAGCCCAAATCTTTGGACGTTCTGAAGTTTTATGAAACTTAACCATCTGGATTCTATATAAATTATGGAAGATGAAGCATGATTCAAATGAACAGTATTATAGTAGGTAGTAGCACAATCAAATCAGAGAACAAATCGAACAAGTTAGGGGATTTAGAGTTTGGACGAAACTAGAATCTAGATGAAATGCAACATTGACGCTACAAATTAATAGTGAACATGCAACAATGAACAATTCGACAAGAGCATGATGAAATATTCTATTGCCAAACTCTTGTACGCAATAGAATATTTGATCACGGTTTTATAAAGTCCATGAGTGTTAAAAAGAAAAACATTGCGTTTTGGACTATCAAACTTTTAATCTTTTTTTACCGGCTGTCAATCCAGAGATTTACGGCGGTGAAAGACATCACTTCATACGTATCCCGCGTTCGAACATCCTGGATAGATAGATAGATAAGAAAATCAAATTCAATCGATCTTCATAAAACAAAAAGAGGCTAAACATATGGTTCATCGATGTGTCACTTAAAAGGACACATCAAGTTTTTTTTTAAGCCTAAAGGACACATCAAGTTAGGCAAATAATTGAAGATATATAGATAAAATAAATAATTCTAATGGTTGTTTCTTTTTCTCAATAATCAATTTTGTTCGTATGAAACCAAGAAAAGTACACAGAAAAAGTAAATACTCCTTATCCTTCAATCTTCGGCTGTGTCTGTATTTTGGAAATGGAGAGACTCTTCCGACATTTAGCAGTTCACATCTTGGCCCATATGATAAAACAACCAAAAAATCATTTATTTCATGATTTTCTTACCAAAAATATATTTGATGTCGCTTTACTTCCTTCATGTATGTTCTATATCCTACTATGACTAACAATATTTACTCATAAAGTTTAAAAAATAATTATAAGAACAACGTTTTAAGTCTTCTTCTTATTATTAAGAAATGATTAATTACAACTACAAGGAGAACGTATTTGTATAATTTTTCGATTCATAGAAAAATCCTAATCTTGAAAGAACCCGGTTTTTGAAGGAGTCAAAATCTACATACAAGCACATTCTTTTAATTAAAGTTGTAAAGATGATTATATTTTAAATTTTTAATTAAGTTTTTAATTTTTTGTAGTCACCGTCATATTAGTCGATTTGTTGTTGCTCAATTTTATTTGGCACTGCAAATTTTAAGTACCGCTTGCAAATACTGGTCTAAATTCCACGGTTAGAAAAAAAATGCAAAGTTATATTTTGTCACATCATTTTCTTTTCTGTTTTTTGATTTTGCCATATCAAATATCAGCCCTAGAAATAGAAAATTTGTATCCCCAACGAGGACTTCTTTAATTATACAGTCATTTGTCTTGGTCACGATCCACGTAGAAGTTGGTGATGTACATCGATTATTCTATTTTGTTTCTTATGAAAGTCTCAAAAACGGAAGAAATCTTTTCTTGTGGTCATGAAAATTTCAAATGACTAACGTAATGACTCATGAAGAAGCCACAGCCATATATATATATATATATATATATATATAACTTGTTATTAATTTGTCAAAGATTCTAAATAACAAAAAAATAAAGACGCAAAACTATCAGAAATTTCGTTGACATAAGAACTTTCATATTTTACATAAAAATACTATATATAATGACTATTGAGTTTATCCGTTGTTATCAAAATCTGTAAAAATAAACAAAATATAAAAAATCTGATTATATTTAGTATAGAAATTTCTCATAAATTATGACAATTAAATTCTGCTGACATTGTTATTATTAGCTAAGATAATATGACCTAACAAAGATTTGTTATTAAATTTTAAGTGGAAGCTCGTGTAGAGTGTTTGTCTCTAAAACCAAATATAATAATCGAATAACACCACGTCGGTTCGAACCCAAGGCTAGAAATCAATTCAAGACATTTGGTCGCCGAGTCATCAAAAGGATCGATCCAGTAAAACAACAACACCCACAATTATTACCACGTCGGGCGGTTCCGTACAAAAGACGTGGCAAATGGGCCCGGACAAGTTGATAGAATATCCACTGCACGTTAAGTATAATCCTTCGGGCATATGCGAATATGCCATTCCCTCCATATTGACCGCGAAACTACGTAAATACCCCTCTCTTTTTTTCCCAAACTTCTGAGGTAATGTGTGTGGGACCCGCTGAGAACTCGTTGTTGTTTGGACGAAAATACCCTTATTACATCAATTTGTACAGGACGTTTCAGGATGTTGAGAAGTTTCAGTCGTCAGAGTTGAAGAACGGCGTGCCACGTGGGCGGCCATGCCCATGAGTGTTGGATGGTGTTTGGCAGCTCCCATTACATCATGAGATGATCACATCCCACCATATCCATATTCTAAAAGTTAAAAACTTTATAAAAATGATGACATCAAAACTTTTATATATATATAGCGATAATATTTTTTCCATCGTATACTATTATTTGGGGAGTACACTTTATAAAATACCCTTAACTAACCTTCCCTTTTGTAAGAATTTACTTAAGAATGCCATTAGAAATAAAATTTTATAGAGTAAATTAATTCAACTCATTAAGGATAAACAAGTCAAATACTATTTTATGCAATTTAATTAATTTAATTTAATTATAAAAACGAAAATCTATTATTAATTTTTTTAAAAAGAATGACCAATCAAAATGAACATATAAGATTTGATATCTAACTTATCACATTAATTTGTTATTAATCATTATACTTCACCTCTCATCTTTATATTATTCTATTTCTATAAAATAAATAAATTATTATATCATCTACATAATAAAAAAAAAGTAAATTTTTTCCGCATATACAAATATTTGAATTTTTAAAAACGAATATAAATTGTTCAATGTATGAAAAAACAAATTTAACGGGTCAAAAATTCATATTTGAGTAATATATTCATTTTTTAATATCATCAATACTTAATAGATCAAAAAGTTAAGAAATATAAATACTCTAATTTGATTTTTTGAAACAAATATTTATAATAGGCGGCGGATTAAATATAATGTATTATATGATGAAATGAGTTATGATCCTTATAACTATTTGAATATTTATATTTAATTTCATATATATATATATATATATATTTTTTAAATTCATAATTTTACATACTACAATAAAAAATTTAATTTGGAACATTTAAAAAAAGTTTAATTTAATATATTAAAGAATATCATAAATATTTAATAGATTAAAAAGATAAAAAAATTATAAATACTAATTTGATTTTCTAAAAAGATATGTTTAATATATTTATAGTAGGCGGCGGGTTAAAAGTAATGTATTATATGATAGAAAGTTATGATCCTTATAATAGACGACATTTTAAGATTTTATGATGAGATGAGTTAAATAAGGTTTGACACTTCTAAATATTTGAAAATTTAATTCTGCAAGCAATTTTGGAAATAATGAATAATAGATTTGTGCCACAATATTTTCATAGGGATTTGTAAAATGAAAATATAGACTCCACACACGGATCGAATTTGGTATTATTATATACCAAATATATGTTCATAACATATTCGATTATGTGAATAATTGGTAAATTCCGTAATTAGCTCAAACAAATCTCTATTTCAACAACCAATGAATTAGAATTTGAAAAAATAATTTCCTAAATTAATTCAAAATAATAGCTAACTAACTAATTCAAAATAATCTACGTTTTAGATGCGATTCATTTATGATATTTTGATTTTTGATCTAACTAAATTATATGCACTCTCATTTTGTGGTTGTTAACATAAATTAACTCATTATTCAAACAATATTATTTTTTTTGAAAATAATATTAATTTCCGTTCTCATATCTTTAAAAAATATATCCATAATTGAGGATTACAGAAAAATAAAAATATATTCATTCTAATATTATATATATGGACTGACATAAAAAAATTAATATTTTTTTTACTTACTATTATAATATATCACGATTTTATTCTATAACTATACAATATATAAATTTTGTAATAAATGAAATTCAACCCGTACTGTAGTACGGGTGATGATCTAGTATGAATTTACATTGTTACATCAAAGTTTTTTTTTGATAAAGACCTTACATAATAGTTCGAACTACATATGTATTTTCATAATGTGTGAATAATCGGTTACTTTTACTATTGAAAACGTATACAATGGACAATCTTTTTAGTCTCTTAATTTACAGTGAATCTTTCAATCATTAAACTATGAATTAGTTTTCTTTTATGTTAAAAAGTTATCAAAACATATATATTCACGTTAACTTTTTCAGGCAAAAAAATTGTGTTTTGTAGACTTGTAGTATGGTCTCTCTTGTTTTTATGATTGTTTTGTTTTTTGTTTCTTGATAAAATGATTGTCTGGTATTTGTTCGATATAATTCAATAATTTTATACCTTAAATAAGATTTACATGATTATTTAATTTAATCTGAATTTGAAAAGCTGTTTAAAAGTTAGTAAATCGTTAATTTATTTCTACTTTGTCATCACTCATCAATAATTCTTACTATTAATTTGATTAATGTGGTTAATAAAATATGTGTCAACGTGGATAGTGCATATATAATTGCCTCTAAGGTCAATGAAGATATACGAATTTAGAAAAATAAAATAGTTTTTGCATGATTTATATGTCAATGTTTAGGTCGTTATCACCGATTATATTAATACGAGACCGAGGAGATACGTATAAATCTTTTCCACTGTCTATTTGGTCGGCACTTTAATTCTCAAGTGTGTGATCTCTTGTTTTAGGTAACACTGGCGTCGATTTTTTCTCTCTTAAAACTACATTATTTACGATGGTTATATGGAAAACTCCCCTTATAAAATCATATCTATTTTTGTTGATGAAAATCATATAGTATAAAAAATTAAAAACATCACCTTGGATTGGATGATGCGCAATTATAAAAACTCTGAGCAAGTTAAAATTCGAAGCTCTTATTTTAATGTCCAAAGGCCAGTCATTCTTTTCCCGTTTAATTGCTTTGTTTTTCTTGTCTAAATCTTATACGTGCGCATTGTTGCTTGTTTCGGAAAGGAAACTTAGTTGGTTTATGCCTTGATGCATGGTCATAAACTTCAATATAGTAATAGAACTTGCGTATCGGCGAAAACCAAGGAGGAAAACGCTGCAATGTTCAGTGACGAACCATAACTCTAGATTCTGCCTTTACATTTATTATACACAAGAAAAAGAGAATCTTAAAAAAAAAAAAAAGGTTCATCCCTTTGCTTTACCCAGAATGATATTGAACATTTTTTCTGTGGTGGATTTTTATTTAGTTTCCAACTGTTATTTCCCTTAAATACCCTAAGGCACGTGCATGAAGAAGACGAAAACCAATTCATGCACGAACAATACTGATTAATTTCTTGTGGTTTTGATTGTCTTCAGTTTGGAACTACGGCCAATCCAATAATCCAAATGAGAATACTAAAGTTTGTACTCACATATCATTTAAGAAGAAAAAGACTTCAAGACTACACGAAACGGGGGAAAGGTGTACATTACACAATAGTACAATACATATATAGAGAATACTAATTAGTTAATTAATCTATAAGAAAATAAAAATTCTAAAGCTTGTCAAAATTGATCCATCTAACTAGTGAACCCATAAAAATTTATCATCATTTTTTTTTTTGGGGGCAAAAAATTGATCATCTAAACATGCTTAATATATGGGTTGATATTTCAAATCCAAATTTACAAATAACACATGTACTGGGTTCATAAAATTTCAACCCAAATTAACCCAATATTGGGTTGATAGTGAACCCTTTTTTATCAAAATAATAATAAAAATTCAACCCAAATTAACACCTAAGTTCTAGCCAATACGATTGAATGTACGAAGTGTTTGTTTTCTTCTTAGGTTCCAAACCACTTGTATTCCCTATCATTAAGTACTATGTCCTTAAGTTCCCAAAACAATTTTATTGTTTAAGATAACAATCCCTAGGAATAACTTTGTGATCAACAAAAAAACAATAAATAGAGTACAAAATAGTAGATGTCGCCGAGGTTGAGGTGAGGACCACGCATATTGTAGACAATTTTAAAAGAGAAAATCTATAAATTATGCATTTGTACTTAATAAAGCATTTGCATAAGGCGCCCAACCATTTGTTTTACCGTATATAAAATTTTCCTGACATCATGATAAAAACCGGCATCAATTTCTGTTACCTCTTTTTTTTATTTTACTAATCATCCATTGAAATCGTATTGCAACGTAGACCACATATAAATTCTGAAATATTAGTACACCAATTAAAGTATTTGATTTCACTGAACCAATACTCAACAATTTTCTGAACGAAAGTAAGATGACGACAAAAAAAAACAAGTAAGATGAAACTAAAGTTTTTTGGTTCCAAAATAGTACTTACGAAAATTCTTACAAAAAACTCATTTATTTTGACAAATATAGTAGAATGCAATATTTATTTTCAGCTTTAAATTTTATAAAACAAAAGAAAAAATGAGTTTTATATTTGTCAGTTTAGTTATATTCTAAAAAAATATAAAGATTTAGTTTTTGATGAAGATAAGAAAGATCTAGTATGTATAAATTATGTTAAAAGTCATACACATGTATTGTATATCTAAAACTAAATATATCTTCAACAAATATTTAGCAAACTGAGAAAAAAAAATCTAGCAAAATAATCAAAAAGAAAATGCATAGAATAATAATAATAACGTGGACTAGGGAGCCTTTAGGTATATACTAGATCATTGACCCGCACGTACGTGCGGGGTTTCATATTTTGTTGTTTTTGTGATATATATTTTAGTGTATTAGATCTTGATCCACGTACGTGTAGAAATATTTTTATAGAAATTGTTATATATAGATTTTAAAAATATAAAATATTTTGTTGTGTTAGTGAACTTCGTAATAGAATAAATATTATAAAGTTAGAGTAATGAACAAAATTCAGTTGCGTTAATGCATAATTATATTTTAAGATCCGGACTAATTTAGTTACAAAAGTTAAATGGTGTTACATTTTTATTTTCTTAACTAATAAAAACAGTTCTAACAGTTTGATTACATATGTTAAATAGGATATGAATTCGGTTTTAGTTTGGGTTATTTCATTTATATTAGCTAGGCGTAACTATTTTGGAACAGGAAACATATCCCGTCCGGTATATGTCATAAATTCTTTGTCCCATAATCTGTCACGTATACGTAAATTAAAAATATTACGGTCCCATATCGGTCATAAATAGAGTATGTGTAACTGAAAACGTATGTACAGGGTTATGTATGTAAACAAATTTATTTTATATAGTGCTTATAACCCGAACTCATACCATTTGGGTATTTAGTTTGATTTTTAATATATGTTTCCCTCCCATCTCGTCTCGTAATTTCTATTTCCATTTTATTCCAATAAAATTATGTTCCAAATTCTTGTTTGCTTTCCTTTAACTACCATACAATATTACAATATATACTGTGAGTTTTGCGGATTAATATGTATGATGTTAAAGTTACAAATATATTTTAACAAATTTATTAATGTTTCTACCTAAATTTTGCACATTTTTCTTTTTATTGTTTAATCATAATTAATTTGATTTTTTGGGACTAAAATTAAAATTTGAGATACATCTATAAAAGGATATGCTATTGATGCATAATTTGTTTTGAATGCAAAATATATAATTAGTTCACATTATTTCAAAAACTGTGTGCAAATATGTTATAGATTTGTTTAAAGAAGATCCGGTTGAGAAGAAAAAAAAGAAAACACAAAATATTTCGAAATTAATATGTACAATCTATTATTTAGATATTTCTGAAACTTGCTCTAAACGAATGCCATAATGAAATTTACTTTAAATTTATCATTATTTGAGTTTATTCCATAGTAAATATAAATATTTGTTAATATCTAATATCGTTTTTTTAGAAATTGTGAAATAAATTTTGTTTTATATTTCAAAATTTGTGAAAATTTTATAACAATAGTTATAGAACATGATCTAGACAAAGAATTTTATGTTTGAGTGCTTCCCAAATAAATTCCGTGGGAACACATTTTGGAAACTAATAATTACTTTAAAGAATTTTATTATTTTTTATTTAAATATATTATTTTGTGATTACTATTGTATCTTTAATGAATTTATTTTAAAACAAAAATTAATGGCATTTTTGTAATACTTTACACTTTATAAGGTTAGTTATGTTTGAGTGCTTCCCAATTAATAGTATAGATATATTACATTATTACGTACGAAATAAGAATCGTTTATTTTCATTGGCGTGGTTTGACAACTAGAGACGCAACTGGTAAGGATACAATCGTAATTATAAAACCGAAGAACATGATTTGTTGATAGAAGGGTGACATCGTAATTTCCAAAATAAAATAAAAAAGAACCATTGAGCTCAAATGCTATAAACTCGTCGCCGTTGCTTCAAGCTCTAAAGCGTGTCCAAGTCTCTTTTGCATCTTCAAAGCAAAATCATCAAATTATTCCAAATTTTTATTCTCTTCTCAATAGTCACTACTCAGTCTTTAGAGTCATAAAGCTCGTCGAAGAGTTTTTTTGGAGGAAGCGTTATTTTTTGCTAAAGGTAATTCATATTATTTTTCGTTTTATGTTTTTCTTGCTGTTGTTGTTAGTGTTTATCTTTGAAGTGAAGTTGGAATGTTTCTGGTTTTGAGTCAAATCTTGGTTTGAAGTCTTCTTCTATTTTCGCGGAGATTTTGTTTTTGTTTTTGTCCAATGGAATATTCTAGTAATTGTTACAGATTTTACGAAGGAATTCTTCATCGTTAGATCTCTTTCTTCATCGTCCCCGAGGGTTCTTTTATATTTTTAACATTTTCTAGATTCGAATCTCAATTGATTCTGTTCTGTTTATACTCTGTATTAAATTTTTAATTTGAATATTTCAAGGGTTGGTTTTGTTTCTTGCATGATGATTTATTTTTTAAAATTATCACGATATTTTTAATTGGATTTGGATCAGGTCATGAGTTTAGTTTAAGGATTTGATGAATTTTTCAAGCTCTGTTATTTGCACTCCTATTTTTTGTTTAAAGAATATTCCTTAAAATATACCAATTTAGAGGTCATAACTCATATAAGGTAAATAAATCTTTGATTAATTATCCAATAGTGATTTATTAGTTCGAGGTTTTGATGAATTTTCAACCGCTGCAATTTGCAATCTATTTTATGTTTAAAGAATATTCCTTACAATATACCAATTCAGAGGTCATAATTCATACTAAAAGGTAAAGAAAATCTAGAGTAAAAAGGTAGCAAAATCCGAGTTATTTAACTAATCAAAACACTTCAAATAGTTCCTCTTGAGAGTTCATAAAGACACAAGTACATAATCATGATCTGTCACTAATTCCGACACGTTTCTAGAGATTCCTCATTAGATGTAACCTTTATGTAACGCCAAGAGTTTCAAAAGTATAATTCTCTATGAAATATTCGAATATACTCTTTTGAAGATTTTTCATCTAATATTTAATTTCTCCAATCTTCAGGTAAACAAAACATTTGGATTTTGAGGATTGAAGAACAGTTTTTTCATGGGTTCTTTAATGCAATCTGAGCCAGAGATGGAGAAAAAACCAGTAGGGATACGATTCTTGGAACGTATCAAAGGTTCAAAGCTCTCTTACAATGCTTATCAAGCCATAGTGTTGATCGTAACGTTTCTCGCTTACGCTAGTTATCACGCTGCAAGAAAAACAACAAGCATTGTCAAAAGTGCTCTTGATCCTCAATCTCCAGATACAGGACTAAACTCACTTCTTTTGAGGTTTACTTCGTTTGGATCCTCTGCTAAAGAAGAAGGTGGTTGGGCTCCGTTTAATGGTCCGGATGGTACTGTTTTGCTTGGTGAGATCGATGTCGCGTTTCTTGCGGTTTACGCTTTCGGAATGTATTTTGCTGGACATTTGGGAGATAGGATGAATCTTAGGATCTTCTTGACGGTTGGAATGATTGGAACTGGATTGTTTACTTCTCTGTTTGGAGTTGGTTATTGGGCTAATATTCATAGCTTTTACTATTTCTTGATTATGCAAATGTTGGCTGGATTGTTTCAATCTTCGGGTTGGCCATCGGTTGTTGCGGTTGTTGGAAACTGGTTTAACAAGAAGAAGAGAGGTTTGATTATGGGAATATGGAATGCTCATACTTCTGTTGGGAACATTACTGGCTCGTTGATCGCTGCTGCTATGTTGAGATATGGTTGGGGATGGTCTTTTGTTGTTCCTGGTGTTATCATTGTGGTGATTGGTTTGGTGAATTTCGCTTTCTTGCCGGTTAATCCAGAGATTGTTGGAGCAGAGCGAGACGAGGATCTTGATTCGTCGTCTGAGAAAATCGGAAACTCTGTTAGTGAGCCGTTACTATTGAGCTCTTCGGATTCGGAAACCGATGACAGGGAACGAGCTGTTGGATTCATTGAAGCGTGGAGGATTCCCGGGGTTGCGCCTTTCGCGCTTTGTCTCTTCTTTGCTAAATTGGTTGCTTACACTTTCCTCTACTGGCTCCCATTTTACGTTAGCCATACAGGTAATTTTACTGCATATTACTGAGTTAGTACAAACCACTAGATTACTTGTCTTGGTTGTGTTGCTGATTATAATTTTTGTATGATAATTTGCAGCGATAGAAGGCGAATATTTATCGGACGAAACAGCGGGAAATCTTTCGACAATGTTCGATGTAGGAGGTGTGGTTGGAGGAATCATGGCTGGTTACATTTCAGACCGAATTGGAGCAAGAGCGATTACCGCTGCAAGTTTCATGTACTGCTCAATCCCAGCTTTGTTCTTCTACCGAAGCTACGGACATGTTTCGTTACTAGCCAATGCCTCTCTCATGTTCCTAACCGGAATGTTGGTTAATGGACCTTACGCTCTGATCACAACGGCTGTTTCAGCCGATCTTGGAACACATAGCTCGTTGAAAGGAAACTCGAGAGCTTTGGCTACGGTAACGGCTATTATCGATGGAACGGGATCCGTTGGAGCGGCGGTTGGGCCATTACTAACAGGTTACATATCGTCTAGGGGTAGCTGGAGCGCGGTTTTCACAATGTTGATGGGAGCTGCGTTTGTGGCTGGACTATTGTTGACGAGGTTGGTTATGGCCGAAGTAGCGGAGAAGATAGCTGAGTCGAGACCATCAGAGGAACGTAGATCTCCGGTGGACTACGTCCAAGATCATGTGATGGAAGTGTGATCACCAACTTTGATCGCCATTTTTTTAGTAGCGTTTTAAGTTGTGTTTATTTTTTCATAGGGAAGATTTCGGACCGGAGTTTTGGTCTGTGGGAATTTGTAAACATGTAATCTGTATTGTGATGTACATAAATTACTATATATATCGATTTGATCAATTTCTCAAAAGAAATAAAACCTCAAAATTACCATGGTTCAAGAAGATTAGCTTGGTTTTGCAAAAAAAGACACATAAATCATTAATATACATTTTACCTTCCACTATATTCTAGTCATTTTACCTCTGTGTATAATATAAATAAGCATACAACATTAAAAACATTAACTATTGTAAAAACCTATCACTAAGATTAAGGACCATAGCTTCTGATTTCCAGTATTTGATCATGGTTTTAAGGCCACTACATTTGATTAGTGATCTGTTTAATAATAGCATAAAATAATACTATAGACTATCTAGTGTCTTCTACATATGGAGGACCACATTCTTAACATTCACAAACAATTAAATGCACACACAACGGACTAATTGATAATGATAGGTTATAATCAATCGAATTAAGTACTCGGATCCCACTAGAAGCTGCATAATTATACTTTACACATGAATCATGACGTACGAATTCTCTCGGTTGAAAGAACTTTATTTTAGAAATCACTTCTATTTGTTATTCAATCATGGATTTTGATAGAATTAGAAATCCAACACTAATCCACTGTTAAAGTCAATAAAACCGCAAACTCTAGAGGTTATGTATTTTTTTCTCACACTATTTAGATATAGTTATTCAAATTTCTAAAAACTACTTGTTTTGTTGTATTATAACAATCTGAATTTTGTATAGCATTACTTACTTGAGGCTTCATGTTAAATTCTCTAAAATCATAAAATTAAAAATTGATAAATCTATATCTACTAAATCAACAGTCACTTTTAAAAAACTGCAAGCTTCTCCTTCTGCCACGTATGCTTAAGTCTCAAATTTTGTTCTTTCACTTCCGTAAACCAATCATACTATTATTATTCACCAGATAATTTTTTGACAAAAAATAAAAAACTTACCATTTTTTCGGCAACTGCTCCCTTCCACAATCTTAAGATTCTTCACTTCCTCTCCCCTCTTTCAACCCTCTCCCACTTAATTCACGATCTCAATGGCAACTGTATAAACCATTCTCACGAAAGTAAAATCAGATGCAATAACTTCTTCTTCTTCTTCTCATAACCTTAGATCCGATTCATTCTTCTAATTACGTCTAACAGAGAAACGAAAGGATGATGTAAACAATAAAAGTTGAGATTTTTGCGATGCCTAATGTGATGGACGAGGTTAACTTCCCACGACACACTAAGTTTGGTCCACCTAATCACTGGTATGAATATCATTAAATCTGTAGTTCCGCTTTCCAGATTTGTTGCGTTTTACTTGGTTTATCTTCTTATGCACACCAGGTGCTCGAAAAAATGACCAAAGGAGTTTGTGAAATTCTGCCAACAATTTTGTATAGAGAATTGGATGAATCAATTGAGAGATGAGTGGCATGACATGGCAGATTGGCATCTTCTTCCATGGTGTAGTATGGAAAATAATTTAAATGTGAAACCATCTTATATGTTCAAGTTTTAAAAGCTTATTGATACGAAGGTAATTCAACAGATCCATCACTATTATTGTTAAGCTTGGAGAAGAAAAAATGGCTCCGTATAGCTTTTCTTTCTCATCTATTCTTTCTCTTTTTTTCTCTATACCTATGAGAAGTTACTGTATTTATGTAAGAACCCTTGCTGTTTCAAAATACAATGGAAGTTTCCTTAGGGCATACACAGTGGGAAACTTTAGTAAACAGGTGTGACCAATATATTTATTATAATTTTTTTTAAAAGAGAGAGATTTGTGTGGAGAGAGAGAGAGATAGATGAAACATCAAACATAAAAATAATACTCACACCCGTGTGTTATTTAACACCCGTGTGTTATCTGTATACCCACTATTCTATTATTTCTCTATTTTTTATTACTAACACCCGAGTTAAAATTGCACCACTGCGTGTGGTCTTAATTTTGACATTTATACATCATGATTTGGTGAAGTTGAGGAGGATTTCTATTGAGTTACAGAGCATTCAATCAGTGTATTACATTCGTCATTAGTGTAATAGTTGCACATTTAAAAAAAAAAAATATACTATTGGCATTGTTGTTTTCCCGTGCAAAAGCACGGGCTGCAACTAGTTTTGTTTTAAGTTAGAGCAAACTCTGTTTTCTTGCTAGCTAATTTGGGCCAGCACCACTATCATCGACTCATCGGTCTTTTAAATATATATAGGGGATATCAATTTGGGCCAAACCATTTACAGGCCCTTGTTGTTCATGTTTCCTGTTTGATTGTGTCTGGCCCATTAAGGCCCACCATGAGTGTGAAGTTGACAAACCCAACATCGACAATCTCCGACAACCAACCTCTCTCTTTAAAATCAACACCACCGGATCGCCACCTCCTCCGCCAGTCTACCCCTTCTCCGGTTATCATCTCCGTCTCACTCCTCCGAGCTTTCTCTCTTTCTGGACATGAAGAGAAGATGTTTTCCTTTTCTGATCCGGTGGACTCCTGTCTCTACTCCGGCGAGTATATCTGCTCAGGCTTCTCCGACGAAATTGACAGCCTTTCCGGCCATGCTCAGTCACACTCGACCCTCAGGTAAGCTCTTTCTATTGCCAAAGGTCTTATTCCCATCTAATTGCTATCACTCGCTCCATATAAAACTTTGTCTAACATGTAAACGGTATCTATATTTATTTATTTTCCAACATTTTTTTCAAAAATGAGATAATTATTTAAAATTGTTTGTAACTACCGTATATTTCTTTGGTAATTTGTGTTAGCTATGATTATTCCTCAATTTATAAATTCTTAGCTAACGATGAAACTTTTCTGAATCTAATCCGATATATTCGGATCAATATTAATTTCAGTTTTGATATATTATAAAAATCATTATACCCATGTCTTATTATGTTCTTATAAATAAGAGACATTAGCTAACTAACTCAATCTCTTACGAAATTTACTTTTATTGTTTGTCAAAGCTTCAAAGTTGCTTGATGACAATGTCTAGAAGAAACAAACGCAAAGAAAGATCCTCGCCGGACAACCACCGTTGAAGAATTTTTCTTCTTCTTGTTTGTCAGCTGATAACTTGTCTCCTCCGTCGATGATAACGTACTTATTACCGCCAGGTTTTAAGTTTGTGCCATCTGATGAACAAGTTATCTTTTGTTATCTGAAACCCTACTTGGACGGCAACAAGAACGTATTGCTCGATGTTCCTATTCATCTCGTCAATATTTACCAGTCGAATCCACAACAACTTTCAGGTTAATTTCTCTCTGTCCATATACAGTAAAACCTCTATAAATTAATAATGTTGGGACCATGATAATTTATTAATTTATAGTGATATTAATTTATTTATAAATTAATAATTTTTAATTTATAGTGTAAATTAATATTTATTAATTTATAGAGAGTTTTGTTTTAACTTTTAAAAATATGAAAGAAAATAATTTGATCTAAATAAAAGTAATGCGTTGGATGCTATAACTTTGGTAGTTTTAGACTTGAATATTTAATATTTAGAAGAAAAAACATTTTTTTAACAATTTTATAACAAAGATTATAGATGAATTCACATATACAAAAAATATGTAACATAGTGACTTCAATCGTTGTACTTGAATGGTCTATACGATTATTCGAACAACAATTATACTTATTCATAATTTTGAAAACTTACATAAAAGTTAAGCTATTTTATGAATAGAAATTCATTTTTAAAACTACTAAATAATATATTATCTTTATATATATATATATATATATGTAAATTTACATGATTATTAATTTATGATATTATTGGGACCGTAATTTTACATAGGGATTTGAAAAAAATTATTATCTTATTATCTTATCGAATTTGGTTAATTTATATACTGGCCTGACTTGGGACCAACAAAATTTATTATTTATCGTGTTTATTAATTTATCGAGTATTAATTTATAAAGGTTTAACTGTATATTGTTTCCTTATAGTTCTTTAATTTAATAAGCGATTAATATATATTTATATTTTTGTTTTTGAAATAGTGGAATTTAATAAGGGTAATGACAAAGAATGGTTCATTATAACGGAGAAGAACAAAGTTGATCAAGGTTTAAGCCAAACAAAGAGAGTTGGTAATGGTGGGATAAGGCAGAAACGTGGCGACACTAAAGGAGGATATTGGCACGCAACAGTGGGTGCCCAGGAGATCAACGTTGGACAAGGTGTCGTTGGCTACAAAACAGCATTTGCATACTATGTTAGGGAACAGTCAGCCGACGTCAAAACTGATTGGTTAATGCTTGAATACTCGTTGCATCACACTTGTCACAACAACGACAAGGTAAGTTTGTGTTTCTTTGTTTTCTTTACACCAAAAAAAAAAATTATGAGTTTCTTGGTTCCCAAGTTATTAAGATTTTGAGTTTTGGATTCTGTTTTGAGTCTTGTTTTTGTTGGTGCATGTAGGATTACACTTTGTGCAAGATCTATCTGACTCCACAAGCAACAAAGAAGAAGAAGAAAGAAGTGGAAGAGCAGAAGAAAGGACAAGGCATTATTTCAGTCGGAGAAAGATCCTCGCCAGAACCGCAAAAGCAACCACCGTCGGAGAATCCTTCTTCTTCTTCTTTGTCAGCTGATAACTTGTCTCCTCCGTCGACGATACCGTACATATTACCGCCAAGTTATAAGTTTGTGCCAGCTGATGAAGAAGTCATCTTTTGTTACTTGAAACCCTACTTGGACGGCAACAAGAACGTATTGATTAATGTTCCTATTCATCTCGTCAATATTTACGAGTCGAATCCACAACTACTTTCAAGTTAATTTCTCTCTGTCCATATATATATATATATGTATAGTTTCCTTATAGTTCTTTAGTTTAATAAGTGATTAATATATATCTATATTTTTGTTTTTTGAAATAGTGGAATTTGATAAGGGCAATGACAAAGAATGGTTCATTATAACGGAGAGAAAAAAAGTTGATCAAGGTTTAAGCCAAACAAAGAGAGTTGGTAATGGTGGAACAATAAGGCAGAAACGTGGCGACACTAATGGAGGATATTGGCACGCAACAGCGGGTGCCCAGGAGATCGATGCTGGAGGTATCGTTGGCTACAAAACTGCATTTGCATACTACGTTAGGGAACAGTCAGCCGACTTCAAAACTGATTGGTTAATGTTTGAATACTCGTTGCATCACACTTTTCACAACAACGACAAGGTAAGTTTGTGTTTCTTGGTTCCCAAATTATTAAGATTTTGAGTTTTGGATTATGTTTTGACTCTTGTTTTTGTTGGTGCGTGTAGGATTACACTTTGTGCAAGATCTATCTGACTCCACAAGCAACAAAGAAGAAGAAAGAAGTGGAAGCGCAGAATAAGAAGCAGAAGAAAGAAGAAGGCGTTATTTCAGTTGCACCTGTGGAAGCATTGGAAGAGCACCAGCCTCGTAATGTCGAGTTTCCACAATGGCATCAACCGCAAGCCCTGCTGGATTCTTATCAACATCAGCCTCATGATTTTGCCTTTCAGCAACCGCAGTTTTCGCAAGGCCCGATAGATTCTCAGCAACTGCTTCCTCCGCTGCGTTTGCTTGACTCATTAGAAGGTCTTGTGTCTTTAGAGATTGAGTATCAGCAGGAACAACAGAGTCACATGATGATGATGCAAGATTCAAGGTCCGGGATGGCAATGACGGGCTGGGGAAACGACGAGAGCACCCAAGAAGACTTGTTGGATATGTCTAAAGATGACAGGTTCTTTAGCATGGATGAATTATTCGATAATGTGAAAGAACATGGTATTGTCGTTACTCAACAGCAACAACAACAACAACAAGAGCAGCATCTAAGTACACCGATTCTTGCTCCTGGGCAAGGTCAGGATTCAGGATATGGGATGGTGACGAGCAACGACAACAACTCCCAAGAAGACTACTGGTTGGATATATGTAATGGCGTGTACATTGACATCGATGCATTATTGAATGATCTAACGACATGACAAGAAGTCTGTGAGGGCCGTGCCTACTCAATAATAAAAGAAACATTCGCCTACGTCTACAAATTTTATACAAAATTTAAGAGGCCAAATTTACAAATATTTACTAACATGATTGTGAAGTTGTATGTTTCTTAACATTAAATTCCCACCAATAACTCAAGCTTAATCTATGTGTATTCTAGAAATTTGAATCCTTCTTTCCATATATTAGTCTACGTAAGTCCTTGTTTTTCTTTTCTTTTTTTACCACATTAATTCTTCTTTTTACCAACTTTTTCTTTGTTAGTCATATTTTATCAATTTTAGTTTTTATTTATACTTATTTTATGATTTTTAATTTTTAATGATAAATACCACATTTTGTGTATCAAAAGTTTTAATCTATTTTTTCAACATTATGCACTATGGTGGGTTAAAACCGGATGGTAACACAACTGCGATTCTAGTACAAATCACTAAGACTATATTGATGATTAATCACAAAATAATTATTTTTTATTTTATAATATTTTCCTGGCTGATTTGTTTATAAATTGTTTTTGAATTATTTTTGTATTATATTTTGTTATAAAATATCTAACATTAAATTACAGTTTTGAATTATTTATTAAAAGTTAGTATATGAAAATTAAATTACATTATTTATTTCGCTTATGGCCTTAAAACCCCTAGGCACGGCTCTGCGGGAGATGTATGAGAATGGATGATAAAGATAGTGGATGACTGTCTGTCTACCTGAGAATGGATGATAAAGATAGTGGATTTTCCGGAGTAACAATCCCCTGCGAGATGTAGGGTTTCCACATTGGAGACCGAACTCGTTAAATTCTCTGTGTTGTGTACGCTTCTTTATTACAAACGAAAGATCACAAGCGAGAAAGAGAGCGTTTAGCGAGTGTGTTATTAAAGAAAAAGAAAAAAAATATACGAAGAAGCTGAGGGTTTAATTAGGATTTACATCGAGTGAAATTTCAGTGAGTGAATGCTATTATGCCAAACAAAGAAAAATCATAAAACCTCGTTACGACTTAACATAAATTAAAAAATAACATGTATAAGATAGATAAAGAAATGATAAGAAGAAAATATGAAAAAAAAAAATGTATAGGACTAGTCTCCAGCTTATCTGTGATTTGCTCTAAAGTTTTGAATTTGTATAGTGAAATAGTAACAGAAGAAAATCTAACAAAGAAAATCAACTAAGCTAGGATTAATGCGAATCCGTATTATTAAGAAACAACATTACTTAACTTTGGGTCACGTAAACAAGAATCGATCCAAAAGAGAGATTCTAAGAAAGTTATGAAAGGTGAAAAGAGCCGTGCCAACGTCGATCATCGACATAATCCATTAAGAATAAAATGCCTTTTCTTATTAAAAAATGTTTATAGTTAGCATTGTTATATATTAAAAGACAAATAAAGAACTAATTTTAGCAAACAAAACTTTTTTTTGTGTAGTAACATTTTTTTCTTTCAACAAAATTTTCAGAATCAAAGTTTATAACTAATATCAAATTTCTTGGATACAATTGCTAAGTCCTTTAATATTTTATGTGGGTATAGTCAAGCTAATATTATAATTACTTAACTATTTAGCTAGAAAACTATAACTTTTATTGTGTAAACTCATAATTGGTTTGGTTTAGTTATCAAAAAGTTGTCAACGTTTGAGCATAAGTATATGTAGTTCTATTATTTAATTTGAGTTTAAATAAATGAAACTAAAAAAATATGTCCTTAAAAATTTTCAAAACTTAGATGCCCTAAGCCAATGTTTCTTTTTTATCATTGAGGCACGGTCCTGGTGAAAATGTTCACATATTTGAAGAACATAGCACTGAGGGAAAAAAAAAAAAAAAAGAACATAGCACATCAAATTTCTTATTTACTGGGCCTAAATATATAAACCCACTACAATTTGTTTTGTCAAAGTATAAGACCAGTATAAAAATTCAACGAAACAAACAAATCAAATCAGCCCATAGTTGGCCACATTTTATCGTGTTTCAATATAAACACTTTTAAATTTAATTCTCAAATTAGCCAATGGATGGAGTACAATATGACATTTTCCACATTTTCAATTTTCGGAAAAATATTGTTAGAAGAGAATAATTTTTTCATTACTATTTAAAATTAATCTTTATAGAAAATTATTTTGTTTTCATTATATACGAACCTCCAAAACAGAGATTCAGTTAGTTAGTTAAATTCTCAAATACGCATCTCCAACCCATCTCCATTTTCATCTTCGAAATTCTCTAAAATAGAGTTTTGAGTTAGATTTGCTCCAACCCATCTCCATTTCCAACTTCAAAATGGAGATCTTCATTTTTTTATATTTGGAGACTTCTATTTTCAATTTACACTAAAATTTGGAGATCTCCATTTTTAACTTCAAAATAGAGTAGGATTGGAGTAAAACTCTCTATTTTGGAGAAAAAAAATGAAGACATAGGTTGGAGACGGTCTAAGACGACCATCTCCATAATCACCTCCAATATAGAGTTTACAGTTAGATTTTCTCTAATCTATCTCCATTTTTTCACTCTAAAAAGAGATTTTCATTTTTTTCTCTAAATTTGAAAATTTTCATTTTCAATTTATACTAAAATTTGGAGATCTCTATTTTCTATTTTCAACTCCAAAATAGAGTAGAGTTAGAGAAAACCTCAATTCCAAAATGGAGTTACTCTATTTTTGAAATTTGTTTTAGAGAAATAGGTTGAAAATGCTCTAAAAAAGTAATAAATAGCTAATGGACAAAAAAAAAAAAGAAGCTAATGGACTTTAATTTCATAGTAGATCAGACAAGCTATTGATTCAAACCCACATGTTTGGGCCTCAACTACATGAAACGATAAATTTCAAACCGATGGGAAGTATAAAAAAAATAAAATTGAACCATAAAATGTTTTAAAAAACAGTATTGGACAATTCATTATGGAACAAAAAAAACTTTGTAAATAAATAAAAAAACTTTCTCGATTGGTATATTTCCCTTGTAATTTTACTTCTTTTTTGAGAATCTATTTTTCTAATTAAATTATAAGAAAATCTAGAAGATAGAAAAAAGTTTAAGGGAAAATCTCAAAAAACATCCAGAGGAACATATTTTAAGGTAACGTACTAACGTGTACGTGTTGACGAAAAGGCACACATTCATGGTAACCGTCGCAACCCTCTACATAAGAAGTTTTTGCATTACACTGTTTCGACATTGTAATTAAAGTCCGACGAAGAGAGACAAAACAAAAACATTATTGGGATTAAGAGGATCAAGAGAATGAAGGCAAAAATAAACTCAGTCTTGGAGAAGAAACTTGAAGAACTCGAGTCTCTACTTGAAGTAGTCACTTCTAACTATGATGATCCCAATATTCGAAAATTACAACTCGGAATTTTATTCGCCACGACCCTTTTAACTGCTGAGACATCGTCCCGACGTATGGATGTGGAAGGAGAAGAAAATGTTGAAGAATTGTTTAAACTACGTTGCATGGCAAATAGGTTATCCGAAATGGAGGCTTTTCTCACCAAACAATTGCCCGGTCATGGTAATGGTCCATTGATCAAACCGGTGGATATCAACGGTGAAACCGGTGCGGTTTACTCGTTGGTCGAATCTTGTCTAAACGAGTCTGAAGAAGCAGAAGAGGAGGAAGAGGAGGAGGAGGAAGACCTAGAGGCTGAGCAGCGACCATTGTTCCAAGATGCCACATCGGAAGAGGTTACGTTTCCGGCGGTGGCTACGGTTAAGGAAGAGGTGGTGGTTAGAGAAGTGAAAGAGAAGGGGTGTGTTGGTTTTAGGGCTTTGGTTTGTATCGGTTTAATTGGTTTATTTGGGTGTGTGATGAGTTTAGTTGGTTATATTGGTGATTGCATGGAGGAGGATAAATTTTTCCTTACCCCTACTTAAATGACTGACTAGTTGTATTCTTTTTATTTATTTTTGGTTAATCAAACTTGCATTCTTTCTCAAGAAAAGATATAGATCTTTTCATTGTAACAGTTTTGAGTATAATAGTACTATAATCTTTCTTTAATACTTAAGATTTCTAATTGATAAACAAAAACAAGAATGGGCATTCAATCTTTTTATTTGGTTCGAATTTTTAGGTTTCTTCAACCATGTATAGTTGGTTGCTTCAAGGCTTCAACAAATCTTATGTGTAGAGAAGTTGTAAACGTATCCCCATTTGTATCTTGTAAATGATGTACATACATACTGATGTAAATTTGAGTAATTAACATTGATCAAAGCTTAGTCTATAATTAGAATGATTTTTTTGTTGCTGTTGAAAATAATGTAAAAATGGAGATAAATAAATCAGTAATAAATAAACAAGAATCACATACACACATAACACATTGTATAGTCATTAGTATAGGACATGCTGACTCTCCTCACAACCCTGACTTGAACGGCACGCCAGTGGCTGGCAACCATGACCCACCAGCGATAAGACTTCCCACAGTAAACCGAGAAGCAACCGCGGTGCTCGTTATGGCGTGGAATCCTTTCCACCGGACCCGCCATCTTGTGGAAGACCCCGGCCCAAAATTTTTATACTCTCCATAGAAAACTGTATTAAGAGCAAAATTGGATCCTCTTAACCAAGGAGACCATCCCAAGGGGCTGATAGAGTTATCTATATAGGTCTTCATGATTGTGACGCGTGAATAAGCTTGCCACGGTCGGCCTAAATAGGTCTTGTAAGCTCGAATCACAGGTTTCAAATCAGAAGCCGCGATTATCCTTGAGCTATGGATGGTTATCCCTGTATTTTGAAAAGGGTCACCGCGACCTTGTGCGGTTATAATGTTGGCTTGGCCATGGAGAGGGCGCCGGACGAGAATCATACAGTTCTGGAACACAACAGCTGCATTTCCAAAGATAAAGTCGATGGTGCCTGAGATGTAACATTCCCTAAAGAACTGACGCTGTGAATGAATGTAGAGCGTGTCTTGGAAGCCATGGATACCAACACGGTAGAAAACAGCGAGGTCAGAGGATGATCGAACCGCCACTGCTTGGCCGCGTAATGGTCCCGCCGTGTTGATGAATGTCATGTCTTTTGCTACAAACCTTTGGCCTCCAAAGCCTTTAAAAAGAGTTGAAAGAAAATTATTAGTACCATTAGAGTTCTTAAGTTGGATTTAGTCAAGATTTTAAGATAAGATTTTTAACCAGCGGTTGCAGAGTTATAGGTGGTGTAGCCGTGCTGGACGCTTCGACCACTTATGATGATTGTTTTTCTCTCGCCATCACCGACGAGCATGATGTTGTGGTTATCATTGCCGACATCAATGTTCTCTCTGTAAACACCTTTCTTCACATATATCACAAATCTTGACTTGAATCTCCTTCTTGCTGCGAAGTTTATGGCAGCTTGGACCGACCGGAAATGGCCGGACCTGTCTTGTGCCACCACTAGGTGAGGCATCGATTTCGCTAAAGAGGCTGATACGAGTAATCTTCTCTCGTGTCTTGAAACCCAGTTTGGGAAGTATTCTTTGTGGTTTGCTTCACAAACCAAACAAATTGGAATTTGACCGTGTTAGATAAAGTCATGTTACATAATAACTGTATTCTCGTCAAATATACCGTCTAACATGAAAAAGGTGTCTTTTGGCGGAAAATACAAAAAAAAGATTAATTGTCTATAAGGTGTTAATTAGTATGCATGATTAATCTGATCACGTGTGAACAAAGATTACATAAACGTAACACTTTAATTTACTTTTTTTTGTTGCATCAAATTAAATGTATCAGGAGAGAACTAATAACGAGAAAACGATAACGATAATTTGTTGAATAAATTGGCATGCATATTCGTAAATGAGGAATCTAATTAACCAGTTGAAGTAATTTTGTAATAAATTTTGCTAGGCCTCAAAGTAATTATAATACTAATAGAACGTACCAGCAGTCGTATGATTATGTTGCTTCATGAGAACTCCATTGACGGCCAAGCAGTTTCCAATCAAATCCGACAAGTTCTTGTTAGATATCGCCGGCATGACGAAATCTGAGACGTTAAGATCCTCGGATCCGGAGCGGCACGTCTCTATGTTGGTCTGAGCCGTGCTGAGCCACGTCTGTGCGTCGAAGTTTGTACACTTGACATCATCCTTAGCCGCCGGGTTAAGTCCCTTGAGCGTTCGGTTTAGCTGAGCCACCGTGTTTTGGAAGAGATTTACGCAGTCTGACCAAGCGGCTTTCCTTTGGTTGTTGGTGCAGCTTGGTCCGAACTTAACCGTTTGACTGTGTGTGATCACGGCTTGGTCAAGTGCTATCTTGACCAGCATTCGTAAGAACTCGGACCGGAACCTTGGTGGTCGGCTAATGTTGTTTTGTGAGCTCTTCATGAAGTAGTAATTGCATGTCTCAGCGTGTGGAGTCTTGTTGCACCACCATGTCATGTCGCCGGAGACAGAGCCGTTGTTGATCGGAGACGGAGCAGCCACCGGTCCGAGAGATGGTGTTGAGGCAGTAGGGGGACTCGAGGTTGGACTCGAGGTTGGGGTTGGGGATGGTGAGGCTTCTGGTGGTGGGGAAACATTATGGTCCCACGGAGGAGGAGCATGGGTACCACCGGTGAACCCACTGTCGTGTACGGCGGAGGAGAAAGGTAGAAGAAGAAATGAGGCCAAGAGGCAAATGTGGAAGATGCCTCTAAGCATTTTTTGAAGTTCTTGGCTATGAGTTTGTATGGGGAATTGGGAAATTTCTTGGTGTGATGTCTTAACTAATTAAAGGGATTTTTGTTTTGTATATTAAATTAGTTAATAATTGTTTCTTAGAATTATTATTTTGAGTTTGTGTGTATGTACTTTACAAGTGATTGTTATTGAGGGGAGAACATGATGATGTGTGTTGTCTTTGCTTGGGATTGTATTCATATGATATCATGACTTTCATTCTTATTTAGCAACCTATGATTATAAAATCATATAATATCAAACACCTCTATAGATGCCTATAATTGATTCCATTACATATTAAAAAAGTATTAAGGAAAAAATGTCAAAATGAAAAAAAAAAGAGGAGGAAAAGTGACTTAAAAGGAACAAGAAGAAAGATGTGATTTCCAATGTTGAAGTAACCTTTCCATGTGCTTTTAGCTCAGTTTCTACTCTTGTAGTTTCAAGCATACGCAAACTCTTACAAAAATCCTTGTTTATGTTGTTACTATGATTACATGATACATATTTTAATATTTGTGTTAAATATGTAACTCTTGAGAGTTTTACTTTTATGTTGACTATTCTCTGACGTTGTCACCACCTAGTGTCTTCGTGACCACCTACCTAGTGTCTGTTTTTCCGCAAGACGTCGTGACCACCTAATGTCTTCCTTAGGAAAGGTGTTCATATAAGCCTTGGAATTTTCACTGATCCGGACCAAACCGAATAATGCTTGAATATGATTGGATTGGTTTCAAAACCGAACAAGCAAATAAAAATTCTACCGTTACTATTTATAATACTCAGTATGAGTTAAAGTGAATCAAACGGCCTAGGAAAACTATCATATAATGTTACAAACTTACAATAATGTTATATAAGGATTACAACAATGTAAATGTAAAAATTGAAGAAAACTGAAAATTTATTGATAACTTTTTGGAATAAATATGAAAGACTATCATCATCCATCAGGCCGAAGAAGTGTTTTCAGCTGAAACAGAGGATTCGCCCAAATACTCCGAACGAAGCTGCATAAGTAGTCGACCAAGATAGTTAAGCCCTTCTCCTTCACGACCACCTCCCCAGAATAGATCGTGCGGTGAAGCCTCCACGAGAACCGATCCAACGGTCGAGAGCAAAATTGATTTCAAGTGAGGATAAGTTGAGAACTTGCATTTTAGAGCCTTGTACATTACTTCTATCTTCACATCTTCCCAGTCATTCCGAACCTAAAACAGTCATTTAAGCGAGCAATGCAATATTAATGATCCCCTAAATAACAATCTCGAGAGATCAACGAACGAGTGAAAACTGTTTTGATGCTCGAAAGTGGACAATTGAACTTTTATTCATACCAGTTCAGGTTTCTGTCTCAGTGTTGATCTGCCTATCAGAGCTGCCTCCTCTGGACTTCTAGCTGTTCTAATTTTCTCAACGCAGTCATGTGCCATTGGATTTTCGACCCCAACAAACTTGTTTGCCTTAAGGTTTTGGGTAAAGGATTAAGAGATTATGTTATTTTGCAAACGTAAGATACCATTTTACATGGACCGTTGTGGGGTACCTGATAGTAATGTTCCACACTAGACCAGGTCATGTAATCATCATTCTCTCCACCACAGGGCATTCGAATTGGATGCGGAGAAAAATTTGAGAAACTTCCATAAAGGTCCCATGTTTTGTAGAAGAATATGATACTAGGTTCAAAGGGGTCAACACTGGGATCAATCTCGACAGTTGCATCCTCTGATGGGATAACAGGTAAAAGGTCTGGTATGGGCTGAAGATATCCGCTGACAAGCATGTCAGGACCAACCTGTAATTCAAAGATTTAGAATAAACCCACGGACTAAGAGGTGTGATTCAGGAACATGTTTAACTTGTCACGGTGAATGTGTTAAGTAATAAAGCAAAAATATTACCTGCTCATAGCAAACATCGATTAGGTTCAATGCCTGTGTCATCTCTACCATCCCAAGGTCACCAACAGGGGAAGGTGCTTTACTACCACCGATAATTTTCGGAGCAACGAAAGCAACAACCTGAAAAATGAATTACATTGAGAGAAAGAAGTCTAAGAAAATGAGATTTAGCCAGACAAAAGCATATGATGACTACAAATAAGTATGGAGATTCTATAATGGGTACCTTGTGGATGACACTGGATGATATAGCAGATGCAGCTAATGTTCCCCCACACTCCCATAGTATCGAGAGATATCCACGGAGGTGGAAATATTCCATAACTTCTCTTGGATTCAACATGTCAAACTCCACAACTTCAACACCTTTGGACGCAAGATATTTCTGGAAACTCTTTCTTGCACCCCTTTGGGTAACAACAATGGTAGATACTTCCGAGACATCCCATAGATTGGCTTTCTCAGGAAGATCAAGACTCTGTGTCATCACAATTCGAGTAGGGGTGTGACCCTGTCCATGTCTTGCAGTCAATCGAGGATCTGCAGTTACAAAATTGCACAACTTTCACATATTTATTTAATATGTTGTAGGCATCCGTAAAGATGCGAGATTTGAGGTGCATTATTTACCATCTTGGCGTACTGTGTTTCCTCCAACTATCACAGCATCACTTCCTCCTCGCAACTCAAACACTCGGGTTCTAGAGAGTTTACTACTTATCCAAGCTGCATGTCCACTACTTGCTGCAATCTTACCTATAAATAAACAAAAATTAAATTAGCTTCAACTTTCATCTATCCTAATAACATATGAAATGCAGGTCGAGATAATTACCATCAAGAGTCATTGCATACTTAAGAACCGAAAACGGAACCCGAGAACAAGCTCTATGAATCAAAGGAGCATTCACAAGAAGACACGATTTACGAGCATCCTATTAAACTTGAACATTTAGTAAACAGAATACAAACAATTCACTTCAAACTGTAGCTGAAAAAGGCGATAAATACCTCGAGAACTTTACTCTCAAAGTCTTCTCCAATAACATTCACTTCAATGCCTTGACTTCTTAATTCACGAATCGCAGAGCCTCTTAGATGTTGCAGAGGATGCCTTATTCCAACAACAACTCGGTCAATTCCTGCCTAATCTATACAATCTCAATTTGGTCAAATTGTTTCCCAATATCACACAATCATTGGCTTATAATCTAAGAGCAAAGAAGCAAAAACCTGAACAAGAGCAGATACAGCAGTGTGATCACCATGACAATCACCAGGCTCCATGTTTAAATAAGCAGTGGAGCCTCTAGAAAACTCTCCGGCAGCTTCAACAGCCAACGCTTCCGCCGGTTTAGTGCCTTGAGCGTATAGATATCCTTCTCCGGCGACTTTACCGGAAGAAGTAGCGATTACACAGCCGAAATTAGGGTGCGGTGAAGTAAGTCCGGCGGACATTTCGGCCAGATCGGCGGCGCGTCGGATAAAAGCGGCATCAATCGCGTGGTAGTTACGACTGTTGTCGCCGTTTGAGAGAGTGGCTCTGCAGATTAACGGAGACGAACAAATTCGAAATGAAAGAGCCATTGAATTCGATTTGCCTAATCTGTGCGAACGAAGAAGAGAACGGTTTTATGTTATGCAATGGGCTCACGAGACATAAAGAAAAAGCCCATATAGGCCCAATAACCAAAATCCAGTTCATAACATTATCTCCGTGACCGTGAGTAGTGAGATAGAGAGATGGACGATGAGGGATTCGATTACGTTAGATCGAAGATTAGAGATCTGAATTCTATTGTGTCACGAACTCACACAAAATGTTTTTATCATAAGACATTACTATTTTGAGTTTTATTTCAAATAATAATATATATTTAACGGCAATGATAAAGGTAGGTGCACAAGGCTAGAGTTGGGCCTATATAACACATTGCTAAGGCATTGGTCTTAGAGGACAAAGATATACGCAGTAGCACTTCATGTCTCCTTTTGTGTTTACTTGCTCGCAAACACCGGTTCCTTTCCACGTCAAGGTACACCAAAATTTACATTCTTGAATAGAACATGTCTTTTCTTTATTTGAAAAAATCTTATGACAATGTGTCATCTCCGCATTCACTGACACTCCTATTACTGTAATACATAAAACATATAATCTTAGCTTTTTGTGTTTTAAACAATTTGAAACAAAAAATAAGTTGTTTGAAACATTTCTCTCTACAGAAAGAAAAAGGAATAGTTGATGATGATATATATATTATTTAATTGAGGTAATATGATATTCATCATCGATTTCTTTAATAACAATTATATATAATAAGACGATTTTAAATGTTTATGCAAACCTTGCACAAGAAGGATGTAGATAGTTAGAATGGCTAACAAGACGTGGAAGAGTTTCTTCATCTTGTATAATACAAATGAATTGGAGATGTTTTAAAATTTACAAAGAACACACCCACATATATATAGTTATATCATATGTATTCAACATTCAATCATATTTAATAAAATATAACAAAATTTGATTTAATTCCATTTTAAAGGGATGTTTTAATTTCATTATTCCAAATTTAGTTCCAATTTAAGAGGAGATTTTCATACATTATTCCAGATTTTTTGCTCATTCAATATGTAAAAAGATTTGACTCCTTTTATCCATTATTGTAAAACACTAGAAATTGATTGGAAAGATGCACACATTTAATACTGTATCTTGTCCTAATTTATTTGATTTCATTTAAGTATTTAATTTTTTAATGTCTCTTTTTTTTTTGAATAGCAGGAGGTTCTGGGCCAAAGCCCGTAATCCTTCCAGGCCCGAAACCACAGCATATAATATTAGCTTCGTCCCAAATGTCACTCGAACCGGCGACCTCTAAGCTTCGCCTAAGAATTTTACCAGTTGAGCTAACGACACTTGGTTTTTTTATGTCTCTTGTTCTTAATTTTATGTTCACTTTAAATAATTAGAGTGCATTATTTGTAACATTTTAAATCTGTAGATATTTTTGAGAAAGTTTTTATCTATAGTCCGCCTGTTCTTTTGAGAGTCGGGAAACTCTCCTCGGCCACACATGTTTAAAGAAGCCAATGACTCCATAATTATGAGGTTGAAGAACAAGTAGTCACTGCTTCAAGAAAAATATTTGGGAGACTTCCGAAGAAACGGTGAATGAGAAGTGAAGGCAATTATTTGGTTCCCGATTGTTGCCGCTGCGACTCATTTTCAAACTGAGCTTATAACAATAAGTCAATAACAATAAAACAGAGACATGTGACTATGTGAGAAGATTTAGGTAAGGTTGAGAAGTAACTTTTTTTTATAATGGAAAGGTATAATAGTAATTGACACATTCTAGAGTGAGATCTACACTCAAAAGTCAACACCGTCCAAACTTCAACGAATGTGTCGGCGTCAACGACTCTAACGTAAATTAAATTGTACTTCTAGTGTTAGAACGTTAATCGTACGTCCAAGCCCCAAGGTCTAGAAATCTCTGCAAACGCAATTTTAGATCGCTGTTCGGAAAAATATTAAACGCATATTAACTTAACAAATTTGTAAATTCATTAAAATCAAAATTTATCCAGAAAATCATCGGATTTGCATGAAACGATTCAAGAAATAAAGTTTCCCTCAAGCTCATCCACACATTCGTAGCTCAAATTACATAATTAATGACAAAAAGAAAATTTATTAATTTCTTAGTATTTTTTAGCAAAAGCATTGATCAGTGCCAAAGCGTTGCTTGTTCCTCTTCCCAAATTCAAGATCCGTGCCCGGACCGAGTTCTTGATCCGCCCATCCATGACCCGACCCGCAAACCCATCGGAGCAAGTGTTTGCATTAGTCAAAGCAGCACTGGTCCACGTTTGAGCATTGCTCATGTGGAACCAAAACTGGTCACGACCTTTAGCACTACCACACATCTTCACTTCATGGATCGACTTGGTCAAACGGTCTACAGCATCATGGATCTCCTCAATGCAGTCCTTAACGGCTTGAATCTCTCGTTTATTAAGAGTCTTGAAACGCCCCAAGCGCCAGACGAAGACCTTAGTGGACTGTGCCTGAGTCACGGTCACATTGAGTGCGGTCTCGGCTAGACGTCGAGGGCTTGTTTGGATGGAGTTGGCGTAACCGGTGAGAGTGTTGACGCATACGGTTGGGTATGTTGTGGCTTTGCAAGAGGCTTGTATGAAGTTTATTGCACGTTTCGAAGTTCGTACGGGGACGGAAGACGCCGTGAGCATCGTCGTGGATAAGAGGATTAGAAAGAGAGTGTAGAATATTTGTTTTGCCATTTCTTTTGAAATGTTTTGATTTTGATAATATTTTGTGGAGAGGTAAAGAGTTGGTTTTGAGTTTTTATAGTGAACTAATACGTACTCTTTGGTGTACGTTTGGTTTTTCTTAGGGTTTATAATAATATAATTAACTAAAATGCTTTGACTTTGACTCTTTGGTCGATTATTTTTTTCCAACTGGGGTCTAGATTAGTAGTTGGAAATAACCAGAATTGTCAGCTAGTAACTATTAAGAATGTACTATGGCAATTATATTTATTTATTCTTCTTGACCAAAAAAAGTAACATGGGAATGAAAAGTATATTTAACAAACAATTTCTAGGATTTTTCGTAAATTTTATTAGAATTGACTTTTGGTGTGAACATGCTTTTATCTTTTTTTCTTTTGTATTGTTGTTATTGTGAAAACTAAAACGAAAACAAGTTGTGGCATCGATTTATTTTCTAGGAATTATGGCATCCCAACACAAAGTACTCAATAATCAAAGTGAAGTGGATTGTGTACCTCAGCTTATATACTATTTTAGATTCATCTCCATTTCCAAATTCCAATATAAATGAAACATTCTAGCATCACCATCACTCCTTCAGTCACTAACAAAAGGTTTGATTTTATATATGTTTGTAAAAAATACGTATATATATATATATATATATATTTTTTGTAAACCACACATTCATTAGAAAACAACTTCATGATTGGTTGTAAAAAATACGTATATATAGATATATGTAAGAATACATTTTACATATTTACTATCACTCAAAGTATATCTTTTGCCTTTACTTCAATATCTATATCAAAGTATTTTATATTCATCCGGCAACTAACAAAAGTTAGAAATTGGATTGGGCGACTAATATAATTCATAAAGACTGGATAGTGGGTTTGAACCTGAAATCATTCTAATTGCAACAATAGGTACACTTCTAATTAGTCTGGTCCACGTCCAAAGATATGCTATATAACCAAATTAGGCGACTAATGTATCTCATTATTGACAAAAAGATGTACAAATCAAATTTTAAAATAAATACTAAATAATAGAGGCATTTTTATTTTCTGTTTTTTTGACATTTTTGGATCGACAAGTTCCGATCCATAGTTAATTCTTATTATGCGGGATAACGCAACTTAATGAAGTCGAACTCCAATAAAAAAAATAGAGTCATATAAACTTAACCACTTAACAAATTAACATATTGTTCATTTGGCGACTAATGTATTTTATTACTACATTTTTGTTTCAAGGTAAGCTACTTTAGATAACTATTGCTTGGGGTGGGCTCTCAAGTCTCAAGACTGTCGGTCAAAGATATGAATTTCTTTTACAATTTGTTAAATACACACTCATATAATATATATCCATATATATATATTTTTTTTTTTTTTTTTTTTTTTTTTTTTTTTTTTTTTTTTTTTTTTTTTTTTTTTTTTTTTTTTTTTTTTTTTTTCCATATATATATATATTGGTTAAAGAAGAAAAAAAGTCTATATTAGTAAAAATAAATTAATTTGGGAGCTGGGCATATGGTTTCACATGCACTTATCTGATATCTCAGTGCTCTTTTTCTCAATATTAAAGAGTTTCACACTTACCGTTTTTTGGTCAACTCACACTTACCTCAATCCTCTTTCAACCGTCAAATTAAAGAGTTCACACTTATCTCAATACTATCTTTCAATCGTCAAATTTAAGAGTTTCACATTCCGTTTAATTTTTTTTTAAGAAAAAGTTCTTAATGCTATTATCATTACTTTATTAAGAGTGTTTTCAAATTTAACATTCATTTTTATTAGTGTCGATTTATGCCTTTATCTAAACAACTTACGTCTCTTAAAATTTCTTGATTTGCTTTACGTACGAAAGGCCTCACGTCAAAATGCGGAGAAGGCAACAATAGTAATATGCACATGATACGCCAATTGTGGTCCATATATTTTTGGGGTGACGAACTTACGATACGGCCGACATATATATCACTTTGTAGTTGATCTATTAAAACTCAACTCTTACCAAAAAAAAAAACTCAACTCTTATCTTAAAAGTATATCTGATCACTTTTACTTTTCTGTCAGACAATTGAAGAAAAAAATCTCACTTAAGTTTTTCCTTGTATCACTTTGTACTTTACATGACTCGAAGTGTTTATTGAACTTCATTTTGAGTATTAGAAATGTTTTCAGAAAATAAGGCTCATCCAAATGGAGAAGGCAACAATAATGATATGCATGTGATGCGTAAATGCGATCCATAAAGTTCTGGGGTTACCAACTTACCAAACGGCCCATACCATATCTTGCTATATAGATTTGTAATTGATGTATTCAAAACTCAACTCTTATTATATAGAGTTAATTACAAAAAAAGTATCAAAACCGTCGTCCCCTTCGGAAATAGGCACTCCAACTTATGCCTTTCCGAATCCAGTACTTCTCTCTTCTGAAAAGACCATTTCACCCTCCGCTTATGTCGTCATCTACACTGTTTTCGCCCTAATTCTTAGACTTAATTGTTCGGCTTATTTCTTCACTGTTTTCTAATTAATCCAAAGCCCTTAGATCTCTTTTTGTTCCCCAGATTTATAATTATCTTCAGGTAGACGAGGAGTGGAAGTTTTTGGGGTCGATGGCTCCGTCTTGGAAGGCAGGAATCGAAGAGGAAGCTTGAAGCCCCTTGTTTTGTGAAGACATCGCATTACGCGAACGCATAAACGCTAAAAGAATTCATAGTGAATTTCTAATATCTTGCCAATCTGGCGAGATTCGACGAAAAATAGGAATCTTGCGTGATACAGTGGCGAGAGGAGATTCCAATTGAAGGTAAATAAGCCATTTTTTTACTTTGATTTTGGTTTGGCCATGGAAATGAAGCAGTACATATATGTGTTTCTCCACTTCTCGTTTGCTTCGAATCACCAAAATCCAATTTGGTGATTAGTTGGAGATTCCAAACTCCAATTTGGTAATTAGTTGGTGATTCATGAAATTCCCAACTCGTCTTCCTCACTGGTTTCAGTTTCAACAATACCTTGGTAATTAGTTTTTTCTTCGGCTTCCCACTTTTTCCTCTGTTCGTGTCATTCTTCTCGTAGATCTCGAGAGAGCCTTAAAGTGAGAGAAACTTAAAAATCGATCATTTTAGTCAAATTTTGTATCTTTTGATTGTTTATTCCGACCCTTCTAAATTTTGTTCTTAGGAGAAAAAAATAGAAAAAAGGTTCGATTTTTATCGATGGGTTCTTCGTTAGGACAACCCGAATTTGATTACTTGTTTAAGGTTTTATTGATCGGAGATTCTGGTATTGGAAAGAGTTCTCTTTTGTTGAGTTTCACATCTTATACCTTTGATGATCTTTCTCCTACAATTGGTGAGTTTAGATAAAATTGATTGAACTTTATTACCGATCTGGTGTTTTGTTATTTGATGTTGGATTTGTTTTTTCTAGGTGTTGATTTTAAGGTTAAGTATCTGAAAATTGGGGAGAAGAAACTCAAGCTTGCGATTTGGGATACAGGTGAGAGACTAACACTCTTGTTGTGTGTTGTTGATTGAAATTTATGTAAATGTCCTATCTTGTGGTTTCAATTTAGATGTTTAGGGGAATCAGTTAACAATCCATAGTTAGATATTTGAGTTTGAGAATTTCTTTCTTGAAAAAAAGGACCACAATGATGTGGAATATATTATATCTTCTTCGTAATCTATTTCCATGTTGTGTCTTAGTCACTGTTGCCTAAGCTCTAATGTGACAGTGATGAATAAGAGTCTTGTGTCTACAATAGCTTAGAGATCAATCCCCTGTATTAAAAATTAAGGATAGTTTACAGGTTAGTCTTGTATTTAGAATAGTGTAGAGATTAGTCTTGTATTTATAATAGTTTAGATATTAGTCTCCTGTATTTAGAATAGTTTAGAGATTAGTATCTTGTTTTAGAATAGTTTAGAGATTAGTCTCTTTGTACTTTTTCAGTTTTTCTGTTATCTCTGATCAATATTTGGGTGTTTCTTGTGGTTTCTATTTAGTTGTTCAGGGGAATTATTGAACAATCCAGAGTCAGATTTGAGTTTGAGAATTTTTTCCTTAAGAAAAGGACCACAATAATGCGGAACTTTTGAACTCTTTGTCTGAAGGTTAGGAAATCATATTTGACAATGCACATTTTATCTTGGGTTCATTCGTTTTCCTTCGATTTAGAGTATTATTTTGAATACCACCGTATCGTTAAATTTGTTTCCCTGGGGTTTAGTCATCCTCCTTGGCTTTAGGGTATAGTTTTGAACACCACCCTCGTTGTTAAATTCGTTTCCCTTGGGTTCATTCATCCCTTTTGGCTTTAGGTTATAGTTCTGAACACCACCGCATCGTTAAATTGGTTTCCCTTGGGTTCATTCAACCATCTTGGCTTTAGGGTATATAGTTTTGAACACGACCGCCCAAAAAATTGAACACATATCATAAGCTTAGATGGACAAAAAATTATAAAGATCTCCAACACATGGTCCATGTAATAGTTGTCAACTTAGTTATAACAAGGATTATAAAGATGTTCTGGTTTACAAAGTTCTATAATCCTAGTATACTATGCTGATTTTAATTTCTGTAAGGGAAACAACTGTTGAACTCTCTTAATCGTTCTAAAAGTACATTAATCTCACTTTCGTGGGAGGTGTTTACTTCCTCTGCTTCTTTCTCTTATAATCTACTTGTTTCAGCTAATTTCTAAAGATACGGTCAGATAACATGGGGAGATGGACATGGACAGATCAAGAAGAATGGAGAGCTTCTTACTTTATTTCTCGATACAATCATTATGTATTTCTAAAGATACCAATCTTATGTATTTTATTGATGTGGACAAACAAATGTTATATAAATGTCTTCTGTATGCACAGCTAAAAAATGTTATAATTGGTTTGAAAGAAAGACAAACACATCATAAATTACTTCGCAGATTTGGATTTTCCCGCTCATGCACAATATCCACAAAATAGCTTAGTTAAACCTAATCTTTTCATTAATACAAATGACGTCATCGCACACTCCCAGCGGCAAGGGCAAAATGGTCATGAACAGAGTCTTTTACACTTATATTAGACGCCAACTTCATAAAGTGCCTAAATCCGAAGTTCTTAGCCAAATAATGCCTATATTCGTAAGTCTCTCTATTATATATCTCATTTCAATTTTTCACTCGACAACATAATAAATATCACTTTGTTACCCTTTTTTCTACATAATATTGTGTCATTGTTTATTTGACATAACTCTTTAGGGCATCATCAATGGGGGATCATGTGAGGGTGTTCTTATAGAGAATATAATGTTAAAATAATGTAAGATCATGTGTTTAGATCTTTTGTTTAGAAGTTGATTAGTGGGAGAACATGTGTAAGATCTTAAGACTTAATAATATAATAATCTAAATTAAATTAAGATTTTACAATTATTAAAACATTTAAAAATAACATATAAATTGCAAATGCCAAATTTATGAAAAACTGAAAATAAAAGTGAAAATACAATACTAAATATTTATGAAAAAAACATTAAAAATATAAATAACAATAAACAAACAAACATATTACTTAATAAAAGCACAAAAACATTTTATCTAATTAATACATAGTTTATTATCCAAATTTATTCCAAATATGTTGAATATTCCCACCAATGCCCAAATGCCACGTCACCCCGCAACACCCACAAGAACAGATCCAGGTCAAGAGCCCAGTTCCTGATCTTAAGCCCATTAACCCATTTTTTTGGATTTAAATAATGCTTAGATCAGGGGGGGTGATCCCCCAATGCAGATGGTCTAACTGTTGGACGATGGAGGCCCACATGTTCACGTGGTCGTTAGTATTGATCGCATTATTTTTATTTTATTTTTGACTAAGAAGATCTCATTATTTGTCACATGTCAATGTTAAACTAGGTAACTACATACGTCATGTAGGAAGTGGGATAAATTGATACTATTATTTTTAAAAAAACTTTGTAGATAAAGAGAAATTTTTGTCGAAAAAAAAGAAACAATGGGGGCAACATTTTTTGGTATGTTTTAAGCATCAAATAACTTCAAGCCGGTCCTAGCAATAACCTATAGGATTTAAGATTGAATGTGAAAGGCAGTTTGGGATTTGGCAGCAAATAATGAAGCTTTGAGCTTTAGTTCGGCCTTCTCTGTTTTGCTGGATTGGAGATCAGATTCGTTTACATTTTCTGATATGGCCCACTTCTCTCATTAAAAGAGACTTCAATTTTATGAAAGATATGCCACAATCTTAGAGTCGTGGCATATATTTTCTTCACATAGTCCTCCTATGGATTTTGATGGTCGAGATTAGTTTTACTCTCATTCATTTGTTTCTTCGGATGTTAGCCTCATTCGTCATTTTCTATTTCAACCCGTGATCTACTTGTTGTAGGAAAAAAAAACCTTGAAGCTTCATGCTCTAACATCTCAATCCGCTACAACTCTTCATCTTGAGATCAACAACTTGATGCGAGCACGACTCTTTTTCTACTCATTCGTATCACCGCAAAACAGCAAAAATGCTTTAGTTTTTTTTTTTTTTTTTTTTTTTGTTGACAGCCATTCATCGAAAAAATGCTCTAGTTTGACATGCTAGTTTCACATCTTTGAAAGTTCGTCAACTTTCATTTTTTGGCCTTCTTTCGTAATATTGTATACTAGTTTAACAGCCCGCGCTTTGCGCGGTCAAATCAGTGTAGCAATTTATTTTTTGTTTAAATGATTAGCAAATTGTATTTTTTTTCTTTAGTAATTAGTTACAAATTTGTGTATCAGTATTTTGTATATATATATTGAGTGAGAAAAAAAATCAAAAAAATATTGTAGAAATCGTGAGGGACATGGGGAAGAGAACAGTTTTAATTTTTGTTTTTTTTGTCTTTTGGGCTGGTTTAAAAAAAGAAAGTAAAAGAGTAGAATTTGAGACTAAAAACAGGTGTCAAATGGAGAGAACTGCAGTTATTTAGAAAGTGACTTGTGATTTATTATAATAGGATTTCGATCTTCTGTATTTTTTTTGTTGTATCTCTGTTTTCTGTTAAAAAGAATAAAAAAAATATAAAATTTAACATTATTACCAAAAAAAAACGTTGAAAGTTTGCCCTCATAAAAACGAGTCACTCTACTAAACTGTTCACTTTTGTTTGTTCATTGGTACAAAACATTTTCGAAACTTCACCAAAAAAAAAAAATACATTTTCGGAAAATTTATATACCCAATGTAGAGCGGGCCTAGCAGAACAGGTTTAGCATGTTTTGACAGGCCTAGATTCAACAAAAACAAAAACAATTGTGGTCCGAAAAAAAACGACAGCGTTTTAGAACATTGGAGAAAAAACAAAAATGAAAACTTAAAATAAAACCCTAGAGAACAAAGACCTTCTTCACCTCCTTCCTCCGCAGCTAGTTGCAAAAATCCTCTCCGGCTAAAAACGGTAAAATATTCATCTTTCTTTCTCTTTGTATCCTTAATTTTTGTGGGTTCTATGAATCGGAAACTATATATGAAAAAATACGATCTTTTGTTCTACAGAAGTTGTTTGGGAGATTTGTTCTGTGTTGATTGAATCTGTTCTTAAATCTGTGATTTTTTGCAGAGTAATAAAGAGGTTAACAAAAACATGGCGTATGAACCGATGAAACCCACTAAAGCTGGTTTAGAAGAACCCCTCGAGCAGATTCATAAGATCAGGATCACTCTCTCTTCAAAAAATGTCAAGAATTTGGAAAAAGGTTTGATCTTTGTGGCTTCTTTACTCTTTTGATTCAGTGTTCGAATTGATCAGCTGTATCTAGTGCTAGAGAGTTTGAGGGTAGTAGCTAGAGATCTTGAAAATGTCGATCCCAAATGTGGCAAGATTGGTTTTTGGATTGTTGTAATGTATTGATTGGTCTTTCTGATGAATCTTGGAGTTTTGTTTGAGAGCTAAAGAGTGTTGAATACTGAATAGTTCTCTCTATCTCTAATGCTTTTGTTTGATTAGTGTGCACTGACTTGGTCCGTGGAGCTAAGGACAAGAGACTTAGAGTTAAGGGACCAGTGAGAATGCCCACTAAGGTTCTTAAGATCACCACCAGAAAGGCACCTTGTGGTGAAGGTAACTCTCATTTCACCTTCTCTACTTCTAGATTCTACAATGTTACTAAACTCAAGAATTTCATCGAATGTCTCTTCCTGAAAAACAGAACACTTTTGTAACTAGTTTGATATATGGTTTTAGTAACAAGGAAAATGCTATTGAGCTACTTGTGGCATTCTGAAAATCTTAACACTGTTTCATGGTGGTTTTTGTATCAGGTACTAATACGTGGGACAGATTTGAACTTAGGGTTCACAAGCGCGTGATCGATCTCTTCAGCTCCCCTGATGTGGTTAAGCAAATCACATCTATCACCATTGAACCTGGTGTTGAGGTTGAGGTCACTATTGCTGACTCTTAGACAAACAACACTTGTTCCAAAACCGCTTCAAGAGAGAATGTATTTTATCGTTTCTGGTCCTACATTTTTGTTTCTGGTTAGTGCAACCTTGTTTCTTGGGTTTTAATAGTTCTGAGGTGGTTTTGTCTATCTTATTTTTTTCATCTATTAAGAGACCTTAATGAACCATTTCAAGATCTTGATTTCATACATACTTTCAATTTGTCACACTAAAGATTCTTTAATGCCGTAAACAGAAATTGAACCAAGATTGTTTTGTGTTGAAGGATTGTTGACAATGTACTGTGTAAATAGATTCTGAGACTTCCAAGATCACAACATGTACTGGTTTAAGCATGAACCATTTCTTTAGCACCCTTGAATTGCTGATCAAAAACCATTGAAAGAACTATGTGCATATGGTTTCTAGCCTTGAGCACGGGCCAAGCAAGGCCATGAACTTCTGAGGAGTGACCAATTATACTCGATCCTGAGATAATTTCCATGCCGTATCTACTACAGGACATGTAAATGCTACACCATACTATACCATAGTAGAATAACATGTTACATATACAATAGCTTTTGTTCTTGGTTTAGGAGTTTCCTTCTTTATCGCCATGAGCGTTAATATGATCAGCACTGAACACCTTGGCTATTCTTTATCGCCTTTTCATCTATATGAAACCAACTGACATAAAAGACTAAAAGTGCCAATTTGTTTAAAGCTAATGAGATTGATTTTCTATGATCAAGTTACTTTTTTTTCTTATCTAAAGGTGTCAAACATTTGCGGTTAAAAAACTTGGTGAATGACGACACAAAATCCTTATTGAAAAGACCAAACGAATCAACCATTATACCTTTTATTGAATAATATCCCATCATAGGAACACAATCCTTATTTAAAGAGTACAGATTTTGGATAGATTATTATGATCAGTCACGCTTGAAATAAGGTTTGAGATAACTAACAAATAAAAAGTTGAGACCGTAATCAACGATTTCGGGACATACATTTTTCATTACAAACAACCATTTCACCCAAGATGGTTCTTCTATGTATGCATCTCCTCTGCCAATACCTTTGAAGATTGCTTTTGCACATTTACCCACTGATTCCGATAGAATAAAATCCGAACCATACTATTTTCGATAAAGCAAACAAAAGACATATAATTAATAGTGTCACATGGTATTAGATTCATGAACAAGTGTTATTTCTTACCTTTTCTATACAGTGAGGAGTGGTCATATCCGTTGATACAACTCCTGGGAGAACAATTGTTATTTTGATATCCGGACTCAGCTCTATTCTTAATGTCTCAAAGAATCTTAATAAGGCTGCTTTGCTTGCCTAGAAAAAATAACCAAGTAACATCAACATTATGTAATTGTTAAAGAATTTTGTTTGTTCTATCTAAAGAAAAAATCTTACTGAATATATGCTTGCCAATGGCAAAGGTATATTTGCTGAACCAGATGTAATCGCGACGATTTTTCCTTTACTCTTTCGAAGATGAGGAATTGCAAAGTAAGTGATGTATGTTGTGCCCCAAAAGTTGATGTCCTTGTATACACAAATTAGATGAAGTAATCAATATAGAGTTTGAAATTGTTGATTTGATTCTAAAGCAATTAAAGTCATACATAATTTCTGGATTACCATTGATATAAATTGGAGGAAACTTACCATTATAGGATTTGCGTCTTGAATTTGAGTGAAATCTTCGAAAAGAACAGTTTGAAATATACCAGCATTGTTGATCAGGTGGTCTACTGTTCAAATATGATAACTTTATTAGAATAATAATCTAAATAAATTTGACAATAAAACATAGTTAATTTTCATTATTTGTGGCATATGCATATAGTTACATGCTACAATAAAACATAGTAAATCTTCATTACTACTTAAATTTTAGTTTAGTTCGGGTTTGTATTCGACATAGTAGAACTAGCCAGAGTACTTACGTTTTCCGAAATGACGAATCGTCTCATCAATGAACTTCTTGCAGTCCTCAACATTAGAAACATCACCAGGTATGGTGATGACATTACCAGATCCTAATTGACGTGATGTTTCTGCTACAATCTCTAGACGATCCCTTCTTCGAGCAACAAGAGCCAAATATGCACCTTTCTTTGCGTACTCGTATGCCACATGCTTTTTTTCAAATACAACAAAACAAGAACATAAACAATCTAACCAAATATCATATCAATTGATGTGGATCTATACATTTAGTTATTTTTAGTCGTATTTAGATACTGTCAAATAAATTATCTATTTCCTAGCACTCATATAATTGCAAGAGATTCCACGACAAAATAGGACCTCGAAAACAAAACCATTAACACTATCACCAATGTCGGATCTATGTTATCACTTATATATACACTCATACATATATATTTGAATCAGTAATTAGAAGAAATAGCTCTATATTGATCATAATAGACTAAATCTACAAATCGTTAATTACTTGGTATTCGTCCAAAAAAAAAAACGTAAGAAAAAAACAATTGAACATGATAACAAAAGGGCATAACATTCAAAGCTAACTAACCTCTCCGATGCCGGAGGAAGCTCCGGTGATTAGAACTACTTTTCTGGCTACGTTTTCGAAGTGAAGGTACTTATGAAGACAACGCACAAGTTTGATCAAAAGATAAAATGGGTAAAAGAAGACAAGGAAACTGATGGTAAGAGGAGGTAGAAGAAGATTGAGAATGGTGGTAATGATATCCATGTTGTTCTTTTGCAGAACCAACACCACTACTTGTTTTTTTTTTATATGTTAAAATGTTCAAACTTATACTTTACGAGTCAAGTCTATTTTAAAAGACACCGAAAGCTAGAAGGGGAGGAAATAGTGGCAAGTGGATCTCTCTACTATTTTCTTATTCTTCTGTATCTCGTTATATTAGGAAAATAGGTTAATTGCTACTAAAAATATATATTAATTGCTTTATATATATATTTGTTGCTAGGAATGTAAATATTACTTAAAAAAAGTTAAACAGAACATTATTTACAAGAGAGTGACTTTGGCAAAAAAAAAAAAAACAACAAAAAAAAAACAAGGCTACAATGTTACACAAGATTTGTTGTTTAACAAACAGATCCAAAGGAGCATAAGCTTTTGCCAATGATTTCCGAGTCTTCTAGAAGAGATGGTGTTACAAACTTCGCGGTCGGTGCTATATATATGTATGTGTAAAAAGCTTAATATATATGGACACACAGAAATTCCATGACAATTATATCCATTTGAATCCCTTTTATTGAATAATAAAGAAATCCTCTATCTATACGAAATGTTTGTTTCTAAAACAAATATGAAGAAAGGGACTACGACTTAGTGCAATAACTAATATAAGACAAAGTATAAGTTTCATGGCCATAATGACAACACAACCACAGTTGAAGACCAGAGATCTTGGATAGATGGATATGATCAATCACGCTTGAAAATTGAAATAAGGTTTGCCATAGCAAACAAATATATAGATGAGTACGTAGTCTACGATTTCTGGACAAACATTTTGTATCAAAAAGATCCATTTTATCCAAGATGGCTCTACTATGTATGTCTCTCCTCTACCAATACCTCTGAAGATCGCTTTTGCGCATTTACTCACTGATTCCGAAAGGATGAAATCTGAACCATACTATTTTTCAATAAAGCATTAAAAAAACATAAATTAGTTAATGTCATATATATAAGGTACAAAGTTATGTACAAATGTTACTACTGACCATTTCTTTAAACTGAGGAGTGGTCATATCTGTAGATATAAATCCGGGAACAGCGATTGTTATTTTGATATCTGGACTGATCTCAACTCTTAATGTTTCAAAGAATTTTACTAAAGCTGCTTTGCTTGCCTACATCATACCAAGTAGTATGAATGTCATATGTATACGAAAAGTATGTAAAAGATTTTGTTTATCTTACTGAATAGACGCTTGCCGATGGCAAAGGTATAATTGCCGTAGCAGAAGCAATCACAACAATTTTTCCTTTGCTTTTTCGAAGATGAGGAATAGCAAAATAAGTGATGTACGTTGAGCCCCAAAAGTTGATATCCTTATAATATAAATTAGATGAAGTAGTCAAATATAGGGTTTGAATCTTGATCGATGTTTCAGATTAACATTAATTAACTACATGTCTAAAATTTACTTTGATGTTTAGATATACCCAAGTTATTACTTGCGTTTGAAGCAATCAAAATCATGTTCAATAACAGCTAAGCATTTTTCTTAATATATGGATTATTAATGAACTTGTAAAAGAATATCTTTAACAAAACTCACCATTATAGGATTAGCGTCTTGAATTTGTGTGAAATCTTCGAAGATAACAGTTTGAGGTACTCCAGCATTGTTGATCAGGTGGTCTACTGTTTAGATATGATAACTTGATTAGAACAATAACCATCTAATAAAGTTTGACATAAAATTACAAAACTACTTAGAATTTCGTAATCATAACATCAATTTAGATAACTTATCCTTTTATACAAGTACTTACGTTTACCGAAATGATGAATCGTCTCGTCGATGAACTTCTTGCAGTCTTCAACATTAGCAACATCACCAGGTATGATGATGACATCGCCAGTTCCTAATTGACGTGATGTTTCTGCTACTATCTCTAGACGATCCTTTCTTCGAGCAACAAGAGCTAAATTTGCTCCTTTCTTTGCATACTCGTATGCCACATGCTTTTTTTTTCCGACCCAACAAAAGAAGAACATATATCAATTTATGATAGTCTTAACGATTGTCAAATATAAAGAATCAATTTGGTTGTACATATGTATGATGATAGAACGTCAAATATTTGAATGGTATGCGGCTTAACCAAGTTTCACGTTTTGCAAACGTGACTATGTACCAATTACATATCATTCATAAGTATCATCTTGCACACGTTTTATAATTATAATTAGATTAAAAAATACTTATGCATCACTAAATTGTAAAATTTAGGAGTTAAACAAATTATTTTGGTATTTGTTGCTAAAAATTCAAGATAAGACCAACAAAAAAAAACAATTAAACATGATAAAGAAAAAAGACATAGCATAAGATCCAAAACTAGCTAACCTCTCCAATGCCGGAGGAAGCTCCGGTGATTAGAACTACTTTTCCGTCAACGTTTTCAAAGCAAATGTTCTTGTAAAGACAACTCACAAGTTTGATAAAAAGATAAAATGGGTAAAAGAAGACAAGAAAACTGATGGTAAGAGGAGGTAGAAGAAGATTGAAAATAAAGTGAAGCTTATCCATGAAGCTTACCTCTCTACTTGTTTTTTTATTTCGTTTTTACTTAACAAGAGAAACCCGTTTTATTAGTAGATAGATATTAAAAGCTAGAAAGGGAGTCATTTCAATTATGTAAAGAAAAAAGGATTGTTGGCCGTCATTAAGAAGTTGTACCCTGCAGAAATAGCGTATTTCTCTATTGTGTGATGTGAAAGTAATCTAAATGAATGTTTTTAGTTTTATGTATATTTCAGTGCATCTCATGCGTTATGCTCATTCATCTAAATTTTCTGCTTCGTTCCATGATCATCACACTAAAAAGGATAATTTAATCCTTCATTGATGACTTAACATAAGAGAGCTAAAACTGAAAACACAATTTTGATTCACATTTAAACTTCTCTCAATGTTTTTTTACAGCTTCGCACGTTTTTGAAATGTAGAGGACATTTTTAGGTAATGTGGATGACCTGATGAAATAGTGTATTAAATTAAGTTCTTGATGATTCAAAACCTTAATTGGAACAATTACGTCATGACAACCAAACCACCCGAAATTGTCATCATAAACTCTGCCTTGAAATTCGTATAACACAATCAATCTTCACCTTAGTAAGTCGTCACAATGCAATTTAGCCCACACAAATCATTTTGTTTACAAAAAAGTTGCCCATTATTAAGTTATAACCGATGAATCGTAAAGATATTAACAAAAAATAGCACATGGAAACCTAAGAAAAATGTTGCGATGTGTGTCAGATTACAAAAGACTCAGCAACGGGTTTTAAACCCTAAGCCAGGGATAACTGTATTTTGATTTTTGTTTCTCATCATCCACAACATCACACACCCTAACAATCCTCAAACTCTTAAAAAACCAAAAAAAACATAGGTTTAAATAAGCCTCAGACCGTCCTAGTCAAGTTAGATGCTTTTCAACACTGAAATTTCAGCAACCATTGAATCTAATCATCACAGGCTTCCAACAATACAAAGACCAAAACTTAAAAAAAATGAAAGAAAAACAGAGGAAATCATCAGATCTTCCTATACAAGTGAATCATAAAACCCAGAAATATCTGAGCATTCAACAACTTGGCAAAGTTTTCCTCATTTGAAATCCAATTACAAAAACCAAAACATCAAAACCAAATATTGTTCCCCGACGTCCTAAGTAACATCATTGAAAATTGAAGAACAGGATAGCGAGGGAAACTAAATTCAATGTAGGCAATTACACTTCACAACAAGCTTCACATATAAACATATATTCAAAGCATGAATCTTTATATCATGTAAAAGCCACCAAGACACAAAACACAAAACACAAAGAAAGAAGAACTCAGTCCCTTAGATGTTCATAATAATGCGATCATTACCGCAATCATTACAGGTCTGTAAACTGACTCATCACTGTTCTTCCACAACAACAAAACAAGATTCAAGACAAAACACAAACCCTAATCATAAGAGATTATGTAGCTGCTCAAGTAATTCTCACTAATCGGTAATCATACTAGAATTAACTGTGTGATTACTTTAATGATTAGAGAGTAATTATAAAGAACGAGAGCAACACGATTAATATTGCTTCAAGGGAACGAATCATATGGGAACGGACAAATCCACATCGACTATCTGATGAAGCCATTCTAATAACCTAATTTCGATAAACACTAAATCTAAGAACAAGCATACTAAAGCAATTGACTAACACTAAGCTATGAACCCTAGAGAATGAATCGGCTGAAGAATTGTGAGAGGAATGGTTGGTGTGTGGAAGGGTTTATATAGGGAGGTTTATTGACGGTAGAGATTAGGGTTTTTAAGTGTTGGAGAGTTAAATGACGAAAGTAGCCTTGGGCTGAGATTTTGTAAGGTCGGTCATTGTGGTTATTGTAACGGCCCAATATTGAAGGGGTTTTGTTTTTATTTGAAGCCCAGTATCGTATTGAATTAGTTTTTTTTTAGGTAGTTTAGATTTGCCAAATTTTAGGTCACCAAAAACAAAAACAAAACATAGCTAAATTTAGGAAGTGATGTGAGCATGATTTTTAATTTTTTCAAAATTAAAAAAAAAATTGAGGTTTAAAGATTGAGATTTTAACCCAAAAGAATTAAGGATTTTAGATTTGTTTTGAAAATAAACGTTAGTTTATCCGATGACATATTATTTTTCATGGTATTATGTTATTTTATCCGATAGCACTCTGTTATATATATAGTCATCCATAGACGATTGTTATTTTACATGATAACACACTATTTTACATGATAACACATTATTAATATATTGGATAAAATAACAAGAATTGTGTATATGAACCAAAACCATTTTCAACATCAACCGTGCAAGAGAAATATTTCAGTTATTAATGTTTGGACCACTAATGTTTAAATAGCAAATCAATTTCAGAATATTTAATTTGTTATCTACCTTGCAAAAATGTTTTAACCATCACAATTTGCTCTTTAATTATTTTGGTTCACCGTGAAAATGTTATGAGTTTACCATGAGAAACTGTCAATATCATTACCTATCTGTCAATCACCCCAGATTGGAACTACATAATAAAAAATATAATATTGGAATGAAAATTCAAAAGATGAAGTTTCCGTGTAAGTTTGTGTTAAATGAGCAAAGTAGATTTCGACTCATTGTCTAGTCACGATATACATGGAAACGTGATGTTTTGCAGAACGTACCATCTCGTTGCAGAGTCCAAATCGAGTGTAGTAATTATTCATGGAAATATATACTGACTAGAAGAAAAGTATATATACTGATGAGGTAAATATAAATAAAATTGTAAGAAACCAAAAGATCAGTACAAGTACAACTCTGTAATAATAATATGATTCAAGTACCAAATATTACTGAATGGGGAATTATGTAAGTACAGGTACATTCTACAACTTTTTGTTTCTTCTGTGAAATGTGTGAATGACAAAAATAAAAGTCTACGTACATTCTTTTCGGAGAAAAAAATAAAGTTCAAAACTTCAAATGGATAATATTTCTGTTTGATAAATAGGATGCATAAGACTTTTTTATAAAGCAAAAAGAAATGGACATGAGTGTATGACATTTCACTTTTATAGAATTTTGAAATAAAAAAAATTATAAAGCAAATTGCAGTCAGTCAAATAACGAGAATTTTCTAATTTAATTTTGAACAGTGAGAACGAAATGGACTACGCAACCTTGCGACCAAGTTTCATCACCATTTGGGCTTTTGTTTTCCAAACTATTATTCTAACCATGTGGATTAACTCTTAGATTCATTTAAGAGTCGAATTGCCGTATCAATTATGATTTTGTTATTTTGATAATATTCAGTATTTTTATATTGATGAATATAGATTAACCGTGTTTTATTGCAAGAACATAACTCACAAAAGATACAATTTTTTTTTTTTTTTGTGCACTACAAAAGATACAATTATATGAACAAAATAAGAAAAGAAAAAAAACAATGTAACTTGGAGGTTGCGAACCAGGCTAAGAAGGTTCGGATCCTTTTGTCCGAAGATGACATGGCATGGCACGGTCGTGCACGAGCTAGCGTCTATTTCTTTCTAGCCGTAGCTCGTAGATGATGATCTGCCAGATAGACTAGGATCGTGACCTCATGAATGACGAGTCGTCGTTTTTTAATTATGTCCAAACTTATTATAAACGTGATATATTCTCTACTTCTTTTTTTTAACTAACGGGATATTCTCTTACATAATCCCACTTACTAATTAATTAATTGACCAACTATATAAGTATTTTATGACCAGCCTAAATTAATTAAATTACAATTGATGACGCTTTGTGAGGACTTTGAGGTGTTTTAAAGTCTTTACTTTAAATATGACTTTTGGTTAACATTTTAGGCTAGTTTTAACTGATTGTGTTTTTGTATATTTAAACTTTCGCGTTTGTTTTGGCATTTTACATTTGAATATTAGTATAATGGAGACACCTATTTAACCTAACAAACTGTCTATACGTCATCTGTTTTTATCTTCTTCTTTCACAAATTATAAGAATCTTCTTCCTTCTCTGTTTATTTGATAACAAAAAACTTGCTTATACATACACGGCATGGATCTTACAATTATTAGCGTCATTTTTACTAATATTTTTTCTTCGTTAGAATCCAAACTATTCGGATAGGTATTTACAGTCTTGGTTAGAGAATCTCAATCATATATAGCTGAAAGTGTACCATATTGATAGATGGGGGGACACCAGCCATTTTTATATTTTCAAATATATCAAACGATTTACAATGTATCATGTCGCGATTTGGGCTTGCTACCTCAAGAATAGGGCTGATTTTTCGTTTTAGCCAATCAAAGAAATAACACGTCGATATTTTATTTTGCATATCATGATCAGTGTTCAAGAAAGCGCTAGGCGCTAAACGGGCCGTGACCCAGTGCCTAATGCCTAGAACGCCTAATCGGGACCTAGACGATTTTTTAGGCGGTTTAGACGTTTATAACATAAAACATTATAAATATGATATTATATATAAAAGTTATATAAAATATCTATATAAAACTAAAAATTATGAAATTACAAACAAAAACTTGATAAAACATTTATTTATATTTATATTAAACAATCTATAAATATTTATAACTATATATATAAATAAAACTCTAATTGAAATTGTAAAAATGCATTAAACAAGATCTATGTACTTTTATGCGGTCAATGCGGTTATTTAGGCGTCGAATGAGAGCCTAGCGCCTAGTCGGGGCCTAGGCGACCGCCTAGACCGCTTTTTAGAACACTGATCATGATATATATTAGCATTATCCAAATTCCAAGTGAGATTCATCTTCTCACCTTTGCACATTGTAGCAACGTGTGAGGCATGTGCGATGCCTCTACCTAGAATACACATGTGATCTGGTATATACATATATACATGGTTAAATATATTGTAAAGTACTATGATTTATGGATACACTCGAAGACTTCTCTTTTATTCGTTTCCGGAAACTATCATAATGATCCACTATCTCCTAATCTCCTATATAATTGTTATATCTCCTTCTCAAGATTCGGTTTCGAATCGCGACCAATTACAGTACGTAACACACATGTCTAATCTCTATATTTTTTAAAAAATACACATATATCCAAAGTAGGGTTATGTTAATTATAAAATAGTGATATACAAAGACTTTTGTTTACATAAGTAACTGTATTTTTAATATTATGATAAACTTTGTAAAACCACCTTAGTTTGTAAAAACCATAGAGGGTCGTGTTTATTCACATTTGTATTATGTTATAATTCGAATCCAAACTTGAAAATATGTGTGCACTATTAGATTATAAAAAATAATAATTTGTAAAACGATATTGCTAATTATCGGTAATAATTTGTAAGAAAATTTTCTGTGTTCCACCATGATTTAACGGTACTCATTTTTTCTTTTTGACTCTTAACTTTACTTATCATTTGTTATCAAGAAAAAGCTACTTACTCATATCATTTTAAGTTCCATCATTTTATGTGAAATGTATTTGCTGTTTTAACATTATGATAAAATGCTTATACAAAAAAAAAAAAAAATGCTTATCCTACAATGATAGTACAATCAAATACAAGTGGTCCCACCATTGTCGTGGTAACACGTGTACGGCTCTAAAGCAACCAGAACAATCCATTGGACAAGTTTTACACCGTCAGATAAGTACATATCCACTTGCTGACTCAGCCGGGTAAACCTAAACCGGAGTTTGCCCCACCGCCAAAATTGGAAGAACCCGGAGAAAAGAGAATGTAAAAAGTAAAAAACCCATCGAAAGTCGTAAGAAGGTTAATTAACACGTGGAAACAGCTGGTCAGAGTTATCCGGTAACTTATCCGGTTACAGGTAAAAATAAAAGTGGGCCCCATTCACGACTCCTTCAGAACCAAAACGCGACATCACGGCGCCGTTTAGTGTCTATAAATAGAGCAATCGGTCGTAGAAAAACAAGACATCAAAAACGCGAATATCGATAAAACACTTCTACGTGCAAATTTCTCCTTTCTCTTCCTGGACATCTGTCTGTTTTGTACTATATTTTCTTGTAATCTTTTTTTGGGATTTAAAATATCCATTCCCTAAAGTTTCGGAAAATTCTGTTTTTTCTGTTCTCATTGTTCGTGATCTGTTTCATTTTCTTCACCTAAAGAAAAAAACATGTGTGGAATACTTGCCGTTTTAGGATGTTCCGACGATTCTCAGGCCAAGAGAGTTCGTGTTCTTGAGCTTTCTCGCAGGCAATTCATTTTTCCTCTCTTTTTTTTGGTTTTTAAAATAAGAAAATTATTTGGTTTGTCACGTTTAAATCATTCTAAATTCTGCAAAATTACATTATGATTACTTTGATGTTTGACATCTTAAGATACTATAATGATTGTTTCAGAATATGCTGGGAAGATTAATGTCATCTAAATCTTACACGATCACGACATACATAATTTGTAGTATTTTCAATACATTCAGTTTCTTGGACCTTTTTGTTGAACGTGACATGAACAGTGATACTTGATCAAATTAAACGTCACCCTTTTTTGCATAGTTTATGTGGATCTCTCTTAAAATTTCTGAATCTTTGTTAATTTGTTGGTGGAATATTCTCTAAAAATGGTATAAATGTATAATTGTTTATTTTTTTCAAAATTGGTTACAGATTGAGGCACAGGGGACCTGACTGGAGTGGATTATATCAGAACGGTGACAATTACTTGGCCCATCAACGTCTTGCGGTCATTGATCCTGCTTCCGGTGATCAACCTCTCTTCAACGAGGACAAGACCATTGTTGTCACGGTAACACCATATCCATGGAGTCATATAATAACTCTATTGATATTTTTAAGCTGAAACTTTTCCTGTTGTTGATTGTTTGGTAAGGTGAATGGAGAGATTTATAACCATGAGGAGCTGAGAAAACGTTTGAAGAATCACAAGTTCCGTACTGGTAGTGATTGTGACGTCATTGCACACTTGGTATGTTTGATATTGTTTTGATTGCTTTATGTTAAACTGGTTATCAAGTTTTGATTTGAGTTTGATGTGCTTTGTGGGATATATAGTACGAGGAGTATGGTGTGGATTTTGTTGATATGTTGGATGGAATCTTCTCCTTTGTGTTGCTGGACACTAGAGATAATTCCTTCATGGTGGCTCGTGACGCGATTGGTGTCACTCCGCTCTACATTGGTTGGGGATTAGACGGATCTGTGTGGATATCTTCAGAAATGAAAGGCTTAAACGATGATTGTGAGCATTTCGAAACGTTTCCTCCAGGTCATTTTTATTCAAGCAAATTAGGAGGGTTTAAGCAATGGTACAATCCTCCTTGGTTCAATGAATCCGTTCCTTCAAAGCCTTATGAACCTCTTGCGATAAGACGCGCCTTTGAAAACGTAAGAAAACATCTCTTCTTTTTATATGTATGTGGTGTGTGAGAGATTCATCTCAAATCTGTTTGTTTTTCTCTACAGGCTGTGATTAAGCGGTTGATGACTGATGTTCCCTTTGGAGTTTTGCTCTCTGGTGGTCTTGATTCTTCTCTTGTTGCCTCCATCACTGCCCGTCACTTGGCCGGTACTAAAGCAGCTAAGCAATGGGGTCCGCAGCTCCATTCCTTTTGCGTTGGCCTTGAGGTGAGATATAGAACAGAGTTCCTCTGTTTTAAAAGCAGAGGTTGGATGAGATATAGAGTGTTTTTAAATATGAAATTCAAACTTAGCATTATTTATGGTTGTTCTGTTAGGGCTCGCCAGACTTGAAGGCAGGGAAAGAGGTGGCGGAATATTTAGGGACGGTGCACCACGAGTTCCACTTCTCGGTGCAGGACGGGATTGATGCAATAGAGGATGTGATTTACCATGTGGAGACTTATGATGTGACGACTATCAGAGCGAGCACACCGATGTTCTTGATGTCCCGGAAAATCAAGTCTCTAGGGGTCAAGATGGTTCTCTCCGGTGAAGGTTCCGACGAGATCTTTGGAGGGTATCTCTATTTCCACAAGGCACCTAACAAGCAAGAGTTTCACCAAGAAACTTGTCGCAAGGTATTCAATTTAACGAAAAAATAAGACATCATCAAAACAGAGGTCTCTAAATTTACTTATCTTCTTGATATGAATTCATGTATGTTCGGTGATGACTTGCAGATCAAGGCTCTTCACAAGTACGACTGTCTAAGAGCCAACAAATCTACATCTGCCTTTGGACTAGAGGCGCGTGTTCCTTTCCTTGACAAAGATTTCATCAACACAGCTATGTCTCTCGACCCTGAATGCAAGATGGTAATTACAAAACTCACATCACAAACTCAATACCTTCTTTCACAAGTTACAATTGAACAAATTTTCGATATGGGTTTTTCTAGATCAAGCCAGAGGAAGGGAGGATCGAGAAATGGGTTCTAAGGAGAGCCTTTGACGACGAAGAACGTCCTTATCTGCCGAAGCACATTCTCTACAGACAGAAAGAACAGTTCAGTGACGGTGTTGGCTACAGTTGGATTGATGGCCTAAAAGATCACGCTGGTCAAAATGTACACATAAAAGATCTCATATCTCCTCTAGTTAGCTAAAATAATACAACATCTGGATTCATGTTCAGATCTGATTATTTCTGTTCTGTTTTAAGGTAAATGACAAGATGATGTCCAACGCGGCGCACATCTTCCCTCACAACACTCCAAACACTAAAGAAGCTTACTACTACAGAATGATCTTTGAGAGGTTCTTCCCACAGGTGAGACTCTTATAAATCTCCATGACGTAGCAGAATCTCCTATTCGTTTTGTTTTAACTAATTTACAAACTTCCTATGTTTCGTTATTTCGTAGAATTCTGCAAGACTAACGGTTCCTGGAGGTGCGACCGTGGCTTGTTCGACTGCAAAGGCAGTGGAGTGGGATGCAAGCTGGTCCAACAATATGGATCCATCAGGAAGAGCCGCCATCGGAGTTCACCTCTCGGCCTACGACGGCAAGAACGTGGCATTGCCCATGCCGCCACTTAAGGCAATTGACGACATGCCGATGATGATGGGTCAAGGAGTTGTGATTCAGACATAACTTTGAAGGGGAAATGAGTGTTATATCTTCCCAATGGGTGAAGTGTTTTGTATGATTTAATAATAAGAATGTGATCTTTTTCTCTTTTTTCCTATGAAGATTTGAATGTATTGTAAAAATTTGTTTCTTTGTAAGATTTGAATGTACCGCTTCGATGTACATCAATCTTATATCAATTATGTATTATATTGTATCGATATTACTCGATGGTTAATCGATATCAAGTTTTTATCTTTGGGTCTAATGGGCTTTGTGGGGTTTTAAGAAAGTGTGGGGGTGTTAAATGCATTTTCAAAACATGAGGGTGTTAAAGTATAATAAAACAGAAACATTAGACGTTGTCATCTATTTAACCCAATTGACTTCTTCTGTTGTCTTCTCCGATCAATCTCCTTCAAAATTTCAACTTCAATTCCCTCTCTGAGATTTCAAAATCCGCCATGGAAAAAACACAATTGATCTTGTTAGGACTACCGATTTTCTTGTTTTGCTCCGATCTCTTAAACCTCTTCACTCCTCCACCGCCGAAATCTCAGCAACAATCACCACCGTCTATCTCTCACCCGCAGCGTTTCCCAGAAACCCTAGAATTCCCCTCACAGGTGAATTCGAATTCATCGCTAGTACCTCTCTTTAATTCCTACTTGTGTTCTAATTGTTTCTCTTTTTAGCAGAAGTCAAGTGGTGTTGGATATGGAAACATCGTAGAGATCAACTTCTGCGTCTCCTGCTCGTACAAGTATTTTTCGATTTCTTTCTTTCCAAGTTATTGGCTTTATTGTTGTTTACTGATGTGATGTGCCCTACACATTATTTTTGTTATTGTAGGGGAACTGCAGTAACAATGAAGAAGATGTTAGAGACAGCTTTTCCTGGAGTAGATGTAGTTCTTGCGAATTACCCGGCACCAGCGCCAAAACGTATTCTTGCTAAGGTTGTGCCAGTTGCTCAAATGGGAGTTATTGGTCTCATAATGGGAGGTGAACAGATATTTCCTATGATTGGAATTGCGCAGCTTCCTGCTTGGTACCACTCTTTGAGAGCGAATAGATTCGGGTCCATGGCTTCCACTTGGCTTGTTGGTAACTTTCTGCAGTCTTTCTTGCAAAGTTCTGGCGCTTTTGAAGTTAGCAGCAATGGAGAATTGGTCAGTATCAGATCATTTTTCGGTGATAAGCTTTGGTTATAAGACACAGACTTGTGCTGCTATTGTGCCAAATGTGTTAGTGCTAGACTGTTAGTATTAGTAAAGCTAATCAAATCCAATGTTTTGTCTTTGTAGGTGTTTTCTAAATTGAAAGAAGGGAGATTCCCGGGGGAGATTGAGCTCAGAGATCTCATCAGTGGAACATTGACGAAACCGTTTGTCGCAGGCAGCTACTGAGTAATCCTTACGGGCTTACAATCATGGACACGAATCTAGTGTTTATGTTAAAAAGCTAATTTGCCAAAATGTTCATTTTTTTTGTTTTAACACCAATACCATGTGTTAATATCCTCAAATTGTGTGGTTGATACATAGTTCACATGGTTTCTTAAGATTTTGTTTAGCTACTCAGATGAATATACTGATTACAGGAAATGGAGAATTCAGCTCACTCGAAAGAGAGATTATTATATATTTATTTATTATACAACATTTAGACTAAACAAGTTTTAAGGTGTTGTGTCAGCCTTTGCATTGGTCGGAACGCTGGGATCGTGTCTGGTGTTTGCAGATGGATCATCATAATCCTCGATGGTCACCATTAAGGATCCACTTACTGTCCCTGTTTTCCCATATCCTAACAAATAAAACCAATTCAAACCCAAAAACAGAATCAGAACATCATAATTCAATAAATCAGAACATAATGAAAGAAGAATCAATGAAAAGAGATGAAACCTGAAACGGGAGTGTTTTGGGATGATGTTACAAGTGGAAAGGTTAGTATGAGAAACAAAAGAAGACGAGTTCCAAAACTCATTTCTGTTTGGTTTGAGAGGTATGTATATGTATGTATTTATAGAAATGATGATACCAAAATATTCTGGTTGTGGTTATCCAATTGCAATCTGTTTTTTCACGTGAACAAGAGTAAACATTAAAGCCTGTTTTGTTGTGTGTGTGTTAAAGAAGAGTGTTAGTTTGGGAGATGAGATATTAATGGTCAGAAGATGACCAAGGAAATAGTGACATGTGGCCTAGCATTGTCGCCACATTTGCCAATAGGGTAGGCAAAATTTCCAAAACCAACACACCCAATAAGATCTGCTATGAAAAATAGGATACCTGAAGTATTCGGAACTAGATCCACTTTTATTTTTACATTGACAAATATTTGTTTAGTAAGACCAACAAATGAAGAATGGGTAATTTACTTCATCACTAGGTTTCAGGTCCATCAGAAGTTGGTACCCTGAACAGCTGAACCTAAAGAAGTATGACCCAAAAAAAACACTCTCTTATGTTTTGAATCAATCTGATAAGAACTTGCAGAAGAATGAAAAAATAATTTTTGAAGTGAAAGGATAGTAAAAGAAATTCAACAATAAAAGTGAAAGAAACTTGAATTGACAACAAATAACAGATAAAGGAGAAAGAAACTTTTTTCGTTCCCAAAGTTAGATGGTAATGCAAGGTAGTTCTGGACCAAAGACCTTATTTCCGTGTCACAGTCTAAGCTTTGCCTAAACCCTTTTCCCCCTTCCCAGTGGAACCTGAACTAGGGGTCCTAGAAAACAGAAACGCCACTAGACCAAGAGCCACATGGCAATGAGAAAGAAACTTATAGGCTAAGACCACTTAAAACGTGTGAGCAGCATTGTCGAGCTGCATGCCTCACCTCTTTCATCATAAAGCGGAACAGCACGAATTCCTTCTATTAGTTCAGAAACCGGTAGACATGTCTGACCACAAAATTCATCTGCAGTCGATAATTCGTAGTCATAAACTTCAAAACTAATCAAAGCAAGGTCAGGATAGGTCAAGGGGAATGTGAATTCTTGTCCCCAAGTAGGTTTCCATTCATTGTATTTCACTATCGTTTTCGTAATCTTCTCATCATGGGGTACACCGGCAATACTAATCTGTGCATTTGCAACGAAAGAACCAAAATCAAACTCATTTTCAGACCCAAAAAAGTTATATAATCTCTGGATTAGATTTTACCCTAACGTATAAGTCCGGCCTATACAGTCGACCTATGCGCTTCTTGAAGTCCACAATCCATCCATCTCCCATGTAGATTTTGACCTGCAAAATATAATGTCATCACCTATCTTAAGTGGGAAAATAGAACTATAGAAGCATAGTGTAATTGTTGTAGGATGACAAACCTTTAATGTCTTCACCACCACTGGATTCTCTGTTGGATAGAAAACTCCACTAGAACCTGCATTCAAAAGGAAATTCGGCTTCTTGACGTAACCGCACCCTCCATTTGCTCTAAACATTCCTTGCATCAACCAAAGTTTTTCTTTGTCGTCCTGGAGTAAAACATGATGTATTCATGACATCGAATCCAATAGGTAAGCCCGAAACAAAACAAAGTGTATACATGATTGATTCCACACAATGTACATGTACATGCTTGTGCAACTTAGAACTACTGGTCATGAGCAAGAGAAACCAGAAAAAAAGAGAGAGAGAGAAAGAAACGTTTAGAGGCACACCTGCCTGCTTAGTGCAATCATTTGTGCACCGTGCATCCAAGCTCTCTGAGGTTTATAGGGGGCATTGCTCAACAATATGCGTGTTTTGGGACGTGTCCGCAAGAATCTATTTTGGGTGAAGCTGTTTATTGTCAAGTATTTCCTAATCAGTTGGATTTTAGTATTTGACAGCCAACTACTCTCAACCTGTCGAGGCCCGAGTAAGGGTTTTGTATGTAACATATACTTATTTTGCTCAACAATACCTTATAACATCTCTTTCGTACCATCCTGGTTGTTGGACGTTGTTTGTTAATGCTTTTTGTAGCATGCCTCTTGGTTCCACTGCATGAAAGCCAACTACACTCTGGTAATTCTGATCTGTTGACTCCTGTCGTATCTCAACCCCATCCTCATCGTCATTAGCATATAACAACTCTGTTGGGGGTCTTTGTGATATTAATATCTTATTTTGCAGTTCTGTTGGTGAAGGAAGTTCCAAACTATGAGGATCATGGTGATATACCATATTACCAAATGTCATATCTATCATCTACATATGCAACAACATAACAAAAAATTAGAATACATAATAATGAGGAAAATGAGGAGAAGAACATTATAAACCTGAGTAACTTTGGCTTGAAGATCCGGTTTCAAGCTGTCCTTGAGCGTAATTATCACGGGATAACTCCTCGTGGGTGTAAAGGCATGCTCTTTAATAGCATCCAAACACTCTTGCAATTCCAGAGGCTTTTCAAATTTCCTATCAAGTTCGTAATTAAACGAAAAGCTCAGAGCAAGCTGTATAAGTAGTTTTCATGAAGTAAAAGAGGAGAAACCGAATACCATTTTCGCCTAACGCAGATGCCGTCTTTACCAAAAGGCAAAAGATCTAGTTCAACCACTCTCACACCTTGTTTAAGTGCATCAATGATGGGCTCAATGCTGTATCTCCCAAAGACATTTCCCGTAGAGTAGGATTTGAGGCTAGTGTGAATGAAGTAATGCGATAGTGGAGCATTCATATTATGATGAACCTGAAGAACAGATGACAACAACAATGGATTTTGCTTTATGTAAAAAAAAAAAAAAAAAAAGATGTTTTAGTTAATTTTGGAACAAAAAAAAAAAAAATCACCTGGTCACCTATCGGCGGATTGAGCTCCGGGGAAAACAGAAACTCGTTCAACTGAGGAAGCTTGAGAATACTATAATGTCGGCGTTTCAACTCCGCCGCTATTTGCTCTGCAGCCTTCAGTCCGGCACCATCTTCGTCTATCTCCTTATCCAGCATTTCCGTGAACCTATGTAGCGACTTCGGCATATCGACATCATAGCCATGGAACTCATTCCTGAAAAAATTTGGGACGCGATCCGGCTGATTCGCCCGTTTCATCTCAAACTTCTTTCTTACCTTCACCATGTGGAAAATGGACGAAACCAAACTTCTTTCTGTATCCCTTGCTTTTTTTGGTTTGTCAAACTACAACGACTTTAAAAAAGACTTTGCCGTTTGTGAGGCACAAGCAAGCATAGATCCAATGGAGAATTTTTTTTTTTTTTGATAACCCAGTATCCAGACCACACAGTGATCTGACTAGCCCACTGGGCCTAAGCCCGCGTCACAGGGATTTTTAAGCCTCCACTTAAGGGCCCCCTGATAAACTGGTGGTCTGGGGCGCCTGAGCAAGTCCGCAGGTAAATTCCCAGGTGGCCACAGGAGTGAGAGAGCGAAACTGCGTCTGGGGAGGATCGATCCCTGGCCTAGACCAACAGGGCGATCCTTCCAACCAAACGAGAACCACTCGCCCACCACCATGTGGTTATCCAATGGAGAATTGCTACCCATTTTTCTCCTCATGTGTTTTGTTGTCATAAGACCCGATCCATAGCTAATCTCTACTAAGCGGAATAACGCGACTTAGTGAAATCGAATTCCGGTGAAGAAGTCGGAATCAAATAGACTTAACCACTTGACTAAAGGCACTTCCCCTTATTTATGTACAATGTTTTTATTTTTTAACCCTTCATCCTATCTTCTTTTCTATCCCTCCACATACATTTCTTTTCTTATTCCAGAACCAATTATTTTGCCCAATCATTCTACGCCATGCCACATATATCTCTTTCTTATTCCACAACCAATTATTTTGTCCAATCATTCTTCTGTGGCCAAGTTTGAACTCTTTTCTACCGATTCAACATGTTGAAAAAATTCAACATGGTTTTAATATACACCTCATCTTTAATAAATAATTCAATACTCTAGTGAATTCATTTAACTATTGATAGTAGTCATTTTAACAGATTTTCAACTTTAGTGAAGATGGTATCTACACAGATGGAATGACATGTTTTCTTTGTACCTTATGAAGAGTTCATGAGAAGTAGAGAGTTATTTTCTTCGTTTACGTACTCTTTTGCTTATTTTAAGTAATTTAAATGTCAAAGCTGATAGGTTAGCACGTAATGCTCAACTATCTCCGCAAGACAGTAACTATCTTAATTGTATTTCTCCAGTTTAGATTTTTGAACTTTTTGAATAGAGTTTTCGGTTTAAAATTATCAGGTATTAGCACTAGACCCATACCAAATAAGTGTTTGGGTTGCGAATTAACCGATGGGACCGGATCAGACATGAAAACACAATACAGTCTAAATAAAAAATACAAAACACTAACACATATAACATTTACCAATAATGTGAGAAAAATAAACTCCTGGAGTCATGGTGTACCGCGAGTCGGCATCAGCCATCGAGTAAGATGTTGACACTACAAAGTGACAAGCAAAAATGAAGAAAACAATATATCGACTTCAGTGACTCTCATACAGTTGTTAATACCCGTGACAGTCACGACGTCTTTTCATATATTAACTTTTGTCGGGTCACTCGTTTAAATTTTCTAAAGAATAAAATTTGTTGATGATGATTTCTAGAGAGAGAGAGTGTGTTGAGCTAGGAAAGGATATCAACAAGATAATTTCTGCAAAGTAACGAATGTATAGGAAAAATTAATAAAACCATATAGGTAGCAATACACAACATAATACAAGTGATTTTATCAAAAAAAAAAAAAAAACATAATACAAGTGAACCTCAAACTGATGGTAAAACATATAGATGCAGAAACAATGAGGTGTGCAGAAGAGAAAAGACTGCTCACATCGTTTGATTTTCCCTAAGGAATCCCCAATGGAGGAGCTGCGTTTCCATCACCTTTTTTTTTGTCGTTCAGGAAGGAAAGAACCGCAACAATGGACTGTAGCATGGTAAGAAGAATAACGAAAACAACAGCACACGATGACAGAAAAGTCCATGGTGATTCAAAGTGGGTGTGCCTAAAGCCTGCCCATAATCCATTGTACCATCTTTTGGTGTAGTCGTTCACTCCCTTAAACACATCCTTTAGGTAACTTGTATGTACTTCAAATACAACATCTTTACTGATAGTTTTGAAGAACTCGGATACCTCATTATTGCTACCAAAGTGATTCTCTATGATCAGCTTGTCGTTTCTCAAGAAAGTTACATCTTCCTCGTCGTTTAGAAGGCATCCCATGAAGACTATGTAGCTTGTTATCTCGTTGGAACTGTCTGTGTAAAACTGCTCAAAGGCAACACAGTTGAGGAGGAATGAGCTGATAAACCCATCAAATCTTAGAAGTGGTATCTGAAGCCTGTTATTCTTCAGTCTTATATCTAATATGGAATCTTCTTCCCTCCTTCTTCGCCTGAACTTTATCCCTTGGAGGCGGAGTCTTTTGGCCGACAATATCAACGGCACCCCTGTAGAATCTGAGGATAATACTTTTCCAGAGTTACCCTCATGGAGTTGAACATGTGGGGATGATGTTGTTTCAGATTCACCCACAGATCTAATGTTAGGTAAGAAGGTCTCACGGATGAGGTCAAGAAGATGTTTTGCCTTAAAGTCTCTGTGTTTGTCCCAATAACTACCTTGTTTATCTATTGAGCTTTTAAAGAAGTGAAACGCCATCCTGTTTAGATCACTAGAGAGACCAATCTTGGATTCTACAAACAAAGTTTGAAGAACAAAATAAGGGACCTGATTTTCCAACAGTAGCAAATCACTCTCAATAGACGAGAGAAGCCAGGGGATCGTAAAGATTGGATCCTTTTCCTCACTCAAGTCTATGTTTCTCGACACGATTAGAAACAACATGAGAATGAAGCACCCATCCAAAACCATCATAAACATTAAATTATGTTCTGTCCTAAGCTCCTCAGAATAAGATTTCCTTATCTTATCTTCCGAATCAATTACCGCCTTAACCAAGACATTTTCCTCCACTCCATTTTTTCTTGCCTTGTCTAGGAAAATCTGTAGAAACCGAGGCTTGTGCTGTTGAATCATTTGCAAGTGCTTTTCTCCGTAATGATAAGGACCAATGGAAACAACTTTGGGCTTATAGGCTTCGGGATTCATTGCTACGAAGCTTTCAGGGACTCTGAAGATGCAACAAGTTTCCTTACCTGCTGATTCCAAGAGAAGCACTGGTTCCTTACTTGTTGACGATAAGTAGTTTCTGAAATCAGATATAATACAACTTTCAGTAGGTAGTGGTGATAGAGGAAGAGAAGCTTTATCGGAAGGTGATGAAAGTATATCCGTCTTGTCTGTCATGATTTAGTTCCACTAGGATCCTGCTTTCCTGTGTTCAGAAAGGTCGGATTCAAATGCAAAACATAAATCGGGATTTTGATTCGAGAAAAATAAAGCGAAAATCTTACTGTTGAACTGTGAGTTCTTCTGCCTTACTCTTGGACTCGAGGCAGGTGAGGGTTCATTCTCTTTTTTTTTTCTTTCTAATGGGTAAGAAAAATAGTACTCCCTCAGTCCCAAATTATAAGAGGTTTTGGCTAAAAGCACAAGGATTAAGAAACAATAAATGTTTTCTTATTTATAAAAATTCAACCAATTAAAAAAAAAGACTGCATAATTTAAACAGTCAAAAACTATTAAATAAGTATAAATAGTGCATTGAAACTTGAAAAAATCTATTAAAATGGAACAAAGAAAAAACCCTTAAACCTCTTATAATTTGGGACAGAGGGAGTAATAAATAATGTTTTTTTTAAACGTCTGGATTTGTTATTTATTGCAAATCATGATAACTGTTACATAGACGATTCTACAACGGACAATTCCTTCCGACCCTTATTAGATCCACGACAGACGATACCTCCTTCACCTCCTTCGTCATGCTCGCCTCCTTCACCTCCTTCTTCATGCTCTTGATGGACATTTCCCTTTCTGCGTAGAATCCTGAAATTTATTAATAAATCGCAGTATCTGAGACTCGAACCCCAGACCTCTGAGTGTAGAAGCATTAATTAACCCTTGATCAACCAATGGACCAAAAGAGATTCCACAAGTAATAAATAATGTTTATGGAATTTTTTTGTTCGTGGTAATCCACGGGGGCAAATGAGTCTTCTTAGATAAGTAACAAAGGTAAGGAGATAACCCATCGGTCGGCCTCCAAATCAACTTCGGGACCGATCAGTCCAACCAGCTCTGCTCCCAAATCGACTTACAGATCGATTTGTCAAGGAGAAGACCAATCGGTCCAACCTGCCCTACTCTTTGCTTCAGCATTGGTCTCCCGTTTTTTTAACCGAACAAGTCCGAAACAATCCAAACTTTGTTAAAGTTTGGTGTTACTATAGTAAAACCTCTATAAATTAATACTCGATAATAAACACGATAAATTAATAAATTTTGTTAGTCCCGAGTCGGGCCAGTGTAAAAATTAACCAAATTCGATAAGATGATAAGTTTTTTGAAATCCATATGTAAAATATATTCCCAAAATATCATAAATTACTAATTATGTAAATTTTTTATATATATAATACTTTTAGTGTTTTCATAAAAATAGCCAAAAGTTTTTGTAAGTTTTCAAATTTTGAATGCACAATTTTGTTTTAATAGTCGTATAAGTTTTTAAAATACAACAATGGATGTCACTATTTGTGAATTTTAATTTATGTATATCGTTTGTATATGTGAATTCTATAATCGTTGTTATTTATTGTCAAAAAAAAATTATTTTCTCTTCGAAATATTAAGTGTTTTAGTTTAAAACTATAAAACATCCATACATTAATTTTATTTAGATCACATTGCTTTCGACGGAGAGAGAGAAAAAAAAAAAAGACTTTTTAAATTGCTCTCGACTCACGTTTCTCTCTCACCTCTCAATAGTGAAGAGTGAGGAGTGAAAAGTCAAGAGTAAATCCACACACCTTATCTCAAGACTCAAGACTCAAGACTCAAGACTCAAGAGTCAAGAGTCTAATCCATCCCTCACAGTAAGATTTTCGCTTTAATTTTTTCGAATCAAAATCTCGATTTATATATCTGAAACTTGAATCCGACATTGTCTCTAAACCCAGGAAAGCAGGATTCAAGTGGAAATAAATCATGGTAGACAAGACCGAGATATTTTCAACACCTTCACCATCATTTTTTAGAAAAGATATCCTATCTTATATCAATGAGCAGGTAGGGTTAGACTACTTATCGTCAAGAAGTAAGGAACCAATGCTTCTCTTGGAATCAGCTGGTAAGAAATCTTGTTGCATCTTCAGAGTCCCTGAAAGATTTGCAGAAACGAACCCTGAAGCCTATAAGCCCAAAGTTGTTTCCATTGGTCCTTACCATCACGGAGGAAAACACCTTGAAATGATTCAACAGCACAAGCTTCGGTTTCTACACCTTTTCTTATGCATGGCAAGAAATAATGGAGCGGATAGAAATGTCTTGTTTAAGGCTGTTATGGAGTTGGAAGAAAAGATAAGGTTATCTTATTCTGAGGATCTTGGGGAGAGTTCAGAGAAACTAGTGTATATGATGATTCTGGATGGGTGCTTCATTCTCATGTTGTTTCTTATCGTGTCAAGAATCATTGAATCGGATGAGAGTGAAGATCCAATTTTCACGATCCCCTGGATTCTCCCGTCTATTGAGAGTGATCTCCTCCTCTTGGAAAACCAGGTCCCTTTCTTTGTTCTTCAAACTCTATTTGACGAATCAAATATAGGTTTACCTGGTGATCTAAACAGGATGGCGTTTAGCTTTTTCAACCTCTCAATGAATAAACCAGAAAGATATTGGGTGAAACACAGAAACTTCGAGGCAAAACATCTTCTTGACCTCATTCGTATGAGCTTCATACCTATGGATGAATACGAAGATTTTCAACTCATTAACGGTGAATCTGGAATTAAATCATCCTCAGATTTTACATTGCTATTGTCGGCTACAAGACTCTCTGCCCAGGGGGTAGATTTCAGGTTAAGGAGTGATGCAGATTCGATGTTAGATATAAGATTCAAGAACAATAAGCTTCAAATACCATTGTTAAGATTGGATGGGTTCATTAGCTCAATCTTGGTCAACTGCGTCGCCTTTGAACAGTTTTACACAAAGAGTACCAACCACATAACAAGCTATGTAGTTTTCATGGGATGCCTTCTAAACAGCGAGGAAGATGCCACATTCTTGAGCGACGAAAACCGGATCATAGAGAATTACTTTGGCAGCGAGAATGAGGTATCGCAGTTCTTCAAAACTGTATGTAAAGATGTTGTGTTTGACATACATACAAGTTATTTACAGAATGTGTTTGCGGAAGTTAACGAGAATACTTCAACATGGTACGCAGAGTATCGAAGTCATTTAAAGTCACCATGGAAGTTAGTGTCAAATTCCTATAGTTTTGTTTCTTCCATGCTACAGACCATTGCTGCTATATTATTCTACCTTAGCGACCAAAACGCCAGGCAAACCGAATGATGGAGGAACCCAGCTCGTTTTTTTTGTGACGTCCTGAAGGCAAAGCAAACATGCTCGAGCTTACGTAGAAACAATGGACACAACCGAAAGTCGTTTTTTTATCTTCTACAGAAACATCATTGTTTCAGTTGTGTGTATTATATTTGATTTATGTTGTGTTATTGCTGTAGAATATATGTTATATATGTAATTCTGGGGTTAAATAGTCACTAGTATATACCTAGAGTCTCCCTTGTAGTCCTAGATATAATGTACTCCTCCTCTCTAATAATATCATCTACAATTGCTACCTATTTGGTTTTATACTCTTGTTACTTTGCATGAAATAAAGTTTTGTTTACTTTCCTTTGATGAAATATATTTGACTTTGCTTTTTCTGCTCGATTATCTTGCACTATGAGAATTGAGAAGTCTAATGTTCTTGTAGGCATCTGAACTTTTCATGCAGCTGCCCTGACGCGAGCACATGGCTGTTAGTGATAATTGAGTTTAGTCTTATGTTACTTTATATAACATATTATTTAGTGTGTTGTAAAGTCAATCGGTATGTGTTAACCGTGACTTTGTTACGAAAGGGTGTGTGTAAGAGTTGTGACTTGTTGGGTAAGACACAACTGTTACTAACGGTTGCCTGGGCGTTCGGGTACCCGTTCGGTTCTGGTTCGGTTCCGGTTCGGTTCCGTTTCTTTCGGTTCTAGAGTTTAAGATCCATATAGGAACCAATTAATTTCAGTTCGGTTCTGGTTCCGGTTCCGGTTCTTTCGGTTCTAAAGTTTAGGATCCATTCGGATATTATCTTTCGGATATTTTTAGGTATTTTGGATATTTTTAGGTATTTTGGATATTTTTGGGTATTTTTGGATATTTTCGAGTATTTTTTGGATACTGTAAGTATTTTTTAAGATATTTTCCAAATATATGTTGGTATTTCGGGTATTTTTGGTTATTCGATCTAAAAATTACTAATATTTTTAGATATAAACTCATATTTCGGGTATTTTCGGGTATCCGAAATATTTCGGTTCTGTTCGGTTCCGGTTCCGGTTCTTTCGGTTCTAAAATTTAGAATCCATTTGAGTATTTTAAAATTTCGGTTCGGTTCCGGTTCGGTTATTTTTGCTTCGGTTCCGGTTCGATTCTCGTGGTTCGGTTATTTTGCCCAGGCCTAGTTACAACCGTAAGACATTTATATAAGTGTATGTGTGTTATTGTAAAAATTTGTCGATTGAGTAAACAAGGTTCAGATTAATTAAAAGTTTCTATTTCGTTTACTTTTCTTCTTTAAAGGAGAAGAGAATTTTTATCTCTTACTTTGTTTCTTCATTCTTTCAATATTTCAACAATGGCATGGTGAAATACTTGGGTAGACGGGATACGACTCTGATTCTGATAGTGAAGAAGGAGAGCATGTACACGCGATCATCTTCATGAACCTCCGCCCCGTTTCCAGCGTATTGCTTCTCCAAGCACCCGACTAATTAAATTAGCATGACTTGTTAACGATGATATTCTAGAGAGGATCAGACCTTTTAAAAAAAAAAATAGTAAGAGGTTCAGCCGTTCAGGGCCTAAGCCCGTACATCTTCTCAAGCCAAAGACTATAGCGTCTTATATGATCTCTTCCAAGTGCCACTCAAACATCTATGCCTTTTTTCCTTTCAATTGGATCCTTTATGGTCCACCCCATCTGATGGAGATTTCCAACCAATACTTAACCATCATCGTCTCTCGGAAATCGAATCTATGTTCAGTCATACTGACCTCTCTTACTAGAGTTCCGGAGAGCCATTGAGAAGACACAAACAAATTTGTTTTCCAACGACCCTCTTCGACCTTGTTAGTAGCACATGTATTAGGTCGATCTCCCCTTAGCTCACTGGTTATAATTCTTTGACAACAAAGTTTTTCACCAACTAACAAATTCAACCGTCCAAAAAATCCAAAATCTCTCACCCAAACATTATGTAAAAAAAAAAAAAAAAAAAAAAAAAAACATTATGTAAAAGTACGTGCTAATTAATGAGTTCCGAACATCACTTTGTTTTACTTTTTTCTTTTTTTTAAGTGATTTTATTTATCTCCAATTTTTTACATGTTTTTCTTCCTTTTTTTTTTTTTTTTGACAGCTTCATGTTTTTCTTTTTAAAATGGTATTACTAGTTCTTAAAATGTTATTTTCTTCTCGGAGGCTAAGCCATTAAAATACCTAAATAGTATAAAAATATTTAACTGTATTTTTCGTTGTTTCAAATTGTCATTAAATAATTAATAATTTACCTAAAAAAAAAAAAAGAATAGTTAATTGAAAATGAAGCTACACAACAATGACTCCAGAAAAAACGAAAAGACAAAAAAAAAAAAACAATGACTCGGTCGTCAGTTACTAAATAACTCCAATACAATATTTTCTCGTTAGTAACGCTTCATTTTGTATAAATATCATACCATGGTTTGATAGATGCATTACTCCTTATTTACAAGAGAGAGATAGCAGAAACAACGAGTCCACATCAAAGGAGAGCATGAGCAACTCGGTGTCTTATCCACCAGAGTTTCGACCTCTAATGAGCGAGCCAACCGAACCAGAAAAATCCACTGAACCGGCTCTAGACCGGATCAAAGATATCGATATTCCAGTTCTCAATCTGGAGGATTTAGACATGGAGAAACTGATAGAAGCATGCAAAGACTGGGGGATCTTCCATTTGGAGAATACTGGGATACCGTTAACGTTGATGTCACAGGTGAAAGAGATAACGGAGTCAGTGTTGAGTCTGCCGTTTGAAGAGAAACGGACGTTGTTCGGCGTTAACTCTCCGTTATCGTATTACTGGGGAACACATACCGTAAGTCCATCGGGAAAAGCCGTAACGAGAGCACCACAAGAATCTAGTGGTCACTTGTTCGAAGGCATCAATATTCCTCTTGCTTCTCTCTCTCGTCTTCTTCCACTTTCTTGTTCTGATCCCAAGCTTGAGTCTTTCAGGTACGTACGACGTCGTTTTACTAAATTCATAACTCTTACTTCATTGGTGGGTTTTGTTGGTTAAAGAATTAATCAAATCGAAATTCTAGTTTTGCATAGATAACTTAAAATTTTATAGCTTAAGCTTAATTTAATCTACACCACTTCGATTAAAGATGGCCGGTGACTAGATGTTTGATAACACCGAGGTAAAGTCACGAGTTTTACGTATAATCTAGGAAAATGAAAAAAATGTGACATAAAACGCCAAAATCATTAGAAGATAAAAACTTAATTTAATGAGTAAAGTTTGAGGATAAATTATGTTTACCAATTTTTTTTATTTTTTTTTTGTCTCATAGCTCACAATATTATTAATTGATGAGTTACGCAGAGTGGTGATGGAGGAATATGGAAAGCATGTAACTAGGATAATTGTGACCCTATTTGAAGCTATTATAGAAACCTTGTCCCTCGAATTATCCGGTGACCAGAAAATGAGCTACTTATCGGAGTTAACAGGTGTGATACGTGTTCAACGGTATCCTCAGTGCACTGAATCCCCCGGACTCGAGGCTCATACGGATAGTTCGGTGATATCGATCATTAACCAAGACGACGTTGGTGGGCTAGAGTTCATGAAAGATGGTCAATGGTTCAATGTCAAACCTCTTGCCAATTCTTTTGTCATCGGTCTTGGGGATATGATGCAGGTAATTAATTACTTAATTAACTAACGTTCGATGCATGTTTAATAGATTTCATATGAGAAGAATCAATAAAAATTCTTTTAATACAGGTGATAAGTGATGAGGAATACAAGAGTGTGTTGCATAAAGTGGGAAAGAGGATGAAGAAGAAGGAGAGATACTCGATAGTTTACTTTGTGTTCCCGGACAAAGACTGTATGTTTAAATCGAGTCGTTATAAGCCATTCAAATTCTCGGAGTTTGAAGCTCAAGTTAAGCTTGATGTATAGACCCATGGTAGCAAAATCGGCCTTTCTAGGTTCCTAAGCAACCCCTAGTCTTGTATTCGTATTTTCTCCAAATATCTATTTTAACAATCCGCTTTTTCTTTGTATCCTATAAAATATTCATATTTGCATAACAAAACTTTTGTATTTGCAAGGTTTATTTTTATGGTTAAAACTTTTATTTACAAGTTCAATGATAAAAGCAAAGAAACCTTAAAAGAAAGATGAAAATAAGCTCTAACTTTATTCTTCGAAGGATAAACTGAATAATATATACTTTTTCCTCTAATATTTTTCTTCAATATCACCAAATTGTATTATAGAAAGAGTGTGTTGGGTATAAGAATAAAGTTAGAGCTTTATATAGTACATAAATATTATATATATATATATATATATATATACTAGAAAGTTGCCCACGCGATGCGTGGGTTATGCATTCAGTTATTTTGTATACAGATCGAAGTTTACATAAAATAATATATGGAAAATACATTTGTATTGTTATTATGTTTTGAAAATAATTTAAATATATTCAATTTTTGAAGTATTTTTGTGAATAACTAATAAAATAAAATTTATTCTTTTTTCTTTAAAACATTATATAATAAAAAAAAATTTAATATATACCACAATTTTTTTTTGTGATAATACATCTATTACCAATTGTCTCGAAATAATAGATCAAATTCTACTGTTCATTGATAAAAATAATAACCTACACACTTAGTTTGTTTGGATTAAGTGTTGTTGATATATTTTTGTCTACATAAGTTTTATATTAAATGTTGAAAAATTAGTAGATAAATTCCATGCAAGCACTTAAAACATATGAAATTTTGATATTATTTACCATTTTTTTTGTCAACAGCTTAAATTAAAGCTCAAAATAACCATTCCTGGGAATGTTGTTTAAATATGTGATATGAAGCGGTTCGGTACGAACTTGTCGAGCCAATCTATCTGCTTTTACATTTGAGCTATGAGGAATTAAAGATAGAGAAAAGGTTGAAAATTCTTTCCTGTCACTCTGAAAGTCCTCCGGATACACTGAAAAAGCCGCCATTCGGTTGAAAAAGACACCATCTTCACCAAATCTGAACAGTCTATAAAGAAAGGTACATCTTGGTTGTCAGCACCAATCATATACTTCATCGCCCAAAGAAGAGCTTCGACTTCTGTATGTAGAGGAGATAGACTTCTACGGATGTTGGCAACTCCCATAGTTGACATCTCTCCATTTGATGATGTACAATACCATCCTGTTCCTGAAAAAGTATCGGTTCCTTTCCATGATCCATCTATGAAACAACGATATCCTGAATAAACAGTGATATTTCCCTCACTCGGTTTCGATTTTCATTATCTAAAAAACCATGGTTATAAGTATGAAGCTCATTTTGAGCTAGCTGCCACGATTGCGCCTCTTTCTCCGCTAAATATAAGACCTCTAATGGATCTTTATCCACATTGTCAAAGATCTTTTCATTCCTTGCTTTCCAAATGTACCAAATTATCCATGGATAAGAAGATGATTCTACCTCTGAAGGTATTCTCCAAAATAGGTGATCCAAGTTCTCGTAAATAGAAGCCGCAGAGAAAATCCCCGGGACCGAAGGAATTTGAGAAAGAGCCCAAATTTGTCTCGCTGGATGGCATTCAAAAAGTGTATGGTTAACTGTTTCCTCTATGGTACCACATTTAACACATCCGGTATCACAATTTATACTTCTCTTTCGCAGATTCTCCGTAACCAGTACACAACCTGATAAAATTAGCCACAAAAAATACCGTAGCTTAGGTGGACACTGCACCTTCCAAGCATATGCTTTTAGAGGTTTTATATTCGGGCCAAAAGATTATGAACAGACATCCAAATCCTCTATCCGAGTCGTATGGTAACCAGATTTAACCGTATATTTTACAGATTTAGTGTAATGCCAACCAAGGGTATCCTCTTTGGTTGACGCACCCAAAGGCAAGACACTAATCAGCGCGACATCTTCAGGATCAAAGAGCTCCCTCAAGAGATCCATGTTCCAAAAATTTGACCGGGTGACGACAAAGCTATTAACTTTCAAAGATGGGTTAATAATTGAACCATTACTTTTTGCTGGTCTCGGGAATTGAGCTGGTATCTATGGATCCTCCCAAACTGAGATGGACGCCCCAGAACCGACTCTTTTAATAACCAGAGATCTAACTGACAATATACTTCTCCAACCATAAGAAAGAGAGTATGATTTTATATTATCCAATGGATTGGATTTCCAAAAATACCGTCCTTTAAAACCTTTGCAAAAAGTGAATCAGGAACCGTAATCAAACGCCATAATTGTTTTGTTAGTAACGCCGAGTTAAAATCATCTACATTCCGAAATCCTACACCACCTTCCGATTTACTACTACACAGCTTATTCCAAGCCATCCAGTGCATTTCTTTCGACTCGCCATTTGAACTCCACCAAAACTTAGCAACCGCACTTAGGAGATCAAAGTTCAAACATCATCAAATTGTATTGTTTTCCTAATTTAAATCTATATATACTGTTAAAATATAATAGAAAAATATATCCGTTATATAACCTTCTATTTACAAAGTAGTCTGATCCTTCAATTTTAAAATGTCATTATTTTATATCTAAACAAAATTATATAATGTGAAAGGATTGGTTCTTTTAACACATTAGAACACGTGTAAAACAAAAAAGTTCATGGAGGCAAGTTGAAAAGCACCATAAAGAAGAAAATAAAAAGTAGGTTAAGTGTCTCAGAATTTGTCTCCGAAAGATTTTGAATTTTGATTTTGGTTTTGTTTTACTTATAGCCAAAAAAAAATATGATAACATAAATTGAATAGATATATTCTTATGTTATTATAATAAATTATATATGTTTACTTAAGAAGCCTACATATTTTATTGTTATCTTTTAATTTCTGAAAGTGTATTTTACAATAACCAAAAAAATAGAAAATATAAAACGGCTAAATTTCATATATCATGTAAACTTAGATCAAGTTTTTCTTGTCCCTATGTCTCAACGATTTAGTAATTTATGTCATATTTGACTAATTTAATTTCTATTAACAAAATATCCTTTTGAAAATTAAAATAAATTATTGAGTTTTTTCATATTTAATTAATTAATAATATAATGTTAATCAGGAACTGTGGTACAAATTAATTATTTAAACTATTTTTTATTGAAACATACATAAACCAATAGATATATAGAAAATATAGGTGATTCAATTCAATTTTTTTTTCTTTTAAAGATATAAATATAATCATTACTCATTATCTTTCAAAGTAGTAAAACATTTCTCACATTTTTTATTACAACTTTTTTTTTATCTTCTATGATTCACTCATCGTCTCCCAACATCTATTCTCTTTTTACCTTATATTGGCTTATATATAATATACTCGAATATAAATTAGTCTTCAAGATAGTTTATATCTATTTTCTCCTTCATATCTTTCAATTCTCAATCTTTTTTATATGTTGCATTATCTTTTTATTAAAGTGAACATTAGATCATAAGGTTTCTTTGACCATGTTTTGGTGCATGTAAATTGATTTTAAATATACGAAATGTTGGAGTAATTATTTAAAATGTAGGCAAGTTAAATATCATTAAAAGATAATTTATACAATGTATACTCGGAGTGTGAATCCGCAAATCTCAGCGACAAAAAATTGTGAATCCGCAAATTTCCCGCCAAAAACCTAAACTTGTAACTTTTTTGCTAAAAATGTAAATCCGTGATTTTCCCACCAAATGATGATGAATATTGTTGTTTTTATATTGATTATTAATTAATTTATTATTTTAATGGGTCAACTGTAAACTCATTAGATAATGAGTTGAGTTAGGGGCTAGGTTACCCATTTTGACACCCCTATATACGCATTAATCTGTTTATTAATAACATGATGTTAAATATTTATTTTAAAGTGCAAAAATAAAACAATATAAGACAATATGGCACATATTGCTAAAAACAAATATATTAGAACATCTTATATATGTTAATTTCAACTTTAAAAAGATAGTAAAATATGTTTTTATATATATAATCTCGTAGTAATTATTGAAACTGCTAAAACTATTAAATATATATTTTCTGCAATTTATACCACATTAATAAATAAAAAATTCATAATAACTTATCTTAAAGAAAGAAGAAATAAAATTTGGCACATGTGTAGACTATGTTTTCATAGTAATTTATTTTATATATGTGTAGCATGTAGGATATCTTTTTAGAAAAATTTATATGAGATTCGGAATTCTAATAAGTGATTATGAAAAATTGAGTAGCTATTTAAATAGCTCACAATTCATAATCATATATAAATATATGAAAATAGAGGGTGTTATTGTGTTAATCTTATTGTGTAAATTAGTATTTAAATGTAACATTAGAAAATGCATAAATTATTAATTATAATTATGGGAGTTACATGCATTGAATGGAGAACATATATCATACAATTTATATTATTTAGGTTACAATTTAGTATTAAAGGGTGGATTAATGTATATGATTAAATGGGTTATATTTGTTGTTTGATTAGGGATAAATAAAGCCAATTTTATTAAATAGCATAAGAATTACAGTTATATTTTAAGGAATTAAATATGATAATATACAATTAGAATTTAATGATAGTTTTGTAAAAATATAATTTTAATACTATTAATATTTATGTTTGAAAAAAAAACATTTATGTTTGAAAAACTATATGCCATGTCGTTCTCTCTTGAACGATCTCCAAACCAATTGTTGGGTTGGGTTGTTCGTGAATAGACTCAAGAATTTGAACCACCCATCTATACAATAATTGTCACACTGTAAAAAAAATAAAACTATATTATTTTTAACTATACTTCATATCCATTGTCAAACTATCTATTTTTGAATTAGACTCTTTTCATTCCCATTTTTTTTTGTGCAATAAATTTTTCATTAATAACTATAAACGAAATATAGATAATCAAATTTTTGTGCGTTGGAAACAATATAAAAATAAACAAACACAAACTAAACCTGGAAAGAATGACATCTTACCTCGAATATTTTAACTGACTTTAAGATAGTCACCACCTTAACATATGACTTTCAAAAATATTAAAAAATATCCAGATCTACAAACATAACATAAGAAAGAACTGACAAAAAAAAAAGAATACGCAAAAAGAAGAAAAGAAGATTAGAAACTATTAAGTGAATAGAAAAATGTTACAAAATTTGTGGGGCTTGAAATATGATGGTTAGTATTGAACATGTCGTACTATTTATAAAAAAATTATATTGTCAAAACAATAATAAATTGCTTTTAATATTATATATGTGAATAAAATTAATTGTAGTTTTAGCATCATGAGCTACGTTACATTTGTAGAATTAAATGTGTTATACAGTAATAGCATTTACCTTTGTATGTAGTCTACCTACATGCTAACGACAATGAAAGGTATTTGATTGAATATTAACTGTAGTTTTCAATTAGACATAAAATTAAGTATCAGACGTTACAGCTTTGTCATTTTTGGGCTAACTTTTTTTTTGGTGTAATTTAAAGTGAGTTGTGTATTCTTTCTGAGTGATATATCAAAAATAATCTAAGGACACTTAATAATCTTTCTTAGCAGTTACATGTGTATTAATGTCATGGGAGTTTTTTCTGTGTGTTTTTGCCTTTTTGGTCAAATATGATGGGAGTTATGGTTACATTTTAAGGAATTAATATGCCAATAATTGGAATTAATGTTTAAACAAAACACATTTTCTTTCATGCATTTAAATAAACATATATAATTGATTATGTGATTAACATTATTTTATTTGGTATATTTTGAATAATTTCTTGTTTATGAGATTTCAATTCTTGAATTAGTTTTTTTCTTACACATGTTCTTTAAATTTTGAATATCTTATGCAGTATAAACTAATTCTAAAATAGATTAGCTGTTGTAGTAATTATTTTTTAGACCATTGATATAATAGAAATTATTATTAGACGATCCCAAAAGAATAGAATAGAATATATTATTGTGAAATAATTTAATGTTTTATTTATTATTATTATGATGATAAAATATAAACAAATATATATGAAGCCAAAAAAATAATCTAAGGAACAAATATATTAAATTATAGGAAAATATTGTATATGAAGCCAAAAATATATAAATGATTTACACTAATATGGCATAAAGTTGGTCTTTACATATACACTGTAGATAATAAATTGTATCAAAGAAAAAATTCTAAGATTTTAGTGTAGATAATAAATTGTATGAAAGAACAAATTCTATGATTCCAATATTTTTAATTATTTTTGCATTTAAACTTTTTATATATTTTAATTGGTGTATATAAATATAAATGTAGGGATATTAAAGAAGTGGTATGAAAGAAAATTTTCCCTATTAAATGTCATAATAAAAAAAAAATATGTGCCACATGTTGTAAGAAGAAAGTGACAAATGTCGTGATAATAGAGCTCCTTACAGAAAAACCTTGTCATATTATATAAGATATATATATATATATATATATATATATATAGTACATTAGTCAAAAATAAATAAAGTTTAATGTGATTGCCTATTAGGCTGGTTATACACAAGTGTTTCTTTATATATAGAGGAATATGTCACGCAATACTCAGAAATGCTTTTTTGGTAGAGGCATTAGATTGTCGTCCAAGATATGACTTTTCTTTCTTGCAAACCCAAAGTTAAGGGAAAATGCAGACCTGATCTGTAAATTAAAAACTTATATGCATTATTTTGCTTATAGTAGCGAAAAAGGATACCCTAACTTCCCCATGTTTCTTTTGTATTACTTTGTACGGAAGCTGTCCACAATATTCATTTCTTGTTGCTTAAGTAACCTCTTTGACATGAAAACCATTCTCATATAAAATTCCGGAGCACGGCTTCCTAACCACAACACAACCAGCTTCTTCTTCTCTAATGGATAATCAAGGAGAAGAGCCTAAGCAACCTCCAAACAAACTTCCCGATCTAACTCTCTTCGAGCAAGCAAATTCCGAAATTGCTCTTGCTGCCTCCCAAGCTATTTCCCATTTTGCCCCTTCTAATCATGACTCGGCCTCTTCAAGACTTTCAATGATAGAAAGTGATGAAGAATCTGAAGATGAAGATGAAGAAGAAGAAAGCAATGATAACTACTACGAGTATTTCGATAGCAATGGATTTGGAGTAGATGAAGACGAAATCAATGAGTTTCTTGAAGATCAAGAAAGCAACTCCAACCTTGAGGAGGATGATTTCTTGGAGGAAGAAGATGAGGTTGACCCCGACCAGTTGTCTTACGAGGAACTGATTGCACTTGGAGATTTCATTGGAGTCGAAAAACGTGGCATGACTCCAACCGAAATCTCCACGTGTTTGAACGCATCTACCTACGTATTTTCTCATAACAAAAACGAGATTGATCGTTGTGTGGTTTGCCAAATGGAGTTTGAAGAAAGAGAGTCTTTGGTCGTTCTCCGACCTTGTGACCATCCATACCACTCTGAATGTATAACCAAATGGCTTGAGTCGAAGAAGACTTGTCCCATTTGTTGTTCTGACCCATCTGTGAGCTGAAATCTCAAAAATATTAATTTAATTATCATTTTTTTTGTTTTTAAATGAAAATTAAAACCGACGTCGTGCGCCACCGATTAAATGGTAAAAAGCAAGTGACTACGAAGTTGTAGACTTTGGTAATCCTAGGATATTACCCTAATTATATCACCTTTGTATCTTTAAAAACTAAAAATTGTAGTTTCTCATTTTATTAATCAATGAAAGCCAAAGCCCTTTAATAAAAAAAAAGAGAGAGAATGTATATCAAAATGTATCAAAAAGGTGCAAAACTAGAAACTAACGTTGTTAAGCAAAACGCACCAATTAACGTATCCCCTAAACTCAGTGTTTTTCATGGCCTAGCTCAAAAATATAAGCAAACACAACATCGCCCTATATATCTTCTTCACATCACAAAAATTCGTGATTGTCACTAAAAAAACCTGGAGTAGCCATATACATTCTTCTATTGTGTACACGTCTAACAATCATACAAAATCTGTGACTTTAGAAGATATTTAATAATTTATATTAATTATAAACTTTATGAATGCACTATTCTTATATACCTATTCTATTTTTATTTATTTGATCACGATATTCTATTGGTTTAACTAGGTATGATCCAAACAATTTAAACCTAACTTAAACTTTAAGAAAAAAACTTATCTAAATTTGATTTGGTACAAAATTCTTAGCTCAATTAAACGGACCCAATTTTTTAATGACCAAGCTATGTTCTTCCATGTATTTTTAACTAATGCATATACATACGGCTTTCCTATTCATTTTATGCAATAAGTCACATGATTTAATTTGTAGTTTTTATCTCCCTTCGAAGTGGGATCTTTACGACTAAGACACATGTTTAGTGTATATTATTTAAAAACATTCTTTTTTGGGGTCAAACTCTCTATATATTAAGGGCGTGAATGGAGACAATAAGCCTCCGAATGGTAACTGCGTTTTGCGGTACGGGAGAAGTGCGGTATTACAGTGCGGTACGGTTCAACTGCGGGACGTGCGGGAGAAATATATTTGCGGGACAAGTGCGGTTTGTATAAAATAAGCGGTACAAAATAATATTTGATTGGTGAAAAAGTTATTTGCGGGACAAGTGCGGTTTTTTATATATATATTAATAATTAATTAATTTTTTGTGTTAATAAATAAACACTAACAGATATTTATATACCATTAATACACAAATTGATCAAAATATAAATTTAATTTTTAAACATACATATTGTTGAATCTGTTGAATAATTTCATCATAAAAAAAAGTACAACACATTAAAAAGTATTATCTATTACTTTGATTTTCCCATAACATATTTGCAATATTGTCTCTTATTTGCGTCATATATTCTCCATCTCTTATCTACGTTGCTTCTATGTCATCTAAATCATGCTCAAAATCTATGTTGTTTAGATTAATATTAAAGAACAAACATTTTAAATATATTAAACTTTAAATACTGAACTTTATTTAAATTAAATTTTAATCATATATATATAAATATATATTTATTAATTGCTAAATCAATTTAATCATTAAAAAAAAATATAACATAATAAAAAACTATTATCAAATACTTTAATTTTATAAAATTTATTTGTTATTCTATTAAAATGAATTTGTTATTTTAAGATTTTAATTAAGATATATAGTTATTATAATTTAATATATAATTATTTAATATTAGTATAGTATTTTAGTGGATGTATGTATAGTATATATGGATGTATGTATAGTATTTGATTTAAAGTAACTGAATATTTTTAAATTACATAATAATAGAAAATAATAGTTAAAATGAAAAACACACTCTAACCCACATCAAAAAGAGTGTGGAATGTTTACAAGTGCGTTTTCTAAGAAAACAGAACAAACAAAAAAAAAATTCTGCACTATTTGGACAAGTGCGTTATTGCACTTTTGGTATTTCAATAATTATCTTTTTCTTGAATGGTAACATGTGTGAAAATCCGTCCCACACCCTCCAAATCCGTCCCGCATATATGCTTCCATTCACTGCCATATTTGCGGGACAAGTGCGGTTTGTATAAAATAAGCGGTACAAAATAATATTTGATTGGTGAAAAAAGTTATTTGCGGGACAAGTGCGGTTATATATATATATATATATATATATATATATATATATATATATATATTAATAATTAATTAATTTTTTTGTGTTAATAAATAAACAATAACATATATTTTAAACAATTAATACACAAATTGATCAAAATATAAATTTAATTTTTAAACATACATATTGTTGAATCCGTTAAATTATATTATACATATTAGTTGTATAAGGATATTTAATTAAAAAAAAAAATTTAACGACGCGGATATTTAATTAAATTATAAATAAATAAATGTTTTAATTAAACTATTGATATATGAACAAGAGAAATAATTATAGTGTGTATAAGACACCCGTATACTTTGTATATTTTAGAATTTGGATTTTTCTAAAATCAGAGTTCGCCCTAGGAGATATTCTCTCTGTCCCGATGCCCAATGCAGCCACCGCCGTCTCACTCCGATTGAAGATGCGTCTCCTCCACCGGTGCTCCTCCGTCCGCTCCTCCGTCTAACCAACATTGTCGGCTTCTTTCGCGGATCCTCCCAAGGCTCTCCGTAGAATCGTTCTCTCTTTCCGTCGAGTGGCCCCTGTCACCGACGAGATCTTTTCGGCTTCCACTCTTTGGCTTTTGAAACTTTTGGGATGATTTCTCTTCTGGATTCAGCATCCTCCTTGTCAACTCGGGCAGATCTTCTCATGCCTTCTGTTCTCCTCCGAAGTTTGTGCTCTACGACATCGCCGAAACCTCCCAAGCCTCCCAAGCCTCCAGATCCGCCGATTCCTCCAGATCTGCCGCTTCAGTTCGACAGCTTGTTTGCAAATCCGTTATCAACCTCCTTTTCCGTGTTTACAACCTCCACCATCTCCACGCCCGTGTTCCCTCTCCATTCTTATGGATTGAGCTCCCTCACACGTCTTCTCCGAAGAACTATCGACTCTTATCTTAGTGAGAATCTTCTCCTTGATATTGTGGTTGTTGAGTGGTTTGTCCCTATTTCATTGCCTCGTTATCAAAATTCCTTCTGTCGGGGCCAGGAGAGATCTATTTCATCATCCATCTTCTTCAAAGAGAAATCTATTCCATCGTCATCCAGGTTCTTACGGGTTTGGATTTGGGATCATGTTCATCTTGTTTCATCTCCACCGCCTCGTTACCAAAATTCCTCTTGTCGGGGCCAAGAGAGATCGTTTTCAACATCCGCCATCTACAATCTCAGTTCACCTCCATTGTCTCGTTACCAAAATTCCTCATGTCGGGGCCATGAGAGATCGTTTCCACTTTCCTCCTCTTCGCAGGAGAGAACTTTTCCGCCATCTCCACCTTCCTTAATGTTATGGCTTTTGTGTCATTGCATCGGTGTTGCAAGTTCAACCCCCGTTTGTGAAGGATGTCTTACAGAGGCCTCGCCCTCTGGTATCGTCAAAGGTTCTGCAATTTGGTGCTTTGTCGCCTTTGCTTTAGTAACCGATTTCAAGATTGCTTGCTCTGCCCTAGTTGCAGTAACAAGCTCGAACAATAGATCACTATGTGTGCTCTTTGTTCCACAAGGCGTCTTTCCACTTCTTGTTTCTAATGTTGTCAAGGTTCAAGGACTCCACGACGATGTTGTTTGCTTGAGTGCTACGATTGGCCTTGCCTATCTTTTTATCATCTGCTTTTGTGTTATTTGCTTGGTGTTTGTTTTCGCACTTCGGGTGTATCCGATTGCGCCTCCATTTGTAATCATTTAAGTTTGAATGAAGAATTTGTGCACAAAAAAAAAAAAAAAAGACACCCGTATAAAGTGATGTATAGTTAATAGATATTTTTTAGATCGAGTTTTACAGATTAAAGGTATATGTGGATGTATGCATAATAAGACCATCAGCAGTGGCAAATGTGTTTGTGTGGGTGTAAGTATTTTTTTAGTATTATAATTTAAAGCAAAAGAGAAAAGAGAAAGAGAAAGAAAGAGAGAGATAGAGAGAAAAAGTGTTACACCCGAGTGTAAACTTACACCCGGGTGTGAAGAGAGAAACAATTTTTTCGTTTTTTTAATACCTACACCCCAAAACTCACACCCAGTTGCTTGCCCCACTGTCCATGCTCTAAATGAATCAGATTAAAAAACAACAAAAAAACATTATTTAATGTACATGTGTGCGGTTTTATTGAAAACCGCTGGGTAAAAGGTGCATTCCTTATGAAAGGCGGTACAAGGCATAATTCATTGTACAAATCCGCCCTCTCACCCTTTTGTTTTTAAAAAAACAAAAAACGCAAATATGCAAAATTGTGTTGATTGGGTGTCAAAGTACGGTTTTCAAAAAAATGACTTGAAATCCGCTTTTTAGTAGTCACCATTCACAGCCTAAAAGTGGTACGGTTTTCTGTATTTTATCAAAAACGCTTTTATGTTACCACTCTCACTTTTTTATTTATGGTTTGCGTTTTTAATAAAACAATGATGAAATACGCGCACGGAATCCAATGACTCACAAAATTGAAATCCGTCTTTTCTTTTCCACCCACATGTATATAGGTGTGGTCAAAACAAAAACGCATATACTTGTAAATTTTTATAATATTTTAATGTTGAAGTAGTTTGTCTTTAAGTTGGTTTAAATATATGTAAAAATACCAAATATATAATAATATAATAAGGGAAAAATGTCGTTTAATAGCCGAACTTTCAAAAAATGGCCGTTTAATACGTGAACTTCTTATATGGCTAATTTAAACATGAAGTAAACGTTGACCGGCCAATTTAAACATAAAGTATTCGTTGACCAGGCCAAAAACCACTCGCCGTTATCTGTCGTTAACAGATCCGATAACAGCGGTTTAACTCTCGTTAACGATTCCGTTATTGCCTAAACGACGTCGTTTTGGGTTTAATCTAAACTCCGAAAATCCCCAAATTGATTTTCAAATCCCTAATTCTGAAAAATCCCCAAAATTAGAACCTTAAGGCCGATTTTCGAGGCGAAGCAGAGAGTGTTGTGGATGCTGGAGTTGAAGCTCGAGGCGAATCTGAGATTGTTGTCGGAGACGGAGTTCAAGCTCCACCGGCGGAAGCGTTTCAGAGCCAGGTGGCAAAGATGGAATTCTAGTTCAACCGAATGTCGGAGACAAAGCTCGTGGCCGGCGTCAAAAACGAAGAAAACGACGTCGATTTGGGGAAATTGTCTTTAAAAAATTATTATTTTAATATTTAATTATTAAAAAACTAAAAATTACCACCAAAAAGTTAAAGATTTTGTTATTAGTATTAGAAATTTTCTTTTACAAGATTATGGATTTACAAATAAATAGAACATTATAATTCTAATTAGTGCTAATAACCATTACAATTTTTAAATAAATAATTATTTATTTAATCCACAAGTTTATTAAAATTTTGAAATAACTATTTTTTTTATAAAACACCAACCTTCATTTTAGTATATGCTCTATTTCGTCTACACAAAATTATTTGATACAATGTTAGTAAGATCATATAATTAGGAGGTCTAACTAATATATCCAAAAATATAGAATTATTTTAGGTTATTGAAATATAATAAAGAAAATATATCAATAAGATATAGAAATTTGATAAAACTAATGAAAATTTCCGTAGCTACGAAAATTTCCGTAGCTAAAAAATTTAATCCGTAGCTAGAATCAATATGGCAAAGGATGGCGACAGATAAATATCGTTGCGTGGGCGTCGACGCTAATCAACATCCGTATCTATCCGTTGCTAATTGGCTACGGGTTAGCTTGCGGGATTCCGTAGCTACGTAGCGACGAGATCAGCTACGGAATATCAGTGGTTAACGTAGCGACGCTTTTGGCGACAGAGCTTTCGTTGCGATGTTGGCGACGGATGTTAGCGACAGCTTTAAACAGCAAAGGCGTGGCTAATTTAGCCAAAGAATTAACAATGAACCGTTTGTAGCTAACTTTTGTTGCGATTAGCAACAAATATTTAGTGGTTGCGTTGGCTTCAGATATAAAATTGATTTTGCTACAGATCTTTACTTTATATCTAATATAATGAATAATTTGGTTTTAACATAGAGTAATTTAATTAATTAAAAAGTTGAGAATTTACATTGTACTATCTACAAAACAAATATTCAAGATAATAAGCATGCAATATGTGCATTATACAAGTATACATAATGAGCAAAACTGACTGATAAAGAATTCTTTACCGAATAAAAAGCTTGATCTTTCATAAGGATAATTGGTGCTTGTGAGTTGGACTCTTGGTGGCAGCCATCCTCAGTGTTGTTGGAAGAAGGCTGGGAAAAGACCCTCGTCTCAACTTCTTCGACAATTTGTCCATGTAAGTTCCATCCTTTCTCATGCAAGTCTTCCGCAGCAAATCTATGATCGCCGGCTCCTCACCTGACTCAATAGTCTGTAAATATCATTAGTTAGAGGTATTCAAAAAGCAAATGAGAGAGGTAGAGATATTTAACTTACCAATGCGTATTTGGTCCTAGCAAATGGTTTTGAGCAAGAAATGTGTTGATGCATTCGATCTCCATCTTGTTGCTCTTGCGGAACCACACCAAGATTCCACCATGGACCCTCAAAATCATTAGTAAAAGTCTATTTAATATCATATTTTATCACATTGTCTACAGAGAACCTATAAAGACAAACAAAGAAAATAAAGTTAGTACACTAGAGTATTAGATCAAACGAGTGTTCATCAAAAACAATGACTTTTACACAAAATGAGATCTTACCAAAGTGCACGGCCTTTCTTGTGGGGATGGAGACACGGTTGGTTTTGTAGTGCCGGCGCGTTTAGTAGCTCGTTGATCAACTAGAGTTTCTTTGGAGGCGGAGTGGAAATTGTGGAACCTATGATGCACCAGCCTCAAAGAAACTAGCCTCGTCTATCCATACCTCTTGTAGGAAATCCACCACGACGTGTTGTCATCCTATCTTTAAAGAAACAGAACAAACATTATACATATATAAAGAGGACCAAACCATAACTATAAGAATAAAACAAAATCAAAAGAGACGTAGCTAATAAATTAACACATATCAAACTCAAATAACCACAAATCCTATAAGAGATGAAGCTATAAGAACAAAATTAACAGAGACTAAACTCAAAATTGTTAGAGACGAAGCTATAAGAACAAAATTTACACCGACCAAGCTCAAATGACCACAAATCCTATAAGAGATGAAGCTATAAGGACAAAATCAACAGAGACAGAACTCAAAATTGACAGAGACGAAGCTATAAGATCAAAATTAACACCGACCAAACTCAAACAACCACAAATCCTAAATCGAATCTACATACAACAACGATTTCAGTCTCATGACCATCAAATTCTCAAAACGAAAGAGTGTGATTTCACCACAACGAGAGATCTGCTTGAAGAAACGAACTTGAAGCAGAGGCGGCTCGAGACCAGGGAACGGAGCAAATCCAAGGAGAGTTTGAGAAATTAGACGAAGAGAACGAGAGAGAGCGAGAGAGATAAATGGTGCGACGGAGATGGGTATAGAAGATTTAGGGTTTGGGTATCTAATGGAAGAGAAGTAGAGATATAAGAACGAAGAAGGAAATAAAATAATTGAAATCAAAAGTTTAGGCGGTCACTGAAATATCTCTCAAAAATTTCGCACGCATAATTTAGTTTTCATTAGCGAGGGAAATATCATCGCTATCACTATCGTCGCCAGCTAGCTACAAAGTTGTCGTCGCCAGTCGTAGCTACATGTGGAATATTTTTGCGCCGGACAGACCCTATCTAAAGGGTAGCTATTTGGATACAGAACAGCGACAGATTCCGTCATAGCTATGTAGCTACAAATTTGCGACGGAATAGCCACATATATGGCTACGAAATTCCCGTGTTTTGGCCTGTCGCCATCCCTTGCCATATTCGTAGCTAATTTTGCTGGCAACGGATTTTCCTAAGCCAGGCCGTAGCTAGATTCGACAATTCTTGTAGTGATATATACACATATATTTGAATGTTTAATTTATAATTATATTAATATATTTCTTTTAAAATTATTTAACTACAATCTATATTGTTTATAAATATCTGTTATTGTTTATTTATTAACACAAAAAATTAATTAATTATTAATATATATATATATATATATATATATATATATATATATATATAAAACCGCACTTGTCCCGCAAATAGCTTTTTTCACCAATCACATATTATTTCGTACCGCTTATTTTATACAAACCGCACTTGTCCCGCAAATATATTTCTCCCGCACGTCCCGCAGTTGAACCGTACCGCACTGTAATACCGCACTTCTCCCGTACCGCAAAACGCTGTCACCATTCGGACCCTAAAGATGATTTTTTATGCTGATGTGGAAAACCCATTATTTAAAATATTATATTTATACTAAAATTTTTTAGGACTTAGCTGGTTTAAATGTAGTGGGTGCATTTGCGACAACATGAATTTGCGGAAGCGGATTGTTGCGGTTTCAAACGTTATGAAGCATTTTAAACCGTATTAAAACTGGTTCAGTCATTTTACAGCCACCATGGAAAACATAAAAAGAACGACCATGAATCGAGAAAACGGAAAAATTGAAATCCAGCAAATACTGATTAGGACGTACTGTTGTAGAGAAATGGATTAGTGGTAGAGCATTAAGCATCAAGTGGCTTACTAATATTAGTATTACTATATAGGATATATATACATTGGCTTTATTTTTTTTATTTTTTTTGAAGAAAATATATATTGGCTTTATACTTAGCAATATTGATATTAAATGTACTACTTTCGTTAAATAAAACCAGCAAATACTGATTAGGTCGTGCTCGGGTAGAGAAAGGGATTAGTGCATGGTAGAGCATTAATTCAAGTGGCTTACTAATATTAGTATGACTTAGTAATATTGATATTAAATGTTAACTACTTTCGTTAAGTAAACCCACTCGGAAAATGGAAGAATTTTCGAAAAATGATTTTAAATTCACAAAACAATGCTTATATAAGAATTAGCTATAATAAGAGCACTACTCATTTACACACACACAAACATGCCAACCAGAGACAATTCATGTCCCTTTGTGGTTGAGAAATCAGAAGTGGTTCTTGTGAAACCCTCAAAGCCAACACCTGATGTCACGTTGTCTCTCTCTACCATTGACAACGATCCAAACAACGAAGTCATCCTGGACATCCTATGCGTCTTCGCCCCAAACCCCTACGTTCAAGATCACGCCGACTACCATCCGGCTTCTTTTCTTCAACTCGCCCTCTCTAATGCCCTTGTCTATTATTACCCTCTCGCCGGAAAACTTCACCGGCGGACGAGCGACCAGACACTCCAATTAGATTGTACGGAAGGCGATGGAGTCCCCCTTATAAAGGCAACGGCCTCGTGCACTCTCTCTTCTCTCGATTATTTGGAGAGTGGTAATCATTTGGACGCAACCTACCAACTTGTTCCTTCACACGACACTTTGAAAGGTTGTAATCTTGGGTACAAGCCTCTGGCTCTACAGGTCACTAAGTTCACTTGTGGAGGAATGACTATTGGCTCGGTTCATTCTCACACCGTTTGTGATGGTATTGGACTGGCTCAGTTTTCTCAAGCCATACTTGAGCTGGCCGCCGGGAAAGCCCAACCCACGGTCATCCCCGTGTGGGACAGAGACAGGCTCACTTCTAACCAAATTAGTACTCCATGTAAGAAATTAACACAACCATCTCACTTAATGCTTTTAAACGTTAGAGTTCATATATACATACAAGTTCCATTTGGTTACAAATTAAGAGGGCGAAATTATATTTAATTATAGCGTTTCTAGATATTTTTAGAATTCTATCACATTTATATTTTTAATTTTCTGTAAAGTCTATTACAACATATCAAAAAATATAACTATTTGCGAGATATTTTTTCGTTATATGTTTCGGATCGTTTTCTTAAATATTTGATTTTCGTTTGGGCCAATTTTGATTAATGATATTATGAAATTGTTTTTTTTTTTTACCTTTATCCATGAGAAACTTTGAACACGTCGTGATTTTAGGCAAGCTCGGGAACGACGAAAAAGATCCAAAACTCGTTGATTTGGAGAAAGCTTGCTCTTCGCCCGATACACCAACCGAAGACATGATCCGTGAAATCCTGAACATTACATCCGAAGACATCTCTAAACTCAAGAACATAATTATCGAAGATGAGAACCTTGCCAATGAGAACGAGAAGAACATGGAGATCACGACCGTGGAGGTTCTTGCGGCCTACGTTTGGAGAGCAAGATGTCGAGCCATGAAGCTAAATCCCGACATGATTACGGATTTGGTGATATCTGTTGCCTGTTGGTATCCGCAGCTCTATAGAGCCTCCATTACCTGAAGGCTACTATGGAAATGCCTTCACCTATGCTTCCGTGGCATTGACAGCGGAAGAGCTAAGCAAAACGCGGATGTCTCGCCTTGTGAGGCTCTTAAAAGACGCGAAGAGAGAGGCGCTCGATAATGGTTACGTGTGGGAGCAACTTAGAGAGATGGAGAATACAATGAAGCTGAAGTTAGCTTCCGAGGAGATCCACGGAGGAGTTTTCATGATGCTGACTGATTGGCGTCATCTTGGGTTGGATCAAGACGTTTGGGGAGGTTTAATGAACATTATACCTTTGGTTCCTCTGACACTGCCTTTTATGTGTGTTTTGTTGCCGGCGTCAAAAGCGGTTCCAGGGAAAAGCGGTGGTGTACGGGTGCTGACAACACTTCCTAGGGACGCGATGGCCAAGTTCAAGGAAGAGATGGATGCACTCCATCCGTGAAACGATGTTAGTTCATGATTTCAAGCTCATAAGAATATGATTATAGCTCGCAATTATCATCGATCATTGGTTCCATGATATGCTTGGTTTATTTGGATTAAAAAAAAAACAATTTAGGTTTTTGCATTTGTTTTGTAACAATTGACTCTTTTGTGTTTAAAGAGATTGAAACAATTTCATTTGTTTCTTTTTCTTTTTTTTTTTTTTGTTTTGTTTGTCAACCATTTGTTTCTTTCTCTTTGGGTACACTTTTGATTTTTCAAGTGAACTTTTTTTTTGGTTACCTAAGAAACTTTGGTCTTAAGATCTATACTATACTTCTCGGACTTGAGACCTCCCATTTCGTAAACCACTTAAATATCTGACGTAACTTTTTCTCAATGGTACATATTTTAGTTTTTTTTCAAATAATTAATTGTGTGATTACGAATATTATGTGTATATATAAATTTGTATAATTTAAATTGTTTGGGTAGTATCCGAAAATCTGCAAATTGAGCAACCACTTTGTCATTGAACGAGTTTAGAAGTCCAAAAAATAGATATTGTTAGTTAGTTTAGTTCATTGCGTATATCAATTTCACACGAATTAAATGGATTGACCACAACACTCTTGTTCATTAGACTTAACAATAAGCGTTCTAAACATTGCAGGTTTTGAGGGTTTGGTTACTTTGGTATCCAAAATCCCCAATTTGCTAACTAAAAAAAATGGAGCAAAAAAAAAAGATCAATTATTTCTCTATCTTCTCATTTTTCACTTGTTCTCTTAATTTCAACTAGTATTAGGAATTTACTATTACTTTTCCAACTTAACTATAGATATATAATATATACGTATATAGTATAATTTTAAAATAGTTTTATTTAAATCAACATTTCTTCAAAATATACATTAAATTTCTAATAATGTTAAAAGAAAATTCTTGGTTAGCAAAAATATTATTTGTAAATTTAGATTAAAATTACACAGTCAACAGTAAAGGAAATATATATTTTAAATATGTATAATCTAGTTGAATTATAAAGTATAATAATCAGTAATAAAATAATATTTTCCTTTATTGTTTTCTTATATATCAATTTGTTTCATTTGTCCTTTATCCAAAATCTGTTTTATAGTAATGTATTCAATGATGATACCATAAAACTACAAGTGGGTGATTGACTTTTCATAATTAAAAGGAAGGCAAATGATTATTTTAAATCCTAATCAAGCAAATACTTAATCCTTATCCTCCCACGTGTCAAGATACTATTATAGATCACAAAACGGACACCTATGCCATAAACAGAAGATTACTCCCGACAAGATCTTTATATCACTCTCTCTCTCTAACATTAGCCGAACAAAGGGCAAAATGGTCATTCCCCATACCCACTTCCGCGTCTTTTCTCGATAAAGCTTCTTCGATAATCGAAACCGAAACCACTAAAGAGGTTTATCTCCAAACGCAAATTTACCAAAATACCGTTGTCCTTACACAATTTTACGAAAATACCATTCTTCTCTCTCATCTCTGATCATCGAATTTGGGTGAAGAAATATCTTTTCTATCTAATTGCTAAAAGGAAAAGCATCAAACTTTGTTTTCATTTGCTTCTTCTTCTATCTTCTTTCTCTTCTTCTAGCTTTGATACTTTTTGATTCCTCTGTTCGTTTGATGAGAATTAGATTTTAAATGGCAAAAGTTTCGTTTAAGGATTCTCTGAAAGCTCTTGAAGCTGATATTCAACACGCTAACACTGTGTAAGCCTCTCAAATTTTATTCCTTTTTTGTGGTCTTAGAGTTTTCTCTGTTTTTGTAATCTAAAGTTTCGATTTTTATATCTTTCTCGGTGGAAAAAATTTATCTTTTTGGTTTAGATTCTCTGTTTATGTGATTATATCTTAGGACCACAAGTGGGTTTTTTGAAATTGTACGGTTTGTTTTTTGGTAATCTTGTCCAATGAATTGGGTGATGAAGTCATTTTATGGGAGTCTTGTCATAGTTTGAGTGTTGACTCTTGAGGCTGAAGAAGTCTTTTGGTTGATGATGTTTTTGTCTCAGAGGAAACTGTGTTTTGTCTGCAATGATCAAGTAATTGAAAGCTAAAACCTTTATTTTGATTTGATTTCTGATGGTTATCTAGCTGAGTTAGGAAGCTCTATGTCTGAAAGGTGAATGTTTTGGTGAGTTTCTTAATCAATTTGGTTCTGCTGCTAATGTTTTAACAACTTATAACATCTGAGGATGCTTGATTACATCAAAATTTGATCCTTGAAGCTGAATTTTAGACATTTCCTTGTCTGAATGGCGACTGGTTTTAGACATCTGTTGTTATTCTATGTGATCCGATCAATACCTTGAATGGAGAATTTTGTTATGTTTGAGATTTTGATCAAGTCATGTTGTTATGGTTCTTATGAAGAATGTCACTTGTTTTTCTCTGTGAATAAACAGAGCTTTAGATTATCCTCGGGAGAAGGATGGAGCGCGTGTTCAAATGAGGCTATCTTACAATCCGGCTGCTCAGTTTTTACTTTTTCTTGTACAATGGACTGATTGCCATCTTGCCGGTACCCTCGGTTTGCTTAGAGTTCTTATTTACATGGTACATTCTTTACAACTTCTTACTTCCTTTTCTTCTACTGCTTTCTCTTGTGATTGTTTGATTAATTTGTTCAACTGAATCAGACATATGCGGATGGGAAAACCACAATGTCGGTTTATGAGAGAAAAACCAGTATTAAAGATTTCTATGGTAATGTGCAGATTCAAGTGTTTTGGTAACAAGTTGATTGTTAGCCTTAATGCTTATCGGTTTTACCGTGTTGTGAAACAGCTGTGATATTTCCGTCGCTTTTACAACTTGAAAGGGGTATCACAGACCTGGATGACCGCAAACAGAAAGAGGTCTGCAAAATACGGTACAGAAATAAAGATGAGACTGAAAAGGTCAAGCTCTCGGAGATTGACATCGAGAGAGAAGAAGAATGCGGGATTTGTATGGAGATGAACAACATGGTGGTTCTCCCCAATTGTACCCATTCTTTATGCATCAAGTGTTACCGTGATTGGTAAGTCATCAATTCTTTAAGGGGTGTCTCCTCTGCATTCTTTTTTTTTTGCATAATCGATGATTTGATCAGAATCGATGTTTTCTTGCAGGCATGGGAGGTCAGAATCATGCCCTTTTTGCCGAGACAGTCTTAAGAGAGTAAACTCAGGAGACTTATGGATGTTAATGGAGAAATCAGATACGGTCAATATGTATACAATTGAGCGGGAGAATAAGAAGAGGCTGTTTGTGTACATAGAGAAACTACCTCTAGTGGTTCCAGATCAAGTGTTTGCGTCTTCTCCTTACGATTGCCATGTCAAGTAAATAAGAAGAAGAAGAGCTTTGGCAAAAGCCGAAACCGGGTCTGGTAAACTTTTATCTGAATGTATGTATATAATGTTTTAGAGTAGTAGTAAGTAATATAGTGTAAACATTTCTGGGGGAAGTCCATTTCTACTTGCTTTTCTTTTTATCTGCATTTGGCTTTTGGTTCCCAAAACTCTTATTTCTATTGTACATTCATGTCTGAATTTAAAAACCTCTTCTAGAAGTGGCTTTTACTCACAAATCTACACTATGTTCTTTTCAGCTAAAAATTCTCTTAAAGTACATACAAACTAGGAATTGACCCGCGGTACACCGCGGGACTATATTTTTATTTAAAAAAATAATATATGTTTGTTTTGAGAAAAATCAATATAGGTTTTAAATATAATAAGTCTTTATATAACCTATTTACATGTGTGATTAGAATGTATATAGAAATCTATATAGTGTTAATTGTACGATTAGTATGTTGTATGTTTGAATATTTATAATATAAAAAAATAAGATTACTATTTAGTAGGCGACGATGTACCATGACGTGTGCAAATAACGTATCATCTTATTGTGTTTGTTGTATATTTATATATTGAGTTGCATTTGTTTTGTTAATATTGTTTGTTTTGTTTAGTATTTAAGATTGTATTACTGTATTTTGATTGTTAATTCTAGAACTTCACCCATGGTATACCGTCCCGTCTCCCCATATAATTAACCCCGTCATGTGAAACTAAACATCATTTTGTTATTTTTTTTAACAATATTTTTATTTAAAAGACATATAATTGAAGTCAATTTAAAAGTTTGTTTTTAAATTGTTTCATAATAAATATATTTTTAATTTTTATGGAATTCAAATATCATTAATATTATCAACTTTTTTTTTTAATTTTGTGTATATCAAAACTATATTATTGTATTTATGTAAATTCTAACCCGCTCCATCATATGATCTTTTTTTTGGTGTGACGCTCCATCATATGATTTATGATCATTAAAAAAATTTAGCAACTTAAAAAAATTTATAATAAAAAAGTTATATTATTCACAATAAAACAAAAAGCTTAAAATAATCAAAAGCTAAAAATTTGATTATTCTAAAGTGACAAACCGTATAGAGCTTCTTCATCTCACATCTTCTTTATCAAACACAATCTCTTATAATATATCACATGAATCCTAAAAAGTGTTATCAAATCCAAATTAGGATCAAATTGAAAAAACAATATACAAACCAAATATTGAAAAAGGGGAAAAGGATAACTTGATATAAAAATTACAATTAGGCTATGTGAAAATTTCTCTAATACTACTACTAATTAAACACTAAATATTATGACGATGGTTGATTATTCCTCCTCTTCCTCCTGCAACCACAGGACCACAACACTCACGTTATCGAAGGTCGGTCTTGCTAGAGCCACCTTCGTTAATAGCAACGAAGCATCAGAGCAAGCATTGTGTGTCGCTGCTGCAACGGAATCATCACCATCCGCTCTACCAGTACCTCGAGGGCACACGCGAGCCATGCCATAACGCCGTCTCATTTGGTACAACGTCCCATAGTCCATCACTCGCCAAGATCAAACACTCGTCGTCGTCGGTTCCATCTGTCACTATTACTTTCGGATCCGTCGTCGTCGTCATTTGGTTTCAAGTAAATATGGCCTATGTAAACAAAAACAAAAATCAACAGTTTTAATTCAAACATGTTATTAAAATAGCTTTACGAATTCGAATCACAAAGTAGATTCACTCACCAATTGCTCTAGACATGGCAAGAACTCCAAGAACCTTAGCTACATCCCAATAATAACCCGCCCACCTGCTTGCTGGATCTGAATCAATTCATCGGGTCGATCCGGCTGTTCATCACTACACAAAACCACAAAAACTCTTAGAATCATACGATCTTGATTGATACTAACCAATTCTTGATTATATATAGCTTTGTTATTAAAACCTTGTGATCCACGGAGAGAGGACTGGCTACGCCGTCACGGCAAAGCACATCACGTGAATCGCCGCATTTGGAAACAATGGTCTTCTCCGGCGTGATAACAGAGACGACGGCGGTGGATTCGTTCCTTGACATTCTTCAAGTTAGAGAATATGAAGAAATGATAGAGAGGTAACTCTATGATTAAAATATATTACCATGGTCTAAGATTTAATGGATTAGAGATGAGATGTATACCTCGGAAGTGACATAGGGGCCAACACGGCGAAACATGACAAATTCAACCCGTAAGTGACATAGACCAATGAAAATCTGCATTAGACATAACAAATCCAATCATTATTCAATACCAAAATAATCTTTGTATGGTTATAATCACAAAAACAAAACAGAAAATATGAAAGTTCTTATTGCAATGTAACTCCATTCTGTATTCACCTAGAATCTGACAGAAGTCAAGCTTCTCTTCCTCTGTGTTGCACCAACTCGGTAGCCGAGTCTGGTTAGACTCAAATAACTTCGGAGTGTATGCATCTCGGATCTGAGAATAGGAAAGAAATAAACGCTCAAGAGTGATGTTAAATGGAAAGACTTGATATCGAAAGAAGAAAAGAAACGCACAGTGAATTCAGTGACTTGAATGTGATTAGCGAGAGGGCCGAATACACCAGCGGCTTTGTACATTGCAAGGATGAAAGCAACACATGTTGTTGATTTCCCGTCACTATAAACCCATTCATCTTGTTCAGGGATGGTGAGTAATTCATCGAATGACATTCCACGCCTTGCTGTTTCTTCAAGTATCCCACACAAATCAAGATCCTGTACAATAGAAACTTAGTAATGTATGTCCCAATCCAGTAGAAACTGGTTTTTGTTAAGAAGAATGTATAGATATTATACCTCAGTACCGAGTCGGTTATTCTACTCGTAGATGATGCAGTAGATAAAGTGGACATTGTAACTTATTAGTTTTCACTACTATTAGTAAAACGTAGGGAAAAGAGGATAGTGAGATTAACGAAAAACGTTCAAAACAGTCAAATCATTAGATCTATAGTTAGGAGTAGATACCTCCTTATTTTAAGTCTTGAATCTGTAGTTAAAAACAAAGAATAGTTAGTAAGATATAGTATATCACTTCTGAATCTCATTATTTCTCACTTAATTATAAGAAACACTACAATTAAATCATTATAAGAAGAAGATTTTGTATACTTGGACATTGCTCATCAAATGAACGTTCTAGGAGTGTTGATACACATTGAGAGAGTCTCTTCATATCTTTCACCGATTTTTTTTTCCCACATATGATAGCATGCCTGTGAGAAAACACAACCTTAGTTCCACAATAATTGTCAATTCAAAAAAATAAAAATAATTAGAAACAACTTGATACCACACGTTTCCACATGGATGTGCCAACTTATATTGAAAGGCTCAATGTTGTTAAGGTACGTGAATCCAACACGTTTAGGTTATTGAGAATTGTAGAATTGGGATGATGTATTTATAGTCAAGAAGATCGGCTTATGCAGTGTTACTTTTAGGTTAAATATGAATAAATCTATACATAATCTTTCAAGTATACAATATTTAGTTTCTGTTTTAAGAATATTCTCCCATAAATTTCGAATATCTCAAATCTTTCATTCAGTGAACATATAAAAGATTTCAAATCACCATTCCTTAATTTTTGATTTGATAGGATTACGTTCCTAATTTCGTGCGGTTACAGTTAATGATTTCGATATTAGGAAAAACGAAGCTTATTGTTATTCGTAATATTTTGTTGATTATTTGTTTATTTGGTAGTTGCTTAATATATGAGATATGAATTTAAATTTCGAATATTTATTTTATTAGATATCGAGTAGTTATGGTAAGTACGTAAAATCAGGGCGTATATTAACTTCCGATTTCCTAATAATAGTTTTTTTTTAATATTTATTTATTTATTTTGTCTCCGAAGGAAATAGCCAATCAGCAATCAAATTCAATGTTGCCTCCTTAGTCTCTTCGTTTGTAAAAATGTAAGAATTTGTCAACAAAATCTTTGGAAACAAAGTATTTAAATGGGCCAACGTTACCTTACCTATGATTAGGGATTATTTACCATGAAGCATTATAAAAAAATGGTAATTACGGTTTGATTAGGATTAGTTTTTGGTTAGTTATTTAAATTTCATAGATATGCCGAGATTATTGTGATAAAGAGTTTTAATTTCGAATATTTGACTTCCATATGTTAGGATTTGATATCTCGTAACCATAAAAATAGGAAATGTTTTTCGAGTTTATTTATTGATTTGTCAATTTGATTAAGACATATATTTTTTCCAGATTTTATTTGTAGGGACTAAATGTACAATATAGAAATTGTAAAAGGATTTTTGAGGCCAAATCTTCACCAAAAATGTATATATAGATATAGGATACAAAATCTTTACTCAAACCATGATTTTAAGCTGAAATGGACTTCCCCCAAAAATCGACCATCCATGCCATCTTTTAACTTCCTTAAATATACTCAAAACCATGATTTTAAGCTGAAATCTTTGAATCATGGTGTTTCCCAAAATAAATATAAAGAAAAACCCTAAAACTCAAGTTTCTAATGACACCAAGCTCTCATAATGATCTGAAACAGTCACAGAAAGGCTGTGGAATTGCAACGCTTGCTTAAACTCGGAAATAGGTAGTCCTTCATACGTGACACTTCTCATGCTATTCGTCTTCAAATTGTAATAGAAGAGACAAAACGGATCAAAGATTTTTTTTGGAACGAGACAAATCTCGCCTGTATAAAAGGTATCCATGACTTTGAAGTCAAGGTCAGCAGCAGATTGTGGCAAATAAAAAGTGTTCATAGACCAATCCTCTTTCTCAGCATCTTCTACAACCCACATTCGAAATATACCATGTCGAGGTTTCTCAACCACGCCAATTTTACGGCTGTAGTTGATCAGAGTTTTATCCCCAATAAACCAATTGCAATTAGCAGTCCAAAAATTATCCGAATCGTCGATTTGTAGAAGTTTGCTTGGTACATTGGAGATTTTGTACGTTTCAGACCTAACATCGAAACTCACAATTATAGAATTATTGGGGGAACCCTTGTCCTTCCTCGAGGCCCCGTAATACAGGCTTCCATTCATATTAAGCCCCAAGGTATTAGCAAGATGAGGGCATGCAACACATGGAGCCTCTCTCCAAACTTCTTCTTCTCCCAATACCACAATCTTGTACTCCATGAAGATATATGGATGTCAAGCGACAGGAAGATCCTGTGGAGCACAGGAGAGAGCTGTATGCGGGAAACTGCGAGACATTAAATGAAGATGACGTGGCGAGCAGTGATTGGTGATTGGAAGTTTCCAGAACGTGATACTCAAGTTATTTGGTGAATTGAAGATACGATCAAATCAAGGAAAGAAGATTTGGTGTGATCTCAAGATTAGGAAAGTGACTAATGACGTATGTGTTGTTAGTCTATATAAACGCAGTCTAGGGTTTAGTTCTAGGTGGGCGTTTAGAATATCTCTGTGAATCTCAAGTACTAGGCTAGAAGCTGTTAGGGTTCTTGGTGAGTGAACAGAGTGTATGCATAGCTGTTGCTGTGTTGTGAGTTTGGGTAGATTAAGAATTGGTCAGTGACGAGTTGTGTCAACGTCGTGTAAATCTGATTAAACATATCTTGTAGATTGTTTAAGTGATTCTTAATAAAGGAAAAGAAGTTCTTTTCAATTGCCTCAACATCTATATTTCTACACTTGGTATCAGAGCGGGTGACCGACCTGAGTACTAACTCAATACAGGTTAAGATCCTGCAGATTAGAGATGTCGAAGGCAGAACTCAACAGACCGGTGATGCTGGATCACAGAGGCTACGGTCACTGGAAAACTCGGATGATGCAGTTAATCAGAGGACAGGGAGAGGACGCCTGGACTGCAGTTGATGATGGCTGGGAACCTCCGTTCAGCACAACAGAAGACGGTCTGAAAGTGAAGAAACCAAAAGCTAACTGGACTGATGCAGAAAAGAATTTATCCAAGTTCAATGCAAGGGCTATGAATGCTATCTATTCATGCCTTGATGATGATGAATTCAATCTGGTTCAAGGAAGTGAGAATGCTAAACAGATGTGGGATATTCTGCAGAAAACCCATGAGGGCAACACTGGTGTAAAACGCACCAGGCTGGACCAGTTGGCTACAGACTTTGAAAATCTGAAGATGGATCCTTCAGAAACAATTGTTCAGTTCAGTTCTAAGCTGAGTGGGATTGCAAACGAAGCAAAATCATTAGGGAAAACGTACAAGGAGAAAAAGCTGGTGAAGAAGATGCTTCGTTGCCTACCACCGAAATACGCTGCACACAAAGCTGTCATGAGAGTTTCAGGAAACACAGATACCCTGAAATATGAAGATCTGGTTGGGATTCTAAAGTCTGAAGAGATGGAAGTTGCTGAAGATCAACGAAACCAGAACAAAGGAATAGCGGTCAAAGCTGATGAAGAAAAGGGTCCAGATCCGCTGCAAGAAATCAGAGACAATTTGTCTCTCATGGCCAGAAATTTCGGAAAAGCTTTGAAACAGGTTGAAGAGGGTAAGGACAGAGATAGCAGGGACACAAGAGAGATCAGTCGCTGGAACAGAAGTGATGCTGTAAGGAGCGAATCATCAGGAAGGAAACGTGATCTGAAATGTCACGAGTGTGGAGGTATAGGACATACTCGACCTGAATGTCCTGTGGCAAGACGCAAGGAGCTGAAGTGCTATGAGTGCAATGGATTTGGTCATGTAAAATCAGAATGTCCAAGTTCACAGAAAGGTAAAGAGAAATCTTTGTTGAGCTTCAGTGAGTCTGAATCAGATAGTGATGGTGAAGCTGAACCTATGCTGAATTTTGTGGCATTCAGTGCAAAAGATAAGAATAACTCCAGTGAGGATTCTGATTCAGATAATGATGATGGAAATCAGATCACCAGTGACGACTACAAGACTCTGTATGACAGCTGGATCTCTCTGAGCAATGACAAGCTGCAGCTCACTAAGGAAAACTTGATGCTGGTGGCACAAGTGAACATGCTGGAAGAAGAAGTGGAGGAAGAAAAAATTGGCGAGAAGCTCCCTGTGTCAGAAAAGGAGTTTCTTGAGAAGAAAATAAAATGCTTACTTGAGAGCTATGAAAAGGAGAAAGAAAAAGCTTTAATGCTGGAAAGAGAACTGAGTGAGAACCACAAGAAGATCAGAATGCTGAATAATGGTGGTAAAAATCTGGATCAGATTCTGTCCATGGGAATAGTTGGTTCAAGTCATAGAGGATTGGGCTATCAGTCATATGCTCCCAAAGCATCTCTGGATATGCCAAAGACAGTTCAGTTCGTGAGGAGTACAACCTATCATGATGAAGAAGCTCAAGTGGAAGAGAAACAGCAGTCTAGGAAGGTGAATCAGAATGCTCCACCAAATACGGCTGTACAATACAGGAAGACTGTACCAAGAAAGACTGCACCCAGAAAGAAGTGGACCAGGTCAAACAATAATACGGCTGTACAATACAGGAAGACTGCATCCAGAAAGAAGTGGACCAGGTCAAACAGAGGTCGAAGAGTGTTTGAATGTTTCTATTGTGGAAAACCAGGTCATATCAGAAGGTCTTGTTATAAGTTTCAAGACAAGATCAAGCAAATGTGGCAAGCACGGAAATGCTTTATTGAACCATCCAAGTTTGGTAAAGTCTGGGTTCGCAAGATAGACCTGTACAACAAAGATTCAGAGCATGATGAGAAACAGTACAACAAAGCAGTCTCTGAATCTGACGAAATCAGTCTGACCTGTAACGTGACGATTGTACAACTGGATGAGTCTGATAAAGATGAGGAGTTCACTGCAAAGGTAGCTTACACATCTACAGATGGAACTGCAAATAACCCTTGGTACTTTGACAGTGGCTGCTCAAGACACATGACAGGTGATTCAAGTGTTCTGTCAACCTTCACAGAAGAGGCCAGTGAAAAAGTTACATTTGGTGATGGTGGTAAAGGACGTATAAGAGGCAAAGGAAACATCGAATGTGATGATCAACCATCACTGATAAATGTGTACTACGTTGAAGGGTTGAAAGAAAATTTGATTAGCATAAGTCAGCTGTGCGATGATGGTCTGAAAGTAATCTTAACAAGGACTGATTGTCAAGCTGTTGATGAAAATGGAAACACTGTACTGTGTGGGGTGCGCTCAGGCAATAACTGCTACATGTGGAAGGCATCAAATATCTGTTTGTCTGTGTCTGTTAATGATCTGGAGCTGTGGCACAAGAGACTTGGACACATGAACGTTCAGACCCTGATTAAGATTGTGAACGCTGGAGTGGTTCGAGGTGTACCAAAACTGGCTGAGAAACTGGAGTCTGTATGCAGTGTATGTAACAAAGGAATGCAGATCAAGGTCAATTATAAGAAGGTACCTGAAATTGAAACTAAAAAGGTACTTGAGCTGATTCATATAGATCTCATGGGTCCAGTACAAATGGAAAGTATCAATGGGAAGAAGTACATCTTTGTGTTGGTAGATGATTTTTCAAGGTACACATGGGTTCAGTTCCTAAGAGAGAAGTCTGAAGCAGTGGAAAGCTTTAAGATTCTTGCCCTACAACTTCAGAATGAAAAGGGAAGGATCATTCAGATAAGAAGTGATCATGGAAGAGAATTCCAGAATGAGATCTTTGAACAGTTCTGTCAAACGCAAGGAATCAGACATCAGTATTCAGCACCCAGAACACCTCAGCAGAATGGAATTGTTGAACAGAAAAACAGAACACTGCAGAAAATGGCTCGTGCTATGATACATGGTAATAACATCTCTCAAGGTTTCTGGGCAGAAGCAGTTAGCACAGCATGCTACATTGTCAATAGGGTTTATGTGAAACCTGGCACAAAGACCACTTCATACGAGATATGGAAGGGAAAAAATCCGAATCTGAGCCATTTTCGTGTATTTGGATGTGTGTGTTATATTCTTAATGAAAATGAGCACTTCGGAAAATTCGACTCTAGAAGTGATGAGGGAATTTTCTTGGGATACTCTACAAACAGCTCAGCATACAGAGTGTATAACAAGAGAACCAAGGTAATTGGTGATGCTGTCAATGTGGTCTTTGATGATAAAAATAGATTTTTGTTACCTCCTGTGCTAGACGAGTACATAGAAGAATCTGCAGCATACGAGTCTCCAGAAGCACCTGCAGCAGACGAGTCTGCAGAAGCACCTACATCAGACGAGTCTGCAGAAACACCTACAGCAGACGAGTTTGCAGAAGCACCTACAGCAGACGCACCTGAAACAGCTCTTGAAGAAAAAGTCACTGACAGAGAAGTATCATCTGAGGCACAGTCACCTGTTGTACCTTCTACGACAAAGAAACTAGTTGTTCATAAGTATCATTCAGCTGCTGATGTGATAGGAGATCTGAATGAAAGAACGACCAGAGGTGTTCAGCTTAACTTCAAAGAAATGTTGCAGCACTCGTGTTTTGTGTGTTTAGTTGAACCCAAGAATATTGCTGCAGCTCTTGAAGATGAATTCTGGTATGGTACTTGTACAGAGGAACTAAATCGGTTTTCCAGAAATAAAGTGTGGGATCTGGTACCTCGACCTGCACAGATAAATGTTGTAGGCACAATGTGGATATTCAAGAACAAGATTGATGAAGCAGGACATGCAGTTGATCAGAAACTCTACAGAGCCATGATCGGGAGTCTGCTGTATCTGACAGCTAGCAGACCAGACCTGTGTTACAGTGTTGGTCTGTGTGCCCGTTATCAAGCCTGTCCACGTGTTTCTCATCTAAATGTTGTTAAACGTATTATCAAATACGTCAAAGGTACAGTTGAATACAGGTTATCCTATACCAAGCATACTAATCATAATCTTGCAGGTTTCTGTGATGCAGACTGGTCAGGATGTCTTGATGGCAGACAAAGCACCTCTGGAGGATGTTTCTTTCTGGGAAACAACCTGATTGCTTTTCATAGCAAGAAGCAGAACTGCGTCTACCTGTCATCCACTCAGGCTGAGTACATTGCTATGGGGAGCTGTTGTACTCAACTACCATGGATGAAACAAATGCTTGCTGATTATGGTATGACTTCTGAAATTCTGTTGATACACTGTGATAATACAGGTGCAATTGATATTACTAAGAACCCTGTTCATCACATTCGCACTAAGCACATTGGTATTAGGCACCATTTCATCAGAGAGCTAGTTGAAGGGAAACTTGTTGAGATCCTCTATATTGATACTGAGAAACAATTGGCTGATATTTTTACTAAACCACTTGATTTGAGCACTTTCACAAATTTGCAAAAGTCACTTGGTATTTGTGAAAACTGACCTGTTTTTGTCACTAAGGGATTGTTGGAACAGGATCACTGCACAGGAGTACAGCAGTTTTTTAAATCCCTTGGTTACTGTGGTACTGACTACATCAAGAAAAACCTCCTATTGGCAACTTCCCTCAGAAAAAGAGCTGCTCTGCATACTTGGCTTCGACGATGTTCAACAGAGATGGCTTTCTTATCTGCTAAGCATATCAATCTTGATCATTTGAAAACAAGAGAAAAGAAAAAGAAAACGAAGGAATGAAAAGATGAAATGATTTTCTTTTGATAAAGAGTTAGGAAAATTTCCTATGACCTCATTATTTTACTTCAAAAGGGATGATCACACAAAGATGGAAGCGAGGTTAGGAAAATTTCCCGTGATACCACTATTCGCCTACATTTTTGACGGAAAAAAAAAAATTAAAAAAAAGGGAGAAAGCTGTTTTGAGAATGTTTTCTGGTTGAGTATGCAGATGTGTAGACTAGTCTGAGTGAAGCAGTGAGTGTGAAAGCTCCTCATCAGAGAAATAGCTACCTCACTGAGCTGGTGGGTTGAACCTGTTTTGAGTTCGTTGTGCTTGCTCCTGTGCACATTATGTTGCTTCAGGAACTGTGTGCTCAAAGGTATGTGGTTGGTGCATTTACTGAGTCACTCAAAATGAATTGAATTTTAATATGATGTTTCGTGGAAAACAATTTTGGATCTCTGACATGGTCACTTCCTGCCTCTGGTTGTTTAGTGGTTGCCTGTGATATTCTTGTGCTGAACAGTGTCAATCTGTACAGTACAGAGTGCATGTTAAAACTAATTTCAAAGCAAGGGTGAATTGGTTATCTCACCGGTTAAAACCGGTTTATGTATCTTATTGGAATTTCGAGTTTTTGATGCAATTACAGGTCTGTTTGGTTGTGAAGAAGTTTTTATGCAAATCTTGCTGAGATGGAAACTCGTGCTGACAGTCTTACATTTGTGTACTGGATTCCTGGCACAAATCGGACTACTCTGCGGCCTGATCGTCTTCTGCTGATAGATATGGTGTTGTCCTCCCAGAGAGCTGTTCTGACTCTGCCAACTGATACATTATCTCGTTCTCCTGGAGTATTCAGGGTCGAGACTGCTGAAGCTCAGAATGCTGCACCTCCATTTCAGACATCAAGGACCTTGCTTCATGATGATCTTGCAGATCTCCTAGCTGTAGCTATCTGGATGAAGCGTCGCCTGGATGTAAGTGTTTGTTCTCCTTCATCTGATTTTCCTGCATAACTTGATGGCTTTTGGTTTTTACATGAATGTGCACTCAAGCAGGGGGAGAATATGGTAATTTTGATGGAGATCCTGCTGGGGATCCTAGTGATGAGGAGACTAGTGGCTGATTAGTTTAGACTAGGCCTAGTAATAAGGGGGAGCAAATGTGTAGTGTTTCTTTGATAGATTTTGCACTACTGTTCTGTATTTGCTTCTGTTGGGTGTTGAAACTTGAACATGGTTCTCTTATGGTTCTATTTTGCTAATGAATGTTATTTCAGAATTCTTTTGAGTTTGAAATATACATTGGTGTTTCTTGTTGTGTATCTTGGCAAACTAACCCTGACAGGAAACTCTGGAGCTTGAGGTGTCACATTCAAGTAAAAAGGGGGAGATTGAAGATATATGGATGTCAAGCGACAGGAAGATCCTGTGGAGCACAGGAGAGAGCTGTATGCGGGAAACTGCGAGACATTAAATGAAGATGACGTGGCGAGCAGTGATTGGTGATTGGAAGTTTCCAGAACGTGATACTCAAGTTATTTGGTGAATTGAAGATACGATCAAATCAAGGAAAGAAGATTTGGTGTGATCTCAAGATTAGGAAAGTGACTAATGACGTATGTGTTGTTAGTCTATATAAACGCAGTCTAGGGTTTAGTTCTAGGTGGGCGTTTAGAATATCTCTGTGAATCTCAAGTACTAGGCTAGAAGCTGTTAGGGTTCTTGGTGAGTGAACAGAGTGTATGCATAGCTGTTGCTGTGTTGTGAGTTTGGGTAGATTAAGAATTGGTCAGTGACGAGTTGTGTCAACGTCGTGTAAATCTGATTAAACATATCTTGTAGATTGTTTAAGTGATTCTTAATAAAGGAAAAGAAGTTCTTTTCAATTGCCTCAACATCTATATTTCTACACTCCAATCTCCAAGGCAAATTATCAATGGCCAGCACTTTATATTTATCTTCAATAGGATCGTACCCAAGAAAGTACATGATGCATGGAAAAGTGTCTGGATCTCTTTTCAGTTTGACTCGGGGAAAAATATGCAGCTCCCTCGTGCTGGGGTTACAAAAACCTTTAATCTACTTTCAAAGCAAATCAATCCCCGAACCGCGTTATACACCTTTCGTCCATTAATGTTGAGTAGCCTCAGATCTTTGTAAGGTACACAACATGAAGAAGGGGAAGAGGAAGATGTGTTTGGGTTAGGTGACGAGACTAGCAGAAGCTCGTTTCTGTCAAAGTCCTGAAATGCAATGAGAAGACGAGGAGCAGCTGACGAAGAGGTAATATCAAAGTGACGGTTTCCAAAATCGTGGCCGGTGATAATAGAACACCAAAGCTTGGAGACACATTGAAATCTCAATAAAGACTTCACATGCAATCTTAAGAGTATATTGATCTGGAGGTCGAGAGGAATGTAAATCGGTGTCGTATTCGGACCAAACTTCATTGTCTTCTCCTTATTGCTTTGTTTCTCAACAAAACCCTAAAAAACCTTAACTAGCCTAGGAAAACCTAACTTTACTGTAAGTACCCAAACTTAGCAAACATGCCATATTGTGCAAATTCTTTTCTATGGTGCAATAAAGCCATTATATAACAAATTAAAAACCAAACTAAAATATCAAACAACAAAATAGAAAAACTCTTTCTCTTTCTCTCTCTCGTTTCTTTTTCTTTAATTTCTCCTATATAATATAATGTTTGTGGACAAGTTACCAAAATAATCGCTTGATTCCACTCATTGTCATCTTCTTTAACATTGTTAAACACAAAAGAAGAAACCATTGCAACTATTAATCGCATGATCGTCCATATATACCATTTTGAAGCTTCCTTCAAATTTACTTCTGTCATATTTTGAAAAGTCTAAAGGATCAGGCCGAACATGATTTTAAGTTGGAATCTTTAAATATTAATGGTGCTTCTCAAAACAAAATTTAAGTTCTATATATAAACAAGCATATATATTGTTTAATTTCTGGCAATTCCCTTCAAACGCAGAAATGTTTAAATCACTCCCAATTAGCCAATCAAAAGAATGTCATGCTACCCATTAACAAAATCCGTAAGTGGACTACTCGACGGCTACCGTCACCCTGGGAGAACTAGTGGAGTTTTAAAACCCGGATCACACACTAATTACCCAAAAATAAATAAAAAGAACAAGCATATGTATATAGAAAGAAAAACCTTAATTAACTTCAGGTTTCTAAGAACATGAAGCTCTCATAATGATCAGAAACAGTCACATAAAGGTCACGGACTCGCTTAAGCTTGGATATAGGCAGTCCTTCAATTTTGACACTTCTCATGCTTTCCCTATCCAAATTGTAGTAGAAAAGACAAAAGGGGTCAGTTAATTCTTTTCGAACCAGAAAAATTTCGCCTGTATAAAAGGCATTCATGACCTTGAAGTCAAGGCCAACAGCAGATTCAGGCAAATGAAAAGTGGTCATGGACCATTCCTCTTTCTCAGCATCTTCCACAACCCACATCCGAAAACTACCCTCACGTGCATTCTCGACCACACCAATTTTTCCTTTGTAGTTGATCAGAGTTTTATCTGTAAGATTCCTCCACCGTTCAGCAAGCCACATATTCTCATAACCCATTGGTAGAACTTTGCTTGGTACATTGATGATTTTGAACGTTTCAAGCCTAACATCGAAACTCACAATTATAGAACTGTTATTCGGGGGATCGATATCCGTCCTAGACGCCCCGTAGTACAGGGTTCCGTTCATATACAACCCCGAGGTATGAGAAACATGAGGACATGCAACACATGGAGCCTCTCTCCAAGCTTCTTCTCTTCGCAATAACAAAATCTTGTGCTCCATTCTCCAATGCAAACGATCAATTGCAAGCACTTTGTATTGATCTTCAATAGAATCGTACCCAATAAAATAATTGGGGCGTATAGAATTTTTTGGATCTTCTTTGTACTTAAGTTGGGGAAAAATATGAAGCTGCCTTGTGCTAGGGTTACAAATCCCCACACTTAATCTACTTAAGCAGATCAATCCCCGAACCGCATTATACACTAGTTTCCCATTAATTTTAAAGACGCTCAGATCTTTATAGGGTACACAACAAGAAGAAGAGGAAGAGGAAGATACGTATGGGTTAGGCGACGAGACTAACATAAGATTTTTACCGTAAAAGTCCTGAAAAGAAATGAGGAGACGTGGAGGAGCTGAGGAAGAAGCAATCTTCAAGTGCTGTTTTTTGAAATATTGGCTGGTGATGATTGAGGACCAAAGCTTGGAGACGCATCGAAATCTCAATAAAGACTTCACAGGCAATCTTAAGAGTGTATTGATCTGGAGATCAAGAGGAATGTAGATATGTGTAGGATTTAGACGTAACTTTGTCTTTCTTGGCTTTAACCATCTTCGGTTCCCTTTCTTAGCCAAAATTTTCTTCTGGTGGATGCACAGTCGCCGAATACACGACTTCATTGTCTGCTTTAAACGCTTAGAAGCAAATATTCAAGTACGAAAGCTTTGTTTCTATACAAAACCCTAAAAATAATAAACCCTTTAACTAGCCTTGCAAAACCTAATTAGAAGATGTAAAAATGATATTAGACATTAATTCTATAAAAAATATACGTAATATAATTTGGCTTAATTTTTTAAAAAAACATAGACAAATTAAAGATTCAAACGAAAAGAGGAAATATATAGGAAGATGAATGAACCAAATTTAAGTACAAAAACAACATACCACAAAATCAACAACATTTTAGAGTTGTCAATACAAAATTACAAACACAAAAGAAGTTTAAGAATTTTTAAAAATGTTTTAAAACTAATACATCATCATCATGACGCAACAAGATCTGCTCAGCCCAGATAAAATAAATGGGCCTCAATCCGGGTCGGTTAATTAAAGTAGGAAACGGGTCATTATAAAACCCGACCCGCTCAAGCTAATCTCTCTCTCGATCTCGTTTTATAGTTTTAGGGTTCCTTCAACTTTCTCGGTAACGAACGAAGAGAAATTTGAAAAGATGAATCCATTGACGCAGGTGAGGAATTTACAGAAGATAAACGCTAGGGAATCAGATTTAGGAATTTCTGAAGAAGCTTCATGGCACGCTAAGTACAAAAACTCTGCCTATGTCTACGTCGGATGCATACCGTTCGATCTCACCGAAGGTGATCTCCTCGCTGTCTTCTCACAGTAAGTGTTGTTTCGTTTCTAAAGTTTCAATTTTTCTTAATGGGGTTTTGATTTAATGCCTTTTTGTTTTGTGGAATTGTAGATATGGTGAAATTGTTGATGTCAATCTTATTCGTGACAAGGGAACTGGGAAATCTAAAGGTTTTGCATTTCTTGCTTATGAAGATCAGAGAAGTACCGTTCTTGCTGTTGGTTAGTGAAACTCTTGTACATTGTTTTCATGTTGATTTTTACTTCTTTAGGTGTTGGAATTTGTAATTGTGTTTTTTTTTGGTGATTGTAGATAATCTGAATGGAGCTCTTGTGTTGGGGCGGACTATTAAGGTGGACCATTGTAGGGAATACAAAAAGCATGAAGAAGAGGATGAAGAGACGCAACGGCAGAATAGAGAGGCTCGTGGTGTTTGCAGAGCGTTTCAGAGAGGAGAATGTACTCGTGGTGATTCTTGCAAATTTTCCCACGATGAAAAAGTAAGTAAGCGCGGGATCAACTCTCGTATATGAGCTAATTATTTGGATGATAGTGTTCTTATTATTTCAACTGATGATTTTGATAAATGCTTGATAGAAGTAAACCCTTTTTTAATGGACAGAGAGCTGCAAATACTGGTTGGGGTCATGAAGAGGATAGAAGTTCCAAGTGGGATCATGACAAGTTTAATGGTGCTAAAAAGGGTGGTACAAGTTTTGGCCATCGAGGAGATTTCAAACCTGATGCGGAAGAGAAAAGTTACAGAGGAAAGGGTGATGGAGATGCCTCGTATGGCCGTCCTAGAGAAAGAGAAAGAGTGGAAAGGGAGGATATGGGGCCAAGGTCAAGAGATGCTTATGATATGAGGGAACAAAAGAGATCAGGACGGTATGATAATTCGCATTCTAGAAGACACAATACTGATATTGATTATATAAGGGAGGACAAGGGAGCCAGAACACGTGATTGGGAGAAATTGAAGGCAGAATCTAGAAGAGATCATAACGACAGGGAGGGAAGAGGTTCAAGTAGGCAATCAGAAACATCCACAAGGCAAGATAGGGATTCTTCAAGAAGGGAAGATCGCCGTCGTTAAAAGTATAGATAGTGGTATGCATCCTCAATGGTTTTCAGTTTTAGCTAGTGTCTGTGGAAATGAGCTTTGTTGTCTTTTCAAGAGAGTTACCTTGGGGTTATTATAAACTGCTTCATTCTGTAACTGCGATTCTATGTTTTTCGTGATACCGGAGACATGTTGATTTTACTGTGTGGAATGAAAGAAGTGGTTATATCCTTTTTAGTTTATTTACAGGATTTTTGCTATCTCATGTATACCTTTGTTGTTAGTGGCTGTGTTAACCTGTGCTTACAGACTCAGGTGTCTACCGGGATGAGTGATTATGGCTCTCCTTGTACGGGTTAATATGGATGGATTAGTGCAGCGGTTGCTGTTCCTGTCATATGCAAATTAAGAGGTAAACTGCAAATATTTTCATTTCAATTCCTATTGACTTTGTCTATAAAAAACTGAACAAAGAATTGTGTATAAATTTCCTTTTTTATATAAGAATTGAATTTTCTTCTGCTAGGTATGATTAATATATTTTCGAATTAAACGCGCTATTATTTTATTGTTTTTGCTGAAAACGATGTAGAAGCAAGTTAGTGTATATCGAAATCATTGATGTCATGGTCTCTGCTAAGAACTTGACAAACATCCCTCAGCTACATTTTTATAAGAATGGTCGTTGTTATTAGTGATAATTAATCAAGTTTTCCTTGGTAAAACTAAAGTATATATTTGACAAGCGTCTGACATTTGACTTGGGCGAAATGAAGCAGTGAATAAATTATCTGAGGCAACATGAGAATAAGTCATTGCTCTATTGGACTTTGACCCTCAAAGTCAACGAGGATTGAGAATAATCTGCACCGCAGGCTGCAAGTCCTGTGGTTTTGGAATATCCTTACTTTGTTTGCCTGTTTCTAAAAGGCTTGTATGCTATATATTCCTCATTATTGCATAGGAAACCAAATCCTCAAGATTTTTATTTGCTCATAATCTCAACAAACAGTCATCCTGGTTGTGAAATAATTTTTTTTGTCTACGCTTAGTTTAGGAAAAAAAAGAAGCTTTTACACCCCATGGGGTTTCCTTGTATTGTTATGAGGCTGATTCTTGTATCTGCTTTACTTGTCTCTGTGTCACTTGAACATTCAGATATGGTCTGTGCACAAACAATCAGATTGACGGAGGAGACTGATAAACAAGCATTGCTTGAGTTCAAGTCTCAAGTTTCTGAAACAAGTAGAGTTGTGTTGGGCTCGTGGAATGACTCCCTGCCTCTCTGTAGCTGGACCGGAGTTAAGTGTGGCCTCAAACACAGAAGAGTAACTGGTGTGGATCTTGGAGGACTGAAACTAACTGGTGTAGTCTCTCCCTTTGTCGGTAACCTCTCATTTCTTAGATCATTAAATCTTGCAGACAACTTTTTCCGCGGTGCCATCCCTTTAGAGGTTGGAAACTTGTTCAGGCTTCAATATTTGAACATGAGCAATAATTTTCTTGGAGGGATGATCCCTGTTGTTCTGTCGAACTGCTCTAGCCTTTCAACACTTGATTTATCATCAAATCATCTTGAACAAGGCGTGCCTTTTGAGTTCGGTTCGCTGTCTAAGCTTGTCATTCTATCTCTTGGTAGAAACAATCTAACAGGGAAGTTTCCTGCCTCATTGGGAAACCTGACATCACTCCAGATGCTCGATTTTATATATAACCAAATAGAAGGAGAGATCCCTGGGAGTATAGCCAGACTGAAACATATGGTCTTTTTCCGAATAGCATTAAACAAGTTTAATGGTGTTTTCCCCCCTCCAGTTTACAACCTGTCCTCACTAATTTTCCTGTCCATTACCGGCAACAGTTTCTCTGGAACCCTTAGACCTGACTTTGGTTCTTTTCTCCCTAACCTTCAAATACTATATATGGGGATAAATAATTTCACGGGTACCATTCCAGAGACACTTTCCAATATCTCAGCTCTTCAACAGCTTGATATTCCGTCTAACCATCTTACTGGAAAGATACCATTGACTTTCGGGAAACTTCAGAATTTATTACAGCTAGGCCTTAATAATAACTCTCTGGGAAACTATTCTTCTGGTGATCTTGATTTTCTTGGTACACTGACTAACTGCAGTCAGTTGCAGTACTTGAATTTTGGCTTCAACAAACTCGGCGGTCAGTTACCTGTCTTTATAGCCAATCTCTCCACCCAATTAATTGAGCTCTCCCTTGGTGGAAATCTCATCTCTGGAAGTATTCCTCATGGCATAGGGAATCTCGTAAGCCTGCAAACATTAGACTTGGGCGAAAATCTGTTGACGGGCAAACTTCCTCCCTCATTGGGAGAACTTTCTGAACTGAGAAAAGTCTTGCTCTATTCAAATGGACTGTCTGGAGAGATACCATCTTCCTTGGGGAATATCAGTGGGCTAACATACCTGTATTTGCTTAACAATAGTTTTGAAGGAAGCATCCCTTCAAGTCTTGGAAGTTGCGGCTACCTTCTAGACTTGAACCTCGGTACTAATAAGTTGAATGGCAGCATCCCCCATGAGCTTATGGAACTTCCATCTCTTGTCGTCTTAAATGTCTCATTTAATTTGTTGGTTGGCCCTTTGAGAGAAGATGTTGGGAAGCTTAAATTTCTATTAGCTCTGGATGTTTCATACAATAAACTATCAGGACAGATTCCACGGACCTTGGCGAATTGTCTCTCACTAGAATTCCTTTTGCTGCAAGGGAATTCATTTGTTGGGCCCATTCCAGATATAAGAGGGTTGACTGGCCTCAGATTCCTAGATCTGTCGAAGAACAATCTCTCTGGTACAATACCTGAATATATGGCGAACTTTTCCAAACTGCAGAACCTGAATCTCTCTGTGAATAATTTTGAAGGAGCTGTGCCAACGGAAGGGGTATTTCGTAATACCAGTGCGATGTCGGTCATTGGTAACATAAATCTCTGTGGAGGCATCCCGTCATTACAGCTTGAGCCATGCTCTGTAGAATTACCAGGAAGACATTCATCAGTCAGAAAGATAATCACCATTTGTGTCAGTGCAGGTATGGCAGCACTTTTGCTTCTATGTCTGTGCGTGGTTTATCTATGCCGGTACAAACAGAGAATGAAGAGTGTCAGAGCTAACAATAATGAGAATGATCGGTCTTTCTCCCCAGTGAAATCGTTTTATGAAAAGATAAGTTACGATGAGCTCTACAAGACAACCGGTGGCTTCTCTTCCAGCAATTTGATTGGGTCGGGTAACTTTGGGGCTGTGTTTAAAGGATTTCTTGGGTCTAAGAACAAGGCTGTTGCCATTAAAGTTTTGAATCTCTGCAAACGTGGAGCTGCAAAGAGTTTCATAGCAGAATGTGAAGCATTAGGAGGTATAAGGCATCGCAACCTTGTGAAGTTGGTTACTATCTGTTCAAGTGCTGATTTTGAAGGAAATGATTTTAGAGCTCTAGTTTATGAGTTCATGTCTAATGGAAACTTGGACATGTGGTTGCACCCGGATGAAATAGAAGAAACCGGCAATTCCTTAGGAACCCTGACCGTTGTTGAAAGACTCAACATTTCCATAGATGTTGCTTCGGCTTTGGTTTATCTTCATTCTTATTGTCACAACCCTATAGCCCACTGTGATATTAAGCCAAGCAATATTCTACTTGACAAAGATTTGACTGCTCATGTTAGCGACTTTGGTTTGGCACAACTCCTACTAAAATTTGATCGGGATACATTCCATATTCACTACAGCTCTGCAGGTGTTCGTGGAACCATTGGATATGCTGCACCAGGTATGCGTATTTTACATTAAAATTTAGAACCATTATTAGGTATCTATCTCAAGTAGAGACGTCCTAATATTCTTTAGTCTTATTGTTGTTATTATTGAACTTTGTAGAATATGGTATGGGAGGTCATCCATCAATAATGGGCGACGTGTACAGCTTTGGTATCCTCCTATTGGAGATTTTCACTGGAAAAAGACCCACCAATAAGTTATTCGTGGACGGTTTAACTCTCCATAGTTTTACTAAATCAGCATTGCCGAAACGACAAGCACTAGATATCACAGACCAATCTATTTTCCGTGGTGCATACGCTCAGCATTTCAATATGGTCGAATGCTTGACCCTTGTGTTTCAGGTTGGAGTCAGTTGTTCAGAAGAATCACCGGTGAACCGGATATCAATGGCTGAGGCTGTAAGCAAGCTGGTCTCTATCAGAGAGAGTTTTTTCGGAGACGAGGAGACCTAACGAGTTGTAGTACGAGAGATTATTAAAGCAAAGAGATATAGGTACGCAAGTATATATATCTCTTATCTAGATGTGTCTGTATTTATATGAATGTACGAGTATTCTAGTGAATGGTTTGTAGTTTTAAATTATTGTACCAGTGTCATGGTTCCAAAAGACCTCGGGGTTTTATAAACTTCTGCATTCTGTAAGGGTGATTCTATGTTTGTCGTGACACTCGAGACTTGAAATGAATTATACCTTTGTTGTTAGTGGCTGTGTTGACCCACCTTAGATTAATTGAGTGTAAATTAATTGATTATTAGTGTAACGTGTGTTGTCGTCTTCCCTAGCTTTGTCAATGGAAGAATAATTGCGAGCACCTTCTCCTCAAGCTATTGGTTCTGACCATGGAAAAACAAAGGTTGAAGAGCTTTCGTCTTCCCTTGCTTTGTCATTAGTTTGCAACTTGCAAGCAACGAAAGGGCTTGTCACATGTATGATTGCTGAATATCATAAAGTAAGGTTGTGTGCTTTCAGACAAAAGATGACTGCCGTGTGATCGTAATGTTCCATGCTTGTGTTCTTAAGCTAATTTTCCAGATTCCAGACCCATCATATGGGACCGATAATCCAGCCACCACATGATGCCGATAGCAAAATCATGAAGATAAATGTGTCTTTTTGTTTTGTCTTTTTAGGCAGTTGACTTCTTGACTTACATTTTGATTGTGGAAAAGTCTAGCAGTTGATTATTCCTATTTTGCTTCAAGTTGCATTATCACAAGTAGGCATTTTGCAATTGATTCGCCTCATATATATTTACTTTCCTGCAAAATATGAGAAGCACCACAAGATTTTAACCAACAATAAAAAAAAATGAAAAGCATGAGACTCTTTCTTGTACTTGCTTTCAATGCTCTCATGCTACTCGAAGCATATGGTTTTACCGATGAAAGTGATAGGCAAGCGTTGTTGGAGTTCAAGTCTCAAGTTTCTGAAGGCAAAAGAAATGCCTTGTCCTCGTGGAATAACTCATTCCCTCTCTGCAGCTGGAAGGGGGTTAGATGTGGCCGCAAACACAAGAGAGTTACTCGTTTGGACCTCGGAGGAATACAATTGGGAGGAGTGATATCACCATCTATTGGTAATCTTTCGTTTCTCATATATCTTGAGCTCTCTAATACCTCTTTTGGTGGAACCATTCCTCAAGAGATGGGAAACTTGTTTAGACTTAAATACTTGGCTATGGGCTTTAATTATCTGGGAGGAAGGATTCCAGCCAGTTTGTCCAATTGCTCTAGATTGTTGTACCTTGATTTATTTTCAAACAATCTTGGAGAAGGTGTTCCTTCAGAACTAGGGTCATTGACAAAGCTTCTCTATTTATATCTTGGTCTAAATGACGTCAAAGGAAAGTTCCCCGTATTTATACGAAACTTGACATCTCTAATAGTGCTCAACTTGGGATATAATAATCTGGAAGGCGAAATTCCAGATGATATAGCTAGGCTGAGTCAAATGGTGTCTCTTACATTAACAATGAACAAATTCTCTGGCGTTTTTCCTCCCGCTTTCTACAACTTGTCCTCACTTGAGAATTTATACCTCCTTGGTAATGGTTTCTCGGGTAACCTGAAACCTGATTTTGGTAATCTGCTACCAAACATTCGTGAGTTATCTCTGCATGGAAATTTTCTAACAGGAGCCATCCCAACAACACTTACCAATATTTCAACTCTGGAAATGTTTGGAATTGGTAAAAACAGGATGACAGGAAGTATTTCTCCCAACTTTGGAAAATTACAGAATTTGCATTACCTAGAACTTGCTAATAATTCTTTGGGAAGTTACTCTTTTGGAGATCTTGAATTTCTTGATGCTTTGACTAATTGCTCCCATTTGCATGGGCTATCTGTGAGTTACAATAGGCTTGGGGGTGCCTTGCCTACATCCATTGTCAATATGTCCGCAGAACTCACCGTTTTGAACCTTAAAGGAAACCTCATTTATGGAAGCATTCCTCACGATATTGGAAATCTCATAGGCCTACAATCACTTTTGTTGGCAGACAATCTATTAACAGGACCACTCCCAACCTCTCTTGGAAAGCTCGTAGGACTCGGGGAATTAATTTTATTTTCAAATAGGATTTCTGGAGAGATACCTTCTTTTATAGGCAACCTCACTCAGTTAGTAAAACTATATTTATCCAACAATAGTTTTGAAGGAATGGTTCCTCCGAGTCTTGGTGATTGTAGTCACATGCTCGACTTACAGATTGGGTATAATAAGTTAAATGGGAAAATACCTAAGGAAATTATGCAAATCCCAACCCTTGTTCACCTCAACATGGAAGGCAATTCTTTGAGCGGCTCTCTACCAAACGATGTTGGAAAATTACAAAATCTTGTTGAGCTATCACTTGGGAATAATAACTTATCAGGACAACTCCCACAAACTTTGGGAAAATGTCTCTCGATGGAAGTTATTTATCTACAAGAAAATTATTTTGATGGAGTCATTCCAGATATAAAAGGGTTGATGGGTGTTAAAAGAGTTGATTTATCAAACAATAATCTCTCTGGAGGTATACCTGAATATTTTGAAAACTTTTCAAAGTTGGAATATCTCAATCTATCCATTAACAATTTCGAGGGAAGGGTGCCAACAAAAGGAAAATTTCAGAATTCTACTGTAGTTTTGGTGTTTAGAAACAAGAATCTCTGTGGAGGCGTCAAGGAACTGAAACTAAAGCCATGTATTGCCCAAGCACCACCAACGGAGACAAAGCATCCATCTCTTTTGAAGAAAGTTGCGATTGGGGTCAGCGTAGGCATAGCTTTGCTTTTGCTATTGTTCATAGTTTCTCTACGTTGGTTGAGAAAAAGAAAGAAGAACCTGAAGACCAATAATTCAGCTGCTTCCACACTGGAGATATTCCATGAGAAGATAAGTTATGGAGATCTTCGAAATGCGACAGATGGCTTCTCTTCGAGCAATATGGTTGGGTCAGGCAGTTTTGGTACAGTGTTTAAGGCATTGCTCCCGACAGAAAACAAGATTGTTGCAATGAAAGTTCTAAACATGCAGAGACGTGGAGCGATGAAGAGCTTTATGGCAGAATGTGAATCCTTGAAGGACATAAGGCATCGTAATCTTGTGAAACTATTGACAGCTTGCGCTAGTATTGATTTCCAAGGAAACGAATTCAGAGCTCTCATATATGAGTTCATGCCGAATGGAAGCTTGGATATGTGGCTGCACCCAGAGGAAATCGAAGAGATTCGCAGGCCCTCAAGAACCTTGACACTTCGTGAAAGGCTCAACATTGCCGTAGACGTGGCTTCTGTTTTGGACTATCTTCATGTTCATTGCCATGAGCCTATAGCTCATTGTGATCTTAAGCCAAGCAACGTACTTCTCGACGATGATCTAACTGCCCATGTTAGCGACTTTGGTCTGGCTCGTCTTCTTCTCAAATTTGATCAGGAGTCCTTTTTCAACCAACTAAGCTCTGCTGGTGTTAGAGGAACCATTGGGTATGCTGCACCAGGTAAAACTATTACACATATTGAATGTTTAAATGTAGAAAATTTATGTATTCTTTTCTCATTACAATATTGTTTTTGTTTTTTTTTGTGTGTGAAATATGGTACAGAATATGGAATGGGAGGACAACCATCAATACATGGTGATGAATATAGCTTTGGGGTTCTCATTTTGGAAATGTTTACCGGAAAAAGACCAACCAATGAGCTATTTGAGGGGAGCTTTACCCTATACAGCTACACCAAGTCAGCCTTGCCAGAAAGAGTTTTGGACATTGCAGACAAATCGATTCTTCATAATGGTCTCAGAGTTGGTTTCCCTGTCGTTGAGTGCTTGAATGTGATTTTTGATGTGGGACTTAGGTGTTGTGAAGAATCTCCAACGAACCGGTTAGCAACGAGTGAAGCCGCCAAGGAGTTAATCTCAATCAGAGAGAGGTTCTTTAAAACCCGAAGAACAGCGAGACGTTGAAGTGTGTATGGTTTCCTCTACAAACTTTTCCATCCACTTAAAAGCCTAGATTATATAATATCATACTGTATTTCATAATCTGTGGTTTGTTTTTTCCTCTGTTTATGCTCTGTTCTTTCCAGACAAAAGAGATTGAATGTTTGTGTGTTTCAGCTTTTACATTTTCTGGGGATAAGAATAATTAAGGCAAAAATGAAGTAGCTGTGGTTTATCTATTGCTGTTGAGCACATATTTCTATTTTGTTAACTCATATATATCTTACACAACTCGTCAACAAGAGCTCAATGACTCGAGTAATGGAGACAGGAGACATCATTGTCTTAAACCCTAAACCCTCGTTGCTGCAAATCTAAAACCCATCATTGGGCCCCTCGATAAACCCTAAACCCACTAGGAAGCAGTTACTGTTTTGATTCTTCTTGTTTCCTGCTGTTAGGAGATCTTCGTCTATCTTGGTTTTGGAAAAGCAAGACTACAATTTGCAGTTTCTTGGCTGGGAAGACATGTAATGCCAAATACAGAGACGCTTTAAATTCAAAGACTTATTAGGTCGATAGCTCCATATTCGTGATAAGATATAAGCCCATTTAGTTTTCTCAACGGCCCAAGTATAATGTTGTCTTTCAATATGAGAGAATTTTATGGTTTTCTCATGCTATCTTATCAGAAGAAAATAAAAAATCTATTTATGTAAATTATATGGTATGATTATGCCATAAAATTGCACTAAACAATGCATGTAGTCTTATCTCTGTATTTGGTAAAGATAATCCATTTTCTTGGACGTATATCTACATGAAGATTTTAAAGCTTTTTCTAAAGATTTTAAAATTCATAACACTCCAAATCAAGAAAGCCAAGTGGTGCTATGTACTTCATTTTTGTATCTGACATACTTAGATCTATAAAAGTATATGTACAATTTCTATTCAATCTCTAACCAAATTTTTTTTACTCATTTTTTTTTTTTCAATTTCCTCGTTAGGTCCGGTCCGTGAACCCATATCCGTACTTCAATCCCCTACGTGGCAATAGATCAAGCCAAGATATATCAACCAACACGTGATTCATTCTCATCCGTCGGATCAAGATCGATGAATGCGTGAATTTTCCCGAATAAACCGCGTCGCTTAGTTTAGCCGAGTCCTTATCATTCATCACCTGTAACCGTCTCTACCCGTGGAATAAAAAAATCTAATCTCTTCTCTAAAATAGCACGCGCCTTTTCACCGGCTATATCCGGTAAATGAATCTCTTATTTCTTTTAAATAATTTACTAATTTTTCTCTCTTCGTATATAAACGTTCAAGGGCTTTTGTCTTCTTCTTCTTCTCTGTTTCTAACAAATTTCAGGAGCTCTCTCGTAAGCCTCTGAATTCGATTTGACCTCACAACCATACAAAATTTTCCCGAGAAAATCTCTCTCAACGAACGAATTTCGAATCACCAAGAACAAGTAAGCTCTCTCTCTTTCTCATTCTCTCTATCTTTCAATTTCTCGTAATCAATTTTGTCTTAATCTTCATAGCTTTTCTCGATTTATACAGATTCTGAGATTTGTTTGCGTTTTATCGGAACAATGGAGGTAAAAGTAGCAACAACGACGTCGTTTCATTGGTCAGGACGTCACACGGCGATTCCTCAATGTCCGTCATTTTCGCAAACCCTAACTTCATCAAAACGCCGTCGCTCTCGAACCGGTGATGTTTCCGTCGGAGGATCTTTGAGATTAAAACCTTCCACGTTTCTCGGAACACAATCTGGGAAACTTCACCGATCTAAATCATGTGAGCTTTGGGAATTTTCTAATTCCACCACGAAGAAGATAAGAACTGATGTGAAGAAGAAACATAATCCTTTAAGAAGAGTTTGTAGTGCAAGCTCCGGTTTCTTCTCCGACGAAGCATTCTCTGTGAAAATGAAGGAATTAGCCTCACAATTCAGAAATTCCGGCGATGAAGAAGAAGAAGAGAACAAACACAAATCAGAAGCAGTAGATAACGATAACAAGAATCATAGATTTGGTTCTATGAAGCTATTACAAGAATCTGTTCCAGGTTTAGCTTCTTTGGAAGCTCCATGGGCAGAGATGGTTAACCATTCAAGCATTGAAAGGAAAGCAAACAGTGTTGATTTACCTCTATCACTTAGGATAATAAAGAGGAAGCTACAAGAAGAAGCGCTTAAAGAAGCTAGTGCTACTACTTATTGTTCTATCAATAGAGCTTTCTCTTCTATGGTCTTCATGATTGAGGAGCTTCATAGCTTTGCGTTGCAGACTAGGGTTGGTGTTCTTAAGCAGGTTAAGAAGGAAATGCACGCTTCATTGTTGTGGATTTTCCAACGTGTGTTCTCTCAGACACCTACTTTGATGGTTTATGTGATGATTCTATTGGCGAACTACACTGTGCATTCTGTTGCATCGAATCTAGCTATTGCGGCAGCTCCTCCACACTCTGATGTGATGAAAGAAGCACCGGCGGTTACTAAAGGTCTGGATCGGATACAACAAAGGATTGATTTAGGGCCTTTAGTAAGTGGCAGAGATGGTAAGGAGCTTGATGGATCCAAATGGTTAGGATCGATGAATTTTGACAAGGTCTCCCACTTACCGACACATCGAGACTCGGTTTCAGGAGAGGGGATGAGAGAAGAGGAGGTGAGTCTGTGGAATTCGATGGTGGAAGAAGCAGATCAAATGCAAGATTCCCCTGGTGATCGTGAAATGAGATTGAGACTGGTTTCACCGATCACTGCAAGGATTGAAGTGGACGATTATGCCAATTACACTAGAACAGAGATTTTATATAAGATAGGTTTGGCTCAAGAACCGAACAACTATCTGCTCCTAGCTAACTACGCTCAGTTCCTTTACCTCGTCACTCAAGACCATGAGAGGTGAGATATTCTTTACCTGTTGTTGCATCTAACATTAAAGACTTTACATGTACTTTGTGAAGTATATGCTTGCACTTGACTCATTGAGTATCAAAAGGTTGGCCATGATTCTATGTAACTTTGGAACTTGACAAATGATGTTTGCTTTTGGTTATGTATTAGAGCGGAGAACTGCTTCAAGAAAGCCATAGAATCAGAAGATGTAGACGCAGAAGCATACAGCAAATACGCCATCTTCCTGTGGAAAGTTCGGAACGATCTCTGGGCTGCTGAGGAGAACTTTCTAGAAGCTATATCTGCAGACCCTACCAACTCCTATTACGCAGCCAACTATGCCAACTTCCTCTGGCAAACCGGTGGTGAAGAGACGTGTTTCCCTTTAGAAGATTCTCCTCAGGAAATGGTTTGAGAACGAACGAATGGCAGTGAATGGTGTGGTTTATTTGCAGTGAAGAGACAGCTACGGAACTTAGGTACACGATAGAAGCAAGAGGAAAAGTGTAAGTAGTGTTTTTGAGTGAACCAGTGCGGCCGATGAAACATTGCTTCTCTTTGGTTCTTTTTTCTTTTTGCTTTTGCCTAATTTTTCACTCAATAGTATATACGGTCGCAGATTCCATCGAATAAGAAGAACATGTGTAGATCCAACACTATTACACTAATAATAAACACTGAGCATTGCTTTTGGTGAAATAGTAAGTGAGCATATTTGGATCGTTTAATGGAATTGATTTGTAGCTTTGATATTTTTGGCGAGGCTATAGTGATCTTGTAACTTTCTTCGAACTTCGTTCATTAGTGTTGTGGCGCTAACAGTCGCAGACTCGCAGCAGTCGCAGGATACTCTAAAGCTCTAGAGACGTTTATATCCCACCGTGTCACTGTTCTTTTTAAATAAATGGGCCTCGGCCCAATAACAGAAAAAAGGTTTGGGACAAGATCACACACTCAAAAAACCAAGGCGTGTCTCTTCTGCATTCATACATTTCATTTGTACAAATAAATCAGAAAATGGGAGACTTTGACTCTGCAATTTTCCATTTAAGAACTTAAGAATAACGATAACCATCCCTAATCCCTATACATAATTGTGCCCAAATATATCTAAAAAATATTAAACCAAAATAAAAATGTATCCAAGTGATTTAAAGAAAAATGTGTGAAGGGAAGAGAGAAAGAGGATAAGACACTTGTGGAGAGCTTGTGCCAAAAAAATCCAACGGCTGAGATTCACCAACCTTATTATAATCCCTTTGTAACAAATGCCACACGAAAACACACATACACACACTACCGATAAAGAAAAGGGAAACCAGAGAAGAGAGAGAGAGATAACAACAATGGTTTCTTCGCTTCTTATGTCATTTGCTCCGGCCACCGTGAGGGTTTACGCCACTGGCACAAAGGGAGCTTCAGGCGGTGCAAAGGAGGAGAAGAATCCCATCGACTTTGTTCTTGGGTTTATGACAAAACAAGATCAGTTCTACGAGACTAATCCAATTCTAAAGAAGGTGGAGGAGAAAGAAGGTACCAAAGGTACCACCGGAAGCCGAGGAACCGTTCGCGGCGGTAAAAACTCAGCTCCGACGCCAGTGCCGCCTAAGAAGAGCGAGGGTGGATTTGGTGGCTTAGGTGGCCTCTTCAAAAAATAGAAGAAAAATGTATAGTAATTTGCATTCTTCATGCCTCTGTTTTTATTCTCTATAATTCTTCGGATTTCAATCATATATATAAGCTACTCTTTCTTCATCTTATTTGACATCACATGATCTACTTATTATTTTTCTGAACATTTTCAAGATTCACTCACTACTTCGAGAAATCTGAGAATAATAGACTAATATGAGTAATGCTAATGCAACTTTCTGTTGACTACAATGAGTGATGCTATTGCAACCTTTTGTGGGGGTCTTTAAGATCTTTACACATATCAGTCTGGCTTTTTATACATTTGAATCACTTATACACTCTTGCCAAGTTCTCTTTAAGAGATTGTATCTAGCAAGAATACCAAATCTTACAACACACATCCAGCGAAATCTATGAGTTATCAGCAGAGTCATATTCCAAAATGGTTCTTCAAGTTTTGATTCAAGTGTTCTATGCTTGCTGGAACCATGGATGCTAAAGGGCAATGGTGATAACCAGATCTGACCTGGAGATACAGAAGGCAGCGAGGACATAGCTGATGATCCGTGTTAGATACTGTCTTTAAGGCTATAATTTATGATAGAACAGAGTATCTGTTAACTGGAGCTAGCTTGTGCTGGGAGCAAAAGCTCTTCCTTTCCTTTGACAAAGACTGCGAGTTCTTCAGGTGCAACCACCATACTTAACCACTTCTGCAGTTCTTCACCTTCTACTTTCTCTTTCTCTGCACCAAAACTCAACAGAATCAGCCAGTTATCATCACATCAACCAAACTCAAGACAAGCCGTGGATGACCAAAGCTTTTAGGGATGATATCTTATAGTGTCCTAACCGTTTTTCAAAACTGTTTTGGTGAAAGTAAATAAATTTATACTACACCTTCAAGTTGAGCACCAAGCCCTTCCAATACATCTGGATTAGCGCGTACAACAGACAGCGCAACATCGAGAGCAGATTGTAACAAAATTGTCACTTCTTTTTGAACAAGATCAACTAGTTTCCCCTGTGTATTAACATGGAAGGTTAATTTTTGCATTATATCAATGGACAGTATAAAACAACATAGGTAAGTGCATTGCAGTATGAATTTACCTGATCTCTTCCCCATGGAGAGCCTCCAGAGTCGTCAATCCCACCACCAGAAAGTGTAGCCACAGACACAGGTCCGATTTTTTGGTTAAGACCATATTCTGCTACTGCCTTGTATGCCATATCAGTAGCCCGCCTTATATCGTCAAATGCACCTGTTGATATACGCCCTGAGTAAACAACTTCTTCAGCTGCACGACCTCCAAGAAGGGTAACTAAACGCCCAAGCAGCTCATCAATGAAGAGCAAATATCTGTCTTCACTGGTAGGAGGAATGTATGTAAATCCCAATGCCCCTCCTGATCTTGGCAATATGCTTAATTTCTGACAACAAAGATGAGCAAATCTTGAATCATTTGCGCGTACTAACAACAGAAGATTTGCAACAGTGAGCGTGTTTTCACATTATACCTCAACACGTGGCTGTCCAGTAAGAAGATTAGCAACAGCGGTACCAACCACTGCATGCCCAGCTTCATGCCTTGCCACCACTGCCTTCTCGTTGCCTTTTAATCTTGCAGATTTCTTCTCTATGCCCTGAAACAGATGCTTCGTAAAAAATCACGTTTTGACAATTGGCTTACGTGATCAATAGAATAGAAAGGTTATAGAGATACCGCTATTGATCGCTCCACAGCTTGAATGAAGTCAATTTTTTCAACAGTCGTCTTGTTCTTTCTTCCAGCTAGCAAGGCAGCCTCGTTTACCAAGTTTGCAAGGTCTGCCCTGCAAAATAGGAAACAAGAGTTTATGAGATATACACCCAAAAACGTATAACTGAAGAAATTTCAACTCAACGATAATATACAAAAGCATACCCCGTAAAACCAGTTGTCATTGAGGCAATACTACCAAGGTTAACATCATCTCCCAAAGGAAGCTCTTTCTTTGACACATGTACTCTCAAAATGGATTCTCTTCCAACTTTGTCTGGCGTTTCCACCTGAAAAAATGCATCAGTGCCTTTGAATACCTAATTAAACTGCATAAACATTTACTAATAAGCAGAGCTAATCCATTCTACCAACCGTAACAACACGATCGAATCTTCCGGGACGACGCAGGGCCGGGTCTAAGACATCAGCACGATTTGTAGCTCCAAGAACGATCACCGCAGAGTTGCTGTCAAAACCATCCATCTCCTGCAGAAAAGTTTCCAACATGTGAACGGGTCATGGAAAAATCAGGATTGCTACTTACACAGGAAAGGTGCATGATAGCAGACTTACAGTGAGCAACTGATTTAAAGTTTGCTCCCTTTCATCGTTGTTGCCGATTCGGAATTTACCATCACGGCTTTTTGCCACAGCATCTATCTGGAGCATAAAAGACAAATAAAAAATCTTGTTTAAGATGCCCAGAGGTATAACGTACTGGAGGTAATCTGGCATCGACTACCTATTCTAACCTCATCAATAAATATAATCGATGGAGCTTCCTTCTTGGCCCGTGCAAAAAGATCCCTTACACGTGAGGCACCCATACCGACATACAGCTCTACAAACTCACTTGCAGAGCAACTTATGAAGGGGACTTCAGCTTCCCCAGCAACAGCCTTTGCAAGAAGGGTTTTCCCTGTTCCGGGAAGACCAACCTGGAAAAGAAAGGAATCAAAGGCATATCATTCTAAAGAGAGATCTTGTAACCAAACGTTAACCCATGAAATATACGTAATATAAGAATAAAGTGAAATAAAATGATATAACTCACCAATAGGACACCACGCGGAGGACGTGCACCTAAACGGACATACTTGTCAGGATTCCTAAGAAATTCCTGCATTGATTAACCCATGTGTAAAAGACAATTACTAGACTGAGAATACAGCTATGACAGACAATCTGATAATCAATCAACATGTGCAGCTTCTTTAAGGAATGAAAAACCTACCACGATTTCCTCTAGCTCTTCCTTTGCTTCATCAACACCTGCAACATCTGAAAAAGTGATTGTTTCACCTCCACCAGAGACTTTTCCCCCATCAGGACCACCAGATTTTCGAGTCCTAAGTTGGCCGGTTGTACTACTCTGTGTACATTCACAGTGTTTTTTAGGAAATTGAAAATTTAAACAACCACATTAAAGTAAAATGGGAGATACAAACCGTGGAGAAGCTAAGAGGGAATCGAATAAGCCCAGCAAGCACCGCTATGTAGAAAAGAGCTATCTGCAACAAACAAAAAAAGAAACTTTTCAAATGATTGCGAAAAGTGAAAATGAAGCCCATTCATTGCAAAACTATAAAGCATAATCATCAAGGAGTAGCACAAATAGTAAAATGTGGTATAGGCTTGTAACACCAGTGGCCTTACCAATCCAGAGTTGAAGAAGCCACCAGAACGCTTCTCAGGCGATCCAAATTCCACATTATTCCCAAGCATCTTCTCATACGGAGTTTTAATATCACCCGGCCTTGTGGTGGAATAAACAACCCTTTTCGTCGGAGCCACAGCTCTTAACAGCGATTCAGACGACTCAGACAACCTACTAGTTTCACTCTCTTGCCACTTTCCATCATCTCTTAACTTAAACAAAACTTGAACCCCATCAACCTCCACTTTCTTCACCTGGTTACTGTTAACTTTACTTAAGAACTCACTATACGGTACACTCACAAAAGTCGTCTGAACTCGCGGCTCCGATCCAGGTAAAGGTATACCAGGTCGAAGCAATCGCATCACAAACATAACAACACCCAACTGCAGCAACAAAACCCCAATCCCTTGCGCTTGGATTATTGGTTGCCACTGCCATTTCTTCCCCTTTGACCACCAGACCTTATCTTCCCCTTGCTTCTCTCTTTTCCTCTTCGACGACGAACCCGACTTCGCCGGAGTACTCTGACTGCTTTCTTCCTCCTCACTAGAACTCTCTTTCTGATCATCTTCTTGACAATTCACAACTAATCTACTCTTCTTTCTTGAAAACCCATCCCAAAGATTAAACCTTTCGTGATTTCTCAACACTGTAACTTGTTTCTTCTGCAGAGGAAGCGTGATTGAATTGGAGACAAACCGATTCGGGTTTTGGCGATAAACCCTACAACGATTGTTGAAAAAGCTCGAACCTTTCGAGTACAATAGACTATTACTACAACAATTAGCAAATCCGTGGATTCTTGGTTGCACAAATTCGAATGTAGTAGTCATTATTTCGAAACCCTAGAAATTGGGGAAATCATAGGAAACACATTTATATCGATCTGTCTACTAATTATTCAATGAAGACGAGGTTTGCTGGGAAATTCAACTTCGAATATTGACCGTTGGATCAAAGACAGATTAAAATTCAACCGTCGATTCACGGGAGGACGACTAAATTATCTCATCGGCGTACGGAACCGACTGGTGCCAGAGGACACGTGGTCATATAATTGGAAGAAGATAGATTTCTTAGGCCCGAAAGAGGCCCAATATGGGCCTAATAGATAAATCACTCAATTCTAAATTTCTTGTACATCTTCTTCTTACGAATAAATATTTCTGAATGTTTGATTAAAAAAAATGAAACATTGGTACAACCGTACAATCAATCTGCACAAAATTATAAAATAAAAAGACTATGATTATCGAAAATGTCAAGATTCATTCGAGTTAAATACTAAATAACTGACTTTATTGCTCTAGTCCAAGAAAAATATACTCCCTCCGTATTTTAATAAGTGTCGTTTTAGGATTTTCTTTTTTTTTAAAATTAGATGTCATAAAACATTAAAAAGTAAGAAATTTTGCATAGAAATTTGAAAACGACATCTAATTTTTAAAAAAAAGAAAATCCTAAAACGACACTTATTAAAATACGGAGGGAGTATTATTCATGTGTGGTAGTTGGTTTGAATCATTCTTAGTGGTCTTATTTTCTGGTTACTCTGTTTTCTTTTTATCAATCACCATTCGATATCTAGGGACTTTTAAGAATAAGTAATTATAACTTTAGAATTAAAGGAAATAAAACTAGCCAAACAAATCTAATGACAGTTTTGTCGGATCACCTCACAAAAATTGTAGCAGTAATCAAAGACTTCTCTATATATTGGGAGCATATAAGGTTTTCTATGATAAAACAACAAAACTTTTTTTAGAGTGAAAATTACAATGTCGTCATCCAAATTTAGTATCTTTTAATTTGTATAGTTCTTATTTTCCTAGCTAGTCTTCTTCATGAATGTGGTAAGTTAATGTTATAAATAGTTTACGTTTCGTTCATCATTACCATTATATCATCCATAGTCTGTAAAATGGTTCACTTATTTGACTTTTTTTTTGTAGATTCTTTAAGAAATCCTTTCAAAGATGACCCATTAAGAAATCCGATCACAAATGAAATAGTAAAAGAACCACCGTGCTATCCATATGGAAAACAGTTTAAATGCACAGGTTTCGCTGGAACCGTCGTCGTAGACACCGCCGATCGTTGTTGGTCTTTCTGTGCAGCTGCTCATAAACGACGTCCTTAGAACCCAGCCCCTCCTCCAAAAGCTGAAGAAATTTGAAGAGCTTTTGTATATACTAAATGTTTTTTATATGTTTATTCATAATATAACTAGTAAGACCATCAGCAGTGGCAAATGTGTTTGTGTGGGTGTAAGTATTTTTTTAGTATTATAATTTAAAGCAAAAGAGAAAAGAGAAAGAGAAAGAAAGAGAGAGATAGAGAGAAAAAGTGTTACACCCGAGTGTAAACTTACACCCGGGTGTGAAGAGACAGACAATTTTTTCGTTTTTTTAATACCTACACCCCAAGACTCACACCCACCTGCTTGCCCCACTGCCCATGCTCTAAATATTTATGTGACTTACCAAATACAATCATACCTAGCTACCTTGTGTTTAGTAACTTTGAGAGTCATGTAATAATGCACAATACTAATTATTATGTTTTTCAACCCTAAAATCCCAATTGATTTCAACCTTACAATACAACATTTTAATTATAATTTTTTTTGCCAACCAAAAATAAAGAATTAGTTTTTTTTTTGTGTGTGTGTTAGCCATGATCTCAAGACTTCACACCTTATATACATATGAAATGAATTCGTTTAGTTGATATTTTGTCCTTACTTAATCCGGGTTTGTTTCCAAGTCAACGTCCCATGTGTCCCTAGCTTGACATTGTAAGAAGAAGAAGAGAAGAGGAAGAAAATGGTTGACAATGAGAAGTCGTCATGTGTTTACAAGAACCGGGACGCGCCAGTGGAGGCGCGTGTGAAAGACCTTCTCTCTCAGATGACTCTGCCTGAGAAAATCGGCCAGATGACTTTGATCGAACGCAGTGTCGCTTCTGAGGCCGTCATTAGAGATTTCTTCATCGGTACACAACCACAGAGCATTTCTAAATTTGTTTTGGTCAACGACCAAACCTTTGTTTGATTTTCTCTGTTTTGTTCTCTTTGTTTTCTCGTATGAAAATTGAACATTCCTAAAGATACAAAGTAAGTCATATATATTGTCACAGGTAGTGTACTGAACGCCGCAGGAAGTTGGCCATTCGAGGATGCAAAATCGTCGAAATGGGCGGATATGATCGACGGGTTCCAGCGATCAGCGTTGGAGTCGCGTTTGGGAATTCCCATTATTTATGGCATTGACGCCGTTCATGGCAACAATGACGTCTATGGCGCCACCATCTTCCCCCACAACATTGGTCTCGGCGCCACCAGGTCCGGTTCCCTTTTGAGCAAAGTACAAATTTGGTATAAGAGAAGAGAAGAGAGAGACTTGCATATAAACGGGTTGATTTGATCTATTGTACTGTTTTCTGATGAGACTTGCATTTACTTATTCAACATTACTTGATTTGGGTCTTATTTGAAGTTTTGATCATGTTACTCTTATTTACCTTTTAATCTCACCATATAGTAGTAGCTATTTAGTATTAAACAGTTAGTTGCACCGGCTGTGGTTATAGCATTTGATTGTGTCCAAGATTCTATTGTGGCCATGTTGTGTTTAGCTTGTGATAACATTGGTAGTTCATGTGGTAACTTTGTAGGGATGCGGATTTGGTCAAAAGAATTGGAGCTGCAACAGCACTTGAAGTAAGGGCGAGCGGTGCTCACTGGGCGTTTGCTCCTTGTGTCGCAGTAAGTCTCTTATACACCTAGATTTTAGCAACAAGATCGAATATTTTTTGGTTTTATTAGTCAACTGATTGTGATGTTGTTCTTACTACAGGTGGTGAAAGATCCGAGATGGGGAAGATGCTATGAGAGTTATGGTGAAGTTGCTCAAATTGTTTCTGAGATGACTTCACTTGTCTCCGGCCTACAAGGCGAGCCCTCAAAAGAACACACTAGCGGTTACCCTTTTCATGCAGGAAGGTATATCTACTATATATATAAACACTATGGCTTGATTTGTGTCTTTAGTATGTTTAATTTCATATCTCATGGAATTGGTCACTCGGTGATAGTAAAAACGTGGTTGCGTGTGCCAAGCACTTTGTTGGAGACGGTGGTACTGATAAGGCCATAAATGAAGGAAACACCATTTTGCGGTACGAAGACTTGGAGAGGAAACACATTGCTCACTATAAGAAATGTATTTCTCAAGGAGTCTCTACCGTTATGGTCTCTTACTCTAGTTGGAACGGAGCTAAACTTCACTCCCACTATTTCCTCTTAACGGAAGTTCTCAAACAAAAACTCGGTTTCAAGGTTGGTTGAGTATGAAAACAATTTAAATTAGCTAGAGATATATTCATTGAGTTCTTTTGATTTCATCTTTTTGTCTGGTTATTAGGGATATATAGTTTCAGACTGGGAAGGTTTGGACCGGCTTAGCGACCCACCAGGTTCAAACTACCGCAATTGTGTCAAAATCGCGATTAATGCTGGAATCGATATGGTAACTGAAATGTTGTTAGTCTTCTAGGATGATTGAAGGAGAAAAGATTATTGAATCAATGTTATTGCAGGTGATGGTACCTTTCAAGTATGAACAGTTCATAAATGACCTGATAGATCTGGTGGAGTCAGGGGAAGTATTGATGGCTCGTGTTGATGACGCTGTTGAAAGAATACTCAGAGTGAAGTTTGTTGCAGGACTCTTCGAATTTCCTCTTACAGATCGATCTTTGTTACCTACTGTTGGTTGCAAGGTGAGCTCTCTTGTTCCGAATGCTATTCCATTATTGAGAACCATATAAAACATGATTTCACTCTGTTTTACGCGTTTAGGAACATAGAGAGTTGGCGCGTGAAGCTGTTAGAAAGTCGCTAGTTCTGCTAAAGAACGGCAAATATGGAGAATTTCTGCCATTAAATTGCAATGCCGAGAGAATTCTAGTGGTTGGAACGCATGCAGATGATCTTGGATATCAATGCGGTGGATGGACAAAAACAATGTATGGTCAAAGCGGAAGGATCACGGATGGTAAGTAGAGCTACTGCAATATGGTTTGAAAAGCACCTTTGGTAGGAGATGCTAAATGGTCTCGTCGAATATCTTATGTACGCTATATTGTTTGAAAATGTAGGCACAACGCTTTTAGATGCAATAAAAGCGGCAGTTGGAGACGAAACCGAAGTGATCTATGAGAAAAGTCCATCAGAGGAAACCTTAGCCTCAGGATATAGATTTTCTTATGCAATTGTTGCGGTGGGGGAATTACCCTATGCAGAGACTATGGGGGATAACTCAGAACTCACAATACCTTTTAATGGTAGCGAGATTATTACCGCGGTTGCAGAGAAAATCCCGACTCTAGTGGTTTTGTTCTCAGGACGGCCTATGGTTCTTGAGCCGCAAGTTCTTGAAAAGGCAGAGGCTCTGGTCGCTGCTTGGCTGCCTGGTACTGAAGGACAAGGGATTGCTGATGTAATTTTCGGAGATTATGAGTTCCGAGGGAAGTTACCAGCGACCTGGTTCAAACGTGTAGACCAGTTGCCGCTTGACATTGAATCAAATGGGTATCTCCCATTGTTTCCTCTTGGTTTTGGTCTCCTTCGTGATTCTGTGGAGAACTCGACAACGGGTTAAATTTGTTGTTGAATATCTTGAACAAAATTTTCAAGGGACTCTTTCTGCTAAAAATGAAATCGGTTCAAAACCTTCGTCCAGATTTTGAATTTTTGTATGAAAAAGATGCAAATTATTATTTTTATTCTTATAGATCATCTCTTTCACATGTTCTTAGGACACATTTGATCAGTTGGTAGACTGTATTCACAAAAAGGCTCTCTCTCTCTCATGCTAAGATTGTTTCACACGTAACTCTTCGGACACATAGAAGCATTTTCTTTTTTCTTGAATCAACTATTTCCAAGTCTTTGTTTTTAAATAAAACTCCCACGACACAAATTGGTTCCAGCTGTTGTGTTTTTGTATTCAATTAATCAAAGACCAACATTTTTGTATTTGTTTAAACAACAAATAGACAAGTCTTTTTCTATTTGTCTTTGCCAGCAATCTTCCTTCAATTTTTAAAAGAAATTCGAAAAGTACCAGACATTTTAAAATTAAACGGTATTTCTTTATCAATATGATTTAAGAATCCTTAGAACTAGATTAGGATGTTTAAATGATTAGATGATGACTGTTTAAATGATTAGATGATGACTATTGACAATTAGGGTTCCTTTTTGGCTATATCATATATTTAGGTTGTGATTTATACTAGATTTGACTTGATCATTCAAATTTAGGACTTAAGCTTTTCCTTTTATAATTGAAATTGTTTTTTGTAAAAATCGAGAAAAATACACATCTTTACTTAAATCTGTATTCTTTATCATTGAACTAACTGAAACTAATCCACTCCAAATTAAATTTGCATATCTAGTCGGCTACACCAGAGCTTCGTGTGACTTTAATACTTTATCATTCCACGTATCCTCAACCTTGGCAATATATAAAGGTTAAGTTGCAAACTTGTAACAGAAGGATAAAACAAAAAAAAAAGTATGGAAGGAAGCAATGAAACATGCGTTTACAAGAACCAAGACGCGCCAGTGGAGGCGCGTGTAAAGGATCTTCTCTCTCGCATGACTCTACCGGAAAAGATAGGCCAGATGACTCAGATCGAACGCGTCGTCACTACTCATCCCGTCATTACAGATTACTTCATCGGTATTCACAACCACTGACCACTTTTTTTTTTTGGTCAACGACCAAACTTTGTAGTTTCCCAAGTCCATTTTCCAAAGTTTAAATTTTGAATTTGCTAAAGAAGATACAAAATGTGGTAGTAGTAATGGATTTTTGGGGTTACAGGCAGTGTACTGAATGGTGGAGGGAGTTGGCCGTTTGAGGATGCTAAGACGTCGGATTGGGCTGATATGATTGACGGTTACCAAAACGCAGCGTTAGCGTCGCGTTTGGGAATTCCGATCATCTATGGCATTGATGCTGTCCATGGCAACAACAATGTCTACGGAGCCACTATCTTTCCCCACAACATCGGCCTCGGAGCCACCAGGTTTTGTACCATTCTCTTTACTTTGAGCAGTCTACAAAATTTGAGCACAAGAGTCAGAGATTTGCTTATAATGGGATGGTAATGTAACTATAGGTTGTAACATAAGTATATGATGATATAGGTCATGTAATGTTGCTCCATATAGATTGGAAACTAACCCTAGTAGTATTTGAACAAAGTGGTTGTTAAATGTGATAGAGATGCAGATTTGATCAGAAGAATTGGGGCAGCAACCGCACTTGAAGTAAGAGCGTGTGGCGCTCATTGGGCGTTTGCTCCATGTGTGGCCGTAAGTTCCTTATAGCTTAGTCAATTTAATGGAGCCTTTGGTTGGATATCTTTGAGTGTTTCTTGAAAATGTGTCTTATTTGGCATCTCTCATATCCTAATGCCAAATATGTGTTGTTTCCCATTGACATTGAGTATGAGATGTGTTCAATAAATGAGAATTTGCTTCATCCTTTGAAGTCTATAAAAGGAAGAATTCCTAACAAGAAAATCAAGAATATATACAAGAGGAATGGAAGAAAAAAGTGAAAGAGATTTTCTATATTCTTAATCTTTCTGACAGGCTTTGAGAGATCCGAGATGGGGGCGATCCTATGAGAGTTACAGTGAAGATCCTGACATTATTTTTGAGTTGAGTTCGCTTGTCTCGGGTCTACAAGGCGAGCCACCCAAAGAACATCCTAATGGTTACCCTTTTCTTGCAGGAAGGTATATATACTTCTAGCAAGATTTTGTGTTATTATAGGTTTGATCTCATTTCTCATGGATTTGTTCACTATGTGATAGAAACAATGTGGTCGCGTGCGCTAAGCATTTTGTTGGAGATGGTGGTACCGATAAGGGTATAAACGAAGGGAACACCATAGTGTCATACGAAGAGTTGGAGAAAATACATCTTGCACCATATTTGAATTGTCTTGCTCAGGGAGTCTCTACGGTTATGGCATCTTACTCCAGTTGGAACGGAAGTAAACTTCATTCCGACTATTTTCTCTTAACCGAACTTCTTAAACAGAAACTCGGTTTCAAGGTTGGCCTAAAATTTGATTTGAATATGAATTATCTATATAAGCCAGAGGTGTTAGATTTAAGCTTGTTCCATTTGCTTCTGTTATTAGGGATTTGTCATTTCTGACTGGGAAGCTTTGGAACGGCTTAGTGAGCCATTCGGTTCTAACTACCGCAACTGCGTGAAAATATCAGTTAATGCTGGAGTCGACATGGTACTAAAACCCCTAGTTAATAATGTTCCTCATGATATAAAGAGTGAATATTATTAATCAATGTTACTCCAGGTGATGGTGCCTTTCAAGTATGAACAGTTTATAAAGGACCTCACAGATTTGGTGGAGTCAGGGGAAGTAACTATGTCTCGGATCGATGATGCTGTTGAGAGAATACTCAGAGTGAAGTTTGTTGCGGGTCTTTTTGAACATCCTCTCACGGACCGGTCTTTATTGGGTACTGTTGGCTGCAAGGTGAGGTCTCTTGTACAGAATGCCATTAGATTTAGACCTGAGTGCTGGGGCCAGAACATGATTGACTCTGTTTTTCCATGACTCTAGGAACATAGAGAACTGGCGCGTGAATCAGTTAGAAAGTCGTTAGTGCTCCTGAAGAACGGAAAAAATTCTGAGAAGCCATTTCTGCCACTAGATCGCAATGCCAAGAGAATTCTAGTCACTGGAACGCATGCGGACGATCTTGGATATCAGTGTGGGGGATGGACAAAGGCATGGTTTGGTCTAAGCGGCAGGATCACAATCGGTAATTAAAGCGACTCTAATCAAAGAGACTAATATATGTTGGTGGTAAATTAATCAAAACGTATCTTTGTTGGTCTGAACTTGCAGGCACAACGCTTTTGGACGCCATTAAAGCAGCAGTTGGAGACAAGACTGAAGTGATCTACGAGAAGACTCCTTCGGAAGAAACTTTAGCCTCGGTGAAAGGCTTCTCCTACGCCATTGTTGCAGTGGGGGAAACTCCCTACGCAGAGACATTGGGAGATAATTCGGAACTCACAATACCCTTGAACGGTAACGACATTGTAACCGCGGTTGCAGAGAAAATCCCGACTCTAGTTGTCTTGTTCTCTGGACGGCCTATGGTTCTTGAGCCGCCAGTTCTTGAAAAGACTGAGGCTCTGGTCGCTGCTTGGCTGCCTGGAACCGAAGGGCAAGGGATCAGTGATGTCATTTTTGGAGATTATGACTTCGAGGGGAAGTTACCAGTGAGCTGGCTCAAACGCGTTGACCAGTTGCCTTTAACCGTTGATGCCAATTTGTATGATCCATTGTTTCCTCTTGGTTTTGGTCTAAACTACAATTCCGGTGAGAACTCAAAACCGGTTTTGACTTCACCAATCTGATGGAATGTGTGAAACTGTGATATTTGATATTCAGAGTGATGCTTGGACTAGTGTGCATATAAATAAGTACGTGGTTTTGTATCTTGTTTCCAATAAAATTGAAAAGGTAAGAAAAACAAAATCCAATAGCATCATTGTTCACAAGTCTGTTTGCTTCTTATCATTATCTTGCTTTCTTGTTCGACAAGAAACTATTGTACAATTACATATTTTCTTTCTTTTTTTTGGATCATTTTCTTGCAATAGATGGGAAACTAGAAAGAAAATGAAACTGATCCAAAATTGAAATTAGATTTTTTTCTGGAATGGTTTTATTGGTAGCTTGATTTGTGACAATTCTATTTTGTTTGTTTGAATAGAGGAAATTTTGTTAGACAGTTGATTTGACAACTAGACAACCGTGTGCCTCTTTTGTAACCATCATCAACTGTTTGATAGTGAGAATAAATGAATGATGAGAATGATCATTAATTGATTGTATGTTTGTTACCAAATTCCTTCTTTCAAGAGAATCTAGAGGTTGGATAATGGTTAAAGACCATTCAAAGTGGGTTTCTCAAGAAAATAAAAGTTCAAATAGCTTAAAACATAGCTTACAACAAGAAAAGTTCAAATAGCTCATAGCTTACAACAGACATTGATACATATAACATTCAAACAATAACCGAACAAGATGGATGTAATCTTAGGAGGCAAGCTACATTAGCTATGCTATAAAGTCCTAATCCATAAGCTCGACATCCTCTACATGGTTTAAAATCGTCGAAATCATTGAGCAGTGAGGCTTCAAAGCTACAATTCCGAATTCGATTTCAACTCTTATCATAATATGAGTCACGGTACTGAAGTAGATGATGTAGAAAGGTTCCCGTGGATGGCTTGTCGCCATCACAATTTCACCTGCAGTAGTCACCCCGACAATGTATACGTAGGTATCCGCAGCTAGATTATACCAAAAAGATGGCAATTCATATATAATACCCGACCATTTCACTTCATCACCATCATTTAGAACACACAGCTCCAATTGTTGATGTTGTTGAATAACATTACCATCTAGCCATGCTACGGCCAACTTACCTTGGTACTTTATGAGTGCTGAACACGCAATGTTTATATAACTCCGATTCATAGGTAGACACTTGAATCTCTCCAATCTAACATCAAAGGCTACTACCATATAAGGTGTTGAAGTTTCATGGTCCAGGCGCATAGCTAAATAATAAAATACCCCATCCATGCACATCTCTTTACGTAAAGGTAGATGGGGTATCGAACATTCGACCGTTCTCCATGTAGCTTCTTCCGTCCCTAATGTTGAAACTCGACTCACAAAATCATCAGACATGCACAATACCTTGAATAGTTTGTCGATAGGATCATACACAAATGAAGTGTTCACGTTAAGCCTCTTCGTTGTCGCACTTGGTAAAGAAATGTACTTTGACTCTCCTGTGCTAGGGTTACAAAGCATCGGCTTCTTAGATTTGCAACAGATCAAGCCAGGTATAGGGGCACAAACCGTGTAGGAAGGACCCAAATCTTTAGGGAAATGCATCTGGTAATAGGCAGATATAGGAGAGGATGATACCCAATAATAAGGTGTTGGAAAGGAGTACTTGTTGCGGTCTGGATCTGGAACTTGAGGTATGGAGTAAAAGAGTCGCCTACCCTTGTGTAGGAAGGTGAATAGTATACGAGGCCGAGTCGATGACACTTTCAGGAACAGTTGGGTGAAATCTCGACGACGTAGTATGGAAGACCAAAGCTTCGACACGCAACGACACCTCGCAACTTCTCGCATGGACAATCTTGAGAAAACGTCAATCAAGAGATCAATTGGTATCTCCTTCGAGATTTCTCTGGGGGTGTTCCTTGGACGGGCGGTGACTTGCTGCTTCGGCCGTTTTCCCATGGCGGCGCTAAACCCTAGAAACCCAAACATGACAGCGACTTCTGTTTTTTTTTTTTTTTAATTAAGGAGATTTGGAGAGAGAGAGTTTTAAGATTTTTTATTTATTTAGTAAAGAACACAGGTGGTCTTAGAGATGGATACATTGTCAATTCCATCATTCTTGATAATTTTCAATGTCAATCCAAGTGTATATATTAATTCATGATTTTTTTCCTTTTTTGTCAACCAAAAATAGTTTTTATAGATGCATATAAGGCTATAAAATATGAAAATACCAGGATAAAATCGTTATTTTTTCGCACCATTTCGACTATATGTACTCAAAGTTAACTAATGTACATATAGTCAAATATATCTTAAATTGTTCATTCATTATAATTAGTTAGTAGTTTATTTAGTAGAGACATTTTAGTAAATTAATCAAAACAAGACATTTTAAATACTTAAACACTTTTTTCATTACCTCTAAAGAATTTTACTCTAACACAATTGCAGCGAGAACTCAAAACCGGTTTGACTTCACCAGTAAGAAATTTGTGAAAGTGTGATATTTTGATATGATGGAGTGTGACTGTGTGAGTGGCGTTTATAAATTTCTAAAATTAAATAGTCAATTGGAAAGAAAATGAAATCTGATTTTTTCGGGAAATTGAGGGTTTACTAGTAGCTTGATTTGTGAAATTTTTGGAAATATGAAAATCTTATTTTATCGGTTATTCTGTAGACGAATCTCTGATTTGACAAAGCGTACACTACAATAGTTTGCGTCTTTTATAATCCCCTTAAGAGCATTTCTATCGGGTAGAAATCCTGAAAGTTTCTCCAAAAATAAAATTATTATTTTAAAATTGTAATTTTATTTTAATTTTTTTTCTATTAATTGGACCATTAGGACTATGACATGTGGCAGTGACATCATAGAAACAGTTTCTCAAAGTGTCTGTGCAAAGAAACGTATCTGCTTTATTTACCTTCTCTCTTCTTTTTATAATTTTTTATTAATAAATGTCTACTCAAGACATCCTTGATGGAGATGGTCTAAGAATTAAATTAAACAAAACAAAAATCATCAACAAATCTTTGATGGTGAGAAGAAATGAATAATGAGAATCCTCATTGATTTTTATTTTTGTTGAAACCTCATTAATTATTTTTTATACGTTTTTGTTTAAATAACATGTGTGCGCTCTCTTTGAGAGAATCTAGCTTTTACGTACACCGTGTACAGTACACGAGGTTGGATAATGGTTCAAGACCGATTCAACAGGCTTTGGATCAAATTCTATGTTCAATTATATAGAACTAACAGTAAAATTTCACGAAGAAAATTGCTCATGAAGATGAAAGTTCAAATAGCTTAAAAATAGCTTACAACAAGAAAAGTTCAAACATATAGCTTACAACAAACATTGGTACATATATAGAACATTTAAACAATAACCGAACAAGTATTAGTTTCACGAAACAAGATGGATGCAACCTTAGAAGGCAAGCTACATTAGCTATGCTATAAAGCCCTAATCCATAAGCTCTACATTCTCCACATGGTTTAAGAATGTCGAAATGCTTGAGCAGTTAAGAGCCCTCAAAGGTTCAATTCCGAAATCGACTTGAACTCTTACCACATACTTCTTCACTGTATTGTAGTAGAAGATGTAGAAAGGTTCATGTACATAGTATGTCGACAAAACAATTTCACCTGAAGTAGTCATCCCGAGAATGTATAGGTAGGTCGTCTCCACAGCAAAATTCTTCCAATAATCTGGCAATTCGTAGATAATAATCGACCATTTCACTTCATCAACATCATTTAGAACACGCAGCTCAAAACTTTGTATGTGTCGATAGATACCACCCAAATTTTGCCATAGTATGGCCAACTTACCTTGGTAATTTATGAGTGCTGAACCCACAATGTTTAACTCCACAGGTAGAAACTTGAATCTCTCCAATCTAACATCAAAGGCTACTACCATATAAGGTGTTGGAGTTCCATTGCCCATACACTTAGCTAAATAAAACAAAATCCCATCCATGCATATCTCACTATGTAACGGTTGATGGGGTATCGAACATTCGACCTTTCTCCAGGTAGGCGTTACTTCTTTCCTTCCTAATGTTGAAACTCGACACACATAATCACTGGACACGCATAATACCTTGAATAGTTGGTCGATAGGATCATACCCAAAATATGGTCTCATCTTAACCCTCTTCGTTTTCGCACTTGGTAAAGAAATGTACTTTAACTCTCCTGTGCTAGGGTTACATATCATCGGCTTCTTAGATTTGCAACAGATCAAGCCAAGTATAGGGGGACAAACCTCGACGGAAGAACCCAAATCTTTAGGGAAATGCATCTGGTAATAAGCAGATATACGAGAGGAGTAGCTGTTGTGGTCTGGATCTAGATCTTGAGGTATGGAGTAAAAGTGCCGCCTACCTTTGTGTAGGAAGGTGAGTAGTATACGAGGCCGAGTCGATGAGATTTTGAGGAACAGTTGGGTGAAGTCTCGACGGCGTAGTATGGAAGACCAAGGCTTCGACACGCAACGACACCTCGCAACGTCTTCAATGGACAATCTTGAGAAAACGTCAATCAAGAGCTCAATTGGTATCTCCTTCGAGTTTTCTCTTGTGGTGTTGCTTGAGCGGGCGGTGAGTGGCTGCTTCTGCCGCTTTCCCATGGCGGCGTTAAACCCTAGAATCCCAAACATCGATTTTTTTTTTTTTTAAGGAGATGTGGACAGAGAGAGTTTTAAGATTTTCTATCTATTTAGTAAGGATCACTGGAGGTTAAGAGATGGACACATTGTCAATTCCAATGTAATTCAAGTTCATCGAAATGTATATTAATTCATGAATCTACCAAAAAAATAGTTTCTTTAAGATGCATATAAGGCTATAATATATGGAAACACCCGGAAACCGTTATTTTTTCGCACCATTTTGACTACATTACCCGAATAAAACCGTTATTTTTTCGCACCATTGTGATTTTTTCGCACCATTTTGACTGCATAACCCGGGTATATTTTTCGCGCCATTTTGACTATGTTGTAAAATTTAACTACATGTAGTCAAAATATATCTTTAAAGTTTTCATTCATTATATTAATTGATAGTTTATTAAATAGAGACATTTTAGTAAACTTAAACAAGAAATTTAATTCACATAAAAGATATCCGAAACAATAATTTTTATCAAAGGGATGGAGTATTTTGTTTTTCCAATTTGTTAATGTGTTTAAGAGGTGTTCATTAGGCTCTAATTCATGCTATAGTAATGTTTATTTATCATTGAAATATATGATTAAGTATCTTATAAAATTTTATTGGTGTTAATCTAGAGACTAGAGTGTAAGTTAAATTGTTAGCCAATATACATTTTAGACTGATTGTGTTTTAGTTAGAAACCATGTATTTATTTTGAAATAATATGAAATGTGTTTATATCTTAACTTTTTAATCACATAAAATTTAATTTATAGCATAATTTAAATATAAAATAGGGATGATGATATTCGAATCTATTAAAGTGGATCGATAAAGTATTTGATAGAATTTTATTATTTTATGCACTATGACATAAACAATTGGATATATTTTGGTAATCTATAGTATGTTTTGACCCTAAGTAGGTCCATTCCCTTGGAAATTAACTCTCGTGGTTGAGTTCCTATCCAGAGAAGCCAATTTCTGTCACTATGCCAATAGAATTCTAGTCATTGGAACGCAAGCTGACAATCTTGGATATCAGTACGGATGAAGGACAAATGCATGGTTTGGTCTAAGCGGCAGAATCACAATCGGTAATTAAAGCGACTCCAATCGCATTGACTATTAGATGTTGTTGTTAATCATTCAAAACCTATCTAGCTATGGTGGTCTGAACTTGAAGGCACAACGTACGTTGTTGGACGCCATTAAAGCAGCAGTTGGAGAAAAGACCGAAGTGATATACGACCGGAGATTATGACTTCGAGGGGAAGTTACCTGCAGTGAGCTGGTTCAGACGTGTTGACCAGTTGCCGTTAACGGCTGATGCCAATTCTTATGATCCATTTGTTTCCTCTTGGTTTGGTCTCAACTACAACTCAAAACCGGTCTGATGGAATGTGTGAAAGTGTGATATTTGATGTGATGGAGTATTATTAGTGATACTGCTGTCATTATCTTGCTTTCTTGTTCGACAAGACACTGCATGTTGTACAAATTTCCTCTTTTCGTTGTTTTTTCTTCTTTCTTTCTTTGCAATGAATGGAAACTAAAAAGAAAATGAAACTGATCCATAACTGAATTCCGATTTTTTTCCGGTAGCTTGGTTTGTGAAATTTTTGGAAATATAGAAATTATATTTTATTGGTTTCTCTATAGAGAAACAAAACAACAGTGTGCCTCTTTTCTTAATGTCCTTAAACAACAAAAATCATTATCAAATCTTTGATGGTGAGAAGAAATGAATTATTAGAATCCTCATTAATTTATCTTTGTTCACACCTCATTAATTAATTCTTATACGTTTTTGTTGAAATAGCTTAATAGCATGTGTGCCCTCTCTTTCAGAAAATCTAGCTTAAACCTAACAGTGAAATTCACAAAGACAAAGTTGGTTGTTCAAGAAGATAAAAGTTCAAATTTGCTTAAAAATAGCTTACAACAAGAAAAGTTCAAATAGCTAAAACATAGTTTACAACAAACATCGATACATTGAACATTCAAACAATAAGGGAAAAAGATGGATGCGACCTAAGAAGGCAAGCTACATTAGCTATGCTATAAAGCCCTAATCCATAAGCTTTACATTCTCCACATGGTTTACGAATGTCGAAATCTTTGAGCAGTTAAGAGCCCTCAAAGGTTTAATTCCGAAATCGATTCTAACTCTTACCACAGAGTTCTTCAATGTATTGTAGTAGAAGATGTAGAAAGGATTATGAACATAGCATGTCGACAAAACAATTTCACCTGTAGTAGTCATCCCGACAATGTATAGGTAGGTATTCTCAGCTAGATCCTTCCAATAATATGGAAATTTGTAGACAGTCTTTGACCATTTCACTTCATCAGCATCCTCTAGAACCCGCAGCTCAATAGCTTCTGTGTTGTAATCAACACGATACGAACTTGCCGATAGTATGCCGAGTTTACCATTATAATTTATGAGAGCTGAACTCACAGTTATTAACACCAAATCTAGAAACTTGAATCTCTCCAATCTAAAATCAAAGCAAACTACCATAAAAGGTAGTGTAGATATATTTCCCCTGACCTTAGCTAAATAATACAATACCCCATCAATGCAAATCTCAGCACTTAAAGGGTAATGAGGTACCGGACATTCGACCATTCTCCAGGTCATTTCTTCTCCAGACGTTCCTAATGTTGAAACTTGAAACACAAAATCATCGGAGAGGGACAATACCTTGAATAGTTTGTCGATAGGATCATACCCAAAAAAGGGACTCATTTCATTCCTCGCTTTGGGTAAAGACATGTACTCTCCTGTGCTAGGGTTGCAGATCAACGGCTTCTTAGATTTGTTACAGATCAAGCCAAGTATAGGGGGACAAACCTTGTCGGAAGAAGCCAAACCTTTAGGGAAATGCATCTGGTAATAGGGAATTATAGGAGAGGAGTTGTTGTTGCGGTCTGGATCTAGATCTTGAGGTGTGGAGTAAAAGATTCGCCTACCTTTGTAAAGGAAGGTGAATAATATACGAGGCCGAGTCGATGAGATTTTGAGGAACAGTTGGGTGAAATCTCGACGACGTAGTATGGAAGACCAAAGCTTCGACACGCAACGACACCTCGCAACGTCTTCCAATGGTAATCTTGTGAAGATGTCAATCAAGAGATCAATTGGCATCTCCTTCGAGTTTTCTCTTGGGGAGTTGCTTGGGCGGCCGGTGACTTGCTGCTTCTGCCGTTTTCCCATGGCGGCGCTAAACCCTAGAATCCCAAACATCTGACTTGTGTTTTTTTTTAAGGAGATGTGGACATAGAGAGTTTTTTTTTTTTAAATCTATTTATTAATGAACACGTGTTGGATATTGCCATGGTTCTAAGAGTTGGATACATTTGTGATTTGTCAATTAACTTTCCATATTCTTGATAATTTTCAGGTTCATTCAAGTGTATATTCATCAATCTACCAAAAAAATAGTTTCGTGTATAATATATTGACCATATATTTCTACGCTACAATACTAATTTGGATAAAATGAAATGAGAAATGCATTTATGCTTTCGCCGTTTTCAAAAACAAAATATTCTCAAAAAAAAGTTTATTTTTTCCAGTGCCGGTCCGAGCATTTGTGAGACCCTACACGAAATATAAAATGAGGCCCTGATATTTATTAACAATATTTAACATATGTTTTTTTTTTATATATGTTAATTTTTATTATTGTTTTAAAAAAATATCCAAAAAAATGGGCCTCAATATCAATAATTTAACTAAGTAAAATTTCAAAATGGGCCTCAATAACCAAAAAATACTATAAAAAAAAAAACCAAAAAAAAAAAAAATTGTGGGACCCCAAGCAGTGGCTTGGGTAGCCTGTCCTGCGTGCCGGGCCTGGTTTTTTCTTTCAAAAAACGGTTTACATTTTTTATGATATATTACTAAATAAATAATTTGACAAATAGTCTAATTTGACTACATGTAGTTAAATATAATTATTTCTTTTAAAGTTTTAATGTATTATATTATAATTGGTAGTTTATTAAATAGAGACATTTTTGTAAATTTAAACAAAAAATTTTAATTCACGTAAAAGATATCAGAAACAACACTTTTCTGAAAGTGGTGTTTAGTAGGTTCTAACTCGTGTTATCGAAAGGAGGTGGTGTTTTTGATGATGTGAGTCTATAGTTCAATTTTTAATCTAATATACAAATTAGATTGATTGTAGTTTAATTACATTGAAAATTATGAACGAATTTTTGTTTGTATCTTATATTTTAAACGTATAATTAATTGGATTTATAAATTAGTCGAGATATAGAATTGGGATGATGCAATTTGTAATTTATTAAAGTAGATAAAATAGTTAATAGAATTTTATTATTTTTATGCACTATCACATAAATATTAGATATGTTTTGACCCTTAAAGCATGTCCTTTCTCTTGGACTTTAACACTTGTGATCGAGTTCCTCTCCATATTGTAGTAGACAATGATGAAAGGATCAGATAGTTAGTATGCTAGGAGAAAACAATTCTGAGAAGCCATTTCTATGATTTCGAGTTGAAGTTACCAGTAAGTTGGTTTAATTGCGTTGACCTGTTTCCGTTAACCGCTGATGCCAACTCGTATGATCCATTGTTTCCTCTTGGTTTCGGGCTGCACTATAATTCCAGCGAGAACTCAAAACCGGTTAGACTTCACCGGTCCGATGATATTTGTGGAAGTGTGATATTTGACATGATGGAGTATGAGTGGCGTTTGTATATTTCAAAAATTATATAGTCCAAAGCAATATATGGAGTGGTGCTTTTGTCATGAGCTTGCTTTCTTGTTCGACAAGAAACTGTCGTACGAATTTCCTATTTTGGTTGTTTTTTCTTTGCAATTAGTAGAAACTAGAAAGAAAATGAAACTGATCCAAAGTTGAAATCCGATTATCTGGGAATTAAGTGTTTACTAGTACTCTAGTAGCTTGATTTGTGAAAATTTTGAAAATATAAAATTCTATTTTATTGGTTTCTATAGAGGAAGCTTTGTTAGGGCATCCGCAGTGGTGTATCTTTGCGGGTGTAAACATTATTTTAAAATACAGAAATAATGTAAAAGTTGTCTCTCTCTTCACACCCGGGTGTAAGTTTACACTCGGGTGTAAGCCACTCTATCTCTCTCTCTCTCTTTCTTTCTCTCTCTCTTTTCTCTCTCACTTTAAATTATAATAATAAAAAAAATCTTACATCCCTCCCTCACACTTACACCACTGCGGATGGTCTTAGACAGTTGATTTGACAACTCATACGCTACAACTGTTTGATTGTGAGAATCATCATTAATCCATACGCTCCACATTCTCTACATAGTCTATAAACGTATAAATCCTTGAGCTTTTAGCCTTCTTAGCGATATTCCCAAACTGGATTTCAATTTTTGCCGCAGTCTTTTTCACTACATTGTAGTAGACAATGTAGAAAGGATAGTTTAGATAGCATGTCGATAACACAATTTCACCTGCACTAGTCATTCCGACAATGTATAGGGAGTTATCCGCAACTAGATTCTTCCAATAAAACGGCAATGTGTAGATAGTCTTCGACCATCTTAGTTCACTGGCATCTTCGAGAATCCACAACACAAAATATTTTGTGAGTTCATGAGTAAGACCAAAGGGCACTGACCATAGTACGCCCAATTTACCTTTGCAATTTATCAGAGTTGAACACCAAAATATAAGTTCTACAACTAGAGACTTGAACTTTTCAGACCTAACATCAAAGCAAACTACCATATAATGTTCTGGAATATTATTTCCAATGCACTCAGCTACATAATACAAAACTCCATCGATGCATATCTCACCACGTAAAGGCCTATGGGGTATCGAACATTCGATCATTCTCCAGTACACTTCTCCTGTTCCTAATGTTGAAACTCGACATGCAAAATCCTCGGACGCCAACAATACTTTGGACACGCACAACACCTTGAATAGTTTGTCAATAGGAATATAGGATCATACCCAAAATATGTTTTCATCTCAGTCCTCTTTGTCATCGCTCTAGGTAAAGTTTTGCACTCTCTTGTGCTAGGGTTATAGATCATCGGCTTACTAGCTTTGCTACAAAGAAACCCTCGTACAGGGGCATGAATCTCATAGTCATAGGAAGAATCCTTACCTTTGGGAAAAGACATATGATAATAGGGAACGAAAGGAAGCGGACTCGGCTCTGAATGTAGATGCTGAGATATGGAGTAGAAGATCCGCTTACCGTTATGTGGGAAGGTGAATAATATACGCGGCCGAGCCGAAGATATTTTCAGGAATAGTTCTGTGAAATCTCGAAGACGCGGTACGGAAGACCAGAGCTTCGACACGCAACGACACCTAGCAATGTCTGCCATGGACAATCGTGAGAAGATGTCAATCAAGAGATCAATTGGTATCTCCTTCGAGTTTTCTCTTCGGGAGTTGCTTGGGCGGGTGACTTGCCTCTGCCGTTTCCCCATGGCGTCGCTAAACCCTAGAATCCTAAACTTCGACAGCGAATTCTGTTTTTTTTTTCTTTCTAGATTTTGTTTTTAGATTTTTAAGAGTTTTGGACCGAGATAGTCTTAAGATTTGGTTTTTGTTTAAAAGGAACACGAGGTATATATATTAGGCCTACGAGGTTTATAATAAGACGACAAAAGAAAAGGAAATAAACACAAGCCCAAGAGATAAGAGACTTTGTCAATGTGGAAATAAAAAATAACCGTTGGAAGGAAAACAAGTAACAAAGGATGATTATGTAAATTAGGAAACTCAGGATGTGTAATCCTCAATTATCTTCTTTCCTTTCTCTTTACATAGCTCTTCTAGGGTTCTCTTGTATATATATATGTAACGATTGTACGTACACGAGATTGATATTGAGAAATACAGAGAAGAATTAAGAATATATTACTCTTATTTGACAGTCAAGCAAGCAACTTCCACAGTCTTGATAATTTTCAAGTTCATCTAAATGTATAATTCATGAAGCTATCGGTTATTATGATGGAAACATGAATTCTTCAGATGCATATAATATACAGAAAAAAACTTGCGTAAAATCGATTTTCTTTTTTAAAACGCTTAATTTTTAAAACACTTGTTTTCATATATATTTTGGCGCTAAATTACTGATCTGATTATTCTTTTAAGTTTTTTCATTGTTCAAATGTTGGTTTACAACTGAAAAATCATTTGGACATATAGGACAATCTACATGAATGTAGCTCAAGATACAAAAAAAAATTTCCTTTCATATTCACTCTAAAAATTTCCTTTCATATTCACTGTAGATGTATAATTCAAAAAAAAAAATTCATTATCCCATATATATTAATAGAGAAACACTCTAAAAAATAAACCTTACATTAACGTGTTATTAACAAGATTGCCATGCTGACGTGTCGCTCTCAGAATGATTTGACACCTATTTAAATAATTGTCCAAATTTTATTAGACTATTTACAGAATTTGCCATTAGTATTATACATACATATATTCCATTAATCAAAACGAATTTCTAATTAAAATTGCAAATAATTATGCAACAAATCTTTTCAAAATAAATATACCACAAACTTAAACAAATGATTACGTAACTAATATTGGACGGATTCTAAATTTTCAAAAATAAAAAAATTATAACCAAAATTATTTCTGTAATCTAAGATTTCGAAACTAAATTTTGGTCATGATTTTGGTACACATGTATAGAAATTTAAGATTTCGAAACTACAAAATATCGACTTGAAACCACCAAATCTCGACATCTTTGCTAAATTTTTAGATTTCTTAAACTTAAATGAGTAAAGGAATATCCCTTTTCAATCTCTTACTAATAAAAGGGACTCATTGAAGCCTCTCAATGTGTCCACATCAGCAAAATCAAAACTATGCAAGAGAACGCCACGTCAGCTACACCTTAGCCACGTCATCCTAAACATAGAGAAATAATTCGCCTCTTTGCCTCCTATGAGAAACGTTATGCCTCAAACCGGAATTCGCCTCTTCACAGTTTCAACTTTCCCTAAACCTATCATCTCCCACAAAGCCACAAATTCTTCGATTTCAAGCTTCTCTCATCTCATATGGCTTCCATTTTAAAACCTCATCAGGTTATTTTTGGATTCAGTTCTCCTTTACCGGGATGAAGTGTTTCAATTTCAGGGTTTGTTGTCTACGTTTTGGAAGAATATGTAGTCATAAAATTCCAAAGACTGGTTCAGCTAATCAAATGGGGTCATGTTCTTATATTTACAGATCTACGGAGACATGTTCTACAAAAAATATAGCAGGTTGCGTGAGATGATGGATCTACGGAGCACTGATCAAAGAGGTACATTGATTCTCTTATTAGGATACGTCGATTATGCTTTTAATTTTTTTATTATTTTTCTCACGGATAACTAACTGAGTGGCATTTCAAGGTGCCCTTGATGTGTACTTTTCGTTTATTATATCGTAGTTTTTTGTGGTAACTCAATAGAGACGCAGATTTGGTCAAAAGAATTGGTGCTGCAACAGCACTTGAAGTACGGGCTAGTGGCGTTCATTGGACGTTTGCTCCTTGTGTGGCCGTAAGTCCCTTGTAGATTGTTGATATATTGGAATAATGATTAGTAAATATTGAAATGAAATTGTTGTTACTGCACAGGTTTTGGGAGATCCGAGGTGGGGACGATGCTATGAGAGTTATAGTGAAGCTGCTAAAATTGTATGTGAGATGAGTTCGCTTATCTCGGGCCTACAAGGCGAGCCACCTGAAGAACACCCTAACGGTTACCCTTTTCTTGCAGGAAGGTATAGACTACATATAAACATTTATAATGCACTAGACTATAATAGACTTGTTGTTGTGATTTCTCATGGATTTGTTCACCTGGTGATAGAAACAACGTGGTCGCGTGTGCTAAACACTTTGTTGGAGATGGTGGTACCGATAAGGGCTTAAGTGAGGGAAACACCATAGCATCATATGAAGACTTGGAGAAAATTCATGTTGCTCCCTATCTGAATTGTATTGCTCAGGGAGTGTCTACCGTTATGGCATCTTTTTCAAGTTGGAATGGAAGTAGACTCCACTCCGACTATTTCCTCTTGACGGAAGTTCTCAAACAGAAACTCGGTTTCAAGGTTTGATTGAAATGAAAAAGAATCTATATAAGCTAGAGGTGTATGCATTGAGCTCGTTTGATGTACTTTATTTTGTTTGTTACCAGGGATTTCTAGTTTCAGACTGGGATGGTTTGGAGACGATTAGCGAGCCAGAAGGTTCAAACTACCGTAACTGCATCAAACTCGGGATTAATGCTGGAATCGACATGGTAATGAATGATTTTCATTTGTCTCAAATGATTATAGGAGACAAAGATTGTTAATCAATGTTATTGTAGGTGATGGTACCTTTCAAGTACAAACAGTTCATACAGGACATGACAGATCTTGTGGAGTCAGGAGAAATACCGATGGCTCGGGTCAATGATGCTGTTGAAAGAATACTTAGAGTGAAGTTTGTTGCTGGTCTCTTTGAACATCCTTTCTCGGACCGATCTTTGTTGGGAACTGTTGGCTGCAAGGTGAGGTATTGATATTTGCCGCCACTATTGTAAGATGTATGAGAGCATGATTGACTCTGTTTTCCACAACTGCAGGAACATAGAGAAGTGGCACGTGAAGCGGTTAGAAAGTCGTTAGTTTTGCTTAAGAATGGTAAAAATGCTGATACACCATTTCTGCCGCTAGACAGCAATGCCAAGAGGATTCTAGTGGTTGGAATGCACGCAAACGATCTTGGAAATCAGTGTGGAGGATGGACAAAGATAAAATCCGGTCAAAGCGGCAGAATCACAATTGGTAGTTAAATCGAATTCCAATCGTAAACGCTATTAGAAGATATCGAAAAACTTGATGTGGATACTTATATATGTTTTTGTTTTGAAATGTAGGTACAACACTTTTGGATGCCATAAAAGCAGCAGTTGGAGACAAAACCGAAGTGATCTACGAGAAAACTCCAACAAAAGAAACCTTAGCCTCGAGTGAAGGCTTCTCCTACGCCATTGTTGCAGTGGGGGAACCTCCCTACGCAGAGATGAAAGGCGATAACTCAGAACTCACAATACCTTTCAACGGTAACAACATTATAACCGCGGTTGCAGAGAAAATCCCGACTCTAGTGATCTTATTCTCAGGACGGCCTATGGTTTTAGAGCCAACGGTTCTTGAAAAGACTGAGGCTTTGGTCGCTGCTTGGTTCCCTGGAACCGAAGGGCAAGGGATTACTGATGTCATTTTTGGAGATTATGACTTCAAAGGGAAGTTACCAGTGAGCTGGTTCAAAAGCGTTGACCAGTTGCCGCTAAACGCTGAAGCCAATTCTTATGACCCATTGTTTCCTATTGGCTTCGGTCTTAGTTCCAATTCCGGTTAACTGGTTTAACTTCACCGGTTAACTTGTATTAAAAATGTGCGATTATCACTAAGTATGAACCACACGTTTAATTAATAAGTTAAATCAAATGGATAAATTTTTATATAAGCAATTAATTAAGCATTTTGGGTGGACTGTCGAATTCAATGTGCCACCACGTCTCCTCTTGTTATAGATAAAGAGAAGTGGCACAACAACTACAACGAAGAAGAAGAGTAAAGAAAATGGTAGTCAAGGAAGAGTCATCATGCGTTTACAAGAACGGAGACGCGCCAGTGGAGGCGCGTGTAAAGGACCTTCTCTCTCGCATGACTTTGCCGGAGAAGATCGGTCAGATGACTCAAATCGAACGCAGAGTCGCTTCTCACGCCGCCTTTACAGATTTCTTCATCGGTACACACATCATTTCTTCATCTTCTTTTTTGAACTTTCCATTTGAAAATGTATTTGTGATTTACTAAAATTAGTAAATATTTTTTTATGGATTTGGTGTTTTCAGGAAGTGTATTAAACGCCGGAGGAAGTGTGCCGTTTGAGGATGCTAAGTCGTCGGATTGGGCTGATATGATCGACAGTTTTCAGCGTTCAGCGTTAGCGTCGCGTTTGGGGATTCCGATAATATACGGTACTGACGCTGTGCACGGCAACAACAATGTCTACGGCGCCACCGTCTTCCCCCACAACATTGGCCTCGGAGCTACCAGGTTTTTTCCCGATTTACCAAAGAATCTAGAAGTGTGGTTTTAAAGCTTTTAAATTTAACAATTAAGTAGGAGTTTTGGATTATTCTCTGTAAATGGTATTGGTCTTGGTTCGTTTGTTCTGTTTCTGTGTCTATTTGATGAAACTGAGCCTTGTGGACTGGATTCAACCGAACTTACTTACCTGATTCAGGTCTAGTTTAAAATTTCTGATTTTGCTTCAGTTAGCTTCTTAATACAAAGCAGCAGTAGTATTGCTTTGTTCAAGATCTGTGCTTCTATTGCAGCCGTGTTTGGCTGCTATTAATCTGATAATAGTAGTAGTTATTGTGGTAACTCTGTAGAGACGCAGATTTGGTTAGAAGAATTGGAGCTGCAACTGCACTTGAAGTAAGAGCGAGCGGGGCTCATTGGGCGTTTGCTCCTTGCGTGGCCGTAAGTTTCTTTTATAGATGTTAATCTAACAACTGAATTTGAACAATAATGATCTGTAAATATTGAATGTGAAGTTGTTATTTTGTCTTTGTGGCAGGTTTTGAGAGATCCGAGATGGGGACGATGCTATGAGAGTTATGGAGAAGATCCTGGACTTGTCTGTGAGATGACTTCGCTTGTCTCCGGACTACAAGGCGTGCCACCAGAAGAACACCTAAATGGTTATCCTTTTGTTGCAGGAAGGTATCAAATAAATCAGTACACTATGAAATGATTTGGGTCATTAGTAGGTTTGATATCATTTCTCATTGATTTGTTCACTGGGGTTATAGAAACAATGTCGTTGCGTGTGTCAAACACTTTGTTGGAGATGGTGGTACTGACAAGGGCATAAATGAAGGGAACACCATAGCGTCATATGAAGACTTAGAGAAGATACATATTCCTCCATATCTGAAGTGTCTTGCTCAGGGAGTTTCCACGGTTATGGCGTCTTACTCCAGTTGGAATGGAACTAGACTTCACGCTGACCGTTTTCTCTTGACAGAAATTCTAAAGGAAAAACTCGGTTTCAAGGTTTGTGTAAATTTGATCGAAGAGAAACTAATGACAAGTAGAAATAAGCTAGTCGTGTATGCTTTAAGCTACTTTTCTTATTTATGATACTAGGGATTTCTAGTCTCAGACTGGGAAGGTTTGGACCGGCTTAGTGAGCCTCAGGGATCAAACTACCGCTACTGCATTAAAACTGCGGTTAATGCTGGCATTGACATGGTAGAGTCTGAAACCCGTACACGAAATATTTCAGCTTAGCAAATGATTTCCATCATCTCGGATGATTGAAGGAGCGAAGATTATATAATCAATGTTATTGCAGGTTATGGTACCATTCAAGTACGAACAGTTCATACAGGACATGACAGATCTGGTAGAGTCAGGGGAAATATCCATGGCTCGGGTCAATGATGCTGTTGAAAGAATACTCAGAGTGAAATTTGTCGCTGGTCTCTTCGAATATCCTCTCACAGATCGATCTTTGTTGCCTACTGTTGGTTGCAAGGTGAGCTCGCTTTTTCTGAATGCCATTCGACCAGAGTACTGCCCCTCTAAGATTTTTCATGTGTGCAGGAACATAGAGAATTGGCACAAGAAGCAGTTAGAAAGTCGTTAGTTCTACTAAAGAATGGCAAAAATGCTGATAAACCGTTTCTGCCACTAGATCGCAATGCCAAGAGGATTCTAGTCACTGGAACTCACGCAGATGATCTTGGATATCAGTGCGGAGGATGGACAAAGACATGGTTTGGTCTAAGCGGCAGGATCACAATCGGTAATTAAAGCGGTTGCTATTTGGTTTGGAAAGGGACTCTCATTTAGCAGAGGCAATTAGATGCTGTTGAAAAGTTAATCAGTATGAATCTGTTTTTGACTGAAAATGTAGGCACTACGCTTTTGGATGCCATAAAGGAATCAGTTGGAGACAAAACCGAAGTAATCTATGAGAAAAATCCATCAAAGGAAACCTTAGCCTCGAGTGAAGGATTTTCTTACGCCATTGTTGCAGTCGGGGAACCGCCCTATGCAGAGACAATGGGGGATAACTCGGAACTCATAATACCTTTTAATGGTAGCGACATTGTAACTGCGGTAGCAGAGAAAATCCCGACTCTGGTGATCTTGATCTCAGGACGACCTGTGGTTCTAGAGCCGACTGTTCTTGAAAAGACGGAGGCTCTGGTCGCAGCTTGGCTGCCTGGAACAGAAGGGCAAGGGATGGCTGACGTTATTTTTGGAAATTATGACTTCAAGGGGAAGTTACCAGTGAGCTGGTTCAAACGTGTTGAGCATTTGCCACTAGATATTCATGCCAATTCGTATAACCCATTGTTCCCGTTTGGTTTCGGTCTCAATTCAAAATCGGTGTAACTTCATTGGTCGGATTGATGTACCAGAACGTCAGGGAAGTATGTTATGACATATATTACACGCAATGCCGTATTTGTATAAGCAAATTATCAGAAAACAATGTATTGTTGATGTGCTTTTATGAGGAAAGATAAGAGAAGGAAAACAAATATTGTTGTTGATGTGATATACGAATCTTAACAGTATGAACGATTGCAATAGAACTTAGTTCACTTATCTATAGACAGAAGTAACAAATACATTAGTTGCTAATTTGCTAATTACAACAGAGTATTCATGAGTTAACACAAATGTCAGACAAACTAATTTTTCAGCCTACTCTTCCCGGATTTGCTAGTCTTATGGCTCCTTGCCGGAGTCAAATAGAATCTAAACAAACTGTTATCAAGGTTTTCTCGGGCGCCCGTACCAACATTTGCGTTTCTCTGGAGAAGATGATTTTGTTTGCCCTCAATACCATTAACCAATCCGTCACACGAGCTTCTCCCAGCCTCGACACTGTTAATAGATCCATGAAACAGACCATCACAAGAGCTTCTTCCACCTTCAAAGCCACTGACTATGGCAGCACTACCAAGCACGCCATCGCAGGACTTTCTTGCGCTTACACTATAGCTTTTCAAAAGCTTCTCACTAACACCACCATTGGTTTCTCCTTTACCTACTCTCCTAAGCTTTAACAGAGACTCAGCCAAAGAACCCTCAACCGCATTTCCTTCAAGCTTCAAACTTTGCTCAGTTTTTATCTCGTTCTTCGCCTCGTTTTTCCTCTGTATCAATCCCCAAATGTTCCACCCCTTTGGCCATTTCTTCCTAGGTTTCTTTAACTCTACACTATCCTGCTTCTTCCCCTCACCAGCAGCAATACAAATCTTTCCTTTAGAAACTAATTCTCTACTCTCTGGTTTCACATTTTTAATCGAATACCAATTCGAATCCCGAAGTTCCTTCTCTGTAACCAATAACTTAGCACCATGAAACAAACCAACAGTTTCAGGTGATACCTTAGCATTCGATATACCTCTCAATTCATCAACCTCAAGCAATCCTTGTCTCTTAATCGAAACTGATCGATCAAAGCTCCTTCTCCGACGAGAATCCGAGTAATAGTTCTTCGTTTGAACCGTCCCACCTGGACTCTTCTCCTCCTCTTCTTCTTCTTCAACACCACATTTAGCTTTAACATCTTCCGTCACAGTAGACAATGTCGTCAGCTTATGATATGATTTTTCAATCAAGCAACCATCCCACGAAGCCCTAGGTTTCTCAAACGAGATCCTACCTCCATCAAGAGACACTCTAGGATCTACATCACAAGAGTGACGACCATTCACAATTCCGGCGAATCTAGAATCCGTTTTTTCGTCATTTCTCTTATTCAGTGTAAAATTCTTCAATCTCCTGCTCAAAACCGATACTACTTCCTTCAAATCTTTGCCATTGTTCTTTTTAATTTGGTTTCCCCAATCTAGATCTATAAACTCCTTCATCGTCTTGTTCTCTAAGCCTTCTTCTTCGTCAATCTTCCTATCAAAACCTTTGATATCTTCTCCATCGTTGTAATCTTCTTCTTCTTCTTCTTCTTCTTCTTCTTCTTCCTCTTTCAAATCCGGAACCAGAGACTTCCGAATCGAACTATCCATCCGTTCTTCGTCATCATCGACAAATAAGTCCTGGAGAGAACTTGCGCTTGACCTAGCGTCACACGATCTCCGTCGCGGCTGCGTTAAAACGGAGACTGATGCGTTACGAACGGAGTATGATCGAATACGACGAAGCTCAGGAGTCTGAACGGCGGCGGGAGAAGGAGACTGAGCTTCTATAGTGACGAGACGTTCACGGAGACAGGAAGCGCAGAAACCGCTGGTTGGTTTAGCGGAAGGGTGACGGTGGCATAGGGAGGAAGAACGACGGCGATTGGTTTTGACGTTAGACATGGCTGAAGAATGGTTCGTTGATTTGCTTGCGTGCGGCGGTGACTTGAGAGAGTGAGTGTGAGAGAGTGTTGATGGGTCCGTAGTTTACTTTTAGGATATTGATGATAGCGGGTCAAATATGGGAATTTCACTTCTTTAAATCCTTTTCATTAAATTTTGTTTTTTTTTTTTTTTTTTTCCGGCTCATTGATTTTCTATTTATTTACTGTAGTATTTTTCTGTCGTATTACTTTTTGTTTTTCTGTGACATTTTTTTAAGGCATTATTTGTCCAAATTCTGATGCAAATTATCTGACGGAAAAAAAAAATCTGATGCAAATTATCCATTAAAATACTCCAAAGTTAGTAAAACAATTTCGTAGAAAATGTCGTTTACAGAAATATTCTTATATGTATATTCAAGAAACAATATCATTCCGAGAAGAGTAAAAATTTAATGTGTGTTGTAGTTTCATACTTTGATTTTGCGATAATTTCTTATAACATCCAATTTACAACATACAATTTTTAGCCAAGAATCATCGCTACAACACCCAACTTTGACAACGAGACCTTATAATCATTCCCTACGACACCTAATTTTCATTATCAGACCCTAGATTCATCCTTACAACATCCAATTTGACAAACAAACCCTGAAATTATATCTTTTACAACACAAAATTTTTGTTAGTCGGAGTCTGAAAATGTTGTTAGGTCAGTTAGTTTTTAGGATCTCGATAATAATGTTGTTTGTAGGATCAGTTATAAATATTTCACCTCCTTAAACCCTTTTCTTCAATTTTTTATTTGTTAAATATTTTCTCTCGTATTAATTATTTTGTTTTTGTAGGTCACGTTCCTTTTCTTGTTGGTGCATCATTTGTCCAACGTATGATTCAAATCCATTAAAAATACTCCCAAATTACTCAAAAAGTTTCGTAGAAAGTTTATTTACGAAAATACTCTTATAACAATATTTAAAATCATGGTTTAATAGGTTTGTATCCTAGTTTAACTATATCAATATTAAAGCGAAGATTCGTGGAATTTACGTTTATGATATGAAAAATATAAAGACCGTATATCTAGAAATTGTCGTTAAGAAAATGTGTTGTTTATTTTTTACCTAATTAATTTTTTTAACAATAACAATCAAACATAGTGTTGGAAACCTCAAGTAGATATTGAGGGCGAGTACAAGAGATACATGAACTCAATCTTGCACATTCCCAGTTTTAGGGTCCGAACTGGTAATGTACCAGAGTCATGTTGCCGTACAGGTTCTGCTGCCTCAGTGTTTGCCTCATGAACCTCGTACCATTTGGTAGCTGTTGCATTATAACAAAACGAATCAAATCTGCTAATTAGTTTAGTGTTTTGTGAATTTATTTTCAAATCATCATTGTAGTAAGCTTTACATATATAAAAAAATTGTGGCTAAAATGTGTTGTTTATTTCTTATCTAATTAATTTTTTAACAATAACAGAACAATTTGTTAATTTTGTACTCCCTCCTTTTTATATTAGTTGTCGTTTTAGAAGTTAAATTTTATTTTAAATTAGTTGTCGTTTTAGGTTTTCAGTGCTTATTTTTAACTATTTTTAAAAAATTTATTCATACTCTTTTAATTTATTAATTGATTATATCACATAATATAAAACATTAATTAGAAATAAAACAGAAAAATTGAATATTTTTTGAAAAATTCTTGGGTTCACCTATCTTATTCACCCCCTCTTAATTAACTAATCAAAATACAACAATATGCCATGTAATACTATATTTAAAAATAAATCAAAATTAAAATCAAAATACAAAAATATTGAGAAAACAAAATCTATATTCTTTTAATTAAACAAGGTTAATTATATATCGATTTGGAGTTATAAATATGAATTAGGGTTTAGATTTTACAATTAAACGAAATTATATGTGGTTTGGGTTTATTAAAAAGTGATTAGGGTTTAAATTTACAATCAAACAAAATTATATGTTGGTTTGAGTTTACTAATGTGGATTAGGGTTTAGTTTTTACAATTAAACCAAATTATATGTCGGTTTGGGTTTATAAAATAGCGATTAGGGTTTAGATTTTATAATTAAACAAAATTATATATCGATTTGGGTTTATATAAGAGGTTTAGGGTTTAGATTTTACAATTAAGCAAAATTATGTCGGTTTGGGTTTATATAAGAGTGGTTAAAGTTTAGATTTTACAATTAAATAAAATTATATGTCGGTTTGGGTTTATAAAAGAGTAGTTAGGGTTTAGATTTTATAATTAAATGAAATTATATGTCGGTTTAGGTTTATAAAAGAATAGTTAGAGTTTAAATTTTACAATTAATTGAATTTAGGGGGTTTTAATGAATTTATTTATTTAATTATTTAGATAATATTAGTTGTTTTAATTTGGTTAATTAGATGACATGGCAAATTTTAATTGGTTAATTAAGAGGGGTGAATGAAAGAGGTTCACCCCTAGGTGTGAATAGGCATGTCAATCGGGCTAGCCCGGCCCGAAGCCCTCAAAACCCGCATATGTTTGAGCTCGGCCCGGCCGGGTCCGTAAAAATTCCGAGCCTAAATTTTGAAGCCCGGCCCGGCCCTAACCGGGCTACAAGGCTTTTACGGGCTTTTTTGGGCTTTTCTTTCGAGAAAAATAAACCCTTCTAATTTATAATATCTCTTGAAAAAAACGAATCTATGTATAAAACGAGTCAAACGAAACTTAAATAACCAACTAAAGCCAATTTAGTTTTAAAAAAATTTAAAATCAAAGAAATAATCCAAATAAATTGTTTAAACCCACACTAAATAAAATATAAAATCAGAACACTTATAGTAATACACAATTAGAAAACTAGGTTTAGGGTTTTTAACTCTATTAAAATTTTTTTTTAAACAAATCTCTTAATTCAACAATAATATTAACAAAAAAAAAGTTAAAATCTCTTTTTAAGGGCTTTTCGGGCCGGTCCGAGCCCGGCCGGGCTAAGCCCTAATAACTCTTTAGCCCAACGGACTTAGCCCGAAAGGTCCAATTTTTATCTGGACATATATTTTTAATCCCGAGCCCGCTGTTTTTCAGGGCTGGGCCGGGCCAGCCCGCGGGCTTTGACCCTAATTGACATGCCTAGGTGTGAACCGAAGAATTGTTCAATATGATTTTTAATATGCGGAAATTTTTTTTAAACAATAACTAATTTTAAAAGGAAAAAATATTAACTTTCAATCAATTACATTACCAAATAAATAAAAAGTTACATTACCCACCGTCAATATTTGGCCGTTTCTATCGAGTGTCAACTCTTTGGATACCTATCCAAATCAATAGGTCAAAGTCAACTTTTTCTATTTCATTGATTGAATAGAAATCTTGGTTTAATAATTCGGTGATTTTGTTTAGTTATTCGAAAATATTTTGAATTAATTATTTAAAGGAATCTATCGAGGATACGACTACAATTAAAGTGACCACCACGAGTAACATAGAGATTTGGATCTACGACAAGTTCCCAAGAGAATAGACTGTGTTCTTCAAAAAACATTAGTAAGTCCCGAAGCCAAACAGTGTTTATGATATTACTATTTATAACTTTTTCTTTTTGTCGACATATACAGATTTACTGTAATTTGTCCTCATTTTCTGCTAAAGATTGGAATCTTCCACGTGTTTACTCCAGATTCAGTTACTGACAATTATTTTTTATTTTTTCCATGACATAATGAGAGTAAGATATTACAAAAATAAGGAATACTCCTCAGAATTTTTGTTCAAAATTAATTTTCACTATAAAATGTTTTGACAGAAACAAGGTTTTTTTTCTATTGAAAACCCAAATTTTTTTAAAAAATTTTCATTATACATTTAATCATGCTAATTGAAGAAAAAAAATTACTTAATCATGCTAGTTGAACCCAAAAAAAAAATCAAGCTAATTATGAAGCCCAAAATATATGGGCCTATTATATGATAGTGGGCCAAGGATGTGCCACTCTTTCGTATCATGCGATTTGGCTGTTGCAATCCGTAGACACCAGTACACCACCGAGCGAGCATCTTCTTCTTCTTCACTTACCGGAATAATCGTAAGCAGCTCCGATTAGTGAAAATGTGTTGCTCTCTCTCTATACAATCTTCAATAGACTTCCGTAATCGAAGTTCCCTAAAAATCCATGGAGATCGAGCAATCTTGACTTCGAACTTAACTACACTGAGGAGGATTCCGTATTTGCCGGAGCGAGATCGCCGGAGAAAGTTGTTACTCTGCTCCGGGAGAAGCGTAGGCTCATTGAGATTCACCGGAAATACTGCCGTCCATCTATGTGGTATTCCTCGTCATCGATTAAGAGTATCTTGCAGCGATGCTCGCCGTTCGCCGGAAGAGACGGCGGCGGAGATGACGGCGCAACCTAAGTTTTCGGAATTTATAACGTCGGAGAGAGTGAAAGTGGTCGCGATGCTTGCACTTGCTCTGGCGCTATGCAATGCGGATCGTGTTGTGATGTCCGTCGCGATTGTTCCTCTTTCGCTTTCTCGTGGATGGAGCAAGTCATTTTCCGGTATCGTTCAGGTTATTCTTCCCAGATTTTTCAAAGAATGCTCATAGATTGTTTGGGGGAAAATTCAGTATTAAGTTTGTTCTTTGCACCAATGTTCTCGTTTGTCTCATACTTTGTTGAATGTTTCTTTTGATAGTCGTCGTTTCTATGGGGATACTTAATTTCTCCAATTGCTGGTGGAACTTTGGTGGACCGATATGGTGGTAAAGTAGTCATGGCATGGGGTGTGGCTTTGTGGTCGTTGGCTACTTTCCTTACACCTTGGGCTGCTGATAGTTCTTTGTGGGCACTTCTTGCTGCAAGAGCTATGGTTGGAGTTGCTGAAGGAGTAGCTCTTCCTTGCATGAACAACATGGTTGCGAGGTAGTGATATTTGTTTCTCGGTATTGTTTCCAAATGTGATAGAGACACACACATGGTTTTGAAACGAGTCAGACTCTGGTTACTGAGATTTATTGGGTTTTTAGTGATGGTACTTTTGATGTAGATGGTTTCCTTCAACAGAACGTTCAAGGGCGGTTGGTATCGCAATGGCGGGGTTTCAGCTTGGGAATGTTGTAGGACTCATGTTGTCTCCTATTCTTATGTCTCAAGGCGGTATATATGGCCCATTTGTAATATTTGGGCTATCGGGGTTCCTTTGGTTGCTTGTGTGGCTCTCTGCGACGTCAAGTGCACCAGATCGACATCCTCAGATTACAAAGTCTGAACTTGAGTATATAAAGCAAAAGCAGCAAACATCTACTGGGGAGAACAAACGAAACACCACAGGTGGAATACCTCCTTTTGGACGCCTTCTCTCCAAGATGCCGACTTGGGCTGTTATAGTTGCAAATTCCATGCATAGCTGGGTATGTATAAAGATTCCTCTCAATTCAACTCTTTCAATCTTGTTACTATGAGGATGTCTTGTGGAAATGGTTAACACCAACTGCTTATGATCAGGTGTTTTCCTATTTGTTGGGATTTATTTAACTGACTTAATGACTTATTTCCAGGGTTTCTTTGTGATTCTTTCATGGATGCCCATATACTTCAATTCAGTAAGGCCCTAGTACCAACAAATTTTAAAATAATTTTTGTTCTTTTTAGTCTTCTTAAGAAATTTATAAGAATATTGTGTCGCAGGTATATCATGTGAACCTCAAACAAGCTGCTTGGTTTAGTGCCGTTCCATGGAGTATGATGGCTTTCACAGGATACATTGCTGGTTTTTGGTCGGATTTGTTGATACGGCGTGGTACAAGCATCACCTTAACGCGAAAAATCATGCAGGTTCGTGATTCCTGTGTCACAAGATTTCATTCAAATAAGAGGTCTCTTAGACTGAAGACTGTATACATATCAGAATGATGTTGAAGTCTGATGCAATAAAATCTGGTGCATTCAGCTGTTTTTTTCTTTGCTGACTGGGAGTTTTTGTTTCTTGTCTTGGCAGTCCATTGGTTTCATTGGTCCTGGAATTTCTCTCATTGGTCTAACGACAGCGAAACAACCTTTAGTAGCGTCAGCCTGGCTTAGTTTAGCCGTTGGGCTTAAATCATTCAGCCATTTGGGGTTTCTTATTAATCTTCAGGTATCCAAGCGTCTGATTCATACTTAACCCACTACAAATCTTGAATATCTTTAACACATTTTCTTCTCGTTTCAGGAAATTGCTCCAGAGTATTCGGGTGTTCTACATGGTACACTTTCTAATTCTCCTTCAATAGACATTGGTTTCCAGAATTCCTATTGGTTCATTATACACAGATAGCTAATTTGTTGTACCTATGAGAAGGAACTAGCCTTAGAATCAATAAAATTTTTGTAGGGGATCTGGAAACATTTTACCAAAAATCTCTAACCGTTTCGGCCTTGTTTTAGGAATGTGTCTTACTGCTGGGACTTTGGCTGCGATAGTTGGCACAGTTGGAACTGGTTTCTTTGTAGAACTATTGGGCTCCTTCCAAGGATTCATCCTTCTTACAGCAATTTTGTATCTCCTTTCTGCTCTCTTTTACAACATATATGCAACTGGAGAAAGAGTCGATTTTGACACACAGGTCCGTCCCTTCTCTTATCCTCCGGGTTATGTTGTTTGCTTTTCCTGTTCTGTTTCATTCATTTTGTATCGATATTTTGCATCCTTCTAATGGTATATGCTGGTCTTCTTAGCAGCTTGAAGGAGACCACAAAGTCACTTAATAGGTGGATCAACTAGTAGAGAAGTTGCAACTCTATATAGAATCAGCTTTTGCTCTTCAAGTAAATATCAGGAACAAGATATATATATATATCTCGGCTTTGTACAGAAACTAGAAACTAGACTATCTCCCCTGGTAATCTCCTTGATAAATAATGAAAAAGTGTACCAAGTTTTCTATGTTCAGTGTCATGAAACGCCTTTGAGAAGATAATGGAAACAATGTTGAGATACTGAAGATTTGTATTATTTGTTTGTTATATGGTTCAATGGTATATAGACACGAGGATTTTCATCAAATATTGTAATAGTTAGATTGAGTAAGAGCACGGAAGCAGAGAAAAGTGAAGTTGCAGGTGCGGATCCGTGATTTGGGACCTTGATGTTCGCGCACTTTCTCTACTTCGTGATTTGCGTACACACGTGTTCGTGTACCTCAGTCCTGGTAATAATTTCACACTTTAGTCCTTTCATTACCGTATTGATACGTAAGCGAGCCACTACGTTTGGCTTTTACTCAAATTGGTTCCCTTTTAGTTCCTCTCTCTGCCAAAATTGTTGAAATTAGAATTTTCAGAATCTCCTCCTTTTTGATTCTTTTCTTTCCTCATTCTTTTAATGAATGTCCAGAATGCGTTATCAATATTGATTTCTTATTAAACTCTTGAAAATGATCAATGGTCCCAAATACGAATACATTGGTGTTCTTTTTGCACGAAAATAATATTAAGGGTGTTGTTAACTAAAAAACAAATAGATGTGGGGGCTCTTGTTAGATATTTCAACAAACAATACAAAAAGTTCTTCGGAGCTTCCTCTGACACATAAAAACTTCACTCCACTCTCTCTTTTCTTGTGATCCGCACACTTTCAATCCTTCCAGAAAAAAAAAAATCAAATCGCTAAAACAAAAACAGAGAATCAAATAAAAAACAAGGAAAATTACGTAATTGTCATTCACCTTCTGAAAAATATCTTACGCTTCGTTTTTAGTATATACTGATTCTCCATAGTATCTTCTCCCTTATTATTAAGCTCTCAAGTGTTTGCTCCTCTCTTTCCAGATTCCGGTTTCGAAATTTGGTATGCTCCATAATCTTCTTTTTTGTGATATTGCATTCGAATTTCACTATAATTTTAGATTTTATTGGTGTTAAGCAAATTTTTATACTGTGGTTATTTCAGGGAGATAAGCGATGGCAAATGCGAATGGAAAAGCTGCGACTAGTTTACCGGAGAAAATATCGGCGAAGGCGAATCCGGAGGCGAATGAAGCTACGGAGATCGCTGGGAATATTATCTACCACGCTAAGTACAGTCCACATTTCTCTCCATTGAAGTTCGGTCCTGAGCAAGCTCTCTACGCTACCGCAGAGAGTCTTCGCGACCGTCTCATTCAGGTAAATCATCAAGTGATTTCTGGACTGTTCCATAAGCTTCGTTTGATGAAGATATATATGTGTATTTGTGTGTGAATGAGAGTGATGTAAACATGAGGTTAAGGTGGTTTGTGTGAATTGTTTTGCAGCTGTGGAATGAGACTTATGTTCATTTTAACAAAGTGGATCCAAAACAAACTTACTACTTGTCAATGGAGTATCTCCAAGGTCGTGCTTTGACAAACGCGATTGGGAACTTGAATCTTCAAGGTCCATATGCCGATGCACTGCGTAAGCTGGGTTATGAGCTTGAGGAGATAGCTGAGCAGGTACTTTTGTGTTACCATTTTCCTCTTTGAAGACTTTGAGGCATTGATATAAATTCTTTTTGATTTTTTTTATTGAAGATGTTTGAGTATTTGTGTCATGAAATTGCAGGAGAAAGATGCAGCTCTTGGAAATGGTGGGTTAGGGAGACTTGCCTCGTGCTTCTTGGATTCGATGGCAACTCTAAATTTGCCTGCTTGGGGTTATGGGTTGAGGTACAGACATGGGCTGTTTAAGCAAATTATCACAAAGAAAGGTCAAGAAGAGATTCCAGAGGACTGGCTTGAGGTGATGATTATCAGTGTGGCGATTTCAACAGATGGTTTTGAGACTGTGACTCATCCTCTTTTAATGCGAATTTGCAGAAATTCAGCCCGTGGGAAATTGTGAGGCACGACGTAGTATTCCCTGTAAGATTTTTCGGCAAGGTGCAAATAAATCCGGATGGATCGTAAGTATCCTTACATGACTGTACTTGAAATTTCTGTGCATATACACTAGTGAGTTTTGCTATGTTGTTCTCTGTTTTTTTCATCGAGCTTGCTATTAAGCATCCCAATGGATCAATTGGCTATTTTGCAGACGGAAATGGGTAGGTGGTGATGTTGTACAAGCTCTTGCTTATGATGTGCCAATCCCGGGATATAACACAAAGAACACAATCAGTCTCCGTCTCTGGGAAGCAAAAGCTAGAGCGGAGGATCTTGATCTTTTTCAGTTCAACGAAGGAGAATATGAATTGGCTGCACAGCTACATTCTCGAGCTCAACAGGTTATGACCCGTCATCTTTACCTACTGCTCCATGTTCTTTTGCTTTGTGGCTTTTTGTTTCTCTCTAACAATGAAGTTGTTTATATGTGCAGATTTGCACTGTGTTATATCCAGGAGATGCTACCGAGAATGGGAAGTTATTACGCTTAAAACAGCAGTTCTTTCTCTGCAGTGCTTCTCTTCAGGTTTGTCAATTTGGTTGTAGGTTCCTTTCATTTTCTTCATTTTTCTTAAGCCATAATGTATTGGATCAACTTTGGCCTCTCTGATGGATGTTATTATGGGCTGTAAACGGTTAATAGCGGGCAAATAAAAATACGATAAAATTTCATGTTGGCATATTAACTGGTAAAAGAATTCCAAAACACTACTACAAGTGCATTACCTTCAATTCAACTGATTCTTGATTTTAATATTTCCTCTTCACAATATTGGAACCCATTGCAGGATATTATATCAAGATTTCATGAGAGGAGTACGGCCGAAGGCAGCCGGAAATGGTCAGACTTTCCAAGCAAAGTTGCTGTTCAAATGAATGACACACACCCAACTCTTGCAATCCCTGAGCTCATGCGATTGCTAATGGATGACAATGGACTTGGCTGGGATGAGGCTTGGGATGTGACATCAAGGTAAAACATTTATGCGTGAAACCTTTTAATATTTCCATTTTTCACACTTTTCTGCTGTGACTTATTTATATGGTTTACAGGACCGTTGCTTACACCAATCACACTGTCCTTCCTGAAGCGTTGGAGAAATGGTCACAATCGTTGATGTGGAAGCTTCTTCCTCGCCATATGGAAATAATTGAAGAGATTGACAAGAGGGTATTTTGCTGATCATTCTAAGGATTCGTTTCTGTCATCTGTTGCAACTTGCAATAATAGAATATTTACTATACTGCAGTTTGTGCAAACCATTCGCGATACACGAGTTGATCTTGAGGATAAGATTTCAAGTTTGAGCATCTTAGACAACAATCCACAAAAGCCTGTGGTGAGAATGGCTAACTTATGTGTAGTATCCTCACATACGGTAAGTGGCCCCACTGTCAAAATTATGTTATATTGTTTCTAAATCCTATGCAGTCTTTTTGGTTTCAAGTGCTAATTATGAGGGCCTTTTCGCAGGTGAATGGAGTTGCTCAGTTACACAGTGATATCTTGAAGGCTGAGTTATTCGCAGACTATGTCTCGATATGGCCAAACAAATTTCAAAACAAGACTAATGGCATCACACCTCGAAGGTGGCTACGTTTCTGCAGCCCTGAGCTCAGTGATATAATCACAAAGTGGTTGAAGACTGACAAATGGATCACCGATCTTGACCTACTTACTGGTCTTCGGCAGGTCTGATTTTTATTTATTTGATACCAGATCTGGAATTGGGTTTTTATCTTGTCTTCTGATGTTATCTTTTCTTCTTATAGTTTGCTGACAATGAGGAACTCCAATCTGAATGGGCTTCTGCAAAGATAGCCAATAAGAAACGTTTGGCTCAATATATAGAGCGTGTGACTGGTGTTAGTATCGATCCAACAAGCTTATTTGACATACAAGTTAAGCGTATCCACGAATACAAGAGGCAGCTGATGAACATTCTTGGGGTAATATACAGATTCAAGAAACTAAAGGTATACTTGGCTCACCCATTTATGTGGATTCCTAGTAGTTTTTCTATGTTTCCCCCTTGTGTTAAAAGTTATGGTAGACCTGTAAAAGAGTTCAGATACTTCAGGGTATTCCCTTTCCTCCGGCTAAATTTTATCTTGAGTTTTCTACATGTTGTTTCCAGCCAAAGCTCATAAAACTACTTTTGCAGTTTTTTATACCTTAACCAGAGGAAAAGGTCCTTAACCCACCGCAATTCTAATATTTGGCGGCAAGGCATGTATTATTTGTGTGACATTCTCTTGTGCAACTGAATGTTACAGGAGATGAAGCCTGAGGAAAGGAAGAAAACAGTTCCTCGTACTGTCATGATTGGGGGTAAAGCATTTGCAACATATACAAATGCAAAACGGATAGTGAAGCTGGTGAATGATGTGGGTGACGTTGTTAACAGCGATCCAGAGGTCAACGAATACCTAAAGGTAACACTGCTTGACTCTTCTTAGAACGTTTTACCTGTAACTTAGAGGTGGTTAAGCACGATGCTTTGCCTGAGATTGTTTTTGATCAGATAATGTCAATATTAAACATGTATGCATCTCTCAAGATGAACTTGGTTTCTTTTGGTGAACTCTATTGCTACTCAAGCCTCCTTTCTGAAAGCGAAGCTTTCTTACTGTAGCCAAGCCAGATGCCAATGCAATAAATCACTGTTTCTCCTTTTATTTTACTGAACATGGCTTAAAGAAGTTCTAACTGGTTCTAACGGATTTGCCTCTCCAGGTGGTATTTGTTCCAAACTACAACGTCACTGTAGCGGAGATGCTTATACCCGGAAGTGAGCTATCTCAACACATCAGCACAGCAGGCATGGAGGCAAGTGGTACCAGCAATATGAAATTCGCTCTCAATGGTTGCCTTATCATAGGAACCCTTGATGGGGCTAATGTTGAGATAAGAGAGGAGGTTGGCGAAGAAAATTTCTTTCTTTTTGGTGCAACAGCCGATCAGGTCCCTCGACTGCGTAAAGAAAGAGAAGACGGACTGGTATGCCATTCTCTCCTTTTCTCCCATGCAAAATTCTTGTCTCTGTGGAACAAATGCGAACCACCATACCATAAAAAGCCTTGTAATGAATTCTCCATATGCTTCTGTACTTTCTCTGACATGAAATGTTTATGTGCCTGTCAAAACTTATCAGTTCAAACCCGATCCTCGGTTCGAAGAGGCAAAGCAGTTTGTCAAAAGTGGAGTGTTTGGGAGCTACGATTATGGTCCGCTCCTTGATTCTCTTGAGGGTAACACAGGTTTTGGACGTGGTGATTACTTCCTGGTTGGGTATGACTTCCCCAGCTACATGGATGCTCAGGCCAAAGTTGATGAAGCTTATAAGTAAGTCCATCTCTTAAACCAACTTGACCTTTCATAAGCTTTTTTAAGTTTATACAGAAACTGAATTCATACGAATATTCAAGTTCTTCAATGTGAAATGTTGTCACAATGTGTTGTGACAGGGACCGGAAGGGGTGGCTGAAAATGTCGATATTGAGCACAGCCGGGTCAGGAAAGTTCAGCAGTGACCGTACGATAGCTCAGTATGCCAAAGAGATTTGGAACATCGAGGCTTGTCCTGTTCCATAAGTCCTTGTATCGTTCGAACAGACGCTGCCTTTCCTTACCAAGCCATCTCATCCACATCTCCAAAGTCGATATATATTATATAGATCTCATAAGAATATAACCAAAATGAAATAAATGATAAACCTTTTCGTATGTATATGTTCTTGTTGTTTGCAATATTTTAATTTGCTCAAGGAAAAACGTTCTGTAAAATGCTGAATGAATTTGGTTTAATGATTGTTTTGGTCGCAATCAATTCATTCTGCTCAATCAAACTTTCTTTTTGTATTGTGGTTTTTCACTTTCTTATTACAAGTTTGATTATGTGAATTTGTGTTACACATTTGATTTTACTTGGGATAACATAATTTTTTTATGCATTATGGAAATCTTGATGACACAAGTTGTCACACAACGATGCCACTGGTACAAAACTACTAAGCTACAAGATATTTCTTGATCAAGGGATTATGAATTTTATTTAGAGGTGACTCTAAAAGCCAGACAAGTATAACTTTATCTAAAAACTGATTGATGCTTAATTAATTATCCAAACTGAAGAAAGTAGAATCAAATTCTATAAAGCTGAACTCAAACAAAGTGAAATTCTATAGCTTTAATATTTTATTCAAAGAGATATGGGTTAGGGAATATTACAAAATCTACCACATTTCAACAAGTGGCATTCAAAATCTACCACAATCTCAAAAAGCTTTCAAAATCTACCATATTCCAATAGCACATGTGGAATGCTGGACCAAAATACCCCTGATTGGGACAGAGTCTGTGTCAGAGACAGACTTGGGACAGAGTCTGTGTCAGAGACAAGACAGTTTCGTTTGGTGCTTCCAAAGAAGGAGCAGGTCTGCAATAAATGCTGCACGGTTATTTAAATAATATATTATATCAGAGACAAATTCAGATTGAATGGGTGATATAATTAGATCATGGACAAATTCAGATTGAATGGGTGATATAATTAGTTCGAGGACAGGTTCCAAACGAATGGGTAATAGAATTAGATCGAGGACAAGTTCATATCGAATGAATAATAGAATTAGATCGGGGACAAGTTCATTTCGAATGAGTACAAGTTCAGATCGAATGGGTAATAGAATTAGATCGGGGACAAGTTCATATCGAATGAGTAATAGAATTAGATCACGCTCAAGATTGAATGGGTGATATAATTAGATGAGTACAAGTTCAGATCGAATGGGTAATATAATTAGATCGGGGACAAGTTCATATCGAATGAGTAATAGAATTAGATCGGGGACAAGTTCATATCGAATGAGTAATATAATTAGATCGGAGACAAGTTCAGATAGAATGGGTAATAGAATTAGATCGGAGACAAGTCAAAACGAATGAGTAATATAACTAGATCAAAAATTGAGCGTGATGATGTTTATCATCCAATTCTCTTGACTGTCCATCGTCAGATAGTGAAGTTTTGTCCGCCAGAGATCTGGATTTACTCGGGGACAACTGGATTTTTTTTGTTATTTTGCAATAGAAGAAAAAAAAATTCAATAATCTGGGTAGGTGAAGCAATAATGCTCAACTAATGAGAACAAATCTAAATAAAATTCGAAACCCTTAAATGAGAACAATTGGTGGACAAGATGTGGGATTCATGATAATAGAGCAAGATGATAAAATCGGGGACAAGATCTAGACGCAACAGAGAATTTCCAATCGGGGACAAGATCTAGAGACAAAAATGAAAGCGTTTATTATGAGACAAGATCTAAAGAAGAAAGAGAAAGGGAAAGTGAGAGAGAGATGAAAGTGTCCGCCAGAGATCTGGATTTACTCGGGGACAACTGGATTTTTTTGTTATTCTGCAAATAGAAGGAAAAAATATTCAATAATCCGGGTAGGTGAAGACAATAATGCTCAACTAATCTGTGGACCAAAATAGATGGTGAAAAATCTAAATAAAATTCGAAATCCTTAAATGAAAACAATTGGTGGACAAGATGTGGGATTCATGATAATAGAGCAAGATGATGAAATCGGAGACAAGATCTAGACGCAACAGAGAATTTCCAGTTGGGGACAAGATCTAGAGACAAAAACGAAAGTGTTTATTATGAGACAAGATCTGAAGAAGAAAGAGACAGAGAAAGGGAAAGTGAGAGAGAGACGAAAACGTTTCGTTTTCTCTCAAGGGGATAATAATGTGGAGTTAAAGCGCACAGATTTCAAGAGAGGAGAGATTAATAGGAAATGGAAAAAGTGCAGGTTGTCAAGTCGTGAAAACTGCCATCAACTGTGAGGGCAAAATTGTCAATCTACAACAAAATGTGGTATGAGTTGAAAGATGGAGAGGAATGTGGTAGATTTTGAAAGAAATAGGGAAAATGTGGTAGATTTTGTAGTTTTTCCTATGGGTTATCAATTAATTATTTTTTTGAGAATATAATATTAATTCAAAATAATTACTGTATTTGTTAGCAAGTGGGCCTAAATAAAAGCCCATAAGATATATAAAGACAGCAGACATTCCTAATTTGTAGCTATGAAACGGCACGGCGTTCCACAGCCGCAGAACTCAACCGGAGAGAAACCTCTTTGTTCTTTACTTTCACCGGACCGATCGCTGAGAAAGTTTACTTCGGAACGAGAGACGGCAAGTAAAGGGAATGCGAAGAAGATAACGATATAGAGAAAGCACTATGAACAGAGTCCAAGCAGGCAATGAGCTCGGCTTCCGTGTCGGATTCTCCGGTCATGGTGGTCACCTCCGCGTCGAGCCTCTTTACACGGCCGAGAGAGACGACGCCGTGAACTCACTTCCCGATTTCGTATCCGTAAGTTTTCTGATTTAGCGGCACGAACACTTGATCACGTCTTCAAAATTGAATTGTGACGCAATTTGATATGCTCACTTAGTTTGTTTTGCTAATAGCTGTGCGTTTCTGTGTTTTTGACTATAATATGATGTTGGTTTCCGTATTTTGTAGTTACTAGGTCTTAGCGTGATATTACTTGGTATTTTCCTTCAACAATCGTAATGGAATTAGAAATTTATTGGGATAATATTGGACTATCTGGTTGCTTGATTAGGGAAGAGTTACTTAGAGTTGTATCATGTATTATGTGTGAAGAGAGGAAACAGGTAAATCATTAGAAATTCTTGTTCAATGCTAGTTATCTGTGACATGAGAAACTCCAGATTATTTTTTCATAGAAATGTATCCAATTGTGGATGCTCTTACATGTTCAGATTTGCACGCTGATGTCGTGTTTCTTTTGCTTCGTATCTAAGTATTTACAAAGTCTTGGTCATTAGTAAAGCTTTATGGCTTCGGAAATGCTTATTTATGTTTGCGTATATGCTTGTTTCCCAGCCTCCTGCATTTGCCAAGGAAACAAAAGAATCAATAAAGAAACATATTGAGGAGAAATATCTCCTACCAAGACTGGAACCTGATCAATTTTCTGCTGAAAAAGCTGAGAATCAGTGGGATTTTGATTGGTTTTCCAGGGTGAAGGTGCCCCTTCAACCCTCTTTGCCAAGGTCCGTTGTGGTTCCGACTTGGGAGTTGCCATTCAGGCGTCAAAAAGAGGATACTGAGAACGGAGTGTGGGAGCCAAAATCAGTGGAGGTAACTCATTTTTTTCCTTCAAATCGTGGAATATCTTAAATAAACTAGTTCATTTAGACAGTGATATTCTTCAAGAGTCTGGAACTTTTTCGTAGAAGAATGACCAGCTATTAGCTTTCTGTTTCTGACTCTAGTTGGAGAAATGGATTGTCATATTATCTTAGGTGGATTTGTCAGACCAAATGTATGGAGATCAAGATTCTGGATTTTTTCCACGAATGGTAGGACCTCCCAAGGATTTTCTGAGAGGAAGTGTCAACAATCGCCCTTTTCGTCCAGGTGGCTTGGAGGATTCACAGTCTTCAGAGAGAGCCCTTCCAGAGGGTGTCTCTAGTGGCCAATGGGTACAGGAATTGCTCAATGGGGGTCCTGCTCAAACTGTTCCTCCTAGTTTTAAGCAGAGTTTAGATCTTGGAGATCTGATGGTATGTTATCCTATGATATCACTATCGAATTTTGTAATTTCATAAATTTATTTATGATTCAGTGTTGATTGATTCCTCCTCTTTTCTTTTATACTTTAAAGCCATATCCCCAAACATGGAGCGTTTATGAGGATCAGAGTTCACATGGCAATGCTTCAGATGAAAATTCGGTCTGTAGATCAATGTCACTGGTGTACATAAAATTATTTTACATTTAGATGTGGTAATAAACTCTTTTTTACTGTTCTCGCATTATAAATACCTCCAGAGCAAGTTGTCTATTCAGTTTGACGATCTGTTCAAGAAGGCATGGGAAGAAGATACTTTCTCCGAACTTGAGAGAGATGGTGTGTTTAATCATTCATGTTCAATTTCTATAATCGTCACATACATTTGATTTTTATATTTTTCGGATAATCAAAACTGTCATGAAGATCATACAGCTGGATCTGAGTCTCCAAAGGCAGAAGCTGAACCCGAAGCAAAAGCGAGCATAAGCAATGAAGTCAGCAAGGGACTAGAGACTGACATCACTGTGCTGGATGAGATTTTGTCATCAGCAAAAACAGCAATATTGACAGACGAGGCAGTTACTGGGAACAGCGATAAACAACTACGGAAAGAGGTAAGAATCTGGATTTTGCATTTTGAGATTTCATTTTCCCACTTATAAACGTGATTTGGGGTGTGTTCTTTTTTTAGGGATGGGCCACGAAAGGAGATAGCCAAGACATTGCAGACCGGTTTTATGAGCTTGTTCCTGACATGGCGATTGAATTCCCTTTCGAATTGGACAACTTTCAGAAGGAGGTATTTCCCTAGACTTTTTAAATTTATGGATGTTTGAGGAACGTGCCTGGTTTATCTTTTACTTGTGAGTTTTCAGTAAATAACTAAGTGTCGTATGCCTACAGGCTATCTGTTGTTTAGAAAAGGGGGAGTCTGTTTTTGTAGCAGCACATACATCAGCGGGGAAGACAGTTGTTGCAGAATATGCATTCGCTTTGGCCACCAAGGTAGAGAATTATTTAGAACATCGATCACATTCGTATTTTAGATTTCTTTGTTCTGTTCGCTGATCAATTTCCCCCCTGTGTTCAGCACTGTACACGAGCTGTTTATACTGCTCCAATTAAAACCATCAGCAACCAAAAATACAGAGATTTTTGTGGGAAGTTTGATGTAGGACTTCTCACAGGTGATGTTAGCATAAGGCCAGAGGCATCTTGTCTGATCATGACTACTGAAATATTAAGGTCAATGCTTTATCGTGGTGCTGATATCATACGTGATATAGAATGGGTAAAAGAGCTTTCTGATGTTTTACTTTCTTTTGAGTTTGATATTGTACTCAAATCGCTCCATTTCTAAGAAGCCTTTGTAGTTCTGTTTGAAACTCCAATCACGTGACCTTGTTGCCGTTCCTCTTACTGGCAGGTTATATTTGATGAAGTTCACTATGTCAATGACGTAGAGAGAGGGGTTGTTTGGGAAGAAGTCATCATCATGTTGCCAAGGCATATAAATTTTGTCCTCCTTTCTGCAACGGTACTTCTTAATGCAACAATGTGCATGCGTTTAGAAATTTCTAGTTCTTTTGTTTTTCATGCAACTAATCTTTGCCTATGAATTTTCTCGTGAGATGAGTTTGAAAGGAGTAGGTGAATTTTGTTGTTTTTTTTTTGCGTTGGGTCTCTGTTGGTCACGTTCCTTATGAACTAACCCTTCAGTTTCTCGCATATATGGAGATACATATGGCTTCATGGTTATTTTCCCATCCTTTTTTCCCCCATGTGCCTCTGAACTTATACATGTATAATTTCTTGTAGGTGCCAAACACATTTGAATTTGCTGATTGGATTGGCCGAACAAAACAAAAAGAGATACGTGTTACTGGGTGAGATATAATGTATCCTGGTTAAATAATTGTTAATTTAATTCAATGATTGATATTGAAGTTATTAATTTCATATTTGTATGGGTTTTGTTATCAGCACGACAAAAAGACCAGTTCCCCTAGAGCATTGTCTATTTTATTCTGGAGAACTCTACAAAGTTTGTGAGAATGAAGTTTTTATTCCTAAAGGGATAAAGGATGCTAAAGATTCACAAAAGAAGAAGACTTCAAATGCAGTTAGTGTCGCTCCTAAACAGTATACGGGATCTTCAGCTCATCAAGATGGGAACAAATCTCAGAAACATGAAGCTCATTCTCGTGGCAAGCAGAATAAACACTCAAGTGCAAAAGATGTGGGAAAATCCTCTTACAGTGGTAACAGTCAGAACAATGGGGCATTTAGACGATCAGCAGCTTCAAATTGGTTACTGCTTATCAACAAGCTCTCAAAAAAGTCCCTATTGCCAGTATGTTAGATGTCGCTTTTGTTTCTTATATTCAATCTTAGTGTTGCCCATTCTGGTCGTTATGTCTAACTTTTTAATTTTTCCTTTCCCATTAGGTGGTTGTCTTCTGTTTCTCGAAGAATTATTGTGATAGGTGTGCCGACGCCTTGACTGGGACCGATCTCACCAGTAGCTCTGAGAAAAGTGAAATCCGTGTCTTTTGCGATAAAGCTTTTTCAAGATTGAAAGGGTCTGATCGGAATTTACCCCAGGTTGGTTATCTTAAGACTTTCCTGTCTTCTCACATATTAAATTTATAGAGGTACCTTGGTTTCCTACACATTAACTGTGGGGGGACACATTTTATAGGTTCTCAGAGTCCAAAGCTTACTTCATAGAGGAATTGGTGTTCATCATGCTGGGTTGCTTCCAATTGTAAAGGAAGTTGTTGAAATGCTTTTTTGCCGTGGTGTTATTAAGGTAGGCTTAAAGACTCAGGGACTTGTGTTATTATTTGAGCCTACCCCATTAATACAACGCTGGAGTTAATAGTTATCTATGCTTATGGTTGCTGCTTTTAGGACATCTAATTGCCATGTTTTCGTTATCTTCCGAAACGCTTCAGGTAATCTTTTTTTATTAATCTTCCTGCAGGTGCTATTTTCAACGGAGACATTTGCCATGGGGGTTAATGCTCCAGCTAGAACGGTGAGGCTATTTCGATTTTTATTACCAATGTTAATCTGATGCTACAATGTTAAGTGGGTTATTCTTTACACATAGGTATCATCATATCATGTGGGGGAACAAGTGTGGGTATTCTGATAAGCATATTATTCATATAAATAACTTCTCCACGATATTTCGCTACAGGTCGTTTTTGATGCTTTGAGGAAGTTTGATGGCAAGGAATTTAGACAATTGCTTCCTGGAGAGTACACTCAAATGGCAGGACGTGCTGGCAGAAGAGGACTTGACAAAACGGGCACAGTTGTTGTCATGTGTCGCGATGAAGTTCCAGATGAGAGTGATCTGAGGCGTGTAATTGTTGGAAGCGCAACAAGACTAGAATCTCAGTTTCGACTAACCTACATAATGATCCTCCATCTTTTACGTGTTGAAGAATTGAAGGTATCTCAATGTCTGGACCATTGATCTGCCATGGGTATTGCTACCAAGCCTTTTTCTTGACTTTTTCTGACTCGCCAGTTTTCAAATTGTTGTTATTGTTAGGTGGAGGACATGCTTAAAAGAAGTTTTGCTGAATTCCATGCCCAGAAGAAACTGCCCGAGAAACAACAGCTTCTCATGAGAAAACGTTCTCTACCAATCAAAAATATCGAGTAAGGCCAAACCCTCATCTTACTGATACTTGAAAGACTGTAAACCTACTGAATTTTTATACTCTGATGGATCGCCAAGCTTTTTGTAGTCTCCGTAGAATTGTAAAGAACTCATTTATTCTATTATCTTGTTTGTGTCACCTCTGTATTCAACTTCTATGTAGAATTGATCTATTGATTTATTCATTCAGATGTATTAAAGGTGAACCGGCAATTGAAGATTACTATGACATGTATATGGAAGCAAATGAATATAACAACAAGATGTCGGAAGCAGTAATGCAGTCTCCTTATGCCCAGAATTTTCTTGTACCAGGAAGAGTAGTGGTCATGAAATCTGGAACGGTGAGACCCTGTCTCCACCACTCTTTTATCTGGTTCATAAATTGGTTTCTCATGTGTGTAATTTTACAGGGCATAGACAATTTACTCGGAGTCGTTCTGAAGGGACCTTCCAACACTAACAGACAATATGTTGTTTTGGTGATAAAATCTGAAATACCGCCACCAGAGAAAAATATGGTCAGCATTGGCAAGAAAAGCTCAGAGCCTTCTCAAGGTTATTTTGTTGCGCCCAAATCAAAACGTGGTTTTGAAGAAGAATTTTATACAAAGCCGAGCTCTCGTAAAGGTTCCGTTGTGATAAAGATAGAGCTCCCGTACCATGGAGTCGCTGCTGGTGTAGGTTACGAGGCTAAAGGGTTTGATAACAAAGAATTTTTGTGCATATGCGATAGCAAGATAAAGATTGATCAGGTGCGCCTACTCGAGGATGGGAACAAGTCAGCTTTTTCTCAGACGGTTCAACAGCTTTTGGATCTGAAATCAGACGGAAACAAGTATCCTCCTCCTCTAGACCCAATAAAAGGTTCTTAAACTAAATTATAACCATGTATCAGTTTTTCCTGCTTTAAATTCATTTCCCTCTTAAATTCATTTCATGATTCTTCAGATTTGAAGCTGAAAGATGCTGAGAGTGTGGAGACGTACTATAAATGGACCAGCCTATTGCAAAAGATGTCCATGAATAAGTGCCACGGTTGTGTCAAATTGGAAGAGCACATGAAGTTAGCTAGGGAGATTAAGAAGCATAAGACGGATCTCAAAGATCTTGAATTTCAAATGTCCGATGAAGCCCTATTACAGATGCCTGCGTTTCAGGGCCGGGTACGTTCAAATGAGAAAGTCCACTTGCATTTTACTCTTATATATGATGATTTAGAGTAACATGTAGAGCTCTAATCTCTTTTTGCAGATCGATGTTCTGAAGAACATTGGGTGTATAGATGATGACCTCGTCGTCCAAATCAAAGGCCGTGTCGCTTGCGAGATGAATTCTGGGGAAGAGTTGATTTGCACTGTGTGTCTGTTCGAGAATCAATTCGAAGAATTAGAACCAGAAGAAGCAGTGGCTATAATGTCTGCCTTTGTCTTCCAACAGAAAAACACTTCAGCGCCTTCCCTTACTCCTAAGCTGGCTAAAGCTAAACAAAGGTTTGTTTCGATCACTCTCTTTCCCTTCTCATATTTACTAACAGTAATTGATCTGACCTGATTGATCTAATCATTGATCCTCTTTTGCATAGACTCTATGATACAGCAATCAGACTTGGTGAACTTCAATCTCAGTACAATTTACAAATAGACCCTGAAGAATATGCCCAGGAGAATCTCAAATTCGGTCTGGTCGAAGTCGTCTATGAGTGGGCAAAGGTTTGTTGTAACCAGAGAGCTATCTTTCTTCAACATTGGGCAATTCACACATTTTTTTTTATCATATATTCTTGATTTTTTTCAGGGGACTCCATTTGCAGAGATATGTGAACTGACGGATGTCCCGGAAGGTCTGATAGTTCGAACCATTGTGAGATTGGATGAGACATGCCGTGAGTTCAAGAACGCAGCCGCCATTATGGGGAACTCAGCGTTACACAAGAAAATGGATGCGGCTTCAAATGCTATAAAACGTGACATCGTCTTTGCGGCTAGTCTGTATGTGACCGGAGTATAAGATTTGTTTATAAATCTGACCAGATACGCTTCTCACTTAACTTGAAATTCAAATCACTAAACATGTCTGCAACGATGTTTGATCGTTAAATGTCTTAAACTCCTGCAGAATCTGTAAGGCAGTTCCTTGGCCCATTGAATATAGTAGTTAAGTTTTTCGTTAAAGCTTTCTGTTACGACTATTGCATTCTTAGTATGGTAGAAAAGAACATTTCCAGAATCGGGTATTAAAAACCGGCCAGATACAAGTCGAACTGAGATTACAGAAATGGATTGACATATACTAGTAAAAAAAAACTCATATTCCTCAGCTTTCCATTCAAGCGTTAAAAAGTTCACTTTGATACACGAACTCTGGTGAAGATAGCCATCAACTTAGGCACTAGCTTGTCGTGCTTCATCACATACCTTTTCAAGAACTCCTGATCAGTACATACCAAGACAGATGAAATCGGAGGGTTTTCACTACCAATCAATCCTTTCGACATGAGAGCTTTGATTACGTTAGTCCTTGGCACTATCCTCTTCTCCAAGCTGTATCCAAGTACCGCAGGGATCAAAACTACATCCTCTAGTGGCCAATTCATTTTCTTCACCAAAACCTCAAACTTCTTCCTCACCGTCTCTGCAGTATATGCAGTGCACTGAGGATATCGCTTAACCATTATCTTGAACTCATCTCTACTGAATCCTAAGTTTAGAAACGTTTCAATAGAGTCCAATATCTTCTGCTCAGAAGCTCGTATGCATTGTGGACGAGTCTTCAACACCGAAATGACCTCTTCCTCCATCAAACCACACTTCTTCAGTGTTTCAAACATCAGAATTATCTTCTTCTCCGAGAATTTCAAAAAGAAAGGCCACTTCTTGAAAATTGCCCATATATCAACTTCACTAAAGCCTAACCTTTTATAAACATTCACTTTCTCTTATATCGTTTTCTCGCTCATTTTGTAAAGTACATGCAAAGCTTCCACAAACGTTGATTTCGCCGGATCAAAACCCATATCAACAACTTTCTTGAGAGTTTCTTCAAATTTCTCTTTACCACAAACAGGTTGATAATTAGAGATGACCAATGGAAACAACAACCTCTGAGGCACTCCCAATTCTCTTAAAACCGATATATTTCGGATTTTGTTCCCTTTCTTACCTTCTGGCCAAGAATGACATAAACTTTTACCATCTTCCATAATGTCCTTGACGAAATCATAGTACAAGCTAATAGATTTCTCCCCTTTCTTTCCCAAGATTGTTGGAACGTTCGAAACAATCTCTGTGAACTCAGAGCTTGAAGCTCCTCTAGACTGCAAAAACTGAAGCTTTGGACGAAGAGATTTCTCAGCATCAATTACAAGCAATCTTGGGTAAGCCCTAATGATCCTAGAGATTTGAGAATCTTTAAACCCATTACTTCTAAGAAGATTCAGAACAGAATCCGGATTTACTTTGTCTTCGAAACTGACTTTCTTTGAGATTGATTCTGCAATTTTTTTAGTTAAACCCAATGATTCAACTAGATAAGAGACAGTGAAAGTTGTTCCCTTTGGACTCACATCTTTAGCTATTGCAGAAGAAAACGATTTGGTGGTAAAAGCAAATGCATTTTGCAAAATACTCACTGTAACTCTTAAATTACGCCATTTCTGCAATTCCACAGACCTTCTTCCATGGAGTATTAAAGAAAACATGAGAAGAAGCAGAGAGCTCAAAGAACCAGTGATGATGAGTGTTCGATTATTCAAGAAAAATGAAATTAGGGTTTATGAGGAAGAAGAATTAACAATTGGGCCTAATGGGCCAAGAAATAATTAAAAGCCCATTGAGTTCATTAGGGTGGAGGGAAATTTTGGCGCCACTCACTCTCCCATTTATGGCGGAACTACGACGCTTCTTCATCATCACAACAACAACAAGTCGACCACAATTGAAATTAGGGTTTCTCTGCAACTCCTTAAACACACGCTTAAAGCCTCTTCGTTTTCCAATTTCAACAATGGCCTGTGTCGAGACGAAGAACAACAACAACAGTTCCGATGCCGTCAACGAACCATCACCTAAACTCCAAAAGCTCGATCAAAACGGAATCCATGGCGATTCATCATCATCACCATTCTTCAAAGTGAAGAAACTCTCCGAGAAAGCTGTTTTACCAACAAGAGGCTCATCACTCTCCGCTGGATACGATCTCTCAAGTGCGGTGGATTCAAAAGTTCCAGCGAGAGGTAAAGCTCTTATCCCAACGGATCTAAGTATCGCTGTTCCCGAAGGAACTTACGCGAGGATTGCGCCGAGATCGGGTTTGGCTTGGAAACATTCGATTGATGTTGGTGCTGGTGTGATTGATGCTGATTACAGAGGACCTGTTGGTGTGATTTTGTTTAATCATTCTGATGTTGATTTTGAGGTTAAGTTCGGAGATCGAATCGCGCAATTGATTATCGAGAAGATTGTGACTCCTGATGTTGTTGAGGTTGAAGATTTGGATGATACTGTTCGTGGTGATGGTGGTTTTGGTTCTACTGGTGTCTGAGTGATGATCATCTTCTTCGTTTAAGAATGTTTAATTTAGGTTTATTTCGTCGAACAGTTTGTGGGCATTATTGTACTATCTCTTTGCTTCATCTTTAGACTATCTTTCAATCTTCAAAAAAATTTGCTTTATCCAAAAAAATAGTCTCAATCTAAATTAATTTCACCAAACAAAATTGATAATCCATCAAACAAACAAACCCTCGCTGTTTTTTTTTCATACAAATGAATCAATTTCAAGAAAAGAAAAAGAAAAAAGAGAGGACTTCACAAAAACCAAGCCAAAACAAAGAGGAGCTCTCTATAATGGAGAGAGCAATAAATCAAAAGCAAATAGAGACAGTTGATTATAACAAAAACATAACCACTGACTCTTTTTTTTTCTATTCACAAAAATGAGACTCTAGACGTCTCAAGCGAATTTAGGCTTAGGTAAGGATGTGTTGCTGCTGCTGCCGCCACCGCTGTGGTGTTGGTGGTGGGTGTGGTGGTTGTGGTGGTGGAATGAGCCGATTTTCTGAATCCATAATTTATGACCTTTCTTTAGTTCTGGACAGATCTGGCTAGGTAAAAGATTCAGTCTTCCTTCGCTTGTCAGAGACTTCTTAAAATGTTCCAACACTTTGACAATCTGCCAGAATTCTGGTCTCTTGTCTGTTTGCAATGACCAACATAGCTCCATCAGCTCTTTCATGGCCGCTGGACAATCCTTCGGTATAACCGGTCTAATGTTCTGGCCAATATCAAAACAAAACAATTCGAAATGGTTAAAAACAGCTGAACAATAATGATCTAACTCAAGTCATCAGATTTTCTTTTGTTCTATAATCAAATCCTAAGTTAGGCATGATTCGTGTAAGCTTGGAGTCAGATCTCTGCAAGATCACAATCATGAAATAAGGAGGAGATGCAGAATGAATTTACCTTGTTTATGACTGCGTAGGCAACTTGGGCAGCCAATTTCATCTCCTCATATGGAACTGCTCCAGCTACCATTTCCCATAAAAGAAGTCCAAAACTATAAACATCGCACTTCCGTCCATGTGGTATCCGTTTTAAAACTTCAGGTGCCATCCACCTATAGGTTCCTGTGTTATCCCCCAAAACATCACAGTACTCCTCCTCGCACGCTATGCCAAAGTCAGCAATCTTCAAGTGAAAGTCTTTGTCAATCAAAACATTTTCTGGCTTAAGATCCCGATGAACTATCTCTCTTGAGTGAATGTATTCCATTCCTCTGGCAATATCCAGCCCAAACTCGATTAGCTGTTGCAAAGGAAGGGATTTCTGCTCGAGCTTGTGCAGATATGATCTTAAAGACCCTCGAGGTACATACTCCGTGATGATACAGTTTCCAGTACTCACTCCAACAAACTGTTTCAGTATATCATCAATCAGAGGAAAAAAGTCAAACAAAAAATACTCATAATTTTCAAAGAGAGTTGTAAAATGTATTGTTCAGTTTCCTTTAATGAAATTAACCACACCAAAGGCACAATTCATATTTCATACAACCTAACCGACATAATATAAACTCACCTTAACGACATTTGGATGGCTTAGTCGAGATAAAAGAGTGGCTTCCTTGATAAACTCTTTTTCTAAACAAGCTTCCAAGAATCTGTCGTCACTATCCTCAGGCGCTGTGATAATCTTCAGAGCAACAGCTTTGCCTTCGTATTCTCCATGATAAATCTGGCTATATTTCCCGTGCGCAAACCTATCCCCATAAGACAACTTAGACACATCAATGAGGTATTCTTCAAGCACTCCTGCAGAACATACTTTAGAACCTCTATAGTCAACAGACTTTGAAGACCTCTTATCTATCTTGCTCTTTTCCCTCTCTTGAGTTTTCACCATAGTATGATCCCTAATAGGACCCGAGTGTGATAGGGACCGTAGACTAAACGATTTTTTCTCAGGAGAACCTTTGCGGGACAACTTTGCCTTCATTCTCTTCTCTGGTTCCATTCTTCTAGGATGTGGAGTAGAAAACCTCTTAATATCAGATTTTGCTTCCTTAAAAGCATCAGAAAGAGCCATATGAGGCGACGGAGAGACAGACCTCTCCTTATTACTGACTGGATTTCTCTGTATCTCAGTACCAACAACACTACAACAACTCAAACCCACCGGCTGCTGCGTACTCTGAGAAATTCCTACAAGTGATTTCAGATCAGATGGTGAGCTCAAAGTCATTCTTTTCAATCCAGAAGTCCTATCTGAGTTTGATTCTAAGCTCGGTGTAATCATACGATAACAAACAGTATGAGAGAAATTTGCCCTCCTAATCCAAGAAGTAACCTCTCCATCCATGTTTAAAGCCCGCAAAACCAAAAGTTACTAGAAAGCTCAAAACACTAAAACTTGGTAAAGAAGAAACTCTAATCAAGCGAAACCATGAAGACGAATAAGACGAGTATCAATCTCCAACAACAATCTCGTCTTCACAGATCCATTGAAGAAACACCATCTATCTTCCTCAACCATTAAATCAGTAATCAAAATTTTAAATCTCCCTAAGAACACAGATATTTCCCTTGCCTAGAGTGTTGAACACATCACCCAAAAATCGCCGGAAAATTTGTGAATTACACCACCAACAACTATATATGCGTTCTTCCTAATAAAAATCAACCAAATCAAAGAACAACATGTATATTAAGAAACGAATTCGTTTGACTGATGAATCAGAGATAAAGATATAGAAATCGAGAACGTACCTGAAACAAAACTATGGAGCGTGAAAGCTCGGAGAAACAGGAATAAGAATAATCCGGCGAATAGGTTTTGTGTAGAGAGAAATCAAACGGAGAAATTTGAAAGCTTCAATGGTAAGCAACAAGACGAGAGATTTCGAATTCGTGACTTTTGATCTTGACGACGGCTTTAGAGAGAATTTTGTATTAAAAAGTTTCCAGAAATAAAAGGGAAGACAAATTCTCCAGAATTTTGGTCAAAGAAGAAAAACACGGATGATGTGTAAAAACGACTCCAAACGGGGCCGTTTTAAATTTCTGTATACATCATAAAAGAGTGAATTTGTGCAGAGGTAAAAATGGGAACACAAATTAGTGCAGAGGTATTATAAGAAGTTGTCGGCTACGAGGTATTATCAAAAGCTAGAAAAGGGTCACCTTTAGAAGTTATTTACAAAATAACCAGGAAGCGTAAAACGTATGCGCGTGGGTTTGGCTTCTAACACAAAAGTACAATTAAACTGACACATATTAAATACTTGTCAAATACCTGACCCTTACGCGCCCCACATGCGCATGTCCAACATAAGAGCTGCTTAGACATACACCTTTTAATATAGACGTCTACATATTTAACAACAAGAGTAAAACTCATTGAATATGTAGTTGTACATAACTAGATATACATGTATTTATAAATGTAGCTATCTATAGCTAATGAATGAACATGTATATCGCGGAAAAAGTTAAAACATAGAGCCATAAAAGGTTAGAAGGTATAACCAACAGATTGAAACAAAAATACAGATACTACTAGTTCATAAGATGAAAGACTGGTGGAACAATGGTTCAAAATAAAGAAGGAGGATAGAGGAATAATCCAAAAGAAAACATAGGTAGATTGTAATAAAATACACAACCCTCGTTGGGTTTCTAATGAAAGTCAGGATAGAGGAATAATCTATGCAGGTTTGGACATTCACAAATCTGCATAGATCTATACTTTCGTGTTTGCATGTTCATAAGTTTTCTTGCGGCTCCATTAACTGTTCATCCCCCTCGTAATCCACATCCAGCAAGACCAACCTTGTTCTGTCTCCACCTGTTCATGTTTTTAGCAATCCAAGTTAATACATGGATATTCACAATTGGATAAGACTCATTATTTGCAAATGTAGAGCTCTATGTTACATTGGCTATGTTACCTTTGAGGTATGTGTCATCAACCACCAGCTCTGCGTCCCTAGCAAAAGTTTGCACTGGCATTTCAAGCATATAAACATAATAAACACGACGCTGTTTTTCTTATCGGTTTGAATGAATTAGAAAAGAGTTGAGAGAGATAGATCTGCATCTATTCTTTGTAGATCTATTTGTGAAGATCCAAACAATGTTTTAGATTCTTATTTGTATCGTGAAAGTTATCTTTTCCGATGAATAAACAGTGGCGGTGTGAATAATAAACACAACACTGTTTTTCTTATCACTTCGAATATTAGAACAGAGTTGAGAGAGAGAGATGAACATGAGAAGGAGAGAGGTGCGTGGGGCCATGAGAATGAGAGAGGTGCGTGCGTGGGGCTAAAATCGGGAAAAAGGATGGCTAATTATTATCATTGTCTTGAGTCATATGGCCTAATACCGAAAATTTAAATAACTCAAAAAGTAGTGTCTCTCACTCAATTATCTCTTTATAAAACTAGGACTCCGGACCCCCGCGATGTCGCGGGGGAAAATATTTCAAAAATTGTTTTAAAAAATATCAAACGAAAATTAATAATAACGATGGTAGATGATTAAATGTTATAACGATTTATAAAATAAACTTAAAGTTGCAATTTTTCGTGAAATAAACTAAATGTTGCAATGATTCAACTAAACGGCTGCAATCATTTTATGAAAAATTACGATAAAAAGATGCAACCGTAAAAAATATTTACTCGGATTGCAACTTTCTCAAAAAACATAACGTAAAATAATTTTTTTAGTTTAAAAAGAAATAAATGAAATGTTGCGATATATCAAAAGTTGTAGCGGTTCGTCAAGTTCGTCAAATAAACTAAAGATTACAATGGTTCGTAAAACAAAACCAAAAATTGCAATGATTGGTCAAATAAACCAAATATTTCAACGGTTTAATTAAACGATTACAATCTCATTTAAATGCATTTTGGTAATTAAAAATTAAAAATATTAATTTATGAAAATTTATACCGAGAGACGCGACGGTAGATAATTAGATGTTATACCAATTTGTAAAATAAACCAAAGGTTGCAATTGTTCGTGAAATACAAAACAAAATATATAAATCAAAGGTTGCAATCGTTCGTGAAATAAACTAAATATATAAATCAAAGGTTACAATTGTTTGTGACATAACCTAAAGGTTGCAATTGTTCGTGAAATAAACTAAATATTGTAATGATTCGAATAAAAGGTTGCAACTGTTTATGAAGAGGTACAATAAAAAGAAGCAACCGCAGAAGATATTCGGATTGCAATTTTCTAAAAAATATACTAGTAAAATATAAATTTTAGTTTAAAAATTAAAAGTATATCCATATGTAAACTATGAAATAAAACCAATTTTATATGTAGTTTATTTGTTTACGTAAAAAGAAATTCAATAAAACAACATGACCGTACAAAAATAACTGTAAGAAAAACAACCATAAATATTTAAACGAAACGTTGCAATAAAAAGACACAACCGTTCTGATGTGCAAATGGTATTTATTGGAAACGACATAACCGTAAAAAAATAACCGATTAAAACGAAAATTACGATAAAAAGACGCAACCAAAATAACCGTAAAAAAATAACCGATTTAAACGAAAGGTTGCTATAAAAAGACGCAACCGTTCAGATGTGCAAATGGTATTTATTAGATTGCTATTATATATAGATTATATATCGATACTAAAACAAAAAGCATATTTATTAAACCAAAAAAAAAGGATATGTAGTCCAGCGGTAAGATAGTTGCATTACAAGAGACTAATCTTGGTACAATACCCGGCCGTGGCATTCCATTCAAAAGACCTGAAATTTATTTTTTTGCCTACACGGATTGAATATGCCAGTTTTTAATTTATAGAGATCAACAAGAAGAGAATAGCACAATTGCACAAACTAATTAAAATTTCCAAACTATTGCTTTTTTTTTGTGTGTTGAAACTTGAAAGTGACAACTGTTTCATTCTTTTGCTAGGAATGCAAAAAATAAGAAATAACCAAAAAAAAAAAAAAAACATGACGCAACCTTTTTTTTCTTCTGCATGAGGCCAGACCACGTGCCTCTTCCCATCTCTCACGTGTTTCCCTTCTAAAAAGAAAACTAATTTCTACTGACAAAATCCAAGTCGATGTTTGAGACTCCCAATAAACGTCGTCGTTTTATCAGTTTCAACGACTCGCTTTGCCTCCTCTTCTTCTCCTATCTCTCTCTCTCTCGGTCGAAGAAATAGGATTCTTCGTTTCTACCTCGAATACGACGACCACGAGATTGACCAGGTGAGAAACCAACTCTATCGTGTCACTGCTCCGAATTCGTTTTTACAAAACAATGGCACATGAACCCAGTAGCCCAAGTTCGAATCTTCTTCATAATCCGGCCAATCTCTCTGATTCTGGGTTAGATTATAGCTCTGATTTGAACAATAAGCGTGTCTTTGATGGAATCATTACTGGGTTTGGGAGTGAGCAGGTAAGTATTGATGCTATGAATACCAACAATCCAAATTTAGGAAGTAGTGATATGGATGATGAAGAATTGGAAAAGGTGAAGTTTTTGTGTAGCTACAATGGAAAGATAATGCCTAGACCAAGTGATGGAATGTTACGATACGTTGGTGGTCAAACAAGGATCATTAGTGTTAAAAGGAATGTGAGATTTGATGAGTTTAAGCAAAAGATGATTCAGGTTTATGGTCAGCCTGTTGTTGTTATTAAGTATCAGCTTCCTGATGAGGATCTTGATGCTTTGGTTTCTGTTTCATCTAGTGAAGATATTGATAATATGATGGATGAGTTTGACAAGTTGGTTGAGAGATCTTCTGATGGGTCAGGGAAGTTGAGAGTTTTCTTGTTTGATGTTTCTTCGTCCGAGGTTGATGATTCTTTCGGAGATGGAGTTGATATTGGGCAGAGATATGTAGAGGCGGTGAATGGTGTTGTTGTGAGTAAGGAAAGTGTGGCTAGTGGTAGTAGTTCTAATCCGAATTCTGATTTTAGTGGCGTGGATGTTGTTGATAGCTTGGGTGTAGGTCAGAGTGATTTTGTTGCAACTACATGGACCTCGAGTAATTTTTCACCTCACACTTATCATAGTAATTCACCAAGACTTGTTCCTCCTGAGCCACGCTCTTCTGCTTATGTTTTGCCAATGACTGTTCAAGCCGATCCGTTTCATTCTTCTCAGCTTGAGACTGTTTCAGGGAAACAAATACTTGGTAAGATCCAGCAGCAGCAACAGGTGCATGACTTGCAGCAATCAATGACTACGCCATCTGAGCATCATTCACCGACCTATGTTGAATCTCGCCAAGAAGCTTTAAGACAACCAGATGTTGTTCATTCACCTATCCAGCTTTTGCCAAGCAGTACTTCTTTGTTCTCCCAACAACCTTTTCAAGGTAGTACTGTAAGTGTCTCATCCCACCAGTTCCTTCCTGCTTCTCACATGTCAATGGCTCCTTTGAACGCTCAGATTGGTGCTACACCAGTTTTGATTAACCCTGTACTACAAACCCAAGAAAATCTGTTGGGGAACTATCCTGCTGAAAGAAATGTCGGGATTCAAAAGGTAGCTCCACTTCCTACAGAGCCGAGATACACTGCATATCAAGGTACGATTGCTCCTGGTCTACCAATTGGTGGTTGTGGCGGGTCTCAGGTTCCACCATCTAACTATGTTGTTCTCCCCGATGGTGGTTTGCATCAACAAGTAATTATGCCTGAAAGTTTTCAAAGGGTAGATGATTGTCATATGTGTCAGACATCTTTTCCTCATATGCATTCTGATCTCGTTATACGGGAGAGGAATGATGGCTCTACAATGTCGGTACCATATGTGAGATCAGCTTTCCATGCTTCTCATCCAGATGATATTATGAGAGTCCAACAGACGGATACGTTTACGGGTCAACAAAGCTTCCCAATCATTCAAATCATCAAGAAAGAGATACTTTACATAACGCCAATGTTGCGAATGCTCAGGTCGAGACTACTGAACCTTTCCTCAATGAGATCGTGAGAGATGTTCCGATAAAAGTTCAAGTATCTAGACAGCAGCAACATCCCGTAGACCCTTCAGTAGCATATGCCCAATACCGAGAACTAAGTGGATTGGTGGATGATGTTAACATACATGCTCCCGGAATATATAGCAATTGTCAGAGTTTCATCTCACCAGTTGACAAAATTGGAACAGAAGATATTATGGGTACAAGTTCTCAACAAATGGCAAGGAAGAATATGTTGTCACATGACACGTCTGGTCAATCTCCACTAAGTCAAAACATAGATCACACTGACTCAACGAAGACACTAACAAGAGTAGTTCTTCCAGGCCATGAATCTCAGCCTAAGGCATCATTGCCGCCAACACAGTCGCCCTTATTAGGAAATCCTGGTTTGTATCTACAATCATTGGTTGGAGGTCAGCAGTTTGATTCAGTGGAAGCGCAGTCCAGCAACCCCGCTTATGACGTTGTTGAATCTACCTTTGATGCTGCGAACTTACCCTCATCCTTATCATCAAATCCTGATGCTGCTAATTTACCATCATCCTTGTCATCTAGTGTTGGTGGTGCAGACCATAAAGATTCATCAAAATCACTTTTTAGCAACCAGGACCCATGGAATTTGCAAACTAACTCAAAGGAGGATGTCAAACCTGATCTACTTAGTTCTTCGAAAGGTGAGAATGACTTTCATGTTATACATGACTTTCTTAGATCGTTATCCTTGAGGATTATCTGTTGATTGGTCTTTTGTTCTCTCTGAAAGGCTCAGAGGAGGAGCACATCAAACAAGAACTTCGGAATGTTGCTGAAGGAGTCGCTGCTTCTGTTTTACAGTCAAGCACATCTTCATATCTTGAACCTACAATCAGCGTGGATGAGTATCCTTCTAATTCGAAAGGAGAAGTTTCACGTAATGATGAAATGAAACAGCAGTCTACTACACAGTTCAAGGTCCTTTGCATGATCTTCACTATTTTTGGCATTCCTTTTTATATTTTTCATATTTCTATAGAAGTTATTATTGTTTCTCAGAATATCAGGAACCAACTTCTAGAAAGACTGAATTTCGGATATTCTGGTTCTGATTCTCTGGATCAGTTGCAGGTTTGACACCTTGTATTTAATTCACTTTTGATCATTAACTAATGTGTATAATCATATATTATATTTTGACAGATTATAAAGGACAGCGACCTTGAAGAATTGCGAGAACTAGGATCTGGCACATTTGGCACAGTTTATCATGGGAAATGGCGAGGCACTGATGTTGCAATCAAAAGGATCAATGATCGATGTTTTACTGGCAAACCATCTGAGCAAGAACGAATGGTTTGTCTCAGCACAGCTGATGATGCATAACCTAAAAAATTATTTAGACATGTTGAATAGTTCATAATTACGTATATCTTATCCGCAAATTATCAGATTGATGACTTTTGGAATGAGGCACAAACCCTAGCTGGCTTGCATCATCCTAACGTCGTTGCTTTTTATGGGGTTGTGCTGGATTCACCTGGAGGTTCTGTGGCAACGGTTACAGAGTATATGGTCAATGGTTCTTTACGAAATGCGTTGCAGAAGAATGTGAGGTATCAAATTTTTTATACATTCCTCAGAGCTATGTTGACACTTAATATTCATGCTTAGAAGAATGCCATTAATTGTTATGGTTTTCTTTTCAGGAAATTTGATAGGCGCAAGCGTCTGTTGATCGCGATGGACATAGCTTTTGGGATGGAGTATTTGCATGGAAAGAAGATAGTACACTTTGATCTTAAAAGTGACAACCTACTCGTTAATCTCAGAGATCTTCATCGCCCAATTTGCAAGGTCAATTTACTCGAGTTTTATTTTCTGTCTGTTTTTCTTTAGTATTAGTTTTGTTTGCTTTTATCTGTTTGCATCCAACTCTAACATGGGATTCATGATCATAAGGGACAACGGTAGGAATCAAGTCATGGTATTGAGGATTGTAAGCATTTTGCGATAAATTGCTAGATTGTTTTGTAAAAAATTTGGACATACATAAGGTTTAGCATTAGTTTTGAATAGAGTACATATTCTTTGGTGTTAGAGGAGGTATTTGCACAATATGAAATTGTTTGCCACATACGGTTGTACTTGCTACTAAGAATGCAAATTTTTACCTTTTATTTAAAGTTCTTAATAGACATTTGTGATCATTTCAGGTTGGGGATTTGGGTCTCTCAAAGGTGAAATGTCAGACATTAATATCGGGTGGTGTTCGGGGAACACTTCCATGGATGGCACCCGAGCTTCTAAATGGAATCAGTAGCCTTGTTTCTGAGAAGGTTTCTAAACTAGGCTACTCTTCTCAGCTTGGTTATTTGTCTCTATTGTGTTATTTTCCCCTCTATCAGATGCCTTAATCTGGATGCTACAGGTCGATGTGTTTTCATTTGGAATTGTCCTCTGGGAACTTTTCACCGGTGAAGAACCTTACACCGACTTGCACTACGGGGCGATCATAGGTGAAACCCTTGATCCATAATTCTTGTGTGCCGGATTGTATGCTTTGTTTCTATTCTAAACAAAAATTGAAATCAGGTGGTATCGTTAGTAATACGCTACGGCCGCAAATTCCCAACTTCTGTGACATGGACTGGAAATTGTTGATGGAGAGATGTTGGTCTGCAGAACCATCGGAGAGGCCAAGCTTCACTGAGATCGTGAACGAACTACGGACCATGGCTACAAAGCTTCCTTCCAAAGAGCAAGGATCAACACAAGGAGCACAATCTTAAGACTAGCTGTTTCATATGAATTGAACCATGTTCAAATCTATAACCATACAAGATGTTACATGCAAATAGGTAATGCTAGTCTATAACTTACAAAACCCATTAACTTTGTTTTGATTTCGTTACCACCGTAATAGACAACACCTTTTTTCCCAATGATAAGATAGCTGTAAAGATTCGGAATAAGAAGTGTAGGCATGATGGTCTGATCAAGTTGAAACGATCTTATTGCAACAACGTCATCAGCTGTAATCTCAAATATCCCGCTGAAGAAATTACCATCAATTCCCTACAATAGTAGAACATACATTAGTTTCCCAACCAAACATTTTGGGTGAAAAAAAGATCAGATTGTAAAAGTTACAGATAAGAATCTATTTGATGGTAAAAAGCATAAGGTACACAGTAAATTAATAATCTCTCTAAATTAATAAATTCTTCTGGTCTTGAGTTGGAACCAGTGTAAAATATGACATAAATCGATAAATTAATAAGTTAATATTGTTTTAAAAAATCATGTGTAAACATATGGTCTCATCTATACCATAAATTAATAATTAGATAAAATATAATATAAATATATATATATAAGAAAATTTAGTGAAATATGACTCTACTGTTGTTTGTTTATTCTTGAATTTGCATTCTTGTTGGAGCTCATCTCTAATCTTCCTTACTGCATCATAAACTTTTGGTGTAGTCTTTTCGAATTGCATCCAAAAATTATGAAGGGTTCTAGACGGCGATAATTGCGTCTTTGTGTGTAACTGGTTCTAAAGGTACCTCTATATCGTCTTCGGCTTCATCATCATTTTTAAGGATAGAAGCGGCGATTTCTTCTAAACTCTGAACTTCCGAACATGCATCATTTTCACCAGGATAATCAAGTAGACTATTGACGTCCATTCTATTGTGATAGCCAAGATTATTAATCACATCATCAAGTTCATGAACATCAACTTCACAAGTGGATCCATCAAAATTCCTTGATTCGACATCCATTGAACGAATTTTGCAGTGTCGGAAACAATTTGCTATTGTCTCTTGTCCAACATTAATTGTCCAAGCTGATACTGCAAAACTAATAGCATCTAAAACATTGATCTTACTTGGATCAGATTGTCCCAACATTGATCTTACAGAAAATTCTCTCTATAAATTAATAATTTATCGATAAATTGATAAATTATTAATTTATTGATAAGTTAATACCTCTATAAATTAATAGAATTTTCCGATCCCGATATTATTAATTTATAGAGGTTTTACTGTAATCAGTAAGTAAATAAATCCGAAAATACTACTATCAGGATAAGTGAATCTAAATCAGAAAGGTCACTAACGTACCCTATAAAGCAAAGCAAGGCCAGGCCGTAGGTAGCTTTTCAGAACTTGACATCGAGTATGTTTGTACCGGAGAGTCTGAAAAAAGATCACAAAATCAAGTATAATAGTCCTGGTCCAGATGTATTAACTAACGATAAAAGTCAGGAGTTGAGTACAAAATCCAAGGGTTAATTACGTATTTATAATTGTGTATCACCCTGCCCCGAATTAGTGATATCGACGACCGGTTTTTTCTTGAATACAAGACAATTGTTTTTCGATCAGAAACTGTACCCCCTATATAAAAGACAGATACAAAACAGAGTTAGAACATAAAATTCATCATATATCATACATTACTAATCAACTTAAGATACCTGGCAGAAGTCATAGTATTCATATGATACATCCTCTATCTCATGCATTTCCTGATTTGGTACATATAGTTTCGTATCACTGCAAGGTAAATAAGAAAAGTGATTTCTGGTGGATTAAAAGAGAATAATAGATAAAGAAAAATTCAATAAGGAACTCAATTAGAAAAGCATACAGTGAAAGGACATTTGAAGCCTGAACATCCCATTCAAACATACAAAGTTTTTCTGATTCTGTGGCAATGAAAAGAGTACCCTTTCTTAAATGTTGCACGAAGATTAGAAATCATCAACCATTGTAATCAACCTAAAAACAATGTTTAGATAACAAATAAGTATACTCACATTCACATGGGATAACTCCATGAACACAACCCTTTTCATACATGGGAAACTCCCGTAGATGCTGCATTAGATAGAAAAACATGAATGAAAAGAAAAAAGATCCACATGAGGTAACATACTACATAATAATACAATGGATTCTAAATTTCATAAAATGAGATAATCAAATGAAAAAGAAAGAAAACATATACAAAGTAGTACCTCTAATCCATTCTCGGTCATGAGATAGATCGACACAAGAGAGACTTTGCTGAAAAGATAAAGACAAATAAGTTATTGGAACTAAAGTGAACTACTATTGTTTTACTATCTTCCCTAACTTACCAGATGACAAGATTCAGCTCCTTGGGACCGGTGAAATGCCCATAGCATGAGTGGGTAACTGATGAGAGCTTACGGAGACTAACGACATAGATTCCAAAAGATGATTGCACTAATTAGTGCAGCTGAACAAAATATGATATAATTATATTATAATTACAGTCATCTTACTCTAAGCCTAGTCTAAAGAATTACAAATGCAATGTTACTTTTTCTAGAGGCAGCTCTTCAATTTCACAGAAAGACATTGTTGAGCAACGCCAGAACTAGGAAATAAAAAGACATTGGAACAAATGGTGAAGCACTATTCAATAAGCACATCGTTTTAATCATCTATGTTAAGAGAATCAAATAATAGCATAATATTATCATTAATTAATAGCCATCATCATCTCTAAATGAACTCATCATAATCTGAAACCACAAAACCAAGCTACGGAAACATCATCTATCTCAGCCAAAAACAAAAACACACACTGAACTAAAATTACACAGAGGTAAGGTCTGTTTCTGAAGAGAAACGAAATTGCACATACTAATCATTCAGAATATGTCCATGAACACGTTCATGTCCATGAACACGGTCAGAGAGTCCCCAAAAAAGAGGTAACACTTCAAAATATTCAAACATATCCATAATTCTTGTGGCCGGTTTGTATGCTTTGTTTCTATTCTAACCAAAATTTGAAATCAGGTGGTATCGTTAGTAATACGCTACGGCCGCCATTTTCCCAACTACTATGACATGGACTGGA